>OV815270.1:56207964-57407964 GCA_929108145.2 Limnephilus rhombicus | reverse complement strand
AATGTTGCTTCGTTTAACAAACAAATAAGAATCTTGCGAGAGCCTTGAAGGAGTAACCATCTGTTACTTTTACCAGGGCGGGTAAGAGGTGGATAACCTCCACTGGTCCGATGTCCGATAACGTTAGTTTGGGATGAAAAACGATAGCCGATCCAAAAAATCGTTTTTTTTGTTGTCCAAAGTTATAGCATCAAATTCGACCTTTAAGGCGTTAAAGCAAGTAGACCAAAAAACAGAGCGGTTCTGATACAAGCGAAAATTTTAAACGCGTTTTTCTCAAAACCACGTTATTCAAGTTGACTGGAATCGCAGCTCATCGAAATTGCTTCGGGATTCACTTCTTTCAAAGTTTAAATTAAAGAAAATTAAATTTATATGTGGATGAACCTCGATTTATGAAAATATATAATTATCGGACAAAGTTATTGCAAAATAAAGAGCGTTTTTTAGTCAATTTTTATTTTATATCCGCCATTTTTGCAATCAACAACTTTTTTGCAAACTGTGGGGCACCTTATCATTCAGTGGTGGTCATCTGTTGGACACTCGGCATAAGGCGCCCTAAAACTCGTTTTATTAACGAGGTAAACAAGTTAGGCGGAAACGCGTAGCAGGCGTGGAACCGAGAATATTGCGATTAGTTTAACTATACCTTCATCGACCAATTCAATCAAGGTTTAAGAGGGGAAATACACTACATGCATCCAATAATAATTTCTAATTTTTTATTGTGTTTCGCTTTCATTCGAGGTGAAAAGGGCATCTGGCAAATTTTATAAAAATTAGGATGTCAGGTGCAATGCTAGCGAAAGGTTCACACCGACAAAATACGAATATTTTGGAATTGGAGATAGAGGTATGTACCTCTCAATCTACAAGACAGAAAATTGTTGGTATGGAATATTGCTAACCCTGTATAAATCACAAGTGCGCCCCACGGTTGAATTTGGCAGCCACCTCTGGTCTGGAGCTCCAAAATACCTGAAAAATATCCTCGACTCTGTGCAGAAACGGGCTGTCTGTTTGATAGATTCTCCCATCTTAACAGACGGATTGCAATCTTTAGAGCACAGGCGTCGGGTGGGTATGCTATCCTTGTTCTACCGGTATTACAATGGAAGATGCTCCGAGGAACTAGCATCATTGATCCCTTCGGCACCGGTGCATAGTCGGGAAACCAAATTTGTACACAGTTGACATTTGTCACATGAGAACAAGTCGTTTCTTCGACTCGTTCTTGTGTTCAACAGCTCGGTTGTGGAATGATTTGTTTCCTCCTTCCTACAACATGGGTCTCTTCAAGACCAATGTTCATTCCTTCCTCTCCTCAAAAAGACCCTCTACACAGCATCCCAGATGACATTGGCCCTGAGGGAAATTATTTTCCTCAGGGCCTCCTGTGTGGAGTTAATGTAAAAAAAATGCGTTTGGATTACGCTCCTGTGAACGGATTTTCACACGGGTGCGGGTGGGCGTATTTATGAGTAAAGAGAAATAAATGGCTCTTAAAAATGTAGTAATATTAAAGAGAATTAAATGGCTCTTCAAAATGTAGTAATATTATAATTCTTGTTCATCTTTTTCACCTCTAATGTTTGCAAGTTTATTGCAGATTGCCTTTTTAGGGAAAACCGCCATTGTCTGTCAATGATTTGCTGAGGCTATGTTAACGAGTATGTCGGTTATTTGGTACCCGGTTAAGACGCTGTCGATTCAATTTCAACTCTTTGTATGAAAATTAATTTTACACCAACTCTTATTTGAAAAAGAATACACATCAAAAAAAGGTACCTGTTCGGCGAAAGATCTCTTCAACGTAGAAGGTTTCAAGTAAACAAAAATACGGCTTTTACTCAGATGAATGTGATCCTGACAAAAGCAATCACTGGAACTCCCAACTGAAAGGGACGTCAAATTCTTCAGTTTCTTAACAAGGATGAAATCTATTATTCTCTTTCTTGTTACTAACCATTGAATTATACGGTACAGATTGGTAACTACGATCAATTAAATTGATTCAAAATGAAAAGCGCTTCATCTTTTGTAATCATAAACACCTCATCTTATAATAATTACTCATAATCTCAGCAATGCTGAAGTTAAATCGCTAATCGATAACTTCAAAAAATCTACGGCCTTTGGCTGTCAAGCTCAAATTGATTTTTTTGCCACAAGCAAGAATACATTTTATAATTCTGAAATTTGCACATTTAAATAAAATTAATATATAAATTCACATTTCCTTTCTCTGCAATTTTAAATGATGGCCTAGAAGAACACCCTTGAAGGATGAAAGCAAGAAATAATTGAAAAAAAAAAAATATCCCAAATTATCACACAGGAGCGAGGACGTTATTCGATTTTGTTTATGTTAAAAATGAAAGATAAAATGATTAAGTAAAAAAAAAAATTGTAGATACTATTAACGTAAACGAATATTGACATCGTTACCACAAAAGAGACGGTCAAAGATTTGTAACACTTTTCATAGTAAATAATTTAATTTTACATGAAAATAAAGGCATTTCTTAAAAAACCGACTACTCTGTTTTAATGGTAGATATAAAGGTAAAAATATTTTTATATCCCTGGTAATGCTGTAGGCGGATCGCTAACTCATATGACCGGCCTGGTCTAGGGGTAATGCTCTTGACTCTCAATCCAAGGTCACGGGATCGAACCCCGACGTGGGCAAATATTTTTTAACTGATTAATTGGTGTTATTTCACAATTAATTCATTAAAAATAATATATAGTACATTTGCGGCAAGTTCCAAAGTGGAAAATACTCTCAGTATCACCCTGGTATAAGACCACCCTTCAGAAATGAAACGTTGCTTGAAATGGCTTAAGCCGTATTTGGTGACCAGATCCGAATAGCCAGATACTTCCCCACCTTCATCTTCCCCGTCTCCTTCCCCACCCTACTACCTTCAGCTTCACAACATACCCCAATTGGGGACGCCATAGTCTGACAGGCTCCAGACGGGAGCAGCTGAGACTCTTGTGAGGTATTCACATAAAAAAATATATAAAAAAAACTAAATAATATAAAAAAAATGAAACAATACAACTTTGTAAAAACCACTTATATAATGTGCAAATCCGACCGGTTTCGGAACAAACGTTCCTTCGTCAGGGAAAGCTTATACTAATTTGACAGTTTCGAACAATGTTTTATTATGGTAGGGTGTGGAGCCGTTGTTAGTTAATAATGTAGATTGGGTGGGTAGGTATTAGTGTAGAGTGGGTGGGTAGGGGAACAAATCCATGATTGGGCTATATGACAATATTTTTTGTTTGTTGATAATAGATTCATTATTTTTAAGGGATTTTTTAATATCCAAAGCTTCTAAGTTATCTAAACGTTTTCCTTCCCTGTATTTTTTTCAATGATATGGTTAGCGAACTCAGAAAAATTATTATTATTAAGACACCTTAAATGTTCTTTGATTCTGATTTCAAAATTACGAGTTGTTTTTCCAATATAAAATGAGGGACAATCATTGCATTTGAGTTTATATATTCCGGAATTAGTCAATTTATGTATATAGCCCAATCATGGATTTGTTCCTCTACCCACCTCTACACTAATACCTACCGACCCAATCTACATTATTAACTAACAACGGCTCCACACCCTACCATAATAAAACATTGTTCGAAACTGTCAAATTAGTATAAGCTTTCCCTGACGAAGGAACGTTTGTTCCGAAACCGGTCGGATTTGCACATTATATAAGTGGTTTTTACAAAGTTGTATTGTTTCATTTTTCTATAATGGATAACCACAAAGTAATAGCTACAATAAAAAATATAAATAATAAAAGTTCTTTAATAAAGTTTTTTTTAATAAATAACGTATCATATTTAATTTATTTAATTTCTTACCGCTGAAGGACTCCCCAGGAATGGTTAATTTCAATCAACGGAACATATTGTTGTGCATAAATTATAATGAGGAGGAAACAAAGAAACGCATTTTCATAAAACGCTGACTACGTGTTAATATCATGTAAAATATGTGTTAGAGTCTTTCTTATTATCTCAAACAAGGACTTTTTTTCATTTAGAAAGTCAGTGTCTATATAACTGTAGACTGTACAACCCGCTGAGCATCACAAAAAAGTTTTTCCATGTCCTTTCTTTCGTCGAGCGCTCTTCAAAGGCATTGAATATTCATACCCCAGTTTACAAGAGAATTGACAGCGAAGTTTTAAATTTTTAACGTCAATTTTTTACACAAGAGTTACATTGCTCAGAGCTGCTGGAACCATGGCATCCGGAGTATTCGAAGTGGAAAGAAATGTTAGGGGGAAAGTTGACGAAAAGCGGAAGGTTTTGAATGACTTGATTATTCACTCTACCTAACCAAGTAATCTAGATCAAGTAATTTACTCTGTATACTAATTTACTTTGTATAGTAATTAATCTGTTACCATAACCTATTTTTTTCGCGGGAGTAGGCAAAGAGGATTGTGCGCCAAATTTCTCCGTTTTGGCACATGATCTTGGTTTCATTCACATTCATACTTTATCGCGTACATGCCCTTCTGTATTTCTGGCTCTGGACTAATACGATATAAGTATTTGATTCACTTGATCATGCTGTATTTTCTTAGCGCTTCTCCAACTTGTGTTTTCATCCACACGAGCGAGACACATTTTCTTAGCAATGCTTTCTTCTTTTACCTGGTCTACTTGTCCAAACTATCTCACTGTCACTTTAAACATAGTTATATAAATATTAAGATATGGCTCGGTTTTTATTCTCTCCTTGTGGTGTTAGTGAGAGTATATTCCAGAGTAAATTTATTGTAGATACATTTTTTAAATTTATGCAATTTTTTTTGTAAATCTGCGATTTCAGGGGGAATATATAAGGAAAGAGAGGGAGGAAAGGAAAGAGTTAGAATCTGGAAGCAATGCAGTGCCTACCCACAATTATAGTGTACGTTGAACTTATACGAATTACGGAATTTTTTTATTGATTTATATGACGATACTAAAAATGTCAAAGTGCAATTCAACAACGATTAACATCACAGATATTTTAAGTTATACAGAAAGTTGTCACTCGTTTATAATCCTCACACCTAAAATACTTTGAAATTTCTTTCTCAATTTATTCACAGATATTCTAAATCTTAAAGGTCAGGCAGTTATATAAATACCGACCGTTGGAAGGTTTCAGCTAATAACGATGAAATAATCCACTTGGAAAGTGGTAAGAGTAATGGTAACTTTAGCAATAAAACCGTTTTAAAGGGCCCCTGAAAGCGTGTTCAAAATGTTATTGACTTTTTGAGGCTCGTCGACGATTTATAAGTTCGCAATAAAAAAAGTTTCATTGAAACCGTTAAAATACTTTAATGAATTCCAACGGTAATAGTTAATCAAATAAAAATATTGACTGCAAAGTGTTTGATATTTACAACACTTTACAGATTTATAGAATGAAGAACGAAGATAATAATTTTTATAGTTTTAAACGAATATTTCCCATCGTTATTAAAATTTATTATTAAAACAGCAGTGGGACTTCTCCTTTTACTAATTTCAACAGATATATAATACTCCAAGAGAAAAATAAAAATACGTGGTATCCACCTTAAAAAGAACAAACTCTTTTACATTAGTTGAACTCTTTTACGTTTGTTGCAGGTGCGTCTACAAGGATATCTGTCGCACCAAGTCTCTCATTCTACTCTTTTGTGTTTTATCTTTGTCTTCATAAGAAGTTTTATAATAAAGAGAAAAATTGTGCAGGGTTGTCTAATATGATGAATGGGTTATGAGTTTTAAAACGAACTTTCACAGTTGAAGGTAAATAGAAACCCAACGTTTTGTAAAATATAATGCGTCAAGCTAATATAATGCCTCCTCAGAGTAATTTTAAGAAAGGCAACCTCATTTGACAGTGATCAAAATACACCTCTAAAATGTAATTACAATTTGTACGGAATCAACATTTTTGTAAATTTATTTACGTGACAACAGTTGTGAAGAGATTTTGGCATTATTGGAATTTGATATATCTACAATAATATTTTCATTAAAATTATAGTTTTGTGGCTTTCCAATCAATGTTTTCTAAGAAATGCATTAAATTATCAAAGTTTTCATTTAATTAAATGTCAATTAAATACATTTCCGCAACGACCTAGGACAGATTCATCTCAGATCATCATAAAAGTTAGGCTTTTTATAACATGCAAAAGTGCCACTTTAATTTAATCAGTAACTAACTACTTACTTTACAAATCGCGAAAACGAAACACATAAATTTCGAAAATTTCTCAGAAATTATTAGCACTTTAGCCGCATGAAACAATTTTTTTCATTAAATATTTAGTGTAGGAATATAACGCGATACGATGAACGTTTTGCTTAGTAGGACATAATATTAAAAGATTTTTTAAATCCGAATTTTAAACTTATAAAAGGAATACTGTCGGGTAACCATAAACTTTTTTCTTAGATACTAGAAAAAGGTTTCACTGCCTGGAGCCAGTATGACTCTGTTTCTTCCAAATGAGAAAAAGGGACGTAATTGGAGAAGGGTTGAGAAGAGAAAGTGAATTGATTGAAGTAATATGTTTAGATCGGGTTAATTAGAAGACTTATATTAACTGAAAATTAAAAAAAAAAAAACAGAGTTTTTTTATTTTAGAGATGAAACTTAAACGTTCTTACAGTTTTGACACCGGTGTCACCGACATTACATAAAGTATTTGATATAATTTTTTAAATTAAAAACCATAAAATGTAATGGCAAAAGTTTTCCTATTGTTTATGAAGCTTCCAAGGCTTAAGTGGGCGAGCTTTTGAAACATGATCTCTGCTCGCTGTCTGAATCAAGTTCGAGCCTCGTTTTCACTGAATGAAGGCCTTAAGAAGGCCACAAAAGGGTCAAGGGTTCCTAGGCTACATATATTTTTTTACAGGAAACTCGAGTTTAGCTGGCTTCCTGTTTAACGAAAAGGTTTTGAATTTTTTTCATTTAAAACTGAAAAGATTTAACGGGTGCTTCAAAAGACGTGTTGCACTTCTGGCGTATTTCGTTGAAACAAACTAACGTACTTCTAGTGTAATTACAAAAATATTCAGTTGTTCAGTTTCACGTTTAGTTCTAACCGCGTTACCAATAGTCAATTGATAAGTAAGTATGTAAGTTATAGTTATAGTTTTATTTCAGATACACATTTCAAATGATACAGTGAAATAAATCAATAAATTATGTAGGAAAGCTACTTTTCAGAATTTTAATTTAAGTTCAAATAAAATCATGAAAAAAATCCGCGCCCGTGTTTTGTGACGAAAATACTTCAGGTTGCCTATTTATTTACGGTCATACAAACTAACATATTTCAGCTTTTTTGCATGCTTATTTTTCTTAGACATTAATGACAAATTATAAAAATTTCATAATTTTATCATAACGCGTTTGAGCATGTGTCTCTCTTGAATGTAAGTATATAATAAAGCAAATTTTGAATTTAATAAAATCGATATTGAGTTATTAGTTAAAAATTCTGGTACGGAGAATAATCAATCTTTCTCATCGGAACCGCCCTGTACACTTACAAGGGTACGATCGCAAGACTGTCTTTCGACGATTTTTGAGTTCGTGTTAATGGGCCTAAACGGGCGTTGTCATGACTTGAAAAAAGCTACGTCTTTATAGATTTGATGGTGTGTAATAATCGTAATCTAATGCTTGTCATTTCCATTGTTATATAGAGAGGTACAAGTTCATACTAATTTGAACCTTTACACTTCGAAAAATGATAGTAAGAGGAATTTAAAAAATAATGAATATAAATTGTCGTGCTAATTATAACAATACATTTTTTCCTACATACAATATCTTCGTTGCTATATGGTGTCGCGAAACTGCGACTCCACTGTATCTTTGACGGTTAAGTGTCGCAGAGCAAAGCCCTACGCAACCCCCGAAGGACCAGTCCCGAAACTTCGTTGCTCGCTAAGTTAATGGGACGAAATGCACACACTCGCAAACCCGATGGATAGTTCTGTCAATGGTTCAGATCTGGGCTTCTGGAAGATAAAATAAGCCCAGATTGGACAAAGGATAAAAACTACTCACCGTTACAGATGGGGCCACACTGATCCCCAGGTTGTGGTGTACACTTCACAAAATTAATTTTGTATTTTGAAATCGTATTATTTTTTATAGAAAGATGTTATGATATATACGCCATGTCTGAGATGTTAATTTTCACTGAGATCCAAAGCACACTGTCCTCCAATGTCGGGTACTTCTTCTTGCAACAATTGCATTTTTCATGGTGACATTTAGGAAGGGAAGATTAGGAAGGTGGGATAATTTCAGGATTTTGACATTTGCTACCCACCATGTCTGTGAATGCATACCTAACTAATCCCAATATATAACGCATGAACATTATGATTGTTGACTTTGCAAGGGTGTCTGGGTTCACAGGGTGAGGTTTGTCCAGGTCTTGGCGGCCGATCCGTCTGCCCACCTGCCTCGTGGTGGGCAGGTTTGAGAGATTGGTTGAGGGAGGCTTTTATCCTCTCCAGCCGGAATCTCTCGACCCATCGCCTTGCACCTCGGTTGGAGGGATGGATTCATACGTCCGTCACTCCTGGACACACCGACAGCCAGAATCCTACCCACCCCTCATACCTATTTTCTTCCCAGAACTTCCTCTCCTTCCTTTCCTTAAAACAACCCTCCACACGGCATCGGAGATTAAATAAGTTTATTAAGCTTTAATGAGAACGTGACTAAATTAGAATAACTTATGTGTAATAGTTAGATTGTTAAATAATATCATTTCTGTGTGCCAACGCATGAGAGTAACTGAAGACGTCAAAAGGTTACGTTTAGGGTTAAAAAATCCATATTAGAACATTTTTCATTATAATCTTAAATATAAAACAAAGTCGGGTTAGTTACACCATTTATATCTCTAGAACGGCTGGACCGATTTTTATGATCTTTAATTTGTTGGGTTTGTCTCCGCCCCGAACAGCAGAATAGCTATTAATTAACACATCGAAAAAATTCACGAAAAAAATAATTCTTTTCCTCGTACATTTTGTATGGAATGAATTCTCATCTTTTGAAAGAGCTGCAGCAATATTGTGATAAATATAATATTGAATAGTGAGTGAATTACAAAAAATTAAAAACGTCAAATGTCAGTGCGCTGACAGTTTTGCTTTTATTCTTAAACATATAATGCTGCCTCTCTTTCCAACACACTAAATGTCAACATTCGAAAATGAGACACACGGTGAACGTATACCTGCACCCCTCCAAAGGAAAAATACAATAATTATAATAAATATCCCTTACATATACAGGTTGGCTAAAAATTAATCATCCAATTTTGTTTTTGAATAACTTTTTTTCTAAATAAAATTTTTTTTTTTGAGTAATAGAAATCTTTATTTGGACTTTTACAATTTTTCTGTTAAGTGGAAAAGATGATATCGGTCAAGTAGCTGCCGCCAGTATTGATACACATTGTGCCCGTTTTATCGCATTTTCCACGACTTTCCCGCAAGATTTCCGGTGATAACTGTTCGCATTCCTGTAGAATATTCTCCTTAATGGCTGCGATTGTCTGAGGCTTGTTGGCATAAACCCGCGACTTCAGATAGCTCAAAGAAAGAAGTCTGGGATTGTTAAATCGGGCGATCTTGCTGGCCATACCAAATCGCCAAAACGAGAGATTACGCGAACAGGAAACGCTTTCTTTACAATATCCATTGTGGCTCGTGCTTGCTGTGTGTGCGGTTGCACCGTCTTGTTTAAACCACATGTTCACCAAGCCCTACTCATCCAATTCCGGAAGAAAGAAGTCATTTATCATGGCCCTGTAGAGTTCGCCAGTAACAGTGACTGTAATGCCAATGGCATCCTCAAAAAATACGGCCCAATCACTCCTCCCGCGTGAACGCCGCACCACACAGTGGCTTTGAGTGGATGTAATGGCTTTTCGTACATCATACGCGGATTTTCAGTGCCCCAGAAACGAATATTTTGCTTAATGGCGTAACGCGTAACCGTTTAAGTGGAAATGCGCCTCGTCGCTCATGATGACTTTCGACACAAAATCGCTAAAAGAGTTAAGCTTAAATCGACACGATTATTCCAGGCTCTTGCGGAGTATAGCGCTCCATTGCTTGTTTGTTTGTATTCTGAAGCTGTCTAGTTCACAAATGTCAAATATGATAGACGTACAACGCCATTTGCTAAAATTATAACATCTTTCGATAGGGTGATTAATTTTGCGCCACCTTGTATAAAGAAAGTGAAACGCAATTCCCGTAAATAAGTTAAAAAGTAAAAAAATCACAAAAATATAAATCCATACACAACGCCATCTCTGATACTGATAAAAACAAAACACGGACAGTTGCGCATCGATTAATGCTTCATTGTATAATTTTTAACTTAATAAAAATACTGAATTTAATTCAGCTAATTAGTTAACACAACAGTTATTGATTCTGAGGCGGTACAAAGTTCACCGGGTCAGCTAGTAGTTAAATAAAAAGGGAAAATAAGTACCTAACTACTTAGCTCGTTATTCCCAACTTTGCAACTGTTTACTGGCGGCAAGTCTTGATTTAACAAGAGTACTAACCCATCAGCTGGTAATAATGAAATAATTTCTATTCAAATTGGAATGTAGTTTCGAGAGTAAAGTTCGAACAAAGTTTTGAACAAAGAAAAACTCTAATATGTCAAGCATTGAAAAACTTCATCCACCTGCGGAGAGATTACTAGTTAACTTTTTAATGAATTTTGTAAAAATTATTCGTTAATGAACTAATTGATTGCGTTTTAATAAATACACTATCTGGTTCTTGGCATGTGTTGCAATGCCATATTCAATGAAATAAATTGTTTCTCCCTGCATGTCCTTTTCTGTGCATCCCCGTTCCTCTCCCGCATCCCCTACCTTCTGGCGTTTCCCTTCCACCTTCCCCGCCAACCCTATCCCCTCTCCCGATCCTCAGTCCTGCAAACCTCTCTCCCGCGTTCCATATATTCAGTTTTCAAACAGCTCGCGTGCCACCTATTACAACTTTTTTTATTCAAATTTTCATTTTTCGTATATTACAAATATTCATTTTTGTATATTATAAGAACAATCAATCAAATTTGATACCTAACATAGGTAGTTACCTATTTAAAAAATGTATAATTTAAAAAATCCATAGACAATTCTTTAAAAAAAAAACTGCCTGCAAAATTCAAGTTCATCAAACGCGCGAACTGTCAAACGTGCGAAGTTAAAAGAGTCGTTAAGTTTTCTGCAATTATTCAATTTTTTTGCCATTTACATTCCATAAGAACCTTCTACAAAGTATTAGAAAACTTAAAAAAAACGATTAATGAAATCGGTAAAGTCGTTCTGAAGTTATGGCGTGACCAAATGAAATAGGAATTCATTTTTATATGTGTATATTGGATTTGTAGAGGTAAGTTGTAGTGTTTGTGAATATGCAACAATATATTATCTATTTTGTATTTACATTTTCCACTGAAATTTTCTTTTCAATATTCAATCTACAATAGATATTATGTATGACAAATATTCGTAATACAATTTTTTAAAGTAATACAGTTAAATAACTTACAAGTCAATATATCAGAATAATATTAAAATCCTAAAATTTAATATAACGCACATTCAAAATACCTATCTCTATCTAGTACTTCCCATTAAATCTAAAAATTATCGAAAATATTCATGAACGCCGAAATTGAAATGGCATTACACGGGGGCTCGCTGGCAGATTTAGACAGTTAAATATTCATGGTAAACACGACGATAATAAACCGAGTTAAAGAGTAAAAAACAGAATACTAAACCTTAACATTTGCTTATTATTGTAAAACATATAGTACTTAATTTACCTGCAGCAAGAGAGGCAACGTCTCCTGGTTGTACTCGTCCAGCATCCCGTTGGTGGCATGCAGCTGCTGTACGTAGGCGTTGTGCTGGTCCATGTAGGCTGCCAGGGACACCTGAGAGGGACTCTGGCTGTACCCTTGCGAGGCCGCCTTGTACTCCTGCCGGCACTAAAATAAACAGTACATTATTAGTATCTGTTTTTCTTCTTTATCCGGGCCTCTTCAAGACCCGTGTTAACAAATCACTTCCTACCTCAACCCGCCTCACAATGCTGCCCATTGTGCAGACAGGGGCACCCTTGTGAGATATCACAAAAATTAAGTAATAATACGGTAAGAGGAATCGACCGCCACGACATGGACATTTACCTATTATGATGGTCTAAAAACCAAAACAATGTAGTCTACTATTTTATACTTAAAGAATTAAAAAAAAATAACCCAAGAGAAAAAGGCTGTGTATTCAGTTTAAGCGTCAGAATATGTAATAATGTTCGGTGAATTTAATTTAACTCCCCTCGACAGGCTAAGACGCCAAACATAACGTCCGTAACCATGTGGGTCGGCCGATGACCCCATGCATTTTTCTGTCTTATGGGCATTTAAATCAAAGAAATCTCTTTTCCTTTTTTGTTATTTTTTCATTTATTGGGCAGGGAATATTTGTTACCTATATTTGAGGAAATATTTTTTTTTCACATTTTTTTTAATCGGCACATTATGTATTAATCCTTTGCGCAGGAATACCTAAAATACTAAAATTATATTTCATGTATTTAAGTTGTTGTAAGAAGGATAGTAATTTTGGGGTCTACCTACGGCCCCAACTGGCTGCGGAAGAGAAATCAATCTTGCTGGGTAAAGGGTGTTAGTTTTCACATGAAGACATAACACATAGATCAGATATCGACAGATATGACATTGTGTTTTTGGTATTATAACACATGTATAATCCTTTAAGGCATGAATAATTAATAATAAACATTGTTGCTGAATAAACTGAAGTTGAAAAGAGGAAAATTTTAATAAAAAGTAGGTAAGACCACTACGAGTACTTGAGGTATGAAGAGTTCAACTTATGTTCTCAACAATTTCAGCCATCCACTTGACACCATTCATCGGTTGCTCTCATCTTATAACAGATAAAGGTTGAACACTTGAATATGTATTTACAATTTTCATAGACGCTGCATGTGAGCACCATGAAGTGATGGATATGGTTCATGTTTTGAAGGACTACACTACACTACAGTAGTTCATTCTTGGAATGAGCTGTGTCTGTTTCAATTTGTTCAACTGGTGTGGAATATTCATTCAAGAATTTGGGTCAATTATTTCAAAATTTTAAAAAGTCGATCACGTGTTGTAATAGTATATTAAAATGTAAGTGGATAAACAGATCTTTAAAACACGCGCGATTTTTCGAGCACGATGGCGTAGCCGAGTGCTCGAAATAAAGCAAGTGTTTTAAAGACCAGTTATCCACGAATACTTTACGCTATTTTTTTTATTGGTACACTTTGAAAACATAAATATTGATATTATTATTAAAAATTTGGAAATAAGAACTATTAGTGAATTCGTGATGTGACATCACAATATCTTGTTGTCATGGAAATGAAAAACACAAACATTATTTTGCAATCTGTCACATAAGATTAATAGTTGACATTACAGTTTTTACTAGTTATTGTGTGCTGTAAAATGAGTTCTAACATTGATAATTTAAATACCAAAGCAGAATCGCGGTTAATACCTGAAAAATCCAAAGACGTTTATAAAAAAGAATATGAAAGGTTCATAACATGGATGGAGGAGCAAAACGTAGTAGATGTAGATGAACGAGTTGTGCTTGCTTACCTTCAGAAAATGTCGGAACAGTACAAAGCATCGACTATGTGGGCCATACATTCGAAATTGCAATGTCTGTTGAGGATAAATAAAGGGGTTGATTTAAATAAAAATTTTGAAATATTTGTAATGTTTTATTTGACGTTTAAAATATTCCTGTCAGATTTATAGTTAAAAGTTAACATTTAGAATTCACATTTTGTTGATTTGTTGATGTTGCCATGGTAACTTTAAAAAACGCGCGTTCCATAAAGTGCGATTTAAACACGCTAGAGCGTACTTTAAATGAGTAAAAAAGGGCACCAATAAAAAAAAAGTGTTTTCATTAAAATATCTGAAGATAAGTTTTGTTGTTTATACTAGGTTTAAAAAACTTTTGGAATTATTAAAAACAAAACGTGGTGTTAAACTTCAATTAATTGCGCCATATAAATTCAGTGATGTTCTTATTATTACTAAGAATTTCGTGTTCAATTAGAAAAACACCATGATTTTAGAAAATTAGTATTTTAGAAAATGATCTAAAATGAGTGATTCTTCCAAACTCAATGAAACGACGACGAATAAACAGTTTTGAATTTCGTTTATACTCGTATGTCGAATTTATTCAAGGATTTAGCAAAGGGTTCATCAATTGAATTCTATTGCAAATCAGCTCTCGAAAACAGTAACGTTGAGTGTGTTATTTATTTGAAGAAGGTGCTGTTTTTATTTCATTATCCTTTATGTGTTAGATCGCCACTTAGTTCACCAGGAGTCCCGAAATTTCCACTAAGAGGAAGTTATAAAAAAGAGCTGGCAAACGTGACGCGAATGGAATGTTTTAGATCAAGGAGATGAATGTCTTCACGTTCGCCTCACACGTGGACTATTTAATACGTATCGCAAAATGAAGAATTACAAAAATACGTGGCGTCTACGCCGTGTTTCCATGCCTTGAATTGAATATTGGTTTGAAGGGTGAATCAAGTGAACCTAAGTAATAGGCCACTTGCATGGACTTCATAACGACTTGGAAAAAATCGTGTGGATAGATTTTTTTACTAAGATCACGAGAATGTTGTTAAAATTTTTTAGAAATGTACAGTTTTTTCTATTTTTAAATAAATAAATCCATTATTTGGGCTCGTGACGTCACTACATGAAAATGTCCCGTCGCCGAAAATGTTCCTATTAATTTTATAAAATTCCACACTGATTTATCTTTTTTATATGGCATCACTTTGATTTCAAGCGAATTTTTGAATTTGACATTTAACGTTCACTAGATTTATTGTTTGTTCTCTGCGAACGTATCATTTGGTTTGATTTTTTGACAGATGTTGAGAAGAGAACCCCGTACATTTTACGTTGTCGGTACGTGTTTTAGAGGTATAATGATAATGGTGCGGATTTTAACAAAATCAAATTTTATAATATTCTTATTATTATTAAAATTTACATGTACAAGTGTATTACATTTGATTTAGTAATAAAGACGTTGAACATTATAATGATTTATGATCAATAAGATGGATCAAGGAAAAAAATATTTATGAGATTTAATATTTTTGGTATGCCTCGTTATTATCCTGTGCCATTCGTGTGGAAAACGTTCTTTTTTTTAAATGATTTTCGGCTATGTAATGATCGTTTTTTCGCACCTATAAAATTATATCCCGTCTTTCTGGTTTATAAAAAATGGTCTGATTTTTCGGATTGAAATTTTTAAAAAATCGCCAGGGTTTCAAAAATACGATTAAAAAATAAATAAAAATACAGGATGTCTTAGAATATTTGTCTAAACCGGAATTTAAAAAAAAAAAATGTGATGCAAGTGGCCTATTCTAAATATACGTCAGCCAACACCATTTTCGGTAGACGTTGTGGAGCGAGATCGGCTTGCTTACTTAAATTAGCTGACATATACAGATCAGGGAAATAATGGTTTTCCGAAACAGTTAGAATTTAAAACACCTGTGAAGTTTACCTCAAGATCACTGGAGTTTAGCTCAAAACTGATGCTGTGCTCGTGGACTTTTAAATGAGAGGAAAAAGACCCGGGATTTGAAAATATTGTAAAAGAGAGGAAACACATCAAAATGCTTGCGTAACATATTATGGTGTACATACATGGTGTTAAGGGACGTACTTGACTTACTTTACCCAGTGATTCCTGACATTATTTGGAGTAAAAAATGTTAATGAAATTTTGGTCTCCGGTGACTTTTTTTGATGACTTTTTTTTTTTCAAATTTTTTTTCTTCAAAATCAAACAAAAAAAAATTTCTTCCGAATGTCGTCACTGGTCACTCAGCCGGGTGTCCGACGAACCCCTTACCCCGCCTCCAACTGTTCAACAACTACCATTTTTTAATGTTTTTGTAGAAAAAAAAAAAAAACATCAAAAATGTCACCGGAGACCAAAATTTCATTTACATTTTTTACTCCAAATAATGTCAGGAATCACTGGTACGTCAAGTACGTCCCTTAACACCCTGTATAGGCACGCTTTTGGCGTGCCCTGACATCGCCGTGCACATCGACGAAATTTTTCGTGTATCTCTTCGGTATTTAATTGGAGTAGGCGTCACGATCCCCAGCTACGAGGAACTGACTTAAGAATAAAATGAAATTTTTAATGTACTTTAAAGTAGCATCTTTGAGGTTCGTAAAACTAACCAACCATTTTAACACCCCAAGGGGGGCATACATTAATTACGTGAGCAGTTTTTCTCCCAATTTAGACTCCACCCTTGGTGAGTTAAATTTGGGTCACTTCGTATATAATCTTTTCAAGTAATGTGAGATTTTTATGGACACCCCTCCCCCCCGTTTTGAGCTCACGTAATTAATGTATGCCCCCTAACTCGAATAATTTCGGAATGATAAATCTGCAATCGATGTATCGAGTGTCTGGGCTATGAAAAAAAGTAATCTATCCTGCATTTAATGTGTACGATCACAAATAAATGCTTGAGTACAGAATGTATCATTATCCTATATTCCTCTTCCCTTTACCTTCCTATTAGTTTTAAGTCAAAATAAAGTATCTCTAATCAACATTAGTGTACGAAACTTTTTTTAACGTAACCTTAATTATCCTCCTACGCACGAGAATTATTTTTGTCCGTTTTATAAAAGTTATTTTGTCTATCAAATAAATAAATAAATTATTCTGCCTGCGACATTAACAAATACTCGTATATCATGCGCATTCCAAAAACAGAAATATATGTAAAAACAATTATACTTTAAAAAACAAATTATATGAAGACAATATTAGCGAAACTCAATCGAAAATCTGGAGACCGAAAAATCAGAAAAAGATATTGGCTCCATTGGGACTCGAACCCAGGACCTTTGCTTACATGGCAAGTGCTCTACCAACTGAGCTACGGAACCTATATCCAATTCGATCACTTTTAACTGTATCATACTTCGACTAAGAACTACCAATACTTTTTTCATTTTCTTAACGCACTTATTATTGGCTGCTATCTTTATATATGATTGCAAGATTCAACTCGAAGTAAATGCTATCTAGATAGTGTCTGGATATTATTTTATCCATTTTATTTTTAATACGCGACATCTATTGACTTTTCTGCAAGTCTAGGACCATGTAAGCAAAGGGTCGTGGGTTCGAGTCCCAGTGGAGCCAATATCTTTTTCTGATTTTTCTGTCTCCAGATTTACGATTGAGTTTCGCTAATATTGTCCTCATTTAATTAAATATTATAATTTGAGGTTTTACTCATAAAGTTAAAAATTAAAAATAAACAACTTATTCTTCTCCTGCTTTCTCTTTAACTCTACTAATACTATTATTCTTTTTCAGTTTAACCTTCATAATATTATTCCTTCGTATTATTCACTCGTTCCAGAGAGCAGAGGCGGCTCCAGGGGTCCATAAGTGGAAGGTCATTTAAAAAACTTATGTTACCTATGATTCAATATCAATTTAAATATGATAATATTCATTTGTAGGAACCTCACGAAAATGAGAGACAAATTCACCCACATATGTCAAATTACATTCATAGTAAATTATTTCATGCGACAAGCGTAAAATATGCGAAATCAACCCACGTTTATCAAACCATCTATTTCAGATGCATAATATTCAGAATGCTCTCTCTCCCTTACGGCTCTGACCCAAACCGTCTTCAGAATCCGAAAAAAATTTACTAGGGACATAGTGCCATCTCGTTTTATTGTGTGGTGCGTAAAGAGACAGATGATATGATATCGGGGCATTTCATAATTTGACCCAGCCAATCATAATGCGTGGGAAAGAAAGCTTCCATTTAAGATGTTAGATGTCACTGCTTGCCGCTGCCGTCTTTCTCTCGCGGTGCCTTTCAAATACATTAGAAAAATACCAGTTGTTTTGATTTGCTTACTATTTCACAATAATATTATGTTTTAGTGTCATCTTATAATTTTGGGAGGTTTTTGACCAATTGTCCTGAGGGAAGGACCGCCACTGCCAGAGAGTAAATTATTACTACGAGTACATTGAACTATAAATTACGCCCTAATTACGAGAACAGTTCTACACAAAGCTTTCCTAGACCACAGAAAATACACACTAAATTAAGTAATTACTACAAAATTATTATTTAAGTTTAGGGGTGAATGTTGGGCAAACGTTGACAGATTTTAATTATCGAAATAACCGAATCCGGAAAGTTGTATTAATCGATCAGTTAATCGATAATCATCCCAAAACATACATATCGATCGGCCAGTTGACTAGTCCAAATACTAAGTTTTGAAATAATGAGGAGAGCAAGCTTTGAATGCTCACCATAAATAACGAGGCATAACGGTCCGGTACGTTAATGTGACTTTTTGATAGTGTCCGACCGAAACAAGACTCTCTACCGAAACCGAAACCGAAAGTTTTTTAAGACATTTTAAAAATCTATTGTTTACTGAAATTTGGCTTATTTAAAACCAATAATTGAAGTACCTATGTGAAAAAATAATAATAATATATTTTTTATATTACTGCTATAAAACAAACAAAAATTATAAAAATTAACAAAACTTAAAACAAAAATTTGTCAATAATATGCATTATAAAGAAGGATCTCATTAAATGAGTGTTTTAATTTTATTTACAATGACGAAATTCTTATTACACATGTTAAATGAAATAAAAAACTTTTTTTTACATAATTCTCATTATTCATAAATCTCAGTCAATAACTCAACGGAGAGAGTTTCAATGCTCATTAAATTCCAAATAAAATATTTGAGACAGAAGTAGTAGGGAACGTACCCATACTACGTGACCCACTTTTTGCAATTTTTAAACCACCCCCCGGTGACTAAAATCCTATGCCCCCCGCCGCTCATTGTGACCAAGCGTGGTATTTTGAAGACCCCCCCCCCCCCTGAACGGGTCACGTAGTATGGGTACGTTCCCTAAGATATTAGATATTACTGTGGAAGATACTATCAGTATCACCCTGGTGTAAGACCACCATTCAGAATTGAAACGTTGCTTGAAATGGCTTTAGCCATGTTTGGTGACCAGATCTGAATAGCCAGGTACTTCCCCACCTTCCTCTTCCCCACATTCCTCTTCACCATCTCCTCCCCCTCCTAACTACCTTCAGCCCCGAGTCCTGAGGAATTCATGCAAAAAAATTAAAAATCACTATGCGTGAGAAATAACACATAAACTCATAACGCCGGCGAACTCAGCTGATGATAGCGGGTGATACACGGGCCAAGAGCTCACCCGAAGTCAACCGATAATTCACGAATGCAGAGTTTCCGTTCGGCAGATTTCGAATCCGAAACTAATGCCGAACCAAGATTTTTTTGCCAAAACTTGCCGAAACCGAAACCGAAAGGAACGAACCTCCGGTCGGTCACTACTTTTAGAAATATCCTACAAGAGATATCAACATATTTTTTAATTCGCTACATTATACTTGATTTGGTAGTGTTTTTGGGTAATCTGAGTACTGTACCAGATAGAGGGTACACTTTTACATGAAACTGCATACTCAACTCAAATTTAGATTTTTCGGAGATATACATATATGACTAATCAACTGGTATAATTATAAACCCCTTTTCACAAATAACTTCGTTTTCTCGAAAATTTGCATTCGAGGAATCATGACTTCATAAATAATTTTTTTATTTGAATTAGTTTTTTAAGCTTCTCGTTTTAATTATTGAAACCAAATTAATAATTTGAAATAGAAAAACAATAAAAAATAGTTTACAACTTAGTAGACTTATTTTAACCGATTTGATACTTTTTGAGAATTCAGAATTTTATTTTTTATGAAATTATATATTTGTTCTCATATAGCAAAACCTTTGTGGGTATACATAATTATAATCAGAATAAAATAACTGCGTTGAAATAAATGAGTTTGTATTCACTACTATTTTATCAAAATAAACGACACGTTAGGTACTAATTACTTTGTTCTAGCCAATTTTGGAGAGGCCTTGCATGATTGTCTTCAGAATTCCCATTCGTTGTAATTTTTGTCAGATTTTCTGGAAACAATCAACGAAACAAGAAGCTTGATTTATAAATATTATGAATTCATTAATTGTGAACGTCAGAGTCGGAACAACAACGTATTGTGGCTGGTGAATTATTGAAGTAATAATGGCTAACCCATGCCACGGACAAGTGCAGGAGCAATTTCAAACATGCTTAACAATTTCCTCATTAATAACACAAGGGGCCTTTATAACAAACTTGTTTTAAATATAACATAACCGATAAACAACTATTTACCAGACAAGGAAAAGAGAAAATTTATGACAAAGATATATGGATTTAAGTGCACACACTTGAGCCTGGAAAATTGGTTGACAAATTTTGTGGCTCTTCGTTGAGCTGAAAGCGGAGCGAGGGATTGGGCGGTACTCGGCTGAGTGACCGGTGGTGACATGTGGAAGACTTTTTGTTATCGTTTGGTTTTGAAAAAAAAAAACATAAAAACTCACCGGAGTCCAAAACTTCATAATCATTTTTTTATTTCAAATTATGTAAGAAATCACTGGTAAGTAAAGTACATCCATTAAATGTGAACACCTCACAATGGTATCCCAACTGCTTCCAACCGTCTGGAGTCAGGGATTATATTATACTATATTATCCCAAATTGGGAATGTTGTGAGGCAGAAAATAGTAATGTTGTTAAAGAGATGGGGAGGGATGAAGGTTTGAAATACCTGAGTATTCAGATCTGGTCACCAAATACGGCTAAAGCCATTTCAAGTATTATTTAAACTCTGAAAGGTGGTCTTTCACCAGAAAGATAGTGAGAGTAAGCAATATACTATTTTAAGTGAATTTTGAAAAAAAAAAAAAAAAAAAATACGTGCTCATGCCCCTGATCTGAACCCGCGGCCCGCCACCGCGAACCCGTATTGCTGTACGAAAGTCTTTCCCCCTACTACGGAGGCATATATAAAATGGTGCTATGCCAACTCAGAAAAAAACCAACTCAGAAACACCTCGAACATCAGAAAGGTAATTAAAAGCTATGAAAAAATAATTTTAAAATAGCCGGTAACACTAACCTAACTTAACCTATTTGACCAATTTTTTTTATATTTGTTTATCATGACTCTTAATGACCTTTCTGAGGTACTTCTGAGTTGGTTTCGTTCTGAGTTGTCCGGTCACCGTATAAAATGAAATGTATCGCTCACAATAGCTTATCAACCAACACGAAAATTGTTTATTTAATTTTTTTTTTTTTATAAAATATAATTATATTTGATATAACAAAAAAGTAATCTATTTTTACGAATTTAACACAATAAAAATAAACAAACCAACATAGATTTTCCAGCCTTCGTTAAAATTGACAATGTAGGTGTAGGTAATAATAAAAAAATATACTCTTTTTAGTGTTTTCACGGAAAGACTGATCAAAATGAAAATATGCATACCGTAGAATGATTCTATTGTCTTTGCAGACATTTGAACACGGTTAAAATTGGCGTGCTTGATTTGCGTGTTCTGAATTTGAAAACCAGTTCCAAAATTAAATTGGCAACCGAAGTCAGCGCGCCCAGTCTGGTCAACACAACTGTTCCATTATAATGGTATAGAATTTTCATGCAAATTTCGATTTTACCTCTAGCATATCTCTATTTTCTAATAGAATCAATGGTTATACCGGTTATACCAACCCTGACACAAGGTTAACTAAATTTCAATATGAAAGGATCTCTAATTATTCCCATTCTTTTCATTATTCTTATAATTGAGTTGAAGAAAAATTGATTGCCAGATTAAAGAATTAGGCGCTTTAATATTTTATTTATTTAAATCAGAATCGCTTGATTTTCACAAATCTGGTATTCAAATTTCAGATTCAAAAGTATTCAGTAGACCCTGTGAGAATAAATTA
Organism: Limnephilus rhombicus; assembly: GCA_929108145.2. Lineage (NCBI taxonomy): Eukaryota > Metazoa > Arthropoda > Insecta > Trichoptera > Limnephilidae > Limnephilus > Limnephilus rhombicus. Next base: position 57,385,800 of record OV815270.1, on the reverse strand, counting down.
ATACAGCACGAGTGCGCGAACGATATTATGTAATGACTGATGGACTTGCTGAAATAAAAAGAATCTGGGCTGTGAAGTTATTTTTATTAGCATTGGAAAAAAAATAATCTATTCAATTTTTTAATGAATGTTGTCGAAAAATGCTGCAAATTAAAAAAAAATTGAAATTGATCGCATTTCCATCGAAATCTTTCAAATGAAGGTATAACTAATTCAATTAATTGGAATAATTTTTGAAAGTCATTACACTAATGAATCATTGAAAAAGAAGACAATATTGATAAGTAAAAAAAACGTGAAACGGAACAAGACACGGAAAATGAAAAAAAGATAACAGTCCCAAATGGGGATTACGACTTCTGTCTAATTGGGACAACACTCTAAACACTGAGCGATTCTGACTGATTATTCCCCGTCATTTTCACCAATCTCATATTTTAATAAGAATTACCAATATTATACTCAATTACATAATTCCCGAGATTTCTGTGAGAGAATTAAATAGACTAATCGGTCTCGTCGTTGTGGGGTGCTTCTTAGCCTATACATAGGTCTCTTCTTTGTGCGGTGCTTTGTAGCCTCCTCAATCTTGTCTACTTAAGTTTTCTGAAGGTTTCACTTATAAGCTGTGAAAACTACACACTCAGATTTTTTTTAAATTTTCTAAAAATTTCACCTTCCAAGCAGCGACTTTCCAGAGCCTAGGGTCGATTGTATCACCGTTCCCTAACTTAGTGAATTGTGTGAGGCTGAAGGAAGTGAGACAAGGTTTAGTAAGGAGATTTCACATCAGGAGGGATGTCTAAAAAGAGGATGGCAGAAGAAAAATGGTGGGAGGGAGGGGGAAATGAAACGTGGAAGAAGAAGAGGGTTTTGCTCTGCCGCCTTCACTAACTTTAATGTTATATAACCAAATGTCACAAAAAATATTTACCTTGGTCAGTTTCTCCTCCGTTTTGGAGATGATGGCGTCGCAGCCCTCGCGGTGCGCGAAGAGCTTGCGCGACTGAAGCTTGCGGTGGAAGGTGCGCTCCACCAGCGGGCGCGACACGTGCCGGGCCAGCGCGCCCGCCACGTCGCTGTGCGCCTGCGAGTCTGCCTCCACCTCTTGCAACAGCGTCTCCCACGTATGGAATAGCGAGCTGGGGCAGCCGGGCCTAGGAAAACCACACAAATACAAATGAGATACTGCCAATAAATTATTATCGCACGCTATAGTGCGTAGCATACTTTCTGGTTGACCGCACGCTATAGTGCATACCTACTGGTCGACCGTACGCTATAGTGCACGGTATAGTGCGTAGGTTCCTTCTAGTCGATTTCACTATAGTGCATACCTTCTGACCGACCGCACGCCATAATATGTTGGTTTTATTTTTTTAATCATGTTTATCCATTAACATTTCTCATAATTTAAAAATTTATTATTTTTATATTGGTTTATAGTTTGATTTCACATTATATATTCTACACACTTTATTTAATCTGTATTTTTTTTATTCATTTTTAAAATATATTTTTTCTTATTTTTCTGCTACTTTAATTTTTAATCAATGTTTTTTATAATTACTATGAATTTTTGTGGAAAATTCGCTGGTTCATGCAACCATATAATTATAATATGTAATTACCTACGTTAAAAAATGTATAACTGTTTGTTTCCCTAATAAACTAAAATAAAAATTATGCATTCCTTCATGTCAACCGTGTATACCTTCTGGTGCATACCTTCGATAGTGCTACCTTCTGGTCGACCGCACGCTAAAGTAAATACCTTCTGGTTAACCACACGCTATAATTCTTAACTTCCGGTCGGCCGTACGCTAAAGGGTAAAAGTCCGCTAAATCCATGTAATGGTACTTGTAAATTTCATCGTGAAACAAAATCTTAGTAAAGGTAGGTACATATCGTTCGCCACCGCGCCGGTAGATTGTACGCCAAAGTGTTAAATGTTCTGGAAATCTTACACTTTAGTATAGGCATTCTGGAAGACAGCACGCTTTAAACGTATGCCGTAATGTAAACTCACCAGTTTGCCGCATGCCATCATATAAAAATTTTCGTACACTCATGTGGTAATTTAAAAGTTCTGGTAAACCACATGCACTAATGTACATGTTTAAAAGGCCGCATTGTTCTGTTAATTTTCTAGATAACCATGAATGTTTTGGTATAAATGCAATTTGTAGTATACACTATGAGTACCGCCGTCCCGGGAACCATTTATTTGATAACAAACACCCCTGCCATAGTTCACCCCAAGTGGATCGCTACGTTTGGTAGCTTGACATGGGTGCCCAGGTTCATGGGGTGAGGTTTGTCTAGGTCTTGGAGGCGGATGCTGTTACCCATCTTAATCTCGAAAACTATTAGGTCAACAGAGACAGTTCAGTATCATATTGTAGCAAATTTAGTCTACTTTAAAAACGTAATAAAAAAGTTTTTTCAAAAACTATTGTGATGAATTGCATTGATCAACAGTGAAAATTAGAAAATATCGTAGCTTCCCACTCTATTTTAAAAAGAAAATATCAATTACTTATAAAACGGACACACATCTGTCGGATCAGAGTAAAGTGAATTCATATTCACGGTAGGGATCTATAATTAGACAAAGTGAGACGAGTATTGATTAAAAAATCACAGATGGTATCAACAAATAACCACGGACGAATACGAGGATTGAAACAACCAATTAAATGGCAGGAAAGGCAATTAAAAATCAAATCGGCCTATCAGCAAGAAGAGGGCCGAACCCATTTTTAGAACAAAGGATCGACCTTTGGACTCGGCAATTAAGAATGTAATTAATTATCCTTTCGATTTCATCGGACCGAGAGGTGAATAAACTCCATGGGAAGAAATAGTCGATTCAGGGACATAAGTACGATGAACCCGAGAAATGTTATGGATAACGGGTACATTCCAGAGATCGGAAACCTTAAATCTCGAATGCCTTGAAGCATTTTAGGTGCGAAAAAACACACTTGAATAACGATGTAAAAATTCTATCAGTAATATATTGAGTAGAAAACGCAGGGATCGAGAGGCACGTCTGCGGGAGGATTTTAAACTATAGAATAACTATGTATGACGACCGGAGATGATCGATTCGAGGGAAAACGTGCTAAAGGAAATGGAAATGTTGAAAAAACAATGGAAAATTATTGTTATCAATTCTAGACGGAGCGAGGATATTACGATGAAATGTTTAGGGAGAAAACGTAAAAAAAAATGAGAGTTTTAAAGAGTAGACGAGGGCACATTTCAGAGGTTTAGTGCAGTAACAAGTGTTTGAAAGGAAAATAGAGTAGAGTACGGGGGGGGGAGTGGAAAATGCTGAAAACATTGCGATAGATTTAACTCAGGAAAAGGAGTCATTTTACGTAATTAAAATGGAGATTATAGTGTAACCTAGTACGCGACTGTTGGGAAAAATGAGACATTACAATGGTTGTCGATCTCAGATGTATTTTGTTGTGATAAACAAGGAATATTCGAACATGAAAATTGTTTAGATAAGAGCAATTAGTCGTTAAAAGAGCTATAAAAATTATCATGGGTCTTACGTAATATTTAGATTATAGAATTCACATAAAAGTTAACGACACTGAAATAAAAAAGAATTTATTGCCAGGTGGGTACAGAAATTAACGTATACAACTGTCAAAGCATATGGTTTATGGGATTTTGGGTAGGAGCGAGACGAAATTTGTAGGACGATCTCTATGAAGCAATAAAAATGACAGAAATTTAAGGGCCGAAGTGGGGGTATCTCCTATAAAAATGTTAAAAATGATATATTTATTAATAAAAAATAGAAAATGAAATTTTCCAAGAGGCAGCAAATATCAAAAAAATGATATGGTTATATCAGGGGATTACAGGGAAGCGAGGGGAGAGAAGATACGACAGAGAAAAACAAAGGAAATCTTAGATTAACAGTGAATAAAATAAATACGGCTTGAAATATAAAAATTTATAGAGATATGAACAATAGCGTAAGAATAAATAAGGAAATTCATGGAAAGAGTGTCGTGAATAAAAGAAAATTCGAGAAAAAATGGAAAATTCAAATAGACGACGTAAATAGAGAAAATTCGGTTTTAAATGGAAAGGTTCATATAGAATACAGAAAAACTCGAGGAAAAATAATAAAATAAAAATGAACAATTTGCGAGAAAGACTTCGACATGAAGATATCTCTGATAGGCGAATTTGGGGACAGATTTGGAACATATGGTAGATGCCGTACGCATGGACATGTTGCGAAATAGATGAAAATAGAACTTTAAAATTATTAAATTCAAACTAATTTTGTATGAACACCAGGACAAAGGAAGTTGGGCGATTAAACATGGATCTTACTAAATCCGGATCTTGTAAGTATGGAAGTACGGGACAGAAATCAAAGGATCAAACGCGGAAGGGATTAAGGGACCGCATTCGACAATAATGAGGATGTTTCAAGAAATTACAAGTTGATAGAAATTAGATTGGTTTATTACAGGAAATTCAGATACGCTCTTTTGGACCTGAGAGGGGTATAAAAGACGAGACAAATGCCAGTTGGAGATAGTCTACGGTCGTGGTCGAAAGGGTTGAAAGTTCGCGAGGCGTGACGAAACGTTTGGTAATTTAAAGTTGAAAAATTCTAAGTGATAATTATTATAAGACTTAGGAAAATTTCACATTCAAGCCAGTGATCTACAAAAAAATTACTTTGCAGTTAGAGTCAGTGAAAATAAAAATAAAGTCAACGCATTAATTACTTGTGAAAAATAAAAGTGCTCGTGATAAATACAATTTGTTTTAGTGGAAAATTCGGATTTTATAATCACTTAATATCGTATTTTTAAACTTAGAAATTTCGCGTCTAATATCAGTGAAATAAATAACTGAGGTGATGTGATAATTAAGTGTGAAGAAGTTATAATTAAATACGTGTGTCCAACCTAAATGAAAAGTGTTCTAACAAATAATAAATATTTAAATTAATTATCTAAAATAATAATAATAAAACAAAATAATATTTTATTAATACATAAAAGTTCGGAGGGATAAAAAATTATAATTAAGTGTGAAGAAGTTGAAATTAAATTTTATCCCTCCGAACTTTAATACATAAAAGTTCGGAGGGATAAAAAATTATAATTAAGTGTGAAGAAGTTGAAATTAAATACGTGTGTCCAATCTAAGTGAAAAGTGTTCTAACAAATAATAAATATTTAAATTAATTATCTTAAATAATAATAATAAAACAAAATAATAGTTTATGAATACATAAAAGTTCGGAGGGATAAAGATTTAATTTAACAACAATTTACCATCCCGAATTTAATCGTGGAGTAACTATCATTTAAAGTGTTATTTAACCACGAGTTTTAAAATAAAATACAGTTTAGAACGATAGAGTTTATACATCATTTAAACTAATTAGATTAAACAAAAAAAAAAAAAAAAAATTCAAGTCAAAAAATTTATTTAAATTTAGGAAAATAAAAATTAATTTAGGAAAATTGCAGCAAGGTTTAACCGTGTATTTCCCGGTCGGAAAACCTGGTACGGGTAAGTTTTTCCAATTACAAAAAATTTCCAGATTCCAAGGAGAAAGGGACATGCAGCAACCGTTGGTATTTGAATTAATTATTATAATAAAATATTACTCGCTTAAAATGTGATATGTAACTATATTAAAATATTATAAATATAATAGGTATATTTTATACATATATATGTATATATGTAATTTTATTGTTCCCAAGAAAAATTTTAATCAAAAAGAAAACACTTATATAAAAAGAGGAAAAAAAGGTATCGATTCCTACCTCTGAATTCATCAATAGCTATTAAAAGTAGTTATGTGTGAGAAATTTACAAATCAATATTTTATATTTAATTTTATATATGTTTTAATATAACTTCAGAAAATCCAGAGCATTTGAAATAAGTTATGATATTAGAAATTATTTCAATCATAATATAATTATACATACCAATATTATAAATTATTTATTGAGACAAAGTGTATATAAATGAATAAATATGTATACGTAATCGGGTTTCAGACTAGACAATGGCGCAAAGTAGGTCATTATCAAACAAAGAAAAAAAAATTAGAGCCATCTCACACGTCTTCGGGAATGTCTAAAGTAAACACATCATACGCTTTGAATCTAGGTCACGAGGCCGTTGGGAATGTTTACATAACTCAAATTGTTTACAAAATAAGTCGGTCACTGGGACACTAGTTCGAATACGGTAAAAAGGAGAAAAAAATGACCTTGATTAGTGGATATCGTACTTAGGTATTAACTTCTAGGAACGGGATAAAATTATTATATTGCGCAATTATGAGAAACAAAAAAAATAAACACAATCTTTAATTTGAACGTAAAGAGATATCTATCAAACTAAACAATTGAAAATAAACAGATTTATTATAGCAAATCAAATAAGGTGTATTGAAGATTTACCTGAAGCAGTTGATAGATCACGGGATAGTTCAATAAGGTGTATTGAAGATTTACATGAAGCAGTTGATAAATCACGGGATAGTTCAATAAGGTGTATTGAAGATTTACCTGAAGCAGTTGATAAATCACGGGATAGTTTAATAAGGTGTATTGAAGATTTACATGAAGCAGTTGATAAATCACGGGATAGTTTAAAAAGGTGTATTGAAGATTTACATGAAGCAGTTGATAAATCACGGGATAGTTTAAAAAGGTGTATTGAAGATTTACATGAAGCAGTTGATAAATCACGGGATAGTTTAATAAGGTGTATTGAAGATTTACGTGAAGCAGTTGATAAATCACGGGATAGCTCAATAAGGGGTAATGAAGATTTACATGAAGCAGTTGATAAATCACGGGATAGCTTAATAAGGGGTAATGAGGATTTACATGAATCAATTGAGAATCACGGGATAGTAAGAATTTATCAAAAGTTGAACCTTGGAGGGGAGGGAAAGAAAAAAAAAATACAGTTCAACCAACAGAAGGCAGTGGTCGCTTCTATAACAAGGACCATTAACCAAACCATAGAGATGACGGATCTCTCAAACAAAACCGCCAACAAAACCAAACAATAGCTTGGAGTTTTGGCGAATCTCCAGAACACATCGCCAGATAAGATCTTAATTTACTAGTATGTATTTATATTCCCCACTATTCTTACGTATATATTCGGTATTAATCTGAGAATTTCGCAGAATTCGATGGGCGAGATCCGAGCTTGAAATGCGATGCAAGTAGTTTCGTATTGCAAGTTATAAACCTTCCCAAAACGTATGTTTATATATATATATATATATATATATTTATGTACTGTTCATTGGATGAAACGAACTCACTTACAATTAGTGCTTTAGGCCTGTCGGGTCACTCTCGTCTCATTTCTTGAACGTGGAGGGAGGATTCACGACCCGTAACTCCACACAAACCCGTGAGTATATGATTGCATATAGGACGAAACCGGTTCGCCCTAAGTAAATAGTAAACTTTGGAGGAGTAGGAATTTGGGGGTATCTGGGCTCGGGGGAAGACCTGAAGGCAGTGCATGATGGCGAAAGGAAGGTTCGGTTGGGACGCGATAACTTAGGTATCAATCAATCGAACCGTGCCAAAAGATTGTGCGAATTTTGGGTTGACACCTGATCACCTTGCTTACTTGATGGAGGCAGGAGCCAAATTTTGCCAGAAAAGGGTTATTCTGAGTTCGTCAAATATGCAATTAACTAATTACATTAACCTACTAAATCCATCTTTATATGTACCTTACAGCAGCTGAATCAAAATGGAGGGGCGCCCAGCAGATACAAGATACAATCATAATCAAATTTACTAACATTTAACCATTTGAGTTATATTTAATTATTTGTTCAATTAGTCATGTGTAGTTTCGATTAGTATTGTTTATTCATCAATTCATTAGGATGTAGGGAATCATAATAAACGTCAAAGGGAAGTTAGCTCATTTAGAGAAATTACTTAAGGTTAGATTTGCAAGCGAGAGATCAATACAGTTTGAAATTCAACGCTCCGTTTAGAATCAAAAGGGTTACCACAAAAATGAAAGTAATTAAAGTCCTATATCATAAATCAAAAAATTACACAACGTTTGATGGAGTTTATTTACAACCTAAATACGAAAATATTTACGTTCAAAGTCGTAAATAACGTATTTATTAGTTAAGTACATATATCTCTAAAGGTATGTAGTACAAGGGAGCTTTAAGTAGCTTTCTGTAGTTATCAGAGGAAATAAGGGTCCAATTTTCATAAAGGCTTGTGTGACGTAGGGGAGGAATTTTCCATCCCTACCACACATATGCAAAGCCTTAAGAATTTAAATATCGAGCCAAGAGAAAACGAAAAATTTACGACTGGTGCCAAGTGCCCAGGAGTAAATAAATATAGTAAATAAAATACAGACAAATATACGAGTAAGGAAGAGAGAACATCACACTATTAAGCCAACATCATAAACAAGTCTGCAAAAAATCAGAACTACCGGATTTAATGCATACTACCCCATACATAAGGCGACAAAGTAACTGGACTATTAATTAATATTTAAAATGTGTCTACATGTTGTCCTCCCGAAATTATTAATTCATCGTCTAGAAAAATAAAACCAGGTGCTTACCACTAACTTTATAGTTAAAAAACGGGTTATAAAGTTTTTAAATCGTTGTACGTAAAATATATTAATGGCAAGGTACTGTTTTTATTAATCTAATATATAAATAACTCGCATTTCTCGTGCGGCATGGAAATAAGAAAGTTATTATAGTTACGGATTCGCCGGAAATGATTAAAATGTGATTTAGAGCAAACAAAAATTATTAGGATTGTCTACCGCCTTAATTATTTTTCCTTCCCAGAACTTCCTCTCATTCCTTTCCTTAAAAAGACCCTTCACAGAGCGTCCCCAAAGATGACACAGACCCTGAAGGATTTTTCCTAAGGGCCTCCAGTGTGGATCTAATGTAAAAAAAACTAAACGTTTCGGTATACCTAACATATTTATAAAACTTTGACTAAACATCGTATTTTGTGCAGACATGTTGCAACAAGTTTAAAAAAAAAGAGTTCAATTCACATGCGGTAGAAGTGAAACCTAAAGCAGACAAGAGTTGGGAGGCTACGAAGCACCGCACAAAGAGGAGACCGATTATACTATCTCATTCTCTCGCAGGCTAAATCCTATATTTATATATATATATATATATATATATATATATATATATATATGTGTGTTTGACTCTTTTTAGTGACGCTATTTTTCATTTCATCGCGTTTCAAATAACGGTGTTAAAGATGTTTTCACTTAAAAAATATGGTTAATCGCGACACACACCGTTAAAGTTATAATCACTACAGTTACACCACAGTGTAAATATATTATTTTAGTGACCGGATAACTCAGAATGATATCAACCAGAACCTCCTTTGAAAAGTCATTAAAAATGACGAAAAAAAATTGGTTAAAAAGGTTATGTCAGGTTAGGGTTATGGGCTATTATAAAATTTTTCATGGCTTTTAATGACTTTTCAAAGATGTGTTGAGTTGCTTGATTCTGAGTTGGCATGGAACCATTATTTTTAAGGCTCGATGAGATTTCGCTCTAATGATAATTATCTCAAATCTCAAGCATCTATCTCGGTTTCCGATCTCTAAGGGCGGGTTTGGAAGTAAAAGAGGAAATTAACTTTGAAATGAGTTTTCGAGATATCCTTCACAAGCCTTCGAAATGGTGGCATTTTTGTATGAAACGTGAAGATTAATTTTGACACAAAGAAACACTTACGTATCTAAAGGTTTTTGGAACTGTACGAAATTTCTATATTCTATAGAGATCGTCAATCAACCTGTGAAAGCACGTTTTTAACACAATATTTTTAGGTGAAGCTGAATTTAAAAAACGTAACTGGTATATTATAATATAATAGTGATGTGTCAATTCTCTTTGTATACCAAAAAGTTATACAACCTTCTGGCCAGGTCTGAGGATGGGCAAACTTTTAAATAAGGTTTAACTGAAGTTGTGACCTTTCGGAGAGAATTTAAAAAAAGCCCCTGATCTATTTTATTTCAATAAATTGGATTGAAGTATCAATTTTCATTGAAATACGAATTAATTTGCTATTTAATCTTTATCTCGTTCTTGGTTCTGACAACTTCTTAGGACAGTTTTACCCATTGTTTTATAACGATTACATAATTTAAAGGTCAGGAAATTTTTAGTTGTGGTTTCTTGGAAAATCAGGAAGGATAGTAGTTAAGATTGTATGTTATTTGATTTGCAACTAATTGTTATTCCATCACATGTTTTCATTATGTCAAGTTTGAAAATGTTGTAGTAATATTATTGGTATGTTCCCAAGCTCCACATACAGTGCTCTTAGCGACCAAGGCAATTCCCAACCAACAAATATTTTTTAATCTGTCTAAAGAAATATTAGGTCACGCATCTTTAAGTCGGGACAGAACTGAGAAAACACGCGAATCTATCGATTCATATGTTACGCTACTACACATAGTTTGAAGAAGAAAAATAACATGGAATTTAAAATACTTCATTTCTTAATTTTTATTTATTACACTATTAGATACATTTATATAGCAAAAATAACATAGTAATAATATTATAAAATAACTATAGACATTAAAATGTATACAAGTGTTATTATGTCTTGTAGGTCGACATTAGTTCCTAGCTAGGCAGATTGCCCGTTCTAAGGAACCAAATGCTGGTGAAAATGCAAAATATTTATTCTGTAAGAAAATGTTGATTTAAAAAAATATATATATTTTACCAATTTTTTAAAAGAAAAATTATCTTTTTTATAACTTTTTGAAGGTTATTCCCATCCATGTAATATATCATTGAAGACGAAGATGTAATATATTTATCCGAGACGCTACCCAGGTTACAAACCAATTCTTAGAAAGATTGTTTCCAATAAAAAGGGTAGTTGCCCGTAACATGGAAAAATAATTAGTTGAAGATAATATTGTTAATTCTAAAATTTGAAATATGAGATTGACAAATATGACGGCTTGATAAAAGTTGTCAATGGCGAAATTGGTTAACGCGCATTTCCCGGTTAGACGAGAGATCTGAGTTCGAGTCCCAGTTGCGACCATTGTCTTTTTAGGTTTTTCTGGGTCTTGTTCTCTTTCATATTTTCGTTTAGATTATTATTGTTATCTTCTTCTTCAATGATAGATATAAACCTATTAATGATAATGCCAAAAATTTATTCAGTAATTTTTTTTTTTTTTTTAAATTTAAATATATACTAAATGTACCGTTAATACCTAGCCATGTAAAATTTTAAGTGACATTATTAAAATTTTATAATTTTTCAGACTCCACCCTACCCAAGCCAATTAACCATTTAGTTATTATTGAACCGTTGTGGACATTTTGCAAGCTTTAATATTTAATTCTGGGGGGATTTTATTATATATTTTTGGTCCCAGATATATACATGTCTTTTGATACTTTGCCGTATTGCTCCCTGGGACGACGAGATCCTTTCTGGTGACTTCTTGTGATATATTTACGATCTATTTTATTAAGTTCTAGATTTTTGTGTACGTGGATAATAACCCTCTTTATGTAGTTTTGAACATCAAGTACATACAAGTTTTTGTAGAGCTGATCGCTAGAGAACCTACTGGGTTTACGCATAATGGCTCTAATTATGGATTTCTGGGCTTTCACAAGCGGATCTAAAATTGTTTTACCTGATGCTCCCTAACCAATGCAACCTGGAATATTACAGAATGACATAAACAATGATTTAAAAAAAAATCAGTTATAATATGGTGGATAATCATTATTTAATTTTTTTAATTATTTTTTTTAAACGAATACCTTACAAGAGTCCCAGGTGCTCCCGTATGGAGCCAGTGAGACTATGGCATCCCCAATTGGGGTATGTTGTGAGGCTGAAGGTAAGGAAGGGAGGGGAAGGAGCTGGAGAAGAGGAAGATGGGGAAGTACCTGGCTATTCAGATCCGGTCACCAAACACGGCTAATGCCATTTCAAGCAACGTTTCAATTCTGAATAGTGGTCTTATACCAGTATCTTCCACTCTGGAATGTTCCGAAAATATACTATACATCATAGTAATATTATACATAAAAATATACAACCATAGAACACAAAAACAAAAACAAGAAGTGAAGCAATGTATTATAATTTCAATTTGGTCAGAATTGAAATGATTTGAAACTTCCTGCTTGGAATTAGGAACCTTGCTTCGCAACGAAGACACGAGTATTAATTAGTCAACGGTGTAGAGCGTACTTTGGCCAACATAACAGTAAAATAATGATGAAATGATGTAATATCTTAATCATTTTCAGTCTTACTAATAACAAAAAGCTTTAACGATAGAAAGGGCATATCTGTTGCCCGCAAGATGAACGGCATTTGTACATGGTTACTAATAACAGTATCACGTTTTTATGATTATTATGTTGGTTTCACTGGATCTGCGCATGCGCCGTGGCCATCTTGTTCTACAGTTTTGCCGGTAAAAATTCATTTTCTGACACGTTTACTCGCAGAATTTAATGTTTCTGAACAGAATTTTCGTCGTAATGATCAATATACCATTATATTCATATGATTGAATGTAATTTCTATCATTTTTCTTATTTTTGACAGTTTCAGTGCTCTCATAATGTCTCTGTTCTTATTTTAATTTGGATAACCTAAAAATATAAGTTATTTCAGATAAATTATTTTTTATCCTCTAAAGTCAATAAAACTTCCCTAAACGTAATGTTTTTTAATAACATTAAATGCTTGTGCACGTGTACAAGAATACCAAATTCGAGTTATCAACGTTTACATTGTTTAAAAATGAATTCAAAATGTAAATGTTTTTTAGTTACTCTCATGTAAAATATTTGATTTTTTTAAAATTTTTAATTGTTTCAACGATAAAAAAGTGAAGTGACAGTTTTCTTTCAAATTCATTAAAGAAAAGACTGTGTTCTTTTAATTTTGATTTTCCCGAAATTTTTTGACATTTTGGTGGATGTTTAGAGTCAGCTGTTTTTTTCAACTTTTTTCATGTTGAAGCTTAAAATACAGCAATTTTCAAACACGATCTTATCTTTAGATACAAAAATTTAAAAGGCAATTTTATCTACTTTCTAAAATGTTTTTTTTTTTACTACAACTTCAAAAATAAGAAATATTCATTTATAATACGTTGGAAAAATTCAAAATGCGTTCAGAAATCATAAAAAAAACAGTTGTACACATGAGATAATATATATTTCCGTGAAGAATTTTTTAATTTTTTTTTTTTTTTTACAGTGAATACCGCACAAGAATCTCAACTGCTCCCATCTGGAGCCAGTGAGACTATGGCATCCCCAATTGGGGTATGTTGTGAGGCTTAAGGTAGTGGGGAGGGGAAGGAGGTGGGGAAGAGGAAGGTTGGGAAGCACCTGGCTATTCAGATCTGGTCACTAAACACGGCTAAAGCCATTTTCAAGCAACGTTTCAATTCTGAATGGTGGTCTTACACCAGGGCGATACTGATAGTATCTTCCACTCTGGAACATGCCGCAAATATACTATATATTATTTTAATTGAATTAATTGTGAAATAACACAAATTAATCAAATAAAATTTATTTGCGCATGCCGGGTTCGAACCCGCGACCTCCGGATTGTGAGTCAAGAGTCTTACCCACTGGACTACGGAGGTTGTCAAATTAATGTTAATTAGTAATGTTTTTACATCCGCGGCCGTTCATCAATTGAATACAATTTTCACGGGGTTTTATAGTAAGGCTGTTCTTGGATCTCTCTCTCTGGTTTCAATCCTGGGATTGGTTTACAGCAATTTCCTCATTTCTTCTCTTCCATTATTCCCTGTCTTGTGCGGCTCTTTTGAAGTCTGCATATGATGAGTAGCGCACGTCCACAATGAATTCCCGATCCAGCCTGCCAGCTGTGTTAAGTTAATGAAAAAATAAATAATTAAGCTCCATAGCCTGTGATATTGCCCTTGAGATTTGAAAACAACCTTTCTGAAAATTTCAGACAGAAAACATTGTCTTATATTCCGTTGATATTTTCACTCATTTCGTAAGAAAATTTAAATAAAAAATTACCATTTTATTTTTTCTGTAGTATTGTTATAATGTAATCTTTAAGTTACTTTTCAAGTTAATATTTACTAGTAACCGACCGAAGGTTCGGTTTCGGTTTCGGTTCCGGCAAGTTTCGGCAAAAAAATCTAGTTTCGGCAGAAAATCTGCATCTGAAACCGAAACCAAAACCGAAACTTTTTTAGACATGCTAAAAATCGATTGTTTACTGTTATTTGGCTTATTTTTTACAAAAGAGAAAAACTTGAAAACTCGGGCGTTTACCAAGTGAATTGCGCTAACTGCCCATCGTATTACGTAGGACAAACTGGGAGGTCAGTCAAAACCCGAATTAAATAACACTTTACAAACAAAGGAGAATTGTCGAATGTAGCATCACACTTTTTCAGAGATTTCTTACAATCAAACTGATTGATCAGTTTTGTAAGATTTTAAAGATTAATATTGTAAAATTTAAAAAAAAAACTGAATAAATATACAAAAAAAAAAAAAAATTATTAGAAAATAAACACTCGTTTGATAAAGACAGAGATGTTAAAGTTCTCCATATTTGCAATAAAGGTCATAAACTGGATAGACCAGAATATTTAGAAATTACTCGCTTAACTAAAAAAATACAACCTAACTTTGTAATGAATAAGCAATTAGAATTATTTGCTAAGTCTCCGCTTTTGTATCCATTGTAATTTTCATAATAATTTCGATATCAAAATATGTAATTAGTTTAGAGTTTAGACTATTCCCACTCCAGTGTATCCCTTCAAAAAGCAATAAAAAATACCATATTTCATAAATATAATAACAATATGACAATAAAATTAGATCATTAGTAACTCATATTACTTGTAAGGTTTTTCCCTAATCATCATTGAAGTGAACTACAGAGCCAAGGTAATTAGCTTACTGGAATTACCAAAATATTTAGAAATTCGATAGTCTATGTCTATAACAACTTAGCAACAAATATAATTATTATAATTGATTAAAATCCTTGTAGAACACCCCTTCCCCCTCCCCCATATGTTGTGTATATAAACCGTAGACTAAGAATTATTTGTACCAGTCTGAAGATGGCTTTAACGAGCTGAAACCGGTTACGGTCAAAATAAAATTAAGTGAAATAAAGTTTTATATTCGTTTTATTTTAATATATTATAATGGAATTCCACCATGAATTATCACTCTCAAAAATAGAAATATTATTTTTTCACTTATTCAGACAGTTAACACGAGTAAAAAAAAACAATAATTGAAGTAGGTGAAAAAATAATATATTTTTTCTATTACTTCTGTAAAACAAACAAAATTTATTAAAAATTACAAAACATATTAAATACTTCTTGGAACTTCTTGTTCGGCTGACTTCGGGTGAGTTCGTGACTCGTGTGTCACCCGCCATCATCAGCAAAATACTCAAAGAATGAGGTCCTTCCTTTAAGTGTTGATTACTAACAAATGTTTGTTCCAAGAAATAGTTGACATGTTTGGTAATTTTTATTTGTTTTATAGCAGCAACATCAAAAAAATGATCATTTTTTTACATGCGTCATTTATTATTTTTTTATTTTACTTAACACATATAAAAAGAATTTTGTGATTGTAAACGCAATAAAAATTAAAATACTCAATTAATGAGGTCCTTCCTTATAAAGTAAGTGTTATTGACAAATTTTTGTTCCAAGAAGTAGTTAACATGTTTTGTTATTTTTTATAAATTTTGTTTGTTTTATATAAGTAACGTAAAAAAAATATTATTTTTTCTCATACTTCAGTTATAGTTTGTATATTTATTTAATTTAATATGTGTTAACTGTCTGAATAAGTGTAAAAAATAGGCCAAATAACAGTAAGCAATCGATTTTTAACATGTCTAAAAAAGTTTCGGTTTCGGTGGAAAGTCCTATTTCGGTCGGACACTAATGTTTACCATTAAACTTACCTTTCTTTTAATGTTAAGTTTTGCTCTTTACTGTATTTTCCATTTACTATAATACTTTTCCCTTTTCTTTGTTTTTGTTTTACTTACGAGTTCTGCGTTGATTCATTTTTTCCTGTTTCATTTTAAAAATATTATTTATTTTTATTATTATTATGTTATATATTTTTATAGCACTAATTTAATTAATTAATTTATTTATTTATTAATTAACGCCCTTTTTAGGAGCGTTAACACTTAATTTATTAAATTTTTAGTTTTGTATTGGTGATCGACAAACCGGTAGATGTAATCTGTTAGCTATAAGTTGTTATAATAGTGTGTCTAGTCTAAAGTTAGTAGTAAGATTAAACACAAATGAATCAAATAAAATAAAAAATGTTTTATGAGAAAAACTCTCTTTTATAACTTTTGAAGGTTATTCCCATCAACGTAACATATAATTGAAGAAGAAGATAACAATAATAATCTGAACGAAAATATGAAAGAGAACAAGACACAGAAAAAAGACAATGGTCGAAACTGGGACTCGAACCCAGACCTCTCGTCTAACCGGGACGTGTGCGTTAACCAATTTCGCTATTGCTCCCTTCTGACAAGCCGTCATAATGGTCAATCTCATATTAATATTTTTTTAGAATTAACAATATTATCTTCAACTAATTTTTTTGCGTGGCTTGACAGAAGGGAAAACAATATTTTTATTGCTTCAGAAAACGGTTCTTGCTTATGATTAAAATTTTAGCCTATGGTGAAGCCGGCCCTGCCAAAAATCTAAATGAAGCACAATTTATATGCAGAACTCTAGTAAATTTGCTGAATAATAAAGCACTTAATCTGAAAGAAACAAAAGTATGTCCGAATTCCTATTTAGAATAGAATATTAATGTCTAAAGTTTTGGGATCATTAAACATTAAAAAGCATTAAGCGCGCTTTCTAAACTTTAGTTATTTAAATGAAAACTGGCAACTAAGTTACACAATATTTCCATTAAGTTTGATAAATGTATCCTTTATTGAAGGAATCACCCGCGTTTAGCTTAACCCTAGCCCACCATTATGAAATATTGCCTAGATTGATGCCAAACGTATACCTAATTTAAGGTGATGAGAATCTATGGAAAGGCGGATACGTTGTGTTTACGTTTTATAATTTGCTATTTGGATTAAGAAGGTAAATCAAATAAGGGTCATCTGAATAGATACATGATAAAGCACTATGCTCTGTGATTAGACGGAAAAAAACTGAATAATAATAAAAAAAAACTAATACAGTTTACACCAATATTAAATAAAAATATCAACATGAGATACGATTTTAGATTTTCACGGCCAAAAATATTTTTATTATTAGTTTTTGGGGTATTATGCCGTGTTACGCTACCTCCTTCTTTAGCCAACGTTTCGGACAGCGTTGCAGTGTCCATCATCAGGGAAGATGTGTAATAGTTAGGGGTGATGTTTGTACTTATCTACTTAGGAACGATACCGTGTCATACTGATGATGGACACTGCAATGCTGTCCGAAAAGTTGGCTAAAGAAGTAGGTAGCGTAACACGGCATAATACCCCAAAAACTAATAACAAAAATATCAACATGTTTATAAACCAATAGTTTCTGTATCAGGATTCAAAGTGTATTATAAATAAATGCATAAAAGAATAGACGAATAAGTGTAAACAAATAAGTAGATGAGTTAAAACAAATTAATTTGTAAAACACCAATCAAAATTATCAACACGTTTCAAAACCAATAGTTTCTTCGTCAGGATAAAATAAAAATGATTTTTTAAATTAAATTAATTATTTTCGCTATTTGTTCGTCAGGATTAAATAAACATAATTAATTTAGATAAGGTTTAAGATTTTCACGGTCAAAAGCATTTTCGTTATTTGTTTTTGGGGTGTTATGCCGTGTTGCGCTACCTCCTTCTTTAGCCAACGTTTCGGACATCGTTGCAGATCCGGTAAATCTACCGGATCTGCCGGATCTGCCCTGATGATGGACACTGCAACGATGTCCGAAACGTTGGCTAAAGAAGGAGGTAGCGCAACACGGCATAACACCCCAAAAACAAATAACGAAAATGCTTTTGGCCGTGAAAATCTTAAAACTTATCTAAATTAATTATGTTTATTTAATCCTGACGAAGAAACCATTGGTTTTTAAAAATGTTGATAATTGTGAAGGTAATAAATGATGGTGGTATTTTACAAAGTTTTTTTTTTAAATTCACCTACTAACTTGTTTATACTTATTTGTCTATTCTTATGTATTTATTTATAGTACACTTTGAATCCTGAACATATGAAGAAACTATTGGTTTTGAAACATGTTCATAACATTAATATGGTTTAAACAGGTGATGTTTTACAAAGTGATTTGTTTTAATTCAATTAAAATGACCCCACAAAGTGATTTTGCAAAGATTGAAGAAATATGTGGAAATATCCGTAAAACTAGACGAAGAGACCATTCGTTTTGAAAGATGTTGATAATTTTTATTAAGTAATCATCGTTTATATAGTAGGTGTTTAAAAAGCGAAAGTTACTGACCTCTAGCGTAACATTTCGAAGCTAGTTATTAGTGCAGATTTCTACTTGCAACGGTCTATGATTCCTAAGCTTGTTGTAGTGATAGTTGATAAAACAGATTTCTGTATATCATAGTCTGACATGTGTATCATTGTTAATTTTGTTTTAGTATGAGTCTTTTTTTGGTTAAAAGTAATGTGTTCTGTAGAAAAACGTGCTTCTTATCTCTTGAAAACAGCTAGAATCAACTAGTTATGGTCTGAAGACCACAGTTTAGTGCTTTGTCGGGTCGGGATAAAGTATTATTGTAACATGTGATTGTAATTTAATAAATAAGTTGGAATTAGCCAGTGCAGAAATATTGCGTCTTTATTGAAGATCTTCTGTCATAAAAAAAAACAAACCTAAACAGTAGGATATATATTGTTTTACAAAATAAACCATTAAGCCATACAAAAATATTAAATGTTACGACTTAATTTATGTGTTAAATGTAAATGTAATATAGTTAAATGTAAGAATTTCGATCAACATTTAAAATGACCCGTTCATCCATCAAGTAGTTACTCGTGCGTGTTATCGTCCTTCAATCAGCGACGTCCTCTATCTCTATTAACTCTGACAACTGACGTTACATGAATTCGTCACATTAGGTCATTACTCTATTTGGGAACAGTATCATTAGTTAAACCAGCCTTTAGCTGATTGGTGATGAATGGTGTCGAATATTGAATGGTCGAGTCTATAATATAACAGTTAAAACAAAATATCACCAACACGTAGGCGATCATACATACATTAATAATAAATATCCTGTTTTCAATTATGATTAAAACGAGCATTTACAAAAGGAAGTCGTATTAATAAAGATTTAAAAAAATAAAATAAAATTTTACCACCTAACAATCACGTAACTCCAGATAGTACACAACTACTACCACTGTACAAATGCGCAAATGCGCCCCACGTTTAATTTGGGAGCTACTCGAATCTCTGATCTGGAGCCCGAAATTACCCGAAAAAAACCTTCAGCTCTGCAGAAACAGGCGGTCCGTTTGTTAGATTCGGGTAGGTATGCTGTCCCTGCAACCGGTATTACAATGGAAGATGCTCCAAAGAACTAGCGTCATAGATGAAGACTAGATTATCATTTCGATCCTTTTTAGTCGTAATCGATCCTTTTTAGTCGTAAGTATAATTTGACGGCCGGCATAGTCCAGCGGTAAGGCTCTTGATTAGCATTCCGAAGGTCGCGTGATCGAATCCCGGCGTGGCAAATAAATTCTATTTGAATAATTTGTATATTTCACAATTTAATCAGTTAAAATAATATATAGTATATTTGCGGCACGTTGCAGAGTGGAAGATACTTTCAGTATCGCCCTGGTATAAGACCACCATTCACAATTTAAACGTTGCTTGAAATGGCTTTCGCCGTATTTGGTGACCAGATCTGAATAGCCAGGTACTTCCCCACCTTCCTCTTCCCTATCTCCTTCCCCTCCCCACTACCTTCAGCCTCACAACATACCCCAATTGGGGATGCCATAATCTCACTGGCTCCAGACGGAAGTAGTTGGGACTCTTGGTATTCATGTAAAAAAAAATCAGATATGATTGGGCCTTTGAAACAATAAACTCGATTAGGTTATTCTTAATGACAGAAATAAAGTTCAAGTTGAATAAAGTTCAAAAATTCTATTTTAATTAGTACCTACTGTAAGGTAAGGTTCTAATTAACCAATCACAACCAACACTAGTTAGGGATAAATAGATACAAGCAAAATGTCATCACAAGGTCGGTACATTTTTTGCTACACAAATAAATTATTTATTTCTGTTTTTAGATATGAAATGCCAATACAGTTTACTTTAAAAGCTTTTACGTAGAGAATATTCTATTAGAATTAGTGGAAATTGAAGGAAATCTACAGTGGGTTTTCAGTAGATCATGGAGAATTGAATGGCATATAACGCAAGAGATGGGCGAGGGTTCGGGATGTAAGTGGGTGTGCATTGGGTTCAGGAAGATCCGGTTAATCTGTCCGACGTGCCGGGAATATAACCAGCATCCCCCGGGAGAGCGGAAACGGGAAATAAAGCGAGGATTATAGATACGGCGCGGTACGTCGTGGGGTTAGGTTGCTTCCGAACGATCGCTGGAATCACGAAAGCCGATATCACGAATGACTAAACTTTTAAACATCCTGAAAGACCAATTACACAGATTGCAATGAATAAATAACAATAATGTACATATGTACGGGCAGGTACATTCAATTGCATGAAAGTTCAAATATGAACTAGCCTGACCTAATTTAACCAAATCATTTTAATTAGTTCTTTATTGAATGGAGATTGTAGTAAAATGCTTTACTACTGTTTGCAAACGGAATTTTTGGCTTTCGGGACATCAGGTTAGTTAAACCTCGAAAAAAAACACAATACTCCCATTGCGGAGGGTTTTAAAGAAAATTTTGAATTTTTCGTTTGGTTTTAAGAAATAAAAAATGAAATATTTTTTTGCTGCATGTGATAACTATGTGTTTTGTAAAATAAATGATTCGATTTTGATTGAATTATTGTCTTGTAAATACTAAAGCTTTTGAATTGATATATGTTTTGGGCGTTAGAATATTGAAGAGGCGGAGCAGAACAAAATTAATGTTTGGAAATTCTTGGTTTTTCAACATTTTGGGAGGTGGGTCTGGGTAAAGACGCCCCGGGAAACATTAATTAGATAACTAACATCTCTGCCATAGGTCACCCCAGGTGGTTTGCTACGTTTAGGGGGTTACAGGAGTGTCCGGGTTGATGGAGGTGGGGTTTGTCCACTCTGAAATAGAAACCCCTCCAGCCGAACTCTTTCGACCTACCGCCTTGCACTGCGGTGGGAAGGATGTATTCATTCGTCATCAGTCATCACTCCTGGACACACTGACGCCCTGATTCCTACCTACACCTAAAACATTTTTCCTTCACAGGACCGCATCTTGTTTATTTTCTTAAATAGCCTCTACACAGCATCCCTCAGGACCTCCTGTGTGGGACCAATGTAAAAAAAATATTTTTTTTATGTTTATATATTACGTCTAGTTACTAATTTCATATCTCTTCAGTCTGACTTCAAATTGTAATCTCTCATCAGGGAGATACTTTTTGATGCATTTGTAGGCGCTAGTACCGATGATGTAAACTTTTGAATAAATTTTGATCATTATTATATACTATTTTATGTTACTGTTAAACATTTACAGCCTTACTAAAAAAAACCACAGCGCGAACGATTAACTGTGTTATTGCAATAACATTAATAAACCTCGTATACACTAAAACACGTTTTATTACCAATAACGTTTCTTACGTGGTCACGCTGTTAAAACGCATTGAAGATGTGACAACGTTGTATATGGTTTTAATTTACTAGGAAACAATGTTGTTTTAATTTTTCTCCGCAAGGGGCATTATTGGCGCGCCTATGCATTAGTTCTTCGGCCCGCGACAGCCCGCGATGACAAAGCAGCTCGGTGTGTTTTATGGCGGGATATCGAAAATTTTGTGATTTTACTTAATAATTTCTATTGTAGTGACGAATTTACTCTTCTGTTCACATAATTGATATATTTACCATGTTATTTGTGTGGTTTACATCAGTTTAATCAAGTTATTGTACAAACGCCGTACTTTCAAAGTTGAACTGTCAGAATATTGTTTTTTATAGGTTACTTAAAAGATAAAATTTTCATTTTTAGATCTTTATTTTAAGAGAATTTCTTAAAAGTGATAATTTTTTATAATATTAAAATCTAATACATGTGTTCGTAAACGTATCAAAAAAATTAACGTCTTTAGAGATGCAAGAAATCTGTTTTAAATTTCGGTATTATTTCTAAGTTATTTTTTTGGCAATAAAAAAAACTTTGAAAATTATTATTATTTTTTTATTGTATAAACGATGAAAAAGTGAGGTGATAGTTTCCTTCCAAATTTATTACATAAAAGGACTGCGTTTTTTAAATTTTGATTTTATTTAAATTTCTCTACATTTTGGTCAAAAATGTTGTGGGAGGAAATTTTTTTCCATTTTTTTCCGAGTTTGAATCTTAAAATATGGCAGTTTTTGAAAGCTAAAGTGTATTTCAAATACACATATCTAAAAGGAAATTTTATCTAGTTTTCATAAATGGTATTTGTTTTTACGACACCTTAAGAAATAAGAAATATATAGAACATTCAAAATACTATGGAAAAATTACAAATATCGTTCGGACATCAACGGTTAAAACAGAGATAAACTACCCTCTCAGGCCGTGGAAACCATGTGTATTTCTTTCAAAGAACAAATTTTTAATTAGTAATGTTTTCACATCCGCGGCCGTTTGTCAATTGAATAAAATTTTCACTGGGTTTTTTAGTAAGGCTGTTAAAATTTGACAAACAATGGTTTTTGCAATGCTATCTATAAATAGGTGTCACCGTATTTTCCTCTGTTTTTAAAACGAAGGAAAAAAATGGCACAAACATTCTTTTGTTATACCTGCGACAACCATGCGGTTTTCACATTGAATTAGCTTTTAATTGAATTATTTATCCACGTTACTACTAAAGCTTTTCCATTAGTTTAAGTACACGACAGCATATGACTTCAAATTAGGATTTTAATTAATCCTCTTGTTTATCATAATGCAATTTGTGCAAATAGTGACCACAGCTGTTGCTAATTTGTGTTAACAGCATGTAATATCCGTTCAGCAGATACTAAAGAGGTTATTTATTGCACATTTATGTAACAAAGTACACAAACTCATTCATTACACAATTGACTTCCACAGGAACATTCTGCAAAGTATAATGCAAAATCCTTTCAATTGCACATTATTAATTACCTAATTATAGACTATCAAACATTCACAGTCCGCGACATTGTAAATAACTAAATGTGTAAATCAGATAAATAACCACTGATAATGAAATAAAAACAATAATTGTGTTTATAAGCATCCAACTTTTAAAATTAAACAAAAATCTAATTTAATAATTAAGTTCTGCATGTATTTTAGTATTTTTATTATTGTGATAGCCGTTTCGAATTACTGTGGTCAGACCCCTTTAGACGACTTATTTATATATTTAATTAAATGAAGAAAATATTAGCGAAACTCAACAGAAAATCAGAAAAAGATATCCCCTCAACTGGGACTCGAACCCAGGACCCTTTGCTTACATGGCAAGTGCTCTACCAACTGAGCTACGGAACCTATATCCAATTCGGTCACTTTTAACTGTATCATACTTCGACTAAGAACTACTAACATTATCTTCATTTTTATTTTTTTTTATTTAAAAAAAATACATACGTATAAAGATTCATAGTAAAACATTTGATTCTTAAAACTAATAACAATATGTAAATTTCTTTTTAATGAAACTACCCAATTCAATAGAGAAAACATTTCTCGTGCTTGAATTTTGGAGTGCCATTGTAAAATGCATAGTTACACAGAGTATACAAGTACTTATATTAATAAAATATATATTCATGAAGACAAGTGGACATAATAACTGACAGTATTGTCAGAGTAGGTACATATAATAAAGTTGTAACAATTTGGTGCCTGCAAATAATGCGTATGTACTTTGCTTTCAAATTTGATATGGTGATGAAATATTTTTAGAGATTATGTTCTAGTTTATTTTTTGTTGTTGTTATTATTGTGATGATGAATTTAAAACTTATAATTAGTGTCGGGTTGGTCTATTAGTGTTTTTATTTGGGATTTAAAAACTTTATAATTTTTTTCAGACTTGATTTTATATGGGAGAGCATTGAAAATTTTTATACCTTGATAAGCATAATGGTGTTGGGAAGCACTCGTTTTAAATTTTGGAATTTCTAAATTGCCCCGTGATCGTGGTCGGTTGTTTATGTTTGTGAATGTTGTTGTTGATGGATTGAAATGATCTTTATGAGTTTGCAATAATGAGTTCTTTTTGAAAATTTTATTAAGACTGAGAACCCTAAAAGAGGCAAATAGCTGTGTTGTTGGAAATACAGATGGTTTTCGTAAGATGACTTTCAAAATCAACCTCTGTACCCTTTCTACAGGTAAGAGGTTAGTTTTGAAAGTCCCACCCCACCCGATTATACCATATTGTAGAATAGATTGAGCAAGAGAGAAATAGATAGTTTTGATCATATTGGATGATAAGATGTTTCTCAGTCTAATAAATATGTATATAAGTTTTCTTATTCTGGTTACTGTATTTTGGACTTGTTCTTTCCATTTTAAGTGTCTATCTACTATGACACCTAGATACTTTATACTATTTTTGCATGTTATTGGTAGGCAATTTTCATCGTTGCATTCCTTTTTATTTTCACACTGTGATGAATGGATTTTAATAGTTATATTGTTCTCGACATTTTTTTCTTTCAAAGAAAAAGGAATAAAATAAGTTTTCTCCGTATTAAGTGAGAGACAATTTAGGTCAAACCATGTTTTGAGTATGTTTATATTGATATTTGCTATACTCATTGTTTCCTCCCATGATTTCCCTTTAGTGATAACTACAGTGTCGTCTGCATAAGATATGATATCTCCAACTATGGGAAGAGTGAACATTTGATTTACATATATAATAAAAAGGATAGGACCGATGACAGTTCCTTGTGGTATACCAAATGATGAGGTTTTAGGTTCACTTAGTGTATTATTTATTTTGACGTATTGAAATCTCTCTTTTAGATAACTTTGGAACCTTTTTTTTTTCTTAACGCACATATTATTGGCTGCTATCTTTATATATGATTGCAAGATTCAACTGGAACTAAATGCTATCTAGATAGTATCTGGATAAATTTTTATCCATTTTTTTTAATACGCGATATCTATCGACTTTTCTGCAAGTCTAGGATGAATATTTATTTTTAATTTTTAACTTTATGAGTAAAGTCTCAAATTATAACATTTAATTAAATGAAGACAATATTAGCGAAACTCAATCGAAAATCTGGAGACAGAAAAATCAGAAAAAGATATTGGCTCCAATTTGGATACTAGCCAGATATTGGCGTCTAACTTATTAATATGATTCTATTAACCCCCGCCATTTTTCAATTTCAATTCTTAAGGTGCCTAAAATGATTTATTAACGTTTAAAATTTAAACCGATGTACTGAGAAAAGAATAAGGAACTCCAGTGAAAAATATTATGGCTTCAAAAAGTCTGATTCTGAATATATAAGTTTTATTAAATAATATTAAAAGCAGAGTTTAAAAAAAATTATTACGGTGACGTCACTGAACACCGTAAAGTCATTGTTTGGGAATGTAGGTATGACATAAGCCATCGTATTAACAACGTTTCATCTTATTCGTTTATTTACATACTGTTTATAGAGATTTTGTTGTTGTGTTTATTGAAGCATTATTTAGGCCTAAATAATTCATTAATGCAATAATTAAAAACACTTTGTTTTTAATTATTGCATTAATAAAATGGTGCCACAAAGTGAATTTGCAAAATTTGAAGAACTAAATAAGTCAGTTTCAAAAATAAAGGTATCTCTTATAAGTTTATCTCTATTATTTAAAATATTCAAAAACTAGTGCACAAAAAAAATAGAATGCTACTCTAGGGAGAATACTTCGAACTCTGAATTTCAAAATGGCGCCAGTTGAACAGCTGATTGTCCGATCTTATAGTAACTTTTTGGGAGTGATGACGTCACACGATTCACTACACATACGGTGGTTTTCGGGGGATCTTAAAAAATTAAAACTTTTGTGGGGTACTTTGAAAGCTGTTTTTCTGACCTTAAATGTTAATGTGTTCTTAATTGTTTAATAATGGCGAGCCTCCTACGGGTTTTACAAAATAAACCAAAGGAAGCCACTAAAACCAAAAGCCATATCCTTAATAATGATATATATATGTTTTTTAAATATGAATACCGCACAAGAGTCTGCTCCAGTCTGGAGCCAGTGAGACTATGACATCCCCAATTGGGGTATGCTGTGAGGCTGAAGGTAGGGGGAGAGGAAGGAGATAGGGAAGAGGATGGAAGGGAAGTACCTGGCTATTCATATCTGGTCACCAAACACGACTAAAGCCATTTCAAGCAACGTTTCAATTCTGAATGGTGGTCTTACACCAGGGCGATACTGCGAGTATATTCGACTCTGGAACGTTTCGTAAATATACTATACATTATTTTAAATGAATAAATTGTGAAATAACACAAATTAATCAAAAAAAAATATTTGCCACGCCGGGATTCGATCCCACGACCTTCGGAATGGTAGTCAAGAGCCTTACCGCTGGACTACGCCGGCCGTCGAATTATTGGACAATTATTGGATTTAAATGGACTCGGACACGATATAGAGAAAGTTGAACAAAGTTAGTCAATTATTAATGTACACTCGTACATAAATGTATCTTCATTAAAATAGAGTGATTTCTGCCGGCGGGCATATCTGGTATATGCTATATCGCCGGAAAATACCTTGTTTCTAATTGACTATTGAAGTGAAGTGAGCACGCGAACGGCTCCATTCACATATCAGTTAATGGATTACCGCAACTACAATTTGGTTCAAGAGAAAATGGTTCGTTATTGAAAAGTGACATTTGATTGAAAAACGTAGTTCTGTTCACATACTTTTGGAAAAGAAATAAATCAATAAATTAACCCTGTGCCGTGGAAACCAAAATGACTGTGACACTATCAACAAAAACAGAAACGAGAACCTAGATAATGAAGATATCCTAAGCGTGTTAGAATCGGTAGTGGAATCGATAAAAAATACATATTATTGCATTTTTTTTGTTTAAAGCGTTATTATGTCCAAAGTTGTTGTGTAATCCTCGATATCTTAAATATTATTTTATAATCTATGTAAAAGCCCCTACGGGCGTATAAGAACAATAAATAAATAAATAAATAAATAAAGTTCCAAAAACTACGCTATAGCACATAAATAAATACGATTAATTGGAAATTCTCCGACACAGGTAGGTACCTAGGTAAAGTATGGACAAGAATGCAATCAGTTGATAGTTTGATTACTTATGAACGGGTGCATGGGGTGAAGTTTGTCTAGGTCTTGGAGGCGGATGACCAGGACACACTGAACCCCAGATTCCTACACACCCCTTAAATCATTTTCCTTCTCAGAACCCTCCTCTCCTTCCTTTCCTTAAAAACCCCTCTACACAGCATCCCCAAAGTTGACATAGGCCCCGAGGGAAATTATTTTCCTCAGGGCCTCCTGTGTGTAGCTCATGTAAAAAAAAAAATAATAATTGTTTACATAGTAGGATAGTCTCCAAAATGGTAAATTTTTTTAGGCTAAAAAATTCCCGGCCTGCCATACACAACCATACTTATATCTTCCGGTTTTTAAAAGGTTAAATGAGAAATTATACCAAAATAGGTTCTCAGGTTCAAATAATCTTCAATAGTAAATTAAATTGTGTTATTAATTGAGAAAACAAATAATAAATTTTCGACCAAATACTTCAGACACGATGAACGCTTAAATGATTATAATATATTATTAAGTTCCGCTGCTGAATACATTTATCCCTGTCTACTATCTGGGTATCTAGCACGATCGATCGATAAAACCTTATGGCAATACTAAAGAGTAAATCTGTCATTCATTGTCAATTAGCGATATTTGCGAACACGGTCAACAATTGATAAGGAATGTTCCAACAGCCGATAAACAAATTATTTTTTAGAATCAGATAAGCTTCTTTTAACCGTCAAAATATACATCTTTTTCAATAATGTCATTCGTTTTGCAAAATTATTGGTTAATTAATGAACTGAGTTGAACTGACAAAGCTCTTAGAATTGAAAGAAGTCGTTCATGCGGTGTTGGATCCGTTCGGGTCAATGAAGTTACATTGGTTCGGGCTTAGAGTAACGAGAGTTGTTTAAGGCCGTATTCTAACCTAGAAAATTTATTTTTTATGTTTTTATGTTTCGATAGCTTAGATATTCAAAAATATCTCCTTAAAATGATTTTTGGAAATTCGAATTATTTTAAAAGATATAGCCATTTTAGTGTCGTGGCAACTCAACCGGTTTAGGCGGAATCTAACTAGAATCTAAATGGAAAAAGCGGAAAATAAATAAAAAGGTGGTTAACAGGCTCCGACTCCCTGAAAATGAATACCTGAGACTTAGACTGCCTGAAACCAAAACTTTAAACACGTTTTTCTCGAAACTACTTTTTTCGAAACGTTTGTCACAGAATCTCAAGTTCTAATTGACCGATTTTCTTGAAATTTGGCATGAATTTCTTTTTTATATCCCTCTATTGAAAGAACTAACAAAAAATATGTTTTTTTTTTTTTAATTTTTACTATTAGTTGAAGAACAAGGATGTTGTGTTGCAGAAAACCAAACTATATTATTTTTCTTTATAGTTACCGCTCTTTTCTCAGTTCGCTATTCTTCTTTCTGTAGTTGGCCACCAGCATCTGCAGTTCCCCCGCTTGTTGCTCGTACATCTGGGAGAGTTGAGAGGTGAAGTCCGATACTGAAACAAAACATAAAAAGATTAGCAAATTATTCTGAAAAACAAAAAGGATGTTCTAAAATGAATTTCCCAAATTAGTTCCAATATTCACTCCCGAAAATCGATTCCCTCTGCTAGCTTGTTTAATAAAGAATAATAATAATAATAATAATAAATTTGGACAACTTATATAGCGCTGTTTTTGCGAAAAATCGCCTCAAGAGCGCTGTACAAATTAGCATGGATTTTACATTAGAATTTACTAACTTAGGAGGCTAGATAACAACTCGTCTTGCAGCTATCAAGCGCATGGATTATTGGAATTCTAACCCCCGATAAATTAAATAAAATATATAATTTTTTTTTTTTCATATGTACGTATATCAAGATTATCGGAATATACATTTACTTAACTTATGTAGGAGGCTAGATAACCACTCGTCTTGCAGCTATCAAGCGCATGGATTGATGGAATTCCAGCCCCCCAATAAATTAAATAAAATATCTTTTTATATGTACGTATTTTAATTTACTTAACTATGTAGGAGGCTAGATAACAACTCGTCTTGCAGCTATCAAGCGCATGGATTATTGGAATTCTCGCCCCCCACTAAATAAAATAAAATATATATATATATATTTTTTTTTTGCACATGAACGTATATCAAGATTATCGGAATATACATAATTACTCTCTCGCTTCAACATTTGAACCTAGAAATAAGAATTAGCTACCGACCGCTCTTGTTTAATAAACTAATAATAATACCTGCTGCGGACACAATCGTATTGCAGTCTTACTAGAGGTAATGCAAAAGCATTGCACTCTTGTGATCACTCATGTATTTAGTAATCTACTTAACATCCTTAGTCTAACTTAATCTAACTTAATCTACTTAATCTAACTTAACCTAACTTAATCTTACTCACACATACTCAAAACCTATATTTAATAAATCTGCAGTTCATAACAACAATTGTAAAGAAACGATAAAAATAACATGTAATCAACGCTAATGAAAATGTATATACTCGTAATACACTGTAATAATCGTCACTGTGAACTGTTTATTATTATTGATTGTTGTTTTATACACTTTCTCTTAGGTATTTTATTTTGTCATTTATCACTTTTTTCGTGTATAGTATAGTATACATAGTTTTACGTGAAATATTAACGGGACAAGGCCATTCAGGAAACACGTAAAACTATTGAGAGTTAAAAACTCCAATAGACACCAAATTTGAAGAGGATGAAGAAACTCGAATTCACCTTTGATGCCAATGTCCCGCCATGGTGTGAACAAGACTCAATTACCTGGTAAGATACATTGTGAAACCAGGAGACATTTCCGAATTTCCTTTTAACTATTCTGGTGAACTTTATTGAAAGGGCCCGGGTTACCGTCAAATTAATAATGTAAAATGGGATATAGCACAAAGGGCTCATGGCCTTAGTGCTGACGGGAACCATATTAGCAGTCTACGTTTTATTAACAAAAATTCTGTAGTATTTAAAACATATTGACATTATTTAGTACATATTAACGACATCTAATAATGTAAAATACAACACTGCGAATGAAGTCGTCATGATAAAATTAATTTGCGTGAGTCGATGAAGTCAGAATAACAAATTTTGGGTCAAAATCGTTTGGACTTTCTGACCCTCAACAATTCTTAAATTATTCAGTGTTCACTGGGTTAACACCAACTTTGTAAAGGTGTAACTATACATATTGTCTTGAGGTAATACTCTGGCAATCTTAGAGTGACGCGCCAATCCCTAAAGTAAGTGCATACCTCAATCAACTGCATCCGCTTTCGAATACTTGATGTTACTCTCGCATTAAAGACCTCTGTTTTACTACCGCTGTGCAAATACCTTTACATTGTACATAATTTTTACTGCATACACTTGCAAAATATTGCATAGTAGTAACAATTTGAAAGGCAAACATTCTCTTTTACACTCCAGTTTTTTAGTATTTAGAAAACAAGAGAACTCGAAAAAAAGGCCTTTTAAAGATTTAAGCTGGGAACATACCAAGCCCACGCCACGCTACGCGACGCGACGCAACGTTCCTGTCCATGTTCACACTGGCCGACGTATGTACGCGTCGCTGTGACCATGTGACAAGTGGTCTCTGGTTATGCGCAGGCGCGTTTGATTCGACACGTTTGACATTTATTTTTAGGTTATGTTTATGTGATTCTCTTCTCAGCAGATGACAGCTTTGCCATGTCTTGAAAGCTAATTTGAAGATAATTTGCTACGATTATTATTATTAAATCAATATTCTCGTAAAAAGAAAAACGTGAGAAGTATTTGGGTCCACAATATTAACAAACAAAGACAAATGTTTGGAGAGTTCCATACTTTAGTAAAGGAACTAGAATCTGATGACGGACGATTCTTCAAATACTTCCGTAAAGAGTAGTAGTAAAGTGGTATTTAAAGAGCTTCACAGCATAATTGAATATGACATAAAAAAAGAAAATATACGTCTTCGAAAGTCCATTCGGATCAGAGAAAGACTGGCAGTGTGTCTAAGGTTTGATTGTCATTAATTATAGGGGTATAATATTGAAAGTCATGCCATGAATGGCTGAAATTTCCTCCCAAGCTGCACTGCGTATGCAAAATCTCTATAACCCTGTAATTTGATTTTATAAATAACTTCGTGCCGTCTAACAGTTTCAATGAACTGTTCGTCATCCATTTTTGAATAATATCTGTCAAAAAAAACCACAGATATTGCGAAACATAACGTTAGATGCTCAGATAACACCAGAAATATGTAAAATCATCTCGTAGTAGGCGTGACTATACCCCCTCCACCTTCCACATGGCCCACGCCGATCTGGCTGCGGCAGATCCGCGTCGCGTGGGGGGCGTCGGTTTGCGTTGCGTGGGGCTAGTGTGATTCTAAAGCACCCGTTTCCATAGAAAATGTATGGATGGTAAGTAGTCCAGATATGGAAATGATGAAGTCTACCCACATCGCGTAGCATGGCGTGGGCTCAGTATGTTCCCAGCTTTAACGTCGCCTCAATTTTCAAACACATTCCAGATATACGAGAACAAAACTGAACGTTGAAGGATAGGAAATAGCCGACGAGGTGAATAATTTTGAGATGTTGGATATGACTTGATCGACTTGTAGAAATGTCAGTGCGGATATTGTAAGCCAGAGAGAAAAAAGGCAACTTCTTGTCACAATGTAAAAAGAGAAAAACTCTACTTTGAGAATAGAAAAATTCCGACTTCCCCAACTTAAAATAAACGGAAAGATTGAGTGAAATCGTAGAATCGGAAGCTGACAATTGTCATGGCTGAGAAACTTGATGAGTTCACCGGAATAGAAGCCCCTAACTTTTTCGCGTGAAAGAAAATCGCAAGATCACGTGAACAATAAATATCTTTTTAGAACTTGTGATCTTAAAAATTTTTAAACACGACTATGAAATACTTATTAAACGGGAGCAAAGCATATCGGTACAAAATATATTTTTAAAACCTTAATTTAACAGACGATTTCAACTGTGAAACGCATGTGAAACATACATAAATGATTTACAGGTAATACAAAACCAGGTAATCAAAAAACTGTTTCACTACAAGTCCAAAACATCAACAAAAAATTATACATGGAAACAAAACTATTAACATTCAGAAAACATGAATACAATACATGTCTCCTTATGTACAAAATAAACAATAAACTCGTACATATGTACAATCACAGAATTCATTAAAACGTCCGAAGTACACAAACACTTTACATGACAACACGATAACATACATTTAAACACCATCCACACATGATAAACAATCCATTGGTTACGAGGGGGGAAACTTACGTAATTGACTCTTCAAATGACATTAAAAACGAAAAAAAGCTTGGTTAAAAAAACTATCCATCCACACATGATAAACAATCCATTGGTTACGAGGGGGGAGACTTATATAATTGCCTCTCAAATGACATTAAAAACGAAAAAAAGCTTGGTTAAAAAAACTATTAATTTTTATTTTTGATAAACAAAATGACCTAGAATAGCGCTGTATTGTAATATTTAATTTAGTTTAATGTGTTTAATTTTTTTCTAGTTAAATTAGTGAAAAGTATTTATTTTACTGGAATTAAAAAAACTTCTTACTCTATCATGGAATATCAAACAAATCTTTAATATATTTTATATACTCGTAATATGAAAGCGATGCTCGTGGAAGGGTGTTTGAACACTTTGAAAATGTATTCTCTAGCTTTTTTTTGCATACCATTACATTATATTGAATTAAGATCTTCTTCCTACATGTTTGAACATTTTATATATTATGGTAATACTGATACCATTATTGGCCCTATTTCAATATCACAAGCGTGAAATGATGCTATCAAAAGTGTTCAACCATCTCTAACTTGAAAAAAGAACAATTTGATATATCTACTTGAGAAAATCCCTATTTTACAAATAATAGGCCACTTGCATGGACTTCATAACGACGATAGATTTTTTTACTAAGATTACGAAAATGTTAGTAAAAATTTTTAGAAATGCACATTTTTTTATTTATTTTTAAATAAATAAATGCAATATTTGGGCTTGTGACGTCACTACAGGAAAATGTCCCGTCGCCGAAAATGTTCCTATTATTTTAATAAAATTCCACACTGATTTATTTTTTTTATATGGCATCACTTTGATTTTAGGAAAATTTTTGAATTTGACATTTAACGTTCACTAGATTTATTGTTTGTTCTCTGCGAACGTATCATTTGGTTTGATTTTTTGACAGATGTTATGAAGAGAACCCCGTACAATTTACGTTGTCCGTACGTGTTTTAGAGGTATAACGATAATGGTGCGGATTTTAACAAAATTTCTTATTATTATTATAATTTACAAGTACAAGTATATTACATTTGATTTAGTAATATAGACGTTGAACATTATAATGATTTATGATCAATAAGGTGGATCAAGGAAAAAAATATTAATGAGATTTTATATTTTTGGTATGCCTCGTTCTTCTCCTGTGTTATTCGTGTGGAAAACGTTATTTTTTTAAAAAATGATTTTCGGCTATGTAATTATCGTTTTTTCGCACCTATAAAATTATGTCCCGTCTTTCCGATTTGTAAAAAATGGTCTGATTTTTCGGATTTAAATTTTCAAAAAATCGCCAGGGTTTCAAAAATACGATTAAAAACAATAAATAAATACAGAATGTCTTAGAATATTTGCCTGAACCGGAAATTTTTTTAAAAAATGTGATGCAAGTGGCCTATTGAACAGTGACGAATGAACATCCGAGGATATGTTAGTAATTTATAGTTTTTATCTCCATAGTTCCAACACCCCGCGAACGACGGATGTCAAAAGTTTTCAGCCGAGCACTTATGGCAGGGGTGTTTGTTCTCCAATAAATGGTTCCCGGAGTGGCGGTACCAATCTCCACCTTCCAAATTGAAAATGTGTTGAAAATGAAAACTGAATGTGTTTAAAGTAAACAAATTTGTTATTAATAATCTTGGTCACCAACTTTTTTTCAATAATATGCAAACATAGCATTAGAATGCACGTTTGAATATTCAGCTGCAAACTTAAGGCCCGGTAGTAGGCGCTCAAAGAGAAGAACGGAAGATATGTAAATACGAATATCAGAGGGAGTGAGCTTATATTAAAAACGATAATATTGAAGCGAAAATTGAGAAAATGCTTAATGAAAGACGACTCATTTAAAATAGATAAAAATCTAGCGGGAAATATGCATTTAAAGAAACACTGTGAATATTTTCACATATAACTTATAAAATAACAGAAAAAAACGTGTTTAGAATAATTTTCGGAGCAAAATTTTGCGATTTTTTTTGCGAGAATTACCTATGTACCTACCTAATGTACCCACCTCTTAAAAAACATGTATTTTTTTAGAAACTTAAAAACTTTATCAAAATTTTCAAAAATACTGTGGCATCATTAAATATAATGAAAAACAAATAACTTCGTTTTTTCATATTTTGGTGTAAACTACGTTATTTGTTTTTTATTAAAAACTTTAAGTTTTCAAGAGAAATTTTTACTTAGTATAATACGAAGTCGCTCCTGCTGTATGTGCGCTTAGATCTTTTAAACTACGCAACGGATTTTCATACAGTTTTCACCAATAGATAGAATAATTCAAGAGGAAGGTTTATATGTATAATACATGCATATTGTAGTGGAGAAAAGCTAAGAAATTCAAAGATTCAATTCAGGCACCGGGCAGCGGGGCAGCTGGCAAGCGAGCGGTGTGGATTGTGGCGTTTGTTATAAAGGTTGGGTAATGGCGTTGTATTTCGTTAGCCATAGCAAAGTGTGGCCGGGTCTGCTAGTATGTTATAAAACGGTAGAAATTCGTAATGTAGCGGCTTACACCAGTAATTATTGAAAAACGGCCACAAAGAAGACGACAAATAACACATGAGGTGTGTAAGAGAGAGACTATTAGAGGTGAATAATGCATTTTGATTGATTAATCAGAAAACAAAATGATACTCAGAGTTAATAATTATTCGTTCAGTAAAACTACTACTCCTGTGCTGCATCCCGTTCAGTGCTTTGTCGTAAGAATTTAATCATAGCTGTTCGCCTACAAATACGCCGGGTAAATAATTTATCTCGTTTCAGGTTCCCTCGCGTCGATTAAAACTATCGGCGGTATTTTTGGCAACCGATATTCTAGCAGACAAGCAGAGAGTAAATAACAGCAGACAGCAAACCATTCTATGTTTAAAATACGCCAATGAAGCATATTCTCTCACTGTCGGAACTTGGTCAGAATAGTGAACACTGGCCATTCTGTGCGATTGGAATAACCAGCCAATTATCAATTGTGTGGCAGAAAATTAACTAAATTGTCGCTCGTTCTGGTAAGTGTCAAGTCCGTTTTGACACATCTTTCAAATTAAGAACTAAGATTTGACATAAAAAAGTAAAAGTTAAAGATTTATTCCTTTAAGTCAAAAGGTTGTGATAGTGGTAAGTTTAGAAGCACCGTAGGTATGTCTGATAAAATGTCTTCAAAATAATTCAAGGACTGTTTAAAATAAACATATAACATGCGATACTAGACAAATAACAGTGGGGAACTTTGATATCCCCATTCGGAAATCTAGTGAGCCATCGGTGGCTGAGCGTCGCGTGTTCGATTCATCGGCTGGTCTTCCTTCACGATACAAGCAACATTTTCTTTTTAGTTTGGTGGTGGTAAGAGATTTTCAAATATTGTCGAATTATTCGTAATCCGGAAATATTTGCCTTTCCTTAAAAACAAAAAAAAATAGTATGAAGAAAGTTAGGGGTGAAATAGGAAAAATGGAGATTCCTTCCAAAACATTCGCTAAAGAAGATAATACCGCAAAAATAAATCACTATAATACTTTTGGCCTTACAAATATAAAATCAAATCAGATATTGATTTGATCACGACAATCCTTCACATTAACCAAGTAATATCCTAAACCATTTAATATGCGTGAAAATATTGTCAATCATAAATTATAACTCAAATTGTTAAAGTTTTGTTTGTTTTTACCTTAGTTCCATACAGGAGGCTCAGAGGGACGGTTTTTATAGAGTGGAAGTTCTGGGAAGGAAAAAGGTTTGATGGGTAGGTAGGAATCTAGGGGTCAATGTATCCAGGAGTGACGGACATATGAATCCATCTCTCCCACTGCAGCGCAATGTAATGGGTCGAGAGAGTCCGGCTGGAGAGATCTAGAGTTCTGGAGAGATCAGGCATACCTCAACCAGGCTTTCAATCCGCAGTAGGTGGCAAAAGCATTCGCTGCAAACCCCTAGACAAACCTCCCCCTATGAACCCGGGAACCCCTGGTAAGTCACTAAACGTATCGAGACACTTGGGGTAACCTTTGGGAGGAGTTTCTCGACTCTTTAAGGATTTAAAGTGGAATAGCAATTTGCGGGTCGTAAAAACATTATATTTTTAGAGTGAAAAATTATCCACGTCATCAAAATGCTAACGAATTTTACCCCCGTCAGCTGTGTCAAAGGACGTTTCAATTGATTTATTAATAACTTTATCACAGGACCACAATCAAAATAATTGGTTTTTGAGGAATCATACAGCTTCTGTGCTACAGATTTGATT
This sequence comes from Limnephilus rhombicus, assembly GCA_929108145.2. NCBI lineage: Eukaryota > Metazoa > Arthropoda > Insecta > Trichoptera > Limnephilidae > Limnephilus > Limnephilus rhombicus. Next base: position 57,348,475 of record OV815270.1, on the reverse strand, counting down.
GATATGGAATCGCACAAAAACAATTCGGAGAATGGGGCATTGGACAAAACGGATGACAAAGTTGGTAAGCAATCATGAAACGTGCGCCCATTATAACCGCAATGGGATTTTTTTAGTAGGAAATTGAAACATAACATCGTACAATGAAATAAATAAAGCTTTTACCTCGTTTAAAATTGATTCTCGAACATTGAAAATTGTTTTCATTATTTTTTTTTACAATAGCTTCACACAGGAGGGCCTTGAAGAAAATAATTTCCCTCGGGGCGTGTGACACCTTTGGGGATGCTGTGTGATTTAGGGGGGGGTAGGAATCTGGGAGTCAGTGTGTCCAGGAGTGACGGATGAATGATTCCATCCCTCCCACAACCAGTCTCTCCCGATCTGGCCTACGACGCAGTTGGTGGGCAGACGCGTCCGCCGCCGAGATCCAGACAAACCTCGAACAAACTAGCGAACAACTTAAGGTGACCTATGGCAGAAGTGTTGGTTATCCGATAAATGGTTCCCGGGCGGCGGTACCCATAACCACCTCCCAATAACTTTGGATAAACTTTGTGGTGTGAGTTTTTATTCTATACATTTTAATGGAATACCCACATTCTATCATTAATTTTTCTATTAATTTATTATTCTATAACATAAATCAACGCTTCGGGTATCCAGCACATATAGATGAACACACACAGAACTCTCTCAAATGTCAACAATTCCGCTTATTCTTGGCTCTTTGTATCCAACTAAACATGAGAGTCCAATTCCAACAAATGTGGATATCCGATGATGTTAAAACAGTGCAATTTTTTATTGCTTCAACTAATTAGTTTTATTATCTACCGATCAAACGCCTGGTTCTTTTTTCAAGGCTCTTCATGGCTTCCTGATTGTTATTTTTGTCACAATCTTCTTGAAATTGATCAAACGTGTTTGTGTTTTAGAATGGCAAAGTTTAAAGGTGACTTTTTAGTTCAATTCCATTGGATCACCTGCAGCCGTATACAAGATACTAGGGTTTAAAGTATGTTCTTATCCGCTGTCAAAACCAAAAGGATATTCAATTTAATTCTTACTACAAAGGAGCTAAATGCATCGGTTACCTCTTTCATATCTGAATTCAAAGGGACTATTACAAACAGAAGAAAGCTATTATTAAATTTTTTAATAAAAAGAGCATTATGATAGTTTATAAATAAACTTACAACCTTTCAAAATAATACTGATGATTAGGCAATGTACTAGTACAGTGCCTAATCTACTAGTACGACTATGTCAAAGTCGTACATCTACTTCTCACATCACCCTCTATACAAGTAATTTAAAGACCTATTTATATTATAGGTACACCATATTGGTATCCGGTTGGCAATGGCCATGGTTGTTAACTAAAATAAGAGTTAACCATGTCACATACCGCATGTCATGCCTTTTCCAATAGAAAAATACAAAAAAAATCACATCAATTGCTGATTAATAAACATGCATGTTATGTTTTAAAAAAGCTATTGAATAACATTTTTTGAATATTTCTCCCTCTTTCCCCTTCCCCATTTCCTACCCCTCCCCACCAAAGAGCGTTTAACCAGTCAGCGGCCGAAAATCCACGAAAATCCACATTGTTCTTACGGTCATACAGGGCGGTTCCAATGAGAAAGATTAATTATTCTCGGTACCAGCTTTTTAAAATTATAACTCAATATCGATTTTATTTCATTCCAAATTTTGCTTTTATTTATAGCTACATCCAAAAATGCTGAAAGACGTGATGATAAAACTATTAAAATAATGTAGTTTATGTAATTATTTTTTGATTATAAGTATTTAACATTTTTCAATAATGTCTAAGTTAAATAAGAATGTAAAAAAATCTGAAATATATTAGTTTGTTAGTGCGCAAATAAATACACAAACGGACCAATTTTCGTCAAGAAAAAATGTACGTATATATTTTTTAATGATTTAATTAAAACTAAAATCAAAATTGTGAATCATGCGTTTCCCAGATAAATAATGTATTGATTTATTTTATTGCATGATTATATGATTTGAAATGGGTGTTGTATAATACAATATCTTTTTTGAAAAATAACAAATCTGCCAACGATGTATAACCGATTATACTAATAATAAACATGTTTTCTCAAAACATAAAACATGCGTTTCCCAGATAAAAGAACAATCTTTCGAAATCAATTTATAATTTTTTGTGGAAAAGAGTCAATACGTCTTAAATCTGTTTTAAAAATGACATATTTCTCGTTTTCTCTGGTTATACCCTCCTAACTCCAGCCTCACAACGTACCCCAATTTTAGATGCCCTAGTCTCACTGGCTCCAGAAGGGTGCAGTTGGGATGCTGGTGAGGTATTCACATAAAAAAAGGGAAAATCGTTTACCTTATTCGATAATATTTATTTATTGATTTTCAGCAAATCTACAGTTTACATTTTATCAATATGTACGTGAATAGTACAGTTAAAATGGAACCAGTCATGGTTTTCCTCCTTGTGACTTTACCTCTAATAAGACAACATAATAAAAAATAATTTAATTTATAAGAAAATTACGTAAAAAAAAAATTGGTCGTGATTGTAAGAAAAACATTGTTATCTTAATTATTCATGTAATAAAAATATTGAGACATGCATTTTTTTGCTCCAATAAATATAAACAAATATACTTTCTCTTCAGAAAGCCAAAATTTGATAATAATCTAAGGCCAATTAATTTCGTCCACCCGACTCCACGAATTCACGACGTAATGGTTGTAAGCCAACATCATTGTCAACTATCAGATCGTTCCTCTTAAACATTACTAGCACAAATCAAAAATCACAGATTTTATCTTCGATTACATTGAATTACACTACTTAAGACTGAAATTAATTATGAGATATTTGTTTCTAAAGATGGAAGCAAGAAGCAATATTTTAACATTTTTACTTTTAAATTATTAAGCTATTTTTTTAATTAAATAAATAAAAAAAATATACTTTGTTTTACGTCACTTTATTGTTATTTTTTTCCGTCTACCGGTTTCGGTACCTCCGTACCATTATCAGAATGGCGAAGAATTTTGTATATTAATAACCTGTCCTCTTCGTGTACAATTAAATTCCCACCAGAAATTAAACCGGAATTTTATACAAATAACAACCTAGGAAATTTTTTAATTAATGCCAAGGAAAAAGAGAAATACTAAGCCACTCGGGCATTTATAAAATTAGTTGTAACGATTGTCCAGCGTTCTACATTGGGCAAACGTCACGAAATGTGGAAACTAGAGTAAAGGAACACATAAGATACCTAACCAGTTCAGGGTTTTCAGAATTCGCAGAGCACTTAATTAATAAAGATCACACATTTAACCGGGATACGGATATTAAAGTACTTCACAAAAATGGGATAGGCTTAAGATTAAATAATTTAGAGGCATTGGAAATAAAAAAAATCAGTTAAGACAAAGGCTGAAATCATTAATAATCAACTAAATTTAACATTCAGCCCTATTATAAGTATGTTTCCCGTTATACCACCCGCTCCTCCCCCACTTCCCTCCCACAACTGACGCACTGTCCCACTCTAATTTACTGTCTCTTTCTTTCACAATTTGTATATATATATATATGTGTATTTTCCTGTATTTGTCAGTATTTTTTATATTCAGTCCTGATGATGGTACGGAGGTACCGAAACCGGTAGACGGAAAAAAATAACAATAAAGTGACGTAAAACAAAGTATTTTCTTTTTATTTATTTAAAATGTCAAGTCACAATGTGTTTACATCCAATATTATCTAGGTATAAGTCTTGATGTCACAATTTATTATATCCAACCAATGAATTTGAGTGTGCGCCACCAGGTAATGATCAGCTTTTACTTTTCCGTGTATTCATTTGTTCACGTGGCGACAGTTCCTGCAGGGCATTCGAGAACTAAAAGCATGTACCTGGTACCTAGCACGTCTACAACTCTCCTAACACCTTTAAGAAATTTAAGCAACAAATCGAACTTCTAAGCGAAATGCAAGATAGAAAACACCTTCAAGTAGGAATATTCGTTACCGTGGATGGAGAAATTTACCCATTTGTGATGTATACCACAAATGTAGGGTTTTCTTATTATTACCAAAAGTTCTGTTTTACAGGATATAAAATATTGCAGAGCCTTCCGACGCAAAAAGACTTTGTCCTTATGGACATTTGTACGTAATTAGGTAACATTGTGTATTAACACACACAATCAGACAGAAATATGATCTTAAATATGATTTTGAGAACACACTTGGAATTTTTTGTTTGAAGTCACTAGTTACAAGTCTTAGCTGTAAGTCACTAGCTTTTTTAATTCTTTTACTTTTTATTATAAAGAAAAACAAACATTCCCGGGAAATTCTTCTACTACCACCACATTAAGCGAAAAATGTTTCTTGTGTCGTAATGGAGGATTTAGCTAGCCGAGGAATCATACACGAGACCCCTGGGTGGGACCCAAACGCGATTCCAACTCAGCCACTGACTGGTCGAATAGTCCCTATATCTTATATGTACCTAAGTAACGAGTTATAAGTCTCAGTAGTTAGTTGCTAGCTTGAAGTCTTAGTTGTAAATCTCTAGTAATAAATCTTTACTATAAAAATGCATATGATAGGTGAGAGGTTAAATAAATCATGTTGTAAAGCGCCTTTGAGCGATTTTCCCACAAAATAATCAAATCATTATTACTAGGCACTTTTTTCTTTTCTTTCTTTATTCATTGCTTTGATGGTTATATAATTTGGGGTTTTTCAACGACCATACTAGGAACCTTTTATGCGCGGTTTCAAACACAACCATATTTCTAGATATTCGTAATATAATATTCATATGACAGAGGATTAATACTGTCAAAATACCCTGAAATATAGTTAAACGTTATTAATTCCATCACTATACAAGATTGGTCAAACTTGGTTCAAACAAACAGAAAGAGAGAGAGAGAGAGTTGAAAACTTCAGAAGCGATTAACTCAAACGATGATATTTTAGTTTGTGGCTGTGCTGTTTTAGGGGAGCGATAAGCGATATGACGTTGATATCGAGGTCCCTAATCGAACCACTGCTAATACTGATCGTGCATGGCTTTGCTTGCCAGTGGAGGGAACACGTTATAGACCGCGGAGTTCATGGAACTGGATGTTTACAGAAGTGGATTGATATTTCGACTAGCCCCGATGGAGTTGGGACATGCCATTGATGCAGACGATACCAGACGCGCTTTTGTTGAGAATAGGAAATCCGGGCAAGAAAAAGGGGAACATGAGACCGACAAGGAGTGCTTAATGGTCAATGAGATCGCATTATTTGTGAAGTGCTTTACTAATAATATTACCATACATTGTTTATATTATTCTGATATATTGATGAATATTATTATTTTATGCGAAAAGCCTTGTAAACAATTTTGCAATATCATCTAATATAATTAATCTTACTAAGATTAAGAAAGGAACGCTCCGATGGTTTAGGCATGTAGAGCGAATGAACAAGGTAAGGAGTATAAGGAGAATATATGACGCAAATGTGAATGGTAGAAAAAGTCGCGGAAAGACATGGCACGACCAAGTGAATCAGATACTTGAGTCGGGCGTCAGGATGTAAAGAGTCAGGATAATAGAAGAGCACGTATGAGACGATGTACAAACGTGAACGAGGCAAGGAGTGTGTTCCAAGACCGAGTTGTTTGGCGGTCCGTCCTCTCTGTCTACCCCTGCGGGGAAACGGCGTGATGGTTAGTTAGTTAGTTAGTTATATAATATATTTATATATTTTTTTAACACTCGTATGTATGTTAAAAAATACATTTACCCTTTACACACGAGTGGTTACACTCTCGTAAACTATATCAGCCTTACTAAAACACCCAGTGAAAATTTTATTCAATTGACAAACGGCCGCGGATGTGAAAACATTACTAATTAAAAATTTGTTCTTTGAAAGAAATACACATGGTTTCCACGGCCTGAGAGGGTAGTTTATCTCTGTTTTAACCGTTGATGTCCGAACGATATTTGTAATTTTTCCATAGTATTTTGAATGTTCTATATATTTCTTATTTTTGAAGGTGTCGTAAAAACAAATACCATTTATGAAAACTAGATAAAATTACCTTTTAGATTTGAGTATTTGAAATACACTTTAGCTTTCAAAAACTGCCATATTTTAAGATTCAAACTCGGAAAAAAATTTCCTCCCACAACATTTTTGACCAAAATGTAGAGAAATTTAAATAAAATCAAAATTTAAAAAACACAGTCCTTTTATGTAATAAATTTGAAAGGAAACTATCACCTCACCTTTTCATCGTGCATACAATAAAAAAATAATAAAAAATTTCAAAGTTTTTTTTATTGCCAAAAAAATAACTTAGAAATAATACCGAAATTTAAAACAGATTTCTTGCATCTCTAAACACGTTAATTTTTTTGATACGTTTACGAACACATGTATTAGATTTTAATATTATAAAAAATTATCACTTTTAAGAAATTCTCTTAAAATAAAGATCTTAAAATGAAAATTTTATCTTTTAAGTAACCTATAAAAAACAATATTCTGACAGTTCAACTTTGAAAGTACGGCGTTTGTACAATAACTTGATTAAACTGATGTAAACCACACAAATAACATGGTAAATATATCAATTATGTGAACAGAAGAGTAAATTCGTCACTACAATAGAAATTATTAAGTAAAATCACAAAATTTTCGATATCCCGCCATAAAACACACCGAGCTGTTTTGTCATCGCGGGCTGTCGCGGGCCGAAGAACTATTGTATAGGCGCGCCAATAATGCCCCTTGCGGAGAAAAATTAAAACAACATTGTTTCCTAGTAAATTAAAACCATATACAACGTTGTCACATCTTCAATGCGTTTTAACAGCGTGATCACGTAAGAAACGTTATTGGTAATAAAACGTGTTTTAGTGTATACGAGCTTTATTTATGTTATTGCAATAACACAGTTAATCGGTCGCGCTGTGGTTTTTTTTAGTAAGGCTGTATGTGTTTTATTTATAATCTTAAACATCGTATTATGTTATTGTGTAAACTTATCTAGAAAATAAATAAATAAATAAATGTTTAAATTTTTTAATAACCATATTAAAGATGTTTACTTTTAAGAAACGGTTAGAACTGACAACAACGTCATTGTGATGTGGTAGATAACGCTACTGGCATTTTCACCGACGTTGATCGAGGTCACTAACGCCATAATCACGAACAAAAATGATCTTGCCGTTCTGGCGGAAAAAAAACTGAACTTAACAATAAAATAAAAATAATTCTTTCAACAATCGAAAAACGAATTCATGACATCAATGTTTTTATTTGTTTTAACAAAAATTATACGGAGTAATTTTTTTTATAATAACTCCACACAGGAGGCATTGAGAGGGGGGGCTCAGGGACTAATATTCCATCCTTCCCACTGCGGTGCAATCGGATGGGTCGAGAGATCCCGGCAGAAGAGATGTAGGTAAGATCTCCCCTGTACCCCTGCTAATTTACCAAACTTAGCTAACCACTTGGAGTGACCGGGTTTTTTGGTTATTCAATAACTGGTTCCCGGGGCGGTGGTACCCATACCGTATCTATTGTGTGTTTCTATTTAAAGCCAGGACATTTATTGAAACGAAAATATTCATGCCAGCTGTTTTGATGATGGATGTATTCTAAATTATGTGTTCTGAATCGCAACTGATCTGTCAAAAAGAAGAATAGCACAGAACTGGTTTTATCCCTACTCAATAATTACTACAAGCGGCGGTGTCACGTGGTGTGTTACATTTCAATGGTCATGTATTATTATTTTACTAGCAGACCCGGCCACACGTTGCTGTGGCTAACGAAACACAACGCCATTACCCAATCTTTATAAAATCCACACCACCCGCTTGCCAGCTGCCCGCTGTCCGCTGCTTGAATTGAATATTTTAATTTATCGGATTTTCTCTACGCATGTATTATACATATAAACTAGTTAACTCGCCACTAATTATACAATGCTTGCAATGCAACACTGGATATTTGAAAAAGGAAAATCAAATACCTGCTTACTCTAGGACATCTATTTTCCAATTTCTTCCGTAAAACGAATTTCAAAAGTGACTATAGTACGGCCCGCCAGCCGTTTTAAATCGCACAAAAATAGGTTTTCTTTGAATTTCTCGGCTTTTCTCTAATATAATTTACATGTATTATACATATAAACATTTCTCTTCAATCACTCTATCTATTGGTGAAAACCGTATGAAAATCCGTTGCGTAGTTTAAAAGATTAACGCTCACATACATTTTGAGCGACTTCATTTTATACAATGTAATGATAATGATGATGATGATAATGATTATCCTCTGGGGTCAGCCTAAGCTGGAGGTAGTTATACGGACTGTAGACACTGTAGACTAGTGTAGACTGTAGACCGTAGACCGTAGAGGCTGGAGGGAATAGCTCTAACCAGCAGACCATTTATTTATTTATCCAATCCATTAATAGCCGTATAGCTGCCAAACTTACTTTGGATCTAGCTCAAATTGAAATGTTTCCCTTGTATGCTTTACTCTCGAAAAGTTTAAAATAAAATCGGTTTCAATGGAAGCAACTAAAATTATCGTCAATTCCAGGATAGTGGTAACTTCCGATGGAGCAACCGCTGTCAAATGGATATTTCATTGAAGTTAATAAACATTCATACAATTTTCAACGGATTTAAAAATATATTCACCGATAACTTCGACGATGCTTTTAGTCTGATGACATTGGCCGAGAGGAGTGTTGTTTTCCTCAAAGCCGGGTGGCGAGTTAAAAGTTGGAGAGAAAAACTTTTTACGAACAAAAATTTACATACCATGTTAGGTTTACTAGGAAAAAATCTATAAATCAGGTTTCTAGTGATGTTATGTTATGATTAATATTGTGAAATTGACTTGCAGCTTAGCGGGTGCCTACAAGAAGAATTTGCTTCAGTTAATAATGTAATTATTGGGTTTCTATTCTTTACGCTTTGTCCCAGATTTACAAAAGACCCGGCAATCTTCCTTCTGCAGGAGAATCTTCGGAAATTCCTCATGCCTTTAGATTTTGCATCGGTACAAAGAGTGGAATTGATTGAAAAATATCTTTGGATTTGCGTAAACATATCCTTTGTGATGAATTGCATTGATCAACAGTGAAAATTAGGAAATATCGTAGCTTCCCACTTTAATTTAAAAAGAAAATATCAATTACTTATAAAACGGACACGTCTACGACATCTATCGGATTAGAGTAAAGTGAATTCATATTTACGGTAGGGATCTATAATTAGACAAGGTGAGACGAGTATTGATGAAAGGATCACAGATGGTATCAACAAATAATCAGAAACAGGGGTTCCCCAATATACTTTAGACCGAGATATATTGACAGCCAATTGAATTGCAGCAAAAGCGATTAAAAACCAATTCAGCCAATCAACGGGAAGAGGGCCGAACCCATTTTTAGAACAAAGGAACGACCTTTGGACTTGGCAATTAGTAATGTGATTAATGAGTTTGACGTTCCCACCAAACCGAGAGGTGAATAAACTCCATGGGAAGAAATAATCTGTTCAGGGACAAAAGTACGGTGACCCCAAGAAATGTTATCATTAACCGGTACATTCCAGGGATCAGAAACCCTAGTTCTCGAACGCATTAAAACATATCAGGTGCGGAAAAAAAGGATACACGTAAACACGATGCAAAAGTTTAAGTGAAAAATTGCAAAGCAAGTGACGAAAACGTATTGTAAGGCTAGGGAGATTTCCATCTATAATACGATTGTTTGTGACGACCGGAGATGATCGATTCGAGGGAAAACGTGCTAAAGGAAATGGAAATGTTGAAAAAACAATGGAAAATTATTGTTATCAATTTTAGACGGAGCTAGGATATTACGATGAAAGATTTAGGGAGGAAACGTCAAAAAAAAATGAGAGTTTTAAAGAATAGGCGAGGGTACATTTCAGATGTCTAGAGCAGTAACAAGTGTTAGAGCAGAAGATAGAGTGCAGTACGGAGGGGAGTGGAAAATGCTGAAAACATTGCGATAGAAAAACTCAGGAAAAGGAGTCATTTTACGTAATTAAAATGGAGGTTATAGAGTAACATAGTACGCGATTGCAGATAAAAAATGAGGCATTACAATGGTTGTCGATTTCAGATGTATTTTGTTGTGATAAACAAGGAATATTCGAACATGAAAATTGTTTAGATAAGGACGATTAGCCGTTAAAAAAGGTAATAAAAATTATCATGGGTCTTATGAAATATTTATATTAAAGAATTCTCATAAAAGTTAACGACACTGAAATAAAAAAGGATTTATTGCCAGGTGGGTACAGGAACTAATGTATACAACTGTCAAGACATATGGTTTATGGGATTTTTCGTAAGAACGGGACGAAATTTGTAAGGCGTTCTCTATGAAGCAATAAAAATGACAGGAATTTAAGGGCCGAAGTGGGGGTATCCCCTATAAAGATGTTAAAAAATGATATATTTATTAATAACAAATAGAAAATGAAATTTTCCAAGAGGCAGCAAACATCAAAAAACGATATGGTTATATCAGGGAAGTACGGGGAAGTGAGGGGAAAGGAGATACGACAGAGAAAAACAAAGGAAATCTTAGATTAACAGTGAATAAAATAAATACGGCTTGAAATATAAAAATCTATAGAGATATGAACAATAGCGTAAGAATAAATAAGGAAATTCATGGAAAGAGTGTCGTGAATAAAAGAAAATTCGAGAAAAAAATGGAAAATTCAAATATACGACGTAAATAGAGAAAATTCGGTTTTAAATGGAAAGGTTCATATAGAATACAGAAAAACTCGAGGAAAAATAATAAAATAAAAATGAACAATTTGCGAGAAAGGCTTCGACATGAAGATATCTCTGATAGGCGAATTTGGGGACAGATTTGGAACATATGGTAGATGCCGTACGCACGGACATGTTACGAAATATATGAAAATAGAACTTTAAAATTATTAAATTCAAGCTAGTTTTGTATGAACAACAGGACAAAGGAAGTTGGGCCATTAAACATGGATCTTACTAAATCCGGATCTTGTAAGTATGGAAGTACGAGACAGAATTTAATGTATCAAACGCAAAACGTACAAAGAGACCGCATTCGACAATAATGGAGAGGTTTCAAGAAATTACGAGTTGATAGTAATTAGATTGGTTTATTATAGGAGATTCAGATACGATCTTTTGGACCTGAGAGGGGTATAAAAGTCTAGACAAATGCCAGTTGAGGACAGTCTACGGTCGTGGTCGAAAAGTTTGTAACTTCGCGGAACGTGACGAAACGGTGGGTGATTTAAATTTGAAAAATTCTAAGTGATAATTATTTTGATACTTAGAAAAATTTCACATTCTAGTCAAAAAAAAAAAAAATACTTTGCAGTTAGAGTCAGTGAAAAATAAAATTAAAGCCAACGCATTAATTACTTGTGAAAAATAAAAGTGCTCGTGATAAATACAATTTGTTTTAGTGGAAAATTCGGATTTTATAATCACTTAATATCGTGTTTTTAAACTTAGAAATTTCGCGTTCAATATTAGTGCAATAAATAACTGAAGTGATGTGATAATTTAGCGTGATGAAGTTATAATTAAATACGTGTGTTCAATCTAAGTGAAAGTGTTCTAACAAATAATAAATATTTAAATTAATTATCTTAAATAATAATAATAAAACAAAATAATATTTTATTAATACATAAAATTTCGGAGGGATAAAAATTTAATTTAACAACAATTTACCATCTCTAAATTAATCGTGAAGTAACTATCATTTAAAGTGTTATCTAACCAACGAGTTTTGAGATAAAATACAGTTTAGAACGATAGAGTTCATGCATCATTTTAATTAATTAGATTAAATGAAAAAAAAAAAAATTGAAGTCAAAAAGATTTAATTAAATTTAGGAAAATAAAAAATTAATTTAGGAAAATCGCAGCAAGGTTACCGTGTATTTCCCGGTCGGAAAAAACCTTGGTAGGGGTAAGTCTTTTCCGTTATAAAATTTTACAGATTCCAAGGAGAAGGCGGAATGCAGCAAACATTGGTATTTGGATTAATTATTTGACCAAGATATTACTCTCTTAATATGTGATATGTAACTATATTAAAATATTATAAGTATAATAAGTATATTTTTATATTTATATATGTAAGTATATAAACATATATATATGTAATTTTTTTCCCAATAAAAATTATAATCAAAAAAAAAAAAAAAAAAAAAAGAAAAACACTTATATAAAAAAGAGGAAAAGGGTATCGATTCCTACCTCTGAATTCATCAATAACTATTGAAAGTAGTTATGTGTGATAAATTTACAAATCAATATTTTATATTTAATGTTATGTATGTATTAATATAATTTCAGAAAATCCAGAGCATTTGAAATAAGTTATGATATTAGAAATTATTTCAATCATAAAATTTATGTATATACATATCCATATTATAAATTATTTACTGAGACAAAGTATATATAAATGAATAAATATGTATACGTAATCGGGTATCAGACTAGACAATTGCGCTAAGTACATCATTATCAAACAAAGAAAAAATTTTAGAGTCATCTCACACGTCTCCGGAATGTCTAAAGTAAACATACCTCATACGCTCGAATCTAGGTCACGAGGCCGTCGAGAATGTTTACAAAGCTCAAATTGTTTACAAAATAAGTCGGTCACTGGGGCACTAGTTCGAATACAGTAAAAAGAAAAAAAAAAAAATGACCTTGATTAGTGGATATCGTACTTAGGTATTAACTTCTAGGAACGGGATAAAATTATTATATTGCGCAATTATTAGGAGCAAAAAGAAAAAAAAAAAAATTTAAACACTATTTTTAATTTGAACGTAACGAGGTATCTACAGACCTAAGCAATTGAAAATTAACAGATTTATTATAGCAGTTCAAAAGGGTGTATTGAAGATTTACATGAAACAGTTGAAAAATCACGGGATAGCTTAATAAGGGGTAATGAGGATTTACATGATTCAATTGAGAATCACGGGATAGCAAGAGTTTATCAAAAGTTGAACATTGGAGGGGAGGGAAAGAAAAAAAAAAAATACAGTTCAACCAACAGAAGGCAGTGTTCGCTTCTGTAACAAGGACCATTAATCAAACCATAGAGATGGCGGATCTCTCAAACAAAACCGTCAACAAAACCAAACAAAAGCTTGGAGTTATGGCGAATCTCCAGAACACATCGCCAGATAAGATCTTATTGTACTAGTATATATTTATATTTCACACTATTCTTACGTATATATTCGGTATCAATCTGAGGATTGTGCAGAATCCGATGGGCGAGATCCGAGCTCGGGATGCGTTGCAAGTAGTTTCGTATTGCGAGTTATAAACCTTCCCAAAACGTATGTTTACATATATATCTTTTTATGTACTGTTCATTGAATGAAACGAACTCACTTACAATTAGTGCTTTAGGCCTGTCGGGTCACTCTCGTCTCATTTCTTGAACGTGGAGGGAGGATTCACGACCCGTAACTCCACACAAACCCGTGAGTATATGATTGCATATAGGACGAAACCGGTTCGCCCTAAGTAAATAGTAAACTTTGGAGGAGTAGGAATTTGGAGGTATCTGGGCTTGGAGGAAGACCTGAAGGCAGTGCATGATGGCGAAAGGAAGGTTCATTGGGACGCGATAACTTAGGTATCAATCAATTGAACCGTGCCAAAAGACTGTGCGAATTTTGGGTTGACTTCTGATCACCCTGCTTACTTGATGGAGGCCGGAGCCAAATTTTGCCAGAAAAGGGTTATTCTGAGTTCGTCAAATATGCAATTAACTAATTACATTAACCTACTAAATCCATCTTTATATGTACCTTATAGCGGCTGAATCTAAACGGAGGGGCGCCCAGCAGATACGAGATACAATCATAATCAAATTTACTAACATTTAACCATTCGAGTTATATTTAATTATCTGTTCAATTAGTCATGTGTAGTTTCGATTAGTATTGCTTATTCATGAATTCATTAGGATGTAGGGAATCATAATAAACGTCAAAGGGAAGTTAGTTCATTTAGAGAAATTACTTAAGGTTAAATTTGCAAGAGAGAGACCAATACAGTTTGAAATTCAACACTCTGTTTAGAATCAAGAGGGTTACCACAAAATTTAAAGTAATTAAAGTTCTATATCATAAATCAAAAAATTACACAACGTTTGATGGAGTTTAATTACAACCTAAATACGAAAATATTTACGTTCAAAGTCGTAAATAACGTATTTATTAGTTAAGTACATATATCGCTAAAGGTATGTAGTACAAGGGAGCTTTAAGTAGCTTTCTGTAGTTATCAGAGGAAATAAGGGTCCAATTTTATAAAGGCTTGTGTGACGTAGGGGAGGAATTTTCCATCCCTACCACACATATGCAAAGCCTTAAGAATTTAAATATCGATCAGAGCCAAGAGAAAAGGCGAGAATATTACAACTGTCTTGCCGATGAAAGGAGAGTTAAATAAGTATGAAAAGACGAAACATTACGACTGGTGCCAAGTGCCCAGGAGTAAATAAAATACAGACAAATATAAGAGTTTAGAGAAAAGACAAACATCACAACTGCACAGCCGTGACAGGAGATCAGAGTTTTACAAGTTGTTTTAGAAAAAAAAAAAAAAAAACTTTTATTGGTCAATCTATTGCAAAAAAAAAAAAAGTGAAGAAAAAAAAAAAATAATAATAATAATAAGTAGGACGTTATGTTAAATGAAGTGATAATAAAAATAAAATAAAAATCAGAACAGTGCGCCGTTAAATAAACACGAAAAAAATATATAAATAAATAAATAAATATACGAAAATAAATATATAAACAATACATTTAAATATAAAAAAAAGTGTTAACGAATAAACTCTACATGTTTTAAAATAATTTATAAAAGTGTCTATATAAAGTTAAATCAAGTGACCATGAATTTGTTGATTGCTTATGAGATTATAAATATCGTAACAAAGAATGTAGGTCAGATACAAGCGTAAACAGTTTATTCAAGGCAGGCCATAAATTGACAGAATAATGGTATTGACATTCCTGAATCCAGAATGTTAATGACCGTAATGTAAACAATCTGATACGAGATACCGCGGTGTTTGTAAGCATCGAAAGATTGATAACCTAAGCATCGAAAGTGATAACAAAACATCGAAAAATTTTGAAGTAGGTGACATCGGGGGTAACGCGCATCGCTTTAAGAGATTGTAGAATAAACAAACTCGAAAATGATATCAACACTCGGTTACGGAAAAAATAAACAGACTTTACAGATAAAAACGGGGGAACTTACCTACATAAAGTGACCCTTTGTTTATAGTTAATGTTGTGGGTTTGTATGTGAGGATTATCACATAAAAAGTCATAACATAAAAGATAAGGAACATAAAATAAAAATAACATAAAATATTTGATTGGGGATAGTGTCGAGTTGAGAGCTTTAATATCACAGACGAATGTTTTATAGGTATATACCTATTTAAGGGAACATTTGATCATTCGGACCAAAAAAAGGAGGGGATTTGACGAAATAACATCAAGATAGGTATTGCGAACTCTAAACAGATTTTGCGAAAATATCGTAGGTATTGCGGAACTTGAAGGAATGGTTGGCATTCTAAACAATGAGTAATTATTGGTTGAACGAAAATCACGGGATATTCATTAACATTGGAGTAACAATATTCATTCCGTTTTTTTTTTGCAATTACCTACATTTATTTGAAATGAAGAGTGATGGTAGAGTTGATCTAATTTGGGTTACAATCATCATGCAAACAAATATAAATAATTGAAAATATTGTGTTTTATAGGGGGACAGGTTCCAAAAAAAAAAAAAAAATAATAATAATAATAAATAAATAAAAATAAAATAAATTATAAATATATATAGGTATATTTATAATAAATAGTTGGTATTGAGTTAAATTCATTAAAAATTTTAAACAAAAAATGGCGGAAAAAAGGAAAGTGGATGCGACGGAATTAGAAGCTAAAGAAATACCGTCGGGAGATGAATTACGGGAAATATTTAGACGTTCAAAGAGGTCTAAGTTACGAGTCGAGGATATGATAGAAGTCGTTCAGTCAGAGGGGGAGACCGACACAAAATCGGAGGAACAGGGCGAAAATAAGCGAGAGTGTGAAGAGAGACTCACACATGGTATGTTACAGGAAAAACCCGAGGAAAAGGAACAAGAAAAGTTAACGAAGTAAAAGGAAAAATAAAAAAATAAAATAAAAAATATAGAAAAACGAGAAAATTGAAAAAAAAAAAATAAAATAAGTAAATAAATAGAATAAGGAAGGCAACATAATTTACATAAGGTAATTTAGGAAACTAAAATAGAGATTATAAGGTTGTCGCTTAATAAGATAAAATATAAACATTAACCGGGCGACACTCGGAAAATAAAGAAAATGGTTGGGAAACGTGGAACAAGTAGGCGAGCCCAGGCTTTAGTGACAGCAATCGGGGAAAATGTCACAACCGAGACTTCAACAATAAACATAGGAGATATAACTACAATAATTCAGGCAGCTTTGGCACCGCTCGTCAATAAGATGCAAGAACTCGAGAAACAATTGGAAAGCCCAGCAACAGTGGCGGTGATAGGAGAGGATAGTGCGCCGAAAAGCGTTCTCCAAGTAGTGGAAATGTTACCACAGCAGGAACGACCATCATTCTCCGGTGGAGATCAAAATCCCATTAGTTTCCTGGAAGATTTAAAAGAATACACTAGAAAAGTGAAACGAACGGATCCATTAGTCGTCGTACGGGAAAATTTGAAAGGGGAAGCTAGATCGTGGGCAAAATTGTACAATAAACGATGGGAGACTATGTTAGATTTCGAACGAGATTTTTTAGCTACCTATTGGGGAGACATAAAGAAAAATGAAGTTCGCCGTCGTCTTGCAGAAGGGGTATATGATGCCAAGAAAAATATACCCATGCTTACTCATTTCGCAAACTATTGGGAGCTAGCGAAGGCTTTAAAGATTATTGACACACCGTTGGGCATAGTTGACGAAATTATGAGACATTATCCGAAGGAAATTCAATCGCTATGGTTTTCGGGGCAATCAGGAGATGAGATTGTCGCCGCTGAGTTTCTACGAAAACTAGATACAATGGTATGTACACCAGAAGAACGGAACATGAAGAAGAGGAGTGGGGAGGAATCCAGCAAGAAGGACAAATACCGTGACCGTTACCACGCCATAAAAAGGAGGATACACGCAATTGAAAGTGTGGGCGAAAACGCTAGTTGCAGCAAGTGCACCGAAGTTAACAGCTCACCAAAAGAAAATTCTACAATAACTACAGCCGGGAAGGAGCTAATGGTCGCAGACAACTCGGGAGATAAAAGGAGATTATAGCGCTTTACATTTAGCTAGATATTACACAAGTAATAAGAAACAAAAATCAGGTTTACAGTTAGTGGAAATCAACGGATAGAGTGCGAAGTTTACAAATATTTGTAAATGTTAATAAATAAATAAACGATTGAGAAATACAAATAAAATTATGTTAGGGTACATTATAATTGGGGAGGGGGAAGAAAGAAAATTACTAAAATATTAGATTATCAGATTGCTTGCGAGGGGCGGATCGTCGTTAAGTCTTTGAGGGTGAGTGGACAAGTTCTTAATAAGCGACAATCATATTCAATTATTGAAATAGAGTAAGGCAAATAAATTCGTTAATTTTGATTTTCTAGTTGAAAAAAAAAAAAATTGACTTTTTTTATGTGTTAATGAAAAAAAAAAAAAAAAAAAAAAAATGTTAGATAAGTAAGAACACTCAAAAGGAGAGAATTAGAGATATTATATGGCACACAAAAGGGACATTTTGAAAAAAAAAAATAAACAATGCTTAGGGATTTTTTTTTTTGAAATATTGAAATAAGAAAGTTTATCTATAGATATAGGGTAGACATTAAGTATAGAGATAAAAAGGTAACATTTGAATTAAGGTATAAATATTTTAGATTTCGAAAAAAAAAAAAAAGGAAAAAAAGGAACGCTGAACCAATTTGAGGATAATAAAGAACATTTATAAAAATTTAAATATTAGAGTGGACAACACTTAGGCTAGAACAACTTTGGATGAATTAAGAAATTATAATTAGAAATTAAGAATTATAAAATAAAGTTTAAATAAATAAAGAAAAAAAAAAAAATGCTGGAAAATTTATATGAAACATGTATACCACTGATTGTCGGATTGGGTGAGGTCGTGCGAAAACACACATTTCACAAAAAATATTCATACTTACAAAACAAAAAACAATTAATTGCACACCAAGAGACCACCCGCTTTTCAGTTGTTCGAAAGGCCGCGAGATTGTAAACAATCTTTACTTAAATCATTGTAAGGGAGGTCTTAGTCCAATTTGGTTGGGGACCACCAAAACACGCGAGTCGAGGGGCGTGTTCCAGCAAAAGAAATTAATTTTGAATCTATCAAAATTAAAGAAAATTTCATAAAGTAAAATCTACGCGAAAAGAAAATAAAGAATACAATGAGATTCAAATTCAAGATTGTTAACAATCCGAACAGAATGAGGAGGGGGAGATAGGAAGTAATAGGATACGGAAAAGAGATAGGGGATAACAGAATGAGGAGGGGGAGATAGGAAGTAATAGGATACGGAAAAAGATAGGGGATAACAGAATGAGGAGGGGGAGATAGGAAGTAATAGGATACGGAAAAGAGATAGGGGATAACAGAATGAGGAGGGGGAGATAGGAAGTAATAGGATACGGAAAAAGATAGGGGATAACAGAATGAGGAGGGGGAGATAGGAAGTAATAGGATACGGAAAAAGATAGGGGATAACAAAATGAGGAGGGGGAGATAGGAAGTAATATGACACGGAGTAGAGATAGGGGATAACCAAATGAGGAGGGGAAGATAGCTAGTCTAAATTTGAACACAATTTCGGTGTCTAACGAAAAAAAAAAAAAAAAAAAAAAAAAAAAAAAAAAAAAAAAAAAAAAAAAAAAAAAAAAAGAAGAGGACATTAAAATAAAATACAACGTTAGCCACAGCAAATTGAGTTCAGAGGAGGGAACTGTGATGAATTGCATTGATCAACAGTGAAAATTAGGAAATATCGTAGCTTCCCACTTTAATTTAAAAAGAAAATATCAATTACTTATAAAACGGACACGTCTACGACATCTATCGGATTAGAGTAAAGTGAATTCATATTTACGGTAGGGATCTATAATTAGACAAGGTGAGACGAGTATTGATGAAAGGATCACAGATGGTATCAACAAATAATCAGAAACAGGGGTTCCCCAATATACTTTAGACCGAGATATATTGACAGCCAATTGAATTGCAGCAAAAGCGATTAAAAACCAATTCAGCCAATCAACGGGAAGAGGGCCGAACCCATTTTTAGAACAAAGGAACGACCTTTGGACTTGGCAATTAGTAATGTGATTAATGAGTTTGACGTTCCCACCAAACCGAGAGGTGAATAAACTCCATGGGAAGAAATAATCTGTTCAGGGACAAAAGTACGGTGACCCCAAGAAATGTTATCATTAACCGGTACATTCCAGGGATCAGAAACCCTAGTTCTCGAACGCATTAAAACATATCAGGTGCGGAAAAAAAGGATACACGTAAACACGATGCAAAAGTTTAAGTGAAAAATTGCAAAGCAAGTGACGAAAACGTATTGTAAGGCTAGGGAGATTTCCATCTATAATACGATTGTTTGTGACGACCGGAGATGATCGATTCGAGGGAAAACGTGCTAAAGGAAATGGAAATGTTGAAAAAACAATGGAAAATTATTGTTATCAATTTTAGACGGAGCTAGGATATTACGATGAAAGATTTAGGGAGGAAACGTCAAAAAAAAATGAGAGTTTTAAAGAATAGGCGAGGGTACATTTCAGATGTCTAGAGCAGTAACAAGTGTTAGAGCAGAAGATAGAGTGCAGTACGGAGGGGAGTGGAAAATGCTGAAAACATTGCGATAGAAAAACTCAGGAAAAGGAGTCATTTTACGTAATTAAAATGGAGGTTATAGAGTAACATAGTACGCGATTGCAGATAAAAAATGAGGCATTACAATGGTTGTCGATTTCAGATGTATTTTGTTGTGATAAACAAGGAATATTCGAACATGAAAATTGTTTAGATAAGGACGATTAGCCGTTAAAAAAGGTAATAAAAATTATCATGGGTCTTATGAAATATTTATATTAAAGAATTCTCATAAAAGTTAACGACACTGAAATAAAAAAGGATTTATTGCCAGGTGGGTACAGGAACTAATGTATACAACTGTCAAGACATATGGTTTATGGGATTTTTCGTAAGAACGGGACGAAATTTGTAAGGCGTTCTCTATGAAGCAATAAAAATGACAGGAATTTAAGGGCCGAAGTGGGGGTATCCCCTATAAAGATGTTAAAAAATGATATATTTATTAATAACAAATAGAAAATGAAATTTTCCAAGAGGCAGCAAACATCAAAAAACGATATGGTTATATCAGGGAAGTACGGGGAAGTGAGGGGAAAGGAGATACGACAGAGAAAAACAAAGGAAATCTTAGATTAACAGTGAATAAAATAAATACGGCTTGAAATATAAAAATCTATAGAGATATGAACAATAGCGTAAGAATAAATAAGGAAATTCATGGAAAGAGTGTCGTGAATAAAAGAAAATTCGAGAAAAAAATGGAAAATTCAAATATACGACGTAAATAGAGAAAATTCGGTTTTAAATGGAAAGGTTCATATAGAATACAGAAAAACTCGAGGAAAAATAATAAAATAAAAATGAACAATTTGCGAGAAAGGCTTCGACATGAAGATATCTCTGATAGGCGAATTTGGGGACAGATTTGGAACATATGGTAGATGCCGTACGCACGGACATGTTACGAAATATATGAAAATAGAACTTTAAAATTATTAAATTCAAGCTAGTTTTGTATGAACAACAGGACAAAGGAAGTTGGGCCATTAAACATGGATCTTACTAAATCCGGATCTTGTAAGTATGGAAGTACGAGACAGAATTTAATGTATCAAACGCAAAACGTACAAAGAGACCGCATTCGACAATAATGGAGAGGTTTCAAGAAATTACGAGTTGATAGTAATTAGATTGGTTTATTATAGGAGATTCAGATACGATCTTTTGGACCTGAGAGGGGTATAAAAGTCTAGACAAATGCCAGTTGAGGACAGTCTACGGTCGTGGTCGAAAAGTTTGTAACTTCGCGGAACGTGACGAAACGGTGGGTGATTTAAATTTGAAAAATTCTAAGTGATAATTATTTTGATACTTAGAAAAATTTCACATTCTAGTCAAAAAAAAAAAAATACTTTGCAGTTAGAGTCAGTGAAAAATAAAATTAAAGCCAACGCATTAATTACTCGTGAAAAATAAAAGTGCTCGTGATAAATACAATTTGTTTTAGTGGAAAATTCGGATTTTATAATCACTTAATATCGTGTTTTTAAACTTAGAAATTTCGCGTTCAATATTAGTGCAATAAATAACTGAAGTGATGTGATAATTTAGCGTGATGAAGTTATAATTAAATACGTGTGTTCAATCTAAGTGAAAGTGTTCTAACAAATAATAAATATTTAAATTAATTATCTTAAATAATAATAATAAAACAAAATAATATTTTATTAATACATAAAATTTCGGAGGGATAAAAATTTAATTTAACAACAATTTACCATCTCTAAATTAATCGTGAAGTAACTATCATTTAAAGTGTTATCTAACCAACGAGTTTTGAGATAAAATACAGTTTAGAACGATAGAGTTCATGCATCATTTTAATTAATTAGATTAAATGAAAAAAAAAAAAAATTGAAGTCAAAAAGATTTAATTAAATTTAGGAAAATAAAAAATTAATTTAGGAAAATCGCAGCAAGGTTACCGTGTATTTCCCGGTCGGAAAAAACCTTGGTAGGGGTAAGTCTTTTCCGTTATAAAATTTTACAGATTCCAAGGAGAAGGCGGAATGCAGCAAACATTGGTATTTGGATTAATTATTTGACCAAGATATTACTCTCTTAATATGTGATATGTAACTATATTAAAATATTATAAGTATAATAAGTATATTTTTATATTTATATATTTAAGTATATAAACATATATATATGTAATTTTGTTCCCAAGAAAAATTATAATCAAAAAAAAAAAAAAAAAAAAAAGAAAAACACTTATATAAAAAAGAGGAAAAGGGTATCGATTCCTACCTCTGAATTCATCAATAACTATTGAAAGTAGTTATGTGTGATAAATTTACAAATCAATATTTTATATTTAATGTTATGTATGTATTAATATAATTTCAGAAAATCCAGAGCATTTGAAATAAGTTATGATATTAGAAATTATTTCAATCATAAAATTTATGTATATACATATCCATATTATAAATTATTTACTGAGACAAAGTATATATAAATGAATAAATATGTATACGTAATCGGGTATCAGACTAGACAATTGCGCTAAGTACATCATTATCAAACAAAGAAAAAATTTTAGAGTCATCTCACACGTCTCCGGAATGTCTAAAGTAAACATACCTCATACGCTCGAATCTAGGTCACGAGGCCGTCGAGAATGTTTACAAAGCTCAAATTGTTTACAAAATAAGTCGGTCACTGGGGCACTAGTTCGAATACAGTAAAAAGAAAAAAAAAAAAATGACCTTGATTAGTGGATATCGTACTTAGGTATTAACTTCTAGGAACGGGATAAAATTATTATATTGCGCAATTATTAGGAGCAAAAAGAAAAAAAAAAAAATTTAAACACTATTTTTAATTTGAACGTAACGAGGAATCTACAGACCTAAGCAATTGAAAATTAACAGATTTATTATAGCAGTTCAAAAGGGTGTATTGAAGATTTACATGAAACAGTTGAAAAATCACGGGATAGCTTAATAAGGGGTAATGAGGATTTACATGATTCAATTGAGAATCACGGGATAGCAAGAGTTTATCAAAAGTTGAACATTGGAGGGGAGGGAAAGAAAAAAAAAAATACAGTTCAACCAACAGAAGGCAGTGTTCGCTTCTGTAACAAGGACCATTAATCAAACCATAGAGATGGCGGATCTCTCAAACAAAACCGTCAACAAAACCAAACAAAAGCTTGGAGTTATGGCGAATCTCCAGAACACATCGCCAGATAAGATCTTATTGTACTAGTATATATTTATATTTCACACTATTCTTACGTATATATTCGGTATCAATCTGAGGATTGTGCAGAATCCGATGGGCGAGATCCGAGCTCGGGATGCGTTGCAAGTAGTTTCGTATTGCGAGTTATAAACCTTCCCAAAACGTATGTTTACATATATATCTTTTTATGTACTGTTCATTGAATGAAACGAACTCACTTACAATTAGTGCTTTAGGCCTGTCGGGTCACTCTCGTCTCATTTCTTGAACGTGGAGGGAGGATTCACGACCCGTAACTCCACACAAACCCGTGAGTATATGATTGCATATAGGACGAAACCGGTTCGCCCTAAGTAAATAGTAAACTTTGGAGGAGTAGGAATTTGGAGGTATCTGGGCTTGGAGGAAGACCTGAAGGCAGTGCATGATGGCGAAAGGAAGGTTCATTGGGACGCGATAACTTAGGTATCAATCAATTGAACCGTGCCAAAAGACTGTGCGAATTTTGGGTTGACTTCTGATCACCCTGCTTACTTGATGGAGGCCGGAGCCAAATTTTGCCAGAAAAGGGTTATTCTGAGTTCGTCAAATATGCAATTAACTAATTACATTAACCTACTAAATCCATCTTTATATGTACCTTATAGCGGCTGAATCTAAACGGAGGGGCGCCCAGCAGATACGAGATACAATCATAATCAAATTTACTAACATTTAACCATTCGAGTTATATTTAATTATCTGTTCAATTAGTCATGTGTAGTTTCGATTAGTATTGCTTATTCATGAATTCATTAGGATGTAGGGAATCATAATAAACGTCAAAGGGAAGTTAGTTCATTTAGAGAAATTACTTAAGGTTAAATTTGCAAGAGAGAGACCAATACAGTTTGAAATTCAACACTCTGTTTAGAATCAAGAGGGTTACCACAAAATTTAAAGTAATTAAAGTTCTATATCATAAATCAAAAAATTACACAACGTTTGATGGAGTTTAATTACAACCTAAATACGAAAATATTTACGTTCAAAGTCGTAAATAACGTATTTATTAGTTAAGTACATATATCGCTAAAGGTATGTAGTACAAGGGAGCTTTAAGTAGCTTTCTGTAGTTATCAGAGGAAATAAGGGTCCAATTTTATAAAGGCTTGTGTGACGTAGGGGAGGAATTTTCCATCCCTACCACACATATGCAAAGCCTTAAGAATTTAAATATCGATCAGAGCCAAGAGAAAAGGCGAGAATATTACAACTGTCTTGCCGATGAAAGGAGAGTTAAATAAGTATGAAAAGACGAAACATTACGACTGGTGCCAAGTGCCCAGGAGTAAATAAAATACAGACAAATATAAGAGTTTAGAGAAAAGACAAACATCACACCTTAGATATTGGATTACGTTGTTAGAAATACGTTCCTAGTGGAACTTGCAAGCGGGAAGCGGGACAACACGAGCTTGCATTGCGTAGGTAGAAAAATAATTTCTTTATATGCAGTCATCAATAATAAATTTGTACAATTTCGTCAAGTGGTTGTTGCAAACCCAATTGCACCATGAATAACACATTAATATACCTCTTAGATATTTTTTTAAAATTTAACTATTTTTTAAACTTAGATTGTAACTTTATATTTCAATTTGGGAGGCGGGTATGGGTACCGCCACGACGGGAATCATTTATTGGATAACCAACACCTCTGGCGTAAGTCATTCCAAGGGGTTCGCTACGTTTGGTGACTTGGCAGGGGCGATAGAATGGTTGAGGGAGTGCCTTTGACTTCTCCAGCCGTACCCTCTCAGAGTATCACCTTGCACTGCAACGGGAGGGATGGATTCATACGTCCATTACTACTAGACAATCTGACCCCCAGATTCCTAACCACCACTTTCCTTTCCTAAAAAGACCCTCCACACAGTATCCTCAAAGATGACATATTCCTTAAGGGCAATTATTTTCCTCAGGGCCTCCTGTGTTAATGTAATATATATACTAGAATATATACTATTAGTGATGTAAATTGGTATATCTCATTAAAGGTGTTATAGGTCCTATTTGAAAAGCTCCAATTAACACTGTGAATCAATTTAATGATTTATTCTGAAATAAAGTTTTACAGCTAAGAGTAGAAACAGGAAACAAAGTTCCAGAAGTTATAGAGTAGAAGTTCGACATGATGGCTCCGGATTGCCAACACTACGAGGTAGGAGCACTTAAGCAACAAGGGTCTGCCTGTTCCACATTCGTGGCACGTATTTGATATCTGGTATTGAATTATTGTTAAATGCATCGGACCGCCTCTACGAAGAATCCTGGAATCATCCTAGACGAGATTCTTAACATTTTACTTCGCTTTTGAAATTGAATTTTCGTCACTGTAATTGAAAATCAATATCTCTTTGATCTTCTCCCATTAGATGCATTGGTTTTGACTGTGGTTCCTTGGCAGACAATTTTGGAGGGTGTTGAAGATTTTTTCCACAGAAATTAATTAAAGGTCCATTTACAGTAAAAATGTTCTATTTCAAAAAATCATTAAAAAATTTGCCTACAAAGGCACATTACTAGTGTAAACTTTTATCAGTTATGTATACACTATTCGCACGAAAACTGAACTATTAATTTTTGCTTCTGTATTTTTAAACTTTTTGTTGTAAAGGAATACCTACCTAGAAATGCAAGGGATTCCTTTGTGTTCGAATAATGAATTGCTTTTCAAATGTCATTCATTGATGTGTTGTCATGGTGACATAAAAACACATTATTGTTTTTGACTAGCTATGTAGCAGCCATTGGGGTAATCAAAATATTAGAAAAATAAGTGTATAAGTGTTATAATGTTTTTAAGATCGACAAATAATATAGTTTCTTTGTTAACAGAGCAACACATGATTTGTTTTGTCATTAGTCATTACTAATAAAGAAGTACAACTGTTGCGGCGGGGAGCAAATTTTCCCTCTCAAGATTTTCGAGGGATCAAATGCTGCGTGGACTGTATGCGGTTCTTATCTATTTTATTATATTTCTGGAGTTGACTTACTAATATCCTGCTGTATACTCTCCATGCACTGAGTTTATGTCACCGCGAAGGTAATTGTTAGTTTGGAAAGATGAGGAAGGGAAATTGGTGATATTTGCTTTGTGGAGTTAATGGCGTACGCTAATGGTAAGCAAGCGATATTTTAGCGTATTAAACGATTTGTGAAGTCCCGCATAGAACAGCGAGATTCACGCGTAGACATTTGCGTTGCGGTTAACGAATTCTGTCGTATTAAGCGGTGTAATTATTACAAAGCGATGCGACTGTCAGGACTTGTGTCCTTTGCGGTGGTTTTATTAGAAGAGAATTAGTGGGCAGAGGGCACCCAGTAGGTAGTTCCAAAAGGCAACATGTAACAATAAAGGCGTGAACAACAACAAATAGATAAATTGTCTTATAAAACTACATTTTTAGTAAAGAGAAACAATGACATCAGAAACGGAAAAGTTACAATTCACATTTACACTAACTTATAGATATTGGAATAAATCTGCTTAAAACGTAAATATGAAATTATCGAAGAAAGCAAACGCTTTGTGGCTTGAAATTATACAAATGAAAAACGTTCTTTATTTAAAACCACTTTATTTATAAACGTCGACCGGTTTCGATCGATTTTAACGCAGGACATAGATATAAACTAAATTAGTACACAGGAAGATTATCAGGTAAATAAAAAAAGAGAACGAGAAAGCATATAAGAGAGGGAGAGAACATCAGTCACCGGTTGGTCTTTTTTGTTTTCCTTATAATCTTTCAATGTACTGTAATTTAGTATATTGGAAGATTATATTTCATTATACTTCATCTATTTCCTGATGAAGGTTGATATCAATCGAAACCGTTCGCGTTTATAAATAAAATAAAGTGGATTATTTATGCATTAAACCGCTTACTCGTTAATACGGAATACTTTTTATCCAAACAGTTAGATTTAGCTTTATTATTACGAAAAGTGAGTATTTATGTCGGGGGAGACCAAAAAGCATGCAAAATATGCATTTAACATTTTAATTTTGTTAAAATTAATTCACTTGCGCGGTAACGACATGTTTTTTTATTTTAACATTTCATAGACACTTCACCAATGCTGCCAATAATAGAGAAAATATTTTTTTGCGTGAAGCAGTAAATGCATCATTGACAAGTTTGTACCTGTATTTATAACAGTAGAACATGGAAAGAAATGTATTAAAATAATTACACAAACCCGCTAGACAAACCCTGCTTTGCCAACAAACCATTCAAAACCTGGGATGTTTTTTAAAAGTATGATGAAATGCAAGTTTATTTTAGAGAATTTATTTTATAAGATTGGTACTTCCGACAAATGTCATATTTGATTGTCTATTAGTTAAAAAAGGTACATTCCGTATTATCCGTGAGGTGGACTAACTGCATATTTAGCTAAAGTGGTTTTAAACAAAGATCGATTTTCATTTGCAAAATATCAATTTTATAATATCAAAATCTAAAATTGCTTTTCATCCCCCTTTAACATGGGATTAGACTCAACTCCATGTCAAATTTTCAAATAATTCCATATTCACTTTCAATTTTTCGGCTTCGCTTCAATGCTTTAACATTTAATCGATGGCAAAGAACACTCTCGCCAAGTAACAACAGCTAATAAAAATATATTTCTCGAAGAAAAAAAAAACCACCCTTTTAAAGTTTTCACATCACCAACTTCACTTCAAATACATTCGGGGTTTTATTTATTTATTTGAGACACAAACAGGATATTTATAAAACTTTTTTGTGGGTAGCACATAATAAATTAAAATACAAATATAAATATCCCTAGACTAATGTGTCAGTGCAGTAATCACATTTGCATTTTCACAGAAGCAAACACATGAAAAACAATGCAAGTATTTTCGTTATTTGTTTTTGGGGTGTTATGCCGTGTTGCGCTACCTCCTTCTTTAGTCAACGTTTCGGACAGCGTTGCAGTGTGCATCATCAGGGCAGATCCGGTAGATGTGTAATTTTTAGTGGTGAAATGTGTGCGTATTTACTTGGAAGCGATACCGTGTCGCCAGCTCATACAGTCACCGGTACAAAATAACCGTGGCAAGCAGTGGCGTCATTGCAGCAGAGTGGTATTTATGCTAGCCAGAGGCACGTTCCTTTGAAAGTTGCCGACGGAAGTGGCTCCATCTTTTAACGAATTATAAAGTTAGAAATCACAATGGTGAGAATATTAGAATTAGAATTACAATGGTTAAAGCGAATTTAGCCAATATAAAGGTATAAAACAAAATGGTTTACCACGAGCTAGTATTACTGTATACTTAGACTTGGTTTTTTGCGTTTAGCTTTGGTGTAGCCCTCAATTACCGGATACCAAGAGCTATTAAGCTTAGCTCCGTCGTCTCTATTAATATTAAATGGATTTTTGTAGATTTCAATTGCCTTCGTAATCAGGCGTGCTCTATAAGTTTTGGGTCTTCCCAGGACCTCAGGAAAAATCCAAAGTAATGGCCGGTTTCGATTAAGTGCTCAGCGATTGCCGATATCAGGGTGGCCAAGTTTACAAGCACGAAAGTGTTCTGCTATCCTTTGGAGATCGTCCGCTCTGTCTGGTCTACATAGACCTTATGACATCCGGAACAGCTGAGTTTATATACTCCCATCTGTTTCCAGAGGAAACTTGGTCTTTGCAGACCTCAGTAGGTCTTGTATTTTGGTCGTGGTTCCGAAGACAGTCTTGATGCTTTCTTTCCTCAACAGTCTGGCAATTCTGTCTGTCACATTGTGAACATAAGGTAGAAAAGCACAGCCTTGATACTTTTGTTCAATTCTGTCTTCGTTTGGTGTAGATTTGGCTCTTATTATTTGCCTTGTCTGCCTTGCCGGGTAACCATTACGCTCCAGTGCATCGGTGAGCTTTGTAAGTTCCGCTCCGATTTTTGTTTCTTCGCATATTCTGGTAGCCAACGTATGGATAAGTCCTCTCTTCTGCTCTGGGTGGTGATGCGAATCAGCATGTAGATACCGATTTGTATGAGTTGGTTACACTGTGTGTCCTAGGCTACCGTCTTCTTTTCGCATCACTTCCACATCTAGAAAAGGCAGAATTTTGTGGTTATTTTCCAACTCCATTGTGAACTTAATTTTACTGTGAAGTGAATTAAGATGGTCTAGGAATTCTTTCAGTTTCTCTGTTCCATGACGTCATCGACATAACGCCACCATAACTTTGGAACAGCCGAAGCTGTGTCGAGTGCCACTTCTTCAAACTTCTCCTTAAATAAGTTTTTAGCTAGAACTGGCGACAACGGACTGCCCATCGCAACTCCTTCCACTTGCTCAAAAAGTTCACCCTGAAATGCGAAATATCCTGTTTTAAGACACTGTTCAAAAAGTTTGCAAATGTCTTCCTCATATATCTCCCTGAGCATTGTCATGTAGTGTTCTAGAGGCACATTCGTAAAAAGAGAAACTACGTCAAAACTGACAAGAATATCCCTTTCATCAGTCTTAACCTTCTTAAGTGTACTGATCAGATCTGTGGAATCCTTAATCCAAGATTCAGTTTTTCCAGCTTGCATCTGCAGTAGTCTAGAGAGGTATTGGGACAGTTTGTAAGTAGGTGCGCCAATAGCGAAAAGTTTCCTAAAGGAGGAGGTAGCGCAACACGGCTATGCCATATATGTTATACACCCCAAAAACAAATAACAAAAATACTTTTGGCCGTGAAAATCTAAAATCATATCTGATTACTCAACCTCTTTAAACCTCTGCTGATGAACATTGTAACGCTAACCGAAATGTTGACTAAAAATGCAACACGGCATAATAGCATAAAAAGAAATCACGGTAAAAATATCAGATCTTATCGCTTTGAATCAAGTTTCCTTAATTTTTTGCGTATCTTTGTATTTCATACTAGTGTAAGAAAATTTTTGTTTGTGATCTTTGGTGTATTTATTTTTAGTGGAAATTTATGTCATTAAAGGCGTAAATTCAATATTATTACTACGAATGTACCTTCGTTTTACAGTAGAATTTGAAACAAATATGCTTTATTTCCTCACATTCACGCTTTCCGATAATTAAATTCTAATTCAGGTTACAAAATTCACAGCGAAATGCGTTAAAATATATCCCACAACGTTATAATTTTTCATTAGAGCTAAACCTTGCTGCATGTGTGAATAACCGTAAAATGTATTTATATTATGTACATATTTATACACGCGATAGTTATCAGGTTTTTAAATGAACCCAAATATATTTTTTGTTGAATTTTGTAGGATTTTATAAGGAAAATATATTAATACCGGTAATTTCAGTTATGCTAAATGTTTATATTTACGCGTGAAGAAATTTGAAAAAATCTTAAAAATTGAAAATGTTTTACGTATTATTCTGTGATTATCTTGTGCACTTAGTTGACGATAGCGCGAGCACTCAAAACGTCGAAAACGATAAAGGCGTTGTCGGACAAATTTATGATTAAAGATCAAAAAGCGTTCCATTAAATTAAATTTCTTGTCTAGATTAAAGAAGCAAATGAAAACTCTAAAGCATTTTCGTTGTTATATGATTTTTATTATCGACCATGGTTCTGTTTCGCTAAGATATTTTTCTCTTCTCGGAACGGCGATGACACTGTTTTATGAGGAGAGATGACAAGATTGAAGACGTTCACGGAAAATATCAAATGATGTGATTTATAAGGTAATATCTAACTTTAATATAACGGTAAAGTTACAAAGCAGTGCAGATTTGAAGCTTAGCTAAGCTAATGTCTGGTATTTTAGACAAGATCAGATTTCATGTCTTTGCAATAGAAGAAAAGTTTAATATAGCACGTGTATAATACCGATTACTGAGGCAATTCTTGACCTAGTTAATTAAATATAGTGTTACAATTAAATTATTTATTGTGTTAGGATTAATGAGAGAGAATACAAGATCGTAAGTGGATGAAAGTAGAACTTTGTGGCGCTCCTGGAAAAATTTTCAGGCAGTTAATTCAGCCGCATCACGTAAAAATCTCATTACTTGAGTCTTTTCGAAATGAAGTATGAATGAGATTGTAACACAATATAGTTATTCTATTTTTATTTTTAATTTAATGTGAAAAACCGCAAATTAAAATATTCAATTAAATGAAGACAATATTAGCGAAACTCAATTAAAAATCTGAAAACTAAAAAAATTAAAAATCAGAGTAAAAATCAGAAAAAGATGCTGTCACATCTGAGACTCGAACCCAGGATCTTCGCCTTGCCGGGATAAAGATAGCAGACAATAAAAATATGCGTTACGAAAATTAAGACAATGTTGATAGTTCTTAGTTGAAGTATGATACAGAGTACGGATAGGGACACAATAGCTCAGTTGATAAGGTTGAGCCCCGGCAAGGCGAAGGTCCTGGGTTCGAGTTTCAGATGTGACTGCATCTTTTTGTGATTTTTCTGTCTTCAGATTTTCGATCGCCTTTCGTTTATATTGATTAAATTAAACATTACAATTTAAGGTTTTACTCATTATCTCATTAAGTTAAAAATAAAAATGAATATTCATCCAAGACTTGCAGAAAACTTAATAGATGTCGCATATCATCATCATTACATTCTATAAAACGAAGTCGCTGAAAATGTATGTACGCTTAGATCTTTTAAACTACGCAACGGATTTTCGTGCGGTTTTCACCAATGGATAGAGTGATTCAAGAAGAAGGTTTATATGTATAATACATGCTTATTATAGTAGAGAAAAACCGAGAAATTCAAATATTCAATTCAGGCAGCGTGCAGTGGGCAACCGGTGGTGTGGATTTTATAAAGGTTGGGTAATGGCGTTGTGTTTCGTTAGCCACAGCAACGTGTAGCCGGGTCTGCTAGTTAAAAATAAAAATGGACAAAACATTATCCAAGGCTATATCTATACAGCATGTAGTTTCGATTTGAATCTTGCAATTATACATAAAGATATCAGCCAATAAAAATACGAAGAAAATGAAGATAATTTTGGTGGTCCTTAGTCGAAGTATGATACAGTTAAATATGACCGAATCTTGGGATCGCGTCCCAGATGTGACCGTACGCTTTTCTAATTTTTCTGTTTTCCGATTTTCGATTGAGTTTTGCTAATATTGTCTTTATTTAATTAAATGTTGTAATATAGTTTTCTTCAGTGGTGCAGATTGTTATCACCGGCCATTTTAGACAACCCTTAAAACAGTATCATTTTATTAAAATTGTCGGGAAATTCAAAAGTAATTAGGAATCTGCATGCCACAAGATCAATGAGGTTATTATTTGTATTTTTTGTATGAGTAAAATTCAGGAATTATTATTGCTCTATTCCTGGAATTCTGTCCCTCCCGGATTGTATGCGGCTCCTGAGTGACAAGACAATGGAAGGCTTTGCAGGTAGCCGCGCTACGCTTTCGAAAATATTATCAAATAGCAGACTAACGAACTATTTTTAGGGCAGCTGATTGAAGTGGATGATTGGCGCGATTTCAAATAGGGTAATTTAAAATGAAATGTGTAAGAAGCAAAATGATTGATAAATAAATTACCTACAAATAGTACCTTCTTGCACAATTTTTTAACACATTTTTATGTGCGAGTATGATATGTCATTATCGTTTTACGTATTACGAATTTTTTAGACTAATATAAATAAAAACATTTTTTAGTCCTGTTCACAAATTTTCTCGATCTAATTAAATTTTAAATATTATTTTTAATTGATAAACTAATCTTTAAGCCAAGATTTTTATGCATGACACAAAGGACAACAATTATTATAAGCAATTATTATTAGCCTGAAACACTCATCTATGTACATTGAAAAAATCTCTCGCGAAAAGATACATGCCACCGATGGGACTCGAACCCGCGTCTTGAACTCGAACTCGAACTCGCCAAATAATTCAATATATACTAGTGTTTCATTCAACAATTACTGCTTATTACATTTTTCCGTGGACGTGCGTTGCTTATCATATGCAGACTTCAAAAGAGCCGCACAAGACAGGGAAGAGTGGAAGAAACGAATAGATGAAATTGCTGCAAACCAATCCCAGGATTGAAACCAGAGAGAGAGACATTTTTCCATCTGCAAACGACCAACTTTATTGTTATATAGGAAAGGCATTGTAAATGCTAAATCTCTCACTAGGTGGCGTCGAGACAAATTATGTCTACATTTTTTGGTGAAATACTTTTAACTCGTCAAATATTAATTATTATTTTTAAATGATAAACTAATGTTTAAGACAAGATTTTTATGCATAGCACAAAGGGTAACAATTATTATAAGTAATAATTATTAGCCTGAAACACTAATCTACTTTGAAAAAATCTTGGGAGATTGTTTCAATGTAGATGAGTGCTTCAGGCTAATAATTATTACTTAACGAAATTTTCTTCATCGTAAGCAAAATGCTATTAACCCGTTTAATCACAGGATACCAGATTTGTCCCAACGCACATAGGTCTAACATAAAACGCCGTAACTCCCTTACTATCATACTTAGAAATATGTTCTAATCGGTGTTAGAAAGGAAAAACATCATGCTTTATATTCCAATCTAAAAAATAGCCATCAAAAAAGTAAAATGTACACTTTTATGTACACAAAGTTTTGAATCGCAAATTGAAAAAAGAATTTGAAACTTCTGAAATTAAAAAAAAAAAATTTCATAGAGCGACAAAAAATTGAGGTTACAATATGTGTTTGTTATACATTTGTCTAATAAATTATGCATGTGTTTTTATTTTTTTTTATTATCAGTAACTTGAGTTAGAAAAAACATAAGGTGAGCCATTTTGAAAACTTTTTATGTTTGTATGCAAAAATTTTATAATTTAAAAAAAATATATATTTTTCGAATTCTATAATTTGAAAGCGTATTTCATCACCTTTCTAAAACAGTTTTTGGTTTTTGAATGTGTTCAGAAATATTCCAAATATTTGCATTTTATTGTAAAGTGAAAATATTTTGACCATCCGAAAAAAAAGCCAAATTTTTGAAGGGTTAAATGTATTTGAATAGTCGTATAATTTAATTTAATTATAAAATATTAAGTAAAGCGTGACAATTTATCCATGGCTGGAAGGTGTGGAGTAGTAGATAATTTAAACGTGTAGGCAGTATAATACGTCAACTAGGTTCTGTGTATAGTGCCACCTTGAATAATTAACAAATGCTTTGTTCGTGGGAATGGAAGCCTTCATTTTAATTGTAGGTAAATTTTCAGATGTTTTTTTTTTCAAAGCAAATTATACAGACGACGAGAATATTGTAAGACATTTTCCATTTTATTAAGAATTAAAGACAATTGGAACCTTAATGCTGGAAGTTTTCATTTTCTTTTTGTAAGAATTATCCCTTGGGTATTCAGAAGAAAAATATAATTACTACAATTATTATTAATTAACGAAATTTGAAAGTACCGATTTGGAAGGTTTTTAAAGACGGAACTCGGCTTTAGATTTAGAGTCAAGACGAGCTATTTAGTCGCCTGAGGCACGCATTCGGAAAAGCGCCCCTAAATTCAGGTGACACTTTTTGTTGAAACTCTTACTGAAGTTTTACTTACAGAAGGGTGAAATTCCTGAAATGTTTTGGCCTTATTTAGGGCCCTTTTGTTTTACTTTCTTCATTAATAACCCCCATCTTAAAATAAAGTAAACACCGGAAAGATTATCACTTTATCCAAAAATATAAATCACCGGAAGAAGATGATGTCAGCATTTGTAAAATAATTTTACATTTTGCTTTCGGAGTTTCAAAATCATTAGCAATTGTATCAAAATAGATTTTCTGAGAATAAAAAGCTTAATGGATGATGAATTTTAATTCACGGAAATACTTTTAGGGGGTGACATTGGCGTGGGGCTAAATATCAATTTTTATAATGATTTATTTATTTACTTACGGTAGAAGAACATTTAAATACCAATATAGAATAAATGTTTTTTTTTTTAAATTAAAAAATTAAAAAAGATTAAAAAACAATAATATGGCGTAATATCAGTCAAATTTAAAAAAAAATACAATGAGGCTATAGAAAATAGGTTACAGTCTGTAACCTTACCATTCGATCCACGGACCGGTACCAGGGAATATTGACTGGATTTGATTATTTATTGGCTATTGTATTGGCATTGACGTTGATATTGACTGTTGCAGTGAAAGATATTTTAATTAGCCTTAAATCATTAGAAATATGTTGTAATAATCCATTAATATCGCTAACATGAAGCATTTACGAGAGAAGGAGGTAATTTTTTTAAGTTTCTCTATTGAGAGCAGGCGCATTTTAGCATAAATAGTTTAAAACAAAAAATAAGGATAACAAAAACAATGTTATTTACATTTAAAGTAAAATTACAAGGACAATCAACATCGTACCAATGGGAAAGCATGCATTAGGAGGTTTTAAAAATATTGTTAATATATGGTCTGTCTTTGCTAGTGATCCATTATTGATTGATTGAAACATTATTGAAATTATCATGCCATTACGAGTGCAGTCAAACATGCGTGATCTCTAACGTGATTTTTTTTTTTTTTTTTACATGAATACCGCACAAGAGTCCCAACTGCTTCCGTCTGGAGCCAGTGGGACTACGGCATCCCCAATTGGGGTATGTTGTGAGGCTGAAGGTAGTGGGGAGGAGAAGGAGATAGGGAAGAGGGAAGAGGAAGGTGGGGAAGTACCTGGCTATTCAGATCTGGTCATCAAACACGGCTAAAGCCATTTCAAGCAACATTTCAATTCTGAATGAAGGTCTTACACCAGGGCGATACTGAGAGTATCTTCCACTCTGGAACGTGCCGTAAATATACTATATATTATTTTAAATGAATAAATTGTGAATATCGCAAATTAACCGAATAAAATTTATTTGCCACGCCGGGATTCGATCTTGCGACCTTCGGAGTGCGAGTCAAGCGCCTTACCGCTGCACTACGCCGGCCGTCCTAGGTTTTAACGTAAGCTTTTATTCAATAAATGATGATTGTGTTACTCGTACATATCTATAGATAACAATAAGGTACAAATACACAGGAACAAGTAATTCCACTAAACAACAAAATATTTATTTGATATTTATGTATTTTAATAAACGCCCGTAGAGCTTTTACATCTTATGTAGTTAGGGCTGCCACCCGAAGTCTACGGGTTTGCATGGTGCATGTCCGGGCTACGGGTTTAACATCGATATCTCCGGGTCAGACCGGGCGTTGACGACCGCATTTATGCCAAAGAAAAATTATTCCGAAGAGCTAAACGTAGCGGCAATCGAAATTGCGTCGATTTATCAGACACCACCACAGTTATTTGAGCACCGATTGCGGAATTAAATTGAATGCCTCTCTTTATTCCGATTCACCACTATCACATAAAGTTCACTGTGGCAGAACCAAAGCTGAAGCCATTGTTTTGAATGTCCAAGCACCGAACTCAATAGAGTCTAAAATACAAGACCTAAAAAGTTCTCAATCTGGAAATGGAGTTCACTTTTCGATTGCTATCGACGCCTCAAATAAAGGATCCTAGAAAATGTATCCAATAGTCATCAGATACTTTGACCAAGAAAAAGGTGTTCAAGGTAAATGAATGGATTTTTATGAGGATTCCAACGAAACATCTCAAAAGATTTTTGAGAACATTGAAAATTTTATGCTTTAACACGACTTGGACACAACTTTGTTGTGTGCATTCTCTGCAGACGGTGAGTTTTGGTTCTCAAAAAAATAATTAGAAATAATAAATACTAAAAAAAGTTTTATTTTAATTAAAAACTATATTTCTAAAATCTGCGGGTCTTCTGTTTTTGAAAGTTGGCAGCCCTATATGTAGTACATGTTTTGGTCAAAGTACAGGAAATAACATAAAATATAAGTCGAAACAAAATATAGGTTATATAATATAAGTCGAAACAAAATATAGGTTATATAATTAATGTGAGTTAGTTATTATAATTATGAAAAGTTTATTTTTCGTATTTTTTTTTGTAATTAGCAACCTTTAATATGTAGATATTGTAGATGTATATATGCTAAGTGTTTTGCGGATCATAGCTTCAATGATATTAGGGGGGTACATTAATTACTTGAGCAGTTTTTATTCCAATCTAGACCCTTCCCCCCCTTGGTGAGATAAATTTGGGCTACTTCGTATATTCTTTTCAAGTAACGTGAGATTTTGCTGCCCCCCCCCCTCCCCCTTTTGAGCTCACGTTATTAATGTATGCCTCCTTATGTATAATTTCTGAGCTACGGAAATTGAAATTAATTTGGCACGTCGAACTTCCGACTTCGGGTTAACGAGAGTATTTAGTATGGAGCCATACACGGGTATTATTTAAAATATCATTAGATTAGAAAAGATTTCTTTCGTGATAGTTAAACATTCGCATGCCGTAAATTATGCGTGCCGAATCCTCCATGTGATACTTTCTAGCAGATTTATGAGGAATTCATCACGGTGTAGTATAGTAGAGATCCCAATAATAATATGGGCCTTCACTCACGCGTCACTGCAACTGACGGCCAATGTTGCCAAAAATGAAATGACCTTAAATTCAAGGAATAAAATATTATCAAAATGTACACATTTTACAAAAGAGAGACGACGAGGAACGTAGTAGGTAATCTACAGGGGCAGACCCATGTAAAATAGCGGGATATTGCAATTCCAATTTAAAAATAACAATTAACATCAAAGCAAATTTGAGTTTATCGAAGTTGAATAATTTCACGCAGGAATGATGCTCATCACATACAAATGAAATGTTGGACGGGATACTATAATTCCAATTTTGAAGAAGAAAAAAATGATTTTCTATTAGAATCTTATCTTATATATAAAAATGAATCGCTGAATGTGTTGCTAAGCGCAAATCTCGAGAGCAGCTGAACCGATTTCGCTAATTCTTTTTTAGAATATTCCTTGAAGTACGAAAATGGTTCTTACGGAGAGAAAAATTAAGAAAATTGCGCAGAAAATAAGATAATTTCAGAAAACCTAACGACTATCGCACGTTTGACAGTTCGCGTGTTTGAGAATGACATTTTAAATCAGGATTCTATTTTTGAAAATCTTTAAGTTGATAAATTTATTTAAAGTAGGTACTCCACAAAAAGTTTGAATCGACAAAAGAATTTTTGATACTTTAAATTGGTACCTATGTTAGGTACCGAATTTAATATACATGAAAAATGGAAATTTGAATAAAAATTGTTAAAGGTGGCACGCGGGCTGTTTAAAAACTGAATGTACAGGGATTGAATATATGGAAAGCTGGAGGGAGGGAGAGATGGGGGAGGGCGGTGGGGGGGGGGGGAGGGGGGGCGGTGGAGGAGGCGGAGTGGGAACCCCCCTTACACCATGCGAGCGAAGCCGCGGGAAAAAGCTAGTATTATATAAAAATCTTGTGTCACGGTGTTTGTGGTCGCACTCCTCCGAAACGGCTCGACCGATTTTTATAATTTTTTTGATGTATATTTGGTAGGTATGAGAATAGGTTTTAAAGTATATTTCGTACCGCTAGGTCAGCGGTCGGGGAACCGGGGTAAATTACCCCAAATGGGGTAAAAATGTTTTTTTTTTGGGTAATAAGGAAATTTTTCTAGTTTGCTATTTCATAAACGCTCTCAAAAGTGAACTCAAAATTTTTATGAAAAGTGAACTCAAAATATTCTCGAAGATAAGTTTAAAAACCCCCCGTGGGATATAAGATATGCAAATCTTGCATATTTAACTGACATATTTGAGAATATAAATATATTGAACAAAGAATTGCAAGGAAACAATATTAATATCATTTCAGCCAGCGAAATACTGTCAGCGTTTGGATTAAAGCTTCAATAGAAAAAGCAGAACAAGTTAGCTTTTTTTTTTCAAGTTAGCTTTGTTTTTGGAAGACTGTGAAAATATTACTTTTGATGACATCAAGGATACAGTTATAAAACATTTTACCAAACTCAGAGAGCGGTTCTGACTACTTTCCAGATCTTGATATACATATTTTGAAGTAATTGTATCAAACATGAAGCAACATCATTTCTCCAAAAACTGAAAGGGAAACCTAAAAATCGGAATTTTTGTTTGATCCAATTTGAGAATTTTATTTTGTTTGTTTATTACGCTGTGGTTAGCGTGTTTGCCCGGAAATCAAGAGGTTCTGGGTTCGAGTCCCAGAGGTGTCAATATCTTTTTTATGATTTTTCTGTTTCCAGATTTTCAATTGAGTTTCGCTTATATTGTCTTCATTTAATTAAATATTACAATTTGAGGTTTTACTCATAAAGCAATAAAAATATAAAGTTTATTTATCTTATATGTCATTTTTAGTGTCTTCATTAGGGTTTTTACATTGACCTCTTTCAGCCAAATTTTTATTCTTGATTTTTACACATTAGAATTTTTTATTAGTTACTTCTAATTACTTCTAGCGCAGACCCGTGGATAGTTTGAATTCTTGAAAAATCTGATCCAGTTTTGAAAATGACAGTTAAAATAATTTTCTGCCATTTTTTATGGAATAGAAAATAATTTTATCGCTTTTTTTAATGTTTCACACAATCAGTTTCAAAATAAAAAAATAAAACTTAAGTTACAAGCAAAATTGAGTTCATTGAACCAGATTTAACGCACTACTATCGCATAGCACAGGCAACCGAAATTATTATGTTATGATAAGTAAAAACAAGCTTTTAATCAATAATTAATTTATTACGGAATACAAGGAGGTTAGTGCACAGTGTTAGTGTTAGATCACACACACACACACACACACTCACACATCAGATAAAGGATAAAAAAATACACAGGTACAAAGAAGAGAGAAAACATACAAAATGATTTATTTTTTTTGATGTATATTTGGTAGGTATGAGAATAGGTTTTAAAGTATATTTCGTACCGCTAGGTCAGCGGTCGGGGAACCGGGGTAAATTACCCCAAATGGGGTAAAAATGTTTTTTTTTTGGGTAATAAGGAAATTTTTCTAGTTTGCTATTTCATAAACGCTCTCAAAAGTGAACTCAAAATTTTTATGAAAAGTGAACTCAAAATATTCTCGAAGATAAGTTTAAAAACCCCCCGTGGGATATAAGATATGCAAATCTTGCATATTTAACTGACATATTTGAGAATATAAATATATTGAACAAAGAATTGCAAGGAAACAATATTAATATCATTTCAGCCAGCGAAATACTGTCAGCGTTTGGATTAAAGCTTCAATAGAAAAAGCAGAACAAGTTAGCTTTTTTTTTTCAAGTTAGCTTTGTTTTTGGAAGACTGTGAAAATATTACTTTTGATGACATCAAGGATACAGTTATAAAACATTTTACCAAACTCAGAGAGCGGTTCTGACTACTTTCCAGATCTTGATATACATATTTTGAAGTAATTGTATCAAACATGAAGCAACATCATTTCTCCAAAAACTGAAAGGGAAACCTAAAAATCGGAATTTTTGTTTGATCCAATTTGAGAATTTTATTTTGTTTGTTTATTACATACTTACTATTTTCATGTAACTTTATTTTTATTTTCCGTGTAAATTAATTCAATAAATAATATCTATTTAAATATACATTGATTGTCTTCTTTTCACAATGGGGACAAGGGGTAATATCGACTAACGCAAAAATATTTTGGGGTAATGGTTAAAAAATTTCCCCCCACCGCTGCGCTAGGTGATTAGGGTGTCCCTACCCAGAAAAAAAATCTATTTTTTTGACAATTTTTTGTTTGTATTTTTTTATTTATTTGTAATAAAAAAATACGTATAACCCCAAAATTCATCTACACATGCGCATGTCGCATCATTTTGATATTTCATTCGGCATCATGTTCTCGCGTGGGCAAACCATCAAGCTTTTATTTGTATTAAATATCGTACACTCAATTGCTCTTTGAAATTCATATTGATTTTCTTTTTTCTATTGTCCTACTTGAGTTGGTGTTTTTTTGTTTTTATCGGTGGTCATCGTGTACAGCGCTCCATTCCTCTTTCTGTCATAGATACCAACCCCACATACTTAAAATACATTCGTTATTTTTTGTTTAAAAACAAAAATATTCACTAGAAATAATTTATATGGCAGAACAACGTTTGTCGGGTCAGCTAGTATTATATAAAAAGGTACTTACTAGCTACCTACTTCGCTTGTCGGAATAATTCTTCATTCACGCAGTTCCAATTTTGAAAATGACACATGAATTCAAAGCAAATTTGAGATCATTGAACGCGAACATTTTCACGCAGGAATAATGCACAGTACAGACAACCAAAATTTTATTGATGATAATTCTATTCAGAATACGTCTTCATCGTATAAATTCGAAGATTTTGCTCTTGAAGTCGCGAAACTGCGACTCCACTATTAATTGGCGGTAAATGCTGCAGAACAAAGCCTATGCAGCCCTCGAAGGACCAGTCCCGAAACTACGTGAAATCGCTAAGTTATACGGGACGATTAAATAGCATACACACGCAAAACCTGATGGATAGTCAGTCGATAGTTCAGATCTGGGCTTTTGGAAAATTAGATAAGCCCAGATTGGAATAAGGAAAATAGGACTCACCGTTGCAGATGGGGCCTCGCTGATCTCCAGTTTTGGTGTACACTTCTCACTGTTTAATTTTAAAATTCGCAATATTCTTATAACAAGAGGTTACGATACATGCGCCCTGTCTGAGATGTTATTTTGTACTGAGCAGAACAGCACACTGTCACCTCTCCAAAGTTGAGTATTTTCTTGGAACAATTTTTATGGTGACATTTAGGAAGGCAAGATTAGGTAGATGGGATAAATTCAGGATTTTGACATATCTACCCACCAAGTCTGCGAATGCAATACCCAATCAATCCCATATAAAAATGCGCGAACATTGTGTTTTGTGTATGTATGTCACCGACGTAAAATATGTGTGAAGTAGAAAATCTATACCTTATCCAGTATAATGAAAATATACACTACCCTCACCTTAAACGTGAAAATGACATAACATAAACATTTACATCAATACCAGTCGATGATTGCTTAAAATTTGGTCGCCGGGAAAATTATGCACCCAAAGATTTCTCCGCAAATCGTGTACCCAAACCACTCTCCTAAGTTTTCCGACAAGATTCTGTTAAAGTTTTATTTACGATCTCATTAACAGAAACAAACAAATAGAATAAGTCTAGATCATAATTTATTAGGCCCTAGATTTATTTTTACATTAACTCCACACAGGAGGCCCTGAGGAAAATAATTTCACTCAGGGCCTACGTCACGTGAGATGCTGTATGGAGGGTCTTTTTGAGGAGAGGAAGGAATGAACATTGGTCTTGAAGAGACCCATGTTGTAGGAAGGAGGAAACACAGAGGCCGGCAAGTCATTCCACAGCCGAGCTATTGAACACAAGAACGAGTCGAAAATGTGACCCGTTCTCATGTGACAAATGTCAACCGTGTACTTATGTTGGGCACGCGTTTGGCGTGTTTCCCGACCATGCACCGGTGCTGAAGGGATCTATGACGCTAGTTCCTCGGAG
Organism: Limnephilus rhombicus; assembly: GCA_929108145.2. NCBI lineage: Eukaryota > Metazoa > Arthropoda > Insecta > Trichoptera > Limnephilidae > Limnephilus > Limnephilus rhombicus. The sequence goes on along the minus strand of OV815270.1, from coordinate 57,305,552 downwards.
CATCTTCCATTGTAATATCGGTAGAACAAGGATAGCGTTCCCACCCGACGCCTGTGCTCTAAAGATTGCAATCCGTCTGTTAAGACGGGAGAATCTATCAAATGGACCGCCCGTTTTTGCACAGAGTCGAGGGTATTTTTCAGGTATTTTGGAGCTCCACACCAGAGGTGGCTGCTAAATTCAAACGTGGGACGCACTTGTGATTTGTACAGGGTTAGCAGCTGTGAACTATTAAAGTATCTGCGGGCCCTGTACAGTACGCCCAGTTTTTGGAAGGCTAACTTTACTCTGGCTTCGAAGGCGCCGCCATATCTGAGCTGGTCACATAGAGTTACACCAAGCATATCAATGGTGGGCCTGTTCGGAAGAGCTTAGATAACCAAAAATAAAAATGTTTTATGTAACACGTGAAAAATGTGTACATTTTGAAATTGATTCATTACATTTCACGTCTTCGTGATGAGATAAAGTTGTCTAAAAACATTAATTAAATCCTCCTTGGAAGCGGAAAGAGAACAACATACTTATGATAATATAACATCCTTAAGCTTGTGTTTTATTTTATATATATTAAACGTATATGAGGTAACTGGAGTGTGATACAAAGAAGCCTTCTCGGAAGTGTCGAAGCCAGCCGGCCTTAATTAATTTAATGGCCTGATGTCTTCTCAAGGAACAAGGCTTCTTATGAGCGTTGCCATTTAGTATGATAATGGTGTTAACAAAAATTTGAAGTTAGCTAAACGTGCTGAAGACTTCCACACTCAGTATGATATTTGATACGATGTGATAAGTGCATGTATTAATAATGGCGTTGCAAGCTCAAGTTGTTGAGACTTTGTGGCGAAACATTAAGAGAATTGAAACTTTTAAATGATCCTGAATTAAATATGTTTGATTATTGCTAATAATAAATAATAAATTTGTTATTTCTGTACTACTGTTTCGTGGGAAAAGCACTTCAAGGTCGCTAAACATAAGAATTTTGGTATTGTTTGATGGATACCGGACTTCTCTTGGCCCAATCGAAGCAGTAGAAACTGCTGAAATGGCATAGACCAGCGGTTTGTAACATTTGATAGCAAAAATTGGGGGTGCGCAATATCACGGCACGAATGTGGATTTGTTCAATTTCGCACGTAGAGTCACTGGTTAAAATGCCCGAAGTCGTGTTACATTCTGTCTAAAATTACATTAATTGTATTTGTGTGACTTGATTGTTAAATTCGTGTAATGATGAGAGTATTAAAAAATTCAATTTTTTTTTGTGAATACCTCACAAGAGTCCCAGCTGCTCCCGTCAGGAGTCAGTGAGACTATGGCATCCCCAATGGGGTATGTTGTGAGGCTGAAGGTAGTGGGAAAGGGAAAGAGATGGAGAAAAGGAGGGCGGGGAAGCATCTGGCTATTCAAATCTGGTAACCAAACACTGCTAAAGCCATTTTAAGCAACGTTTCAATTCTGAATAGTGTTCTTTCACCAAGGCGATACTGAGAGTATCTTCCACTCGAACGTGCCGCAAATGTACTACATATTATTTTAAATGCATTAATTGTGAAATAACACAAATTAATCAAATAAAATTTATTTGTTCATGTGAAGCAGATACTTTGTGATGTTGTGACATTATAATTTAAAATAAAACAATCACTTTGTAAACACCACTTTTATTTTCTATACTTTATGCCGACCCGGTTTCGCTACCACCGTAAAGTATTATACCGCCCTGAAGAAGCTACGGTGGTAGCGAAACACGGTCGGCATAAAGTAAAGAAAATAAAAGTGGTGTTCGGATTGCGAGTCAAGAGCCTTACCCCTAAACCACGCTGGTCGTCAAATGCATCATGTCTTTCATTACTTGTGCACAGAGGATAGATAGAGGGTAAGGGGTACAACAAATTGTACGGAGGTGGGGGTACGCAGGCTCAAAAAGGTGACGCTGTCGCTGGAATTGACTATAGGGGTATAGACAGACGTTGAATCAACAAAATGACCGGTCAGTCGCTAAGTTGGCATCACGTCTGGTTCCACCCAGGTGTCGTGAGTTCAATTCCTCGGCTGGCTAAGTCCTTCTTCATGACATAAGCAACATCTTCTGCTTACTGTGGTGGTAGTAGCAGCTTAAAAAATATTTTAAAGTTTTTCGTAACCCGGGAATGTGTATTTAAAAAAAAAAACATTTTTCCATTTTCAAAATAAGCCTAGATTGCGACTATTTTTAACCCCCGACGCAAGGAGCGGTGTTATAAGTTTGACTTTCTTTAGGTCTATCTGTCTGCCTGTGCGTCTGTCTGTGGCATCGTAACTCCTAAACGAATGAACCGGTTGTGATTCGTTTTTTTTTGTTTGAAAGCTGACGTTGATCGAGTTGGTTCTTAGATACAATTCATGAAAATCTGTTTAGGCGTTTCAAGGTCATCAGCTCTTTTTTGTGTTGGGGGTTGCTTAAAACTTTTAAATTGTAGTTATCATAAATACGTTTTTCAAATAAGAAATTGAAAAATTAAAGGAACACCCATTTTTAATAATGCATTTTGCAACACAAAGCAGTTTGATAAGTGTCAATATTAAGGGTAGTTTAATTACATATTATTACGAAATGCCAACAAAGTTTCAGTATTCATTACGTCTTGATCATTATTTAGCAGATTTAAGTCGCTGACCCTATAAACTAGTTAACATATAAAGCGAAGTCAAATATACCCACTAGTTTGTGCCTTGTCCTTTTTTTGATGGTTTTGTTGAATAGAGTGTAACTCTTGTTTCGTGTTGACTTCAATAAAGTGTCTCCCTTGCTTGCTGTTTTTCTAAAGGAAACCTGGATTTCTCATATACCTTATTCCATAACTTTGTATATATTAACATACATTCCGTGGAGGCTCACTTCCTCAGCCATATGTCGCCAACAAAGCATTCCCCTATCTCGTTTCTCGTTACCGCGGCACGACAGAAAATATACACGTTATGATATTGTTAAAAAGTTTTGCCTCATAAAAAATATATATTATTTTGTCAACATTCTGATACTTTAACCTTTTACGAGGTACGTATTCTTATACTTCATATTGTGGGTATGTTAGAATACAGACACGAAATTATTTGTGACACCGGGAGATCTTTCACTTTTCTTCCGTATTTATTCAAGAAGATATTAATTTTAGTCTTCAGTGTATTTGAAGTTTCAGCTTAGTTTTTTATTATTTTTATTTTAGCGACTATATAAAATAATTGTACAATATACAAAATGTAATGGTAAATTTAAGAATAGATATTGTAATTTTTAGTGCTCCTCGCGAGGGGGTCCTGTGCCGGGGCGGACCAAAGTTATATAAATATATTTAATTAAATGAAGACAAAACAAGCGAAACTCAATCGAAAATCTGGAAACAGAAAATTCAGAAAAAGATATTGACACCTCTGGGGATAATGATTTATCCAGACACTATCTAGAGAGCATTTAGTTCGGGTTTGAATCTTGCAATCATACATAAAGATAGTTGACAATAATATATGCGTTAAAGAAAATGAAGATAATGTAGGTGGTTCTTAGTCGAAGTATGGTACAGTTACCAATAATATATGTGTTAAGAAAATGAGTAACAGTAGCCAATAATATATGTGTTAAGAAAATGAAGATAATGTGGGTGGTTCTTAGTTATACAGTTAAAAATGACCAAATTTGATATCGACACCGTGGCGCTGTGGTTAGCGTGTTTGCCCGGAAATCAAGAGGTTCTGGGTTCGAGTCCCAGAGGTGTCAATATCTTTTTTATGATTTTTCTGTTTCCAGATTTTCAATTGAGTTTCGCTTATATTGTCTTCATTTAATTAAATATTACAATTTGAGGTTTTACTCATAAAGCAATAAAAATATAAAGTTTATTTATCTTATATGTCATTTTTAGTGTCTTCATTAGGGTTTTTACATTGACCTCTTTCAGCCAAATTTTTATTCTTGATTTTTACACATTAGAATTTTTTATTAGTTACTTCTAATTACTTCTAGCGCAGACCCGTGGATAGTTTGAATTCTTGAAAAATCTGATCCAGTTTTGAAAATGACAGTTAAAATAATTTTCTGCCATTTTTTATGGAATAGAAAATAATTTTATCGCTTTTTTTAATGTTTCACACAATCAGTTTCAAAATAAAAAAATAAAACTTAAGTTACAAGCAAAATTGAGTTCATTGAACCAGATTTAACGCACTACTATCGCATAGCACAGGCAACCGAAATTATTATGTTATGATAAGTAAAAACAAGCTTTTAATCAATAATTAATTTATTACGGAATACAAGGAGGTTAGTGCACAGTGTTAGTGTTAGATCACACACACACACACACACACTCACACATCAGATAAAGGATAAAAAAATACACAGGTACAAAGAAGAGAGAAAACATACAAAATGATTTATTATACGAACAATAATGTATACAATTCTCTTATTATAACTTTTGAAGGTTATTCCCATAGAAGAAATAACCCGTAGAAGAAGGTAACAGATAATATATTTATTGTTTTTGTGTATACTTCGTAGAACTCCATTTTAATTTTTAGAAATTTAATTAAAATTAAATTTGATAATGTTATTATCGAGTTCTGCAAGTTTTTTGGTTAGTGTTTTAGTTACAGCTGTTTCGACCAGCTGTTTTCAAACTGTAACAGTTTGAAAATGACCTTACAAGTCGAAACAGCTGTAACTAAAACACTAACCAAAAAACTTGCAGAACTCGATAATAACATAATCAAATTTAATTTTAATTAAATTTCTAAAGAGTAACAGATAATATATGAAAAAATTTGTCGAAGATAATAAACTTGAAATACGAGACTAACGATTACGACGGTTTGATCGAAGACGGCAATGGCCGAATTGGTAAAGGCACCCGTCCCAGTTAGACGAGATTCTCAGAGTCCCAGTTGCAACCGTATCTTTTTCTATTTTTTGTGTCTTGTTCTCTTTCATATTTTCGCTTAATTGTAGTCTTCTTCTTCAAAAATAATATATACGTCAAGTGTACAATAAAACACTAACAGCCTTACTAAAAAAACCTTTCACGGCCGATGACCTGTGATGTTGCAACAACATAAATAAAGCCGTATACGTTTGAACCCGATCTGTTACAATGTTAAAAACGCCATGTATATATTTTAGAGCTGGCAACGTTGTATTTGGTAATAGTTTACTTGTTAAAAACGGTTGTTTCCATTTATTTCCGCAAAAGGGCGTTATTTGTGGGTCTGCGCATTTTTCCTCCGCGCTGGAAAAACAATAAAGCCGCGAAAAATTTGTCTCCGCGGGATGTTAGTATCTAAATATTGTGATGTTACTTAATGATTTCTATTATAGTGACCAATTTACTCTTCCATTCATGTAATTAATGTATTTACTGTTTTTCTGTTTTTCTTTTATTGTTACTGGTTTTTCATCAGTTTTAGTCGAGTTATTGCACAATAAAAGTATTTTTAAAGTTGAACTGTCAGAAAATGGTTTTATGTGTGACATAAATAATAAAATTTGCATTTTAAGAACTTTATTTTATGAGAATTTCTTTAAAGTGATGTTTTTTTATAACATTAACATCTAATACGTGTGTTGGTAAATGTATCAAAGAAATGAATGTCTTTAGAGATGCAAGAAATCCGTTTAAATATCAGTTTATTTTTAGGTTATTTTTTTGGCATTAAAGCAAACTTAGTTTTTTTTTAGTGTATGCATGACGAAAAAGTGAGGTGACAGTTTTCCTCCAAACTCATTATATAAAGGACTGTGTTTTTTTTTTAATTTCTCTACGCATTGACCGAAAATGTTTTTGGTAAGATTTTTTTTTCTTTTTAAAGTATGATAATTTTTAAACACCAAAGTATACTTCAAGCACCTACACAAATCTAAAAGTAAATTTTATCTAGTTTTAAAATGATATTTGTTTTTACGACATCTTCAAAAATAAGAAATATATAGAACATTGAAAATACTTTGGAAAAATTCCAAAATTCGTTCAGAAATAATGAATAAAACTAGCGAATATAATATATAAACAACCTCCTCTGGCTGTGTAAGCGATGTATATTTTTTTCCATGAACAATTTTTTATCATTTTTTAAATTTGTAATTTTTTTCACATTAAATAAAAATGGCACGACGTTTTTTAGTAAGGCTGTAATACTATTATTGTGTCCAAAATAAAATATTTTTATATGCCTCAATTTTATTACATAAACATTTATATCTTCGTGTGCACCCTTTCAATTTATTATATATCAGATCACTGTTCACAGTAAATGTTTATAATGCTTTTCATTTAGGCAAACATTTCAGCCCTGAGTTGAAAACAAATCCCAGTGTTAATAAAACGCGGAAGTTTCAATCCAAAACGTCAACCTAAATAATTTTCGTACCTGGCGAAACAAAATGGTTCATAAACGCGGAGCTTAAAGTTTTAATAGAAGCCAAAACTTTCCAGCTAATTTATTCTATTCAGGAATTAAACGTAATCCAAAAACTGCTTTATTACATTAAATACAATCGACTGTTTCAATAAGGGTGATGAGAATATAGGGTTCGATTAGATTCGACCCCGTGCATCTTTGTAAGAATTAAATTTAATTAAAAAAAATGATAATGTGAATATCAAATTCTGTTAAGTATTTTAGTTATTTATTATTGTGACAGCTATTTCGGGTTAGAAGGCCATTTTCAAACTTAAAAATGTTGGTACCTTCTTTATCGCTTATCTGATTCTCTTTTACAATTCCAGTTTTACTTTTGAAAATTAAAAGTTTATTGACGTTGAATAATTTTACGCATTACGCAGGGATACAATTTCAACTAACAAATCCATGCACCAAAAACCGAAATCAGTATTTCTAATAATTATTAGAACACGTAAACGGAGGGCATTTTGACCTGCTTTTAAACAGTAAAATCGTTATAAGCTGATCAGTAAACCGTATCCGTTATATTTATAAAAGATTCTATGAGAATATCAATGGATTTAAATTTAAAAATCATTAACTAATACCACTTTCTCAAGAATAAAAAGTATACAACTTCAACAATACTCAATATTGATGCTCCGAAGAAGAGACCAAAAGCACTGCCGATTGCAACCAACAAATCCAGACCCGTTCTCATCACTTTCCTGTTGTACCGGAGAGTTGGCAAACTATTCAGGACAAACTTTGCCTTGCTTTCCTTCAATCCATCTGCTAAATCGTGCGTGTAGTATTCTATCAGCGAATATTCTGGCTCGTCACAAGCAGGTTGACAATCGCAATCCAAACCAGCCTTGTTTGACTCTTTTGCTCTCAGGGCGGTCAGGGTGCCGTAGTTATCACTGAGGCATCTTAACCCAGATATGTCACAAAAACGGTCCTTATAGGGCGACGGCATCAGATGATGCGTACAGTTGCACAGTCTTATTTGAGCATCGATGTGGCACTGCACAATGCAGCTGGAATAACTGTACACGTTGTATGCTTTCAACTCTTCAGGTTTCTCAAACGGAAAACGACAATTCCTAACTGCGGGAGAGACTTGCTCCACGTCATCGTCACTTGTTACTTCTATAATGCTGAATGTAATAGAGGATGTACTTTCCATTAATATGGTAGTTTTCAGGTCAAGTTCCCCGTTAATAAACGGAACGTCTTCTGGTGGGTGGATGAACGCTTCATAGTCTTCGGCCGCGCTTATTTCTAAGACTCCAGCTCCTTGTTTTTGATTTGAGATTTTCATGTCAAAATGATCGGTTTTGGTGTTTTTGGAATTGAATGAATAACAAAGTCCAAATTCAGTTTCCAAGGGTAGAAAATTTGAGCAGCAGTCGAAAATGACACCATTCCACCAGCATTCCACAAATATTTCTTCGCATTTTGCCCTAAACTTTTCAACGATGCGTGTTAAATTATTTGGACATTTATTATTTAGCATGCATATCGATGAGCAGCTAAAGCAAGTACCATAAAAGAAGGATACGTCTCCGAGAAACTCGTCGATTTGGTAGTTTCGTTCGTTTCCGTAGACTTGAGTGGCAATATCCCAAATCTTCTCACTGTTGAAAAGTTCACATACGGTGACGGCTGGGAAGGTTGTGTTCCAGCCGAGATAAGTCGTCTCGAGCGTGAAGCTAATCGACTGTTCCTTCAGTGAAGTTATTGAAGCAGTAAGGATCCTGTAAAGTCCCAGGTAGCATAGGAAAATCACGAAAATCCAAAAAAATTTTGAATACCATCTTTTGCTACTGATAACATACTTCATCCCGTGGAACGAAGTGTTTTCACAAATAAAAGCAGATCTTTCCAGGAGTGTCCGGAATTTCTTTTTGAGATACGCAATATTGTCATTAACTTCCATGATGACTAAATTAAAAATGTATACCGAATCAAAAATGTAAACGAGCGCCTTTACTGAAGCTTGGGGGAGTAATAAAATGAATATCACGTATTTACGGCGTTTGTCCAGCTTTTTAAAAACGGTGACATTTACATTTCCTTCAAATGTATTTTGGTCTAATGGAAAAATATGGATGGACATCATCATTATAATATAATATCAACGTCGCATTGTGTCAGGCTATACAAATCCAAAGAAACATATTTCCAAATGTAATTTACTTAACGTACTACGGATGAATACATAATAAATGATGGACTAAACCTTCAACGACCGATAATGCTATACGCAGGACATTAAATATTTGAAGCTTTTATTGTTGCGTATTATACCTGGAAGATACCCGTATAATATTGTAATATATTACCAATGGAAGAATAGTGTAAAATGTATTTCACATCGTGACAGTCAATTTAAATTCTAATAAATAATGTTAATACTAATACCTAAGTGACTTCAGTTATTTAAGCGGAATTATATATTTTACTATCGTACAAAATCTCTATCTCTACATATTATAAATTAAATTCCCCCGCGTCGGTCGTCTGTCTGTCTGTTCGCGATAAATTCGAAAACTACTGAACGGATTTTCATGCGGTTTTCACCAATAGATAGAGTGTTTCGTGAGGAGGGTTTAGGTATATAATTCGTCAAGGATTTTTGTAAATTGGTTGAAACATAACGATAATTGTTAGAAGTGTCGGAAAAAGTCAAGCCGCCTGGTAGCTTTCATCGAAAACGCTGCCTAATCCTTTTGGGATATAACAATGGGTGGGATATTCCTCTTTTATAGATCTACAAAAAAATCCGCGAAGGCATATATCTATCTTTTACGGATAACTTACTATACCCATTCTATCTTATAAAAAAATGGTCACGTACATTGTGGTAATTGAAAAGTTATTTAGACGGATACAGTATTAATCCTTATTAACTTAAATACGTTACTTACCCCAAGCATTTCATGCACATTATTATAATCTTTCACACCATCTCTACGTATTATAAATTAAAGTCCTCCGCGGCATCTGTCCGTTTCTTCACGATAAACTAAAAGACGGCGGTGTCTATAAAGGTTAGATAACCATCCAGTAGATGACGTTGTGTTTTATTAGCCACAGCAACGCGTGTCCGGGTCAGCTAGTAAATAATAAAATGAAGCTGATTTCAATGTCTCATGTCCTCATTTCTAAAAAACGTACCCCTATTTATTTTTTTATTAAGATAGTGGTTAAAACAGTGCAATTTTTATATTTCATTATTTTTGATTGTGCCACAAAACAATATTAAAGATTATTGTGGAAGATATTTTTATCGATTAGCTTTGATTATCATATCTGAACAGCCGTTGATTGAGGTTCACAAAATTTTGAATACAAAATTAGGAGATGCCTAGGCTTTATGTTCACTGTAAAACTTAAAAAAATGTTAAAAATATAAAATTAAGAAAATCAGAGTGCGCGATTCACACGCAGTAGAAGTAATACCTTCAGTAGACGAGACAAGAGTGGGGAGTCTACGAAGCACTTTTTAAAATCAATGTGAAGAATGATTTTTTCTATATTTTTGTCGTCGAATTCCAGCAGGTACACCTTTTCCTATACAGTTGGTCATCTTATTAGTATTTGTGTTTTCTTCGTCTGCTAGATGTGGCTTTCTTTTGTTTTTTCTTTGCCTGTTCATTTTGGAGTGGTTTGAAGATTGAATATTGATTTTACAAAAATAATTTTTTTTTTTTTTGGATTTCGAAGGATTTGACGCTTAGTTCCCGGAATGTTTGGCCGCAAGGTTGGTCCAGCGCTTTACACCACTAGAGCTAAGTAGACTTGCGTGGTACCGTGGATTTATCGTATTATATTGGAACTGAGTATCCGTGAACTAATACATATTTTATTTCTATCTTTGTTTGTATCTTTTTAGTGTGGCTCGCTTCCGTATAATCGAGTTTCAAATAAACAAAGAAGTTTTCACTTCAAAAATTTTATGTTAGTATGAGAAGTAAAAACTCTTTCACTTAGTATCATTTAGGTTATTTTAGTATGATGAAACATACTTATTAATATTTCTAAGGTAATTTCTATCATAATTAAAATATTGAAAAAAAAAAGTTCTTCAAAAGGAATTGATCCCACAAAGCTCTGCGGAGGTCTCCGAACTGATAAGGAGCCTTATTATTTATAAGTAAGCATGTTCTATTCATTTCCTTGGACATAAAAAAACACCCCTTTACAATTAGCTCCACAAACAAAGAAGTTATTGGTAATTGCCCCTTTGAAGTATCAAAGGGAAGACTTCAACGTGTAATTGAGGTATTTTTAAGGCCCCCTGTTCTCAGAACCTCTCGCCCGCAATTTGGGAGTTGTTCGCCAAGAAATACTGCGGTGAATTCCCTTAAATATTAACACGAACCGAGCGGCCCCAAGCAAGATGGTACGTTATTTCTTTGTTGAAAAGGTAAATAAAAACAGCGCCTAGCACTTAATGCTTCGAGACGTCTTCTTTAGACACTGTGTACTACTTGCTATTTGAACACGAAAAATCGCTTCATTGGAGCAACATTCATATGATTATTTTACTTATTACATGCTATTTTCAGTATAAAAATGACGCTGCGAGCTGAATTGATATTCCGGAGAGAAAATACAGTCCAAATTTCATGAAAGGCAAAAAGATTTTCTGTTTTACAGTCTCGACAAGAATTCTTGAATTAATTGCCTTTATCAATTTGAGAGGCGGATATGGATTCCGCCACCACGGGAATCATTTAGTCTTCAAGTAGTTCACTACGTATGGTGACTACGCTGGTGACCGGGTTCATGGTGTGAGGTTTGTCCACCTACTGGGTGGCAGGCCGGATCAGGGGAGACTGGTTGAGGGAGACCTTATGAAATCTCCTGCCGGACTCTCACGACACATTAACTTGAACCACAGTGGGGGCGGATGATTTCATGTGTCCTCCTGGACACATTGACCCACAGATTATTAACCACCTATTTATTATGCCTTTTTCATTCCCAGAACTTTCTCTTCTTACCTTCCCTAAGAAGACCCCTGTTCGCGCATTATTAAACGAGATTGGTTGGGTATTGCATTTGCAGACTTGGTGGGTAGCATGTGTCAAAATCCTGAAGTTATCCCACCTACCTAATCTTTCCTTCCTAAATGTCACCATGAAAAATTGTTGCAAGAAAAAGTACCCAACTTTGGAGAGGTGACAGTGTGCTTTGCTACTCAGTGCAAAATAACATGTCAGACAGGGCGCATGTATCATAACCTCTTGCTATAAGAATATTGCGATTTTTTAATTTAAACATTGTGAAGTGTAGGTGTACAAAACAAACTGGAGTTCAGCGAGGCCCCATCTGCAACGGTGAGTCATATTTTCCTTTTTCCTATCTGGGCTTATCTAATTTTTCAAAAGCACAGATCTGAACTATCGACTGACTATCCATCAGGCTTTGCGAGCGTTTGCTATTTAATCGTCCCGTATAACTTAGCGATCACGTAGTTTCGGCACTGGTCCTTCGAGGGTTGCATAGGCTTTGCTTTGCAGCACTTAACGTCAATTTACAGTAGAGTCGCCGTTTCGCGACACCAACCCCCTACACAGCATCTTATCCTGTCAAAACACGAAAGAGAATAAAATTATTATTTAAAAAAAAAAAAAATATATATATATATTTTTATATTTTTTTTATATAAAAATATAAAAATATTTTAATATTTTTATATATAAAAAAAATATTTTTTTTTTATTTTTTTTTTTTTTTTTATATATATATATATATAAATATATATTTTTTTAAATAATAATTTTATTCTCTTTCGTGTTTTGACAGGATTGATTACTAAATACTAAACTGGATAATAATAATATAACACACACATCGCCTCGTAAAATTTGTTTCATTTCCAGTAAAGTAAAGAATTACGAATAAAAACATGTTTAACACTTTAGGAAAAATGTGATTTTCGTGAAAATATCGGTGTTTGTGCTAGGTAAATCAAAACCTGATTCTATTTGTCGAAGTGCTCAGCATTGTTCGATTTTTTCGTGCTTTCCACTCCGAACTCTGAACTCCAGTAGCGCGCATCCTGATTGGAGCACACGGCGGAATCTAATTTGTTGGCCGAGCAAACATTATTCAAGATAGGTGAACAAACCTTACCTCCAACAAACTGTAGTTAGGTACACTGTTGTGTTTTAAAAAATGATTGTTTTAGAAAAATAGTTTCTTTCAATGTTCAGAAAATATGTAACTTTATATTACAGACGCGTGCACATTGCAATCAAAATAGTTTTCCAATAATGGTAATTCATGTGTTTCTAGATTACTGCACTTTATATGTAAATTACAAAGGCCTCTGAGGGATGAATCGTACTAGACACTTGAATATAATTAAAAAGTTATGTGTGCACTACAATTCGTAAATTCATTTTACGAAATATATTCGTTTGCTTTTGAAAATCTCAGTGAACAGATTTGGTTCGTAATGTAAAAAATAAATTGTACTCCTGCTTTTTGTCTTTTTTGGGTTTTTTAATGGGTTTAGTTTATTCTCCGGAGGAATAAAAATGTAAAATTACAGATTTCTAGTTATTTTATAGTTAGTGACGACAAAAGGCAACCCTTACGGCTTACGGCCCTAGATGATCGACTTAATGATAGAGATGAATGCACTTTAGCTTTATTACTTGTTACTAGGTCGGCCTTTAAAAACCTGGCAAAGGCAAATAAATGTTCGCAAAATGGAAACGGCTTTAGCCAAACATAAGAGACTTTGTATAAACCCCTCCCCTCACCCACGCCGCATTCCGCACGTCTGCTCAATTCATTTACTGAGACACATTTTGCTTCGATTTCAGATAGAAATTTCTTCGAATTAAACGGAACGGTGTTACCGTTCCTTGGGTTTTACCCAAATAACAGCAGTAAAAATAGTATCACTATTCTTATTTAGTTCCCGTTCCTTGGGTTTTGACCCAAATAACCACACTAAAAATAGTATTACTATCCTTATTTGATTCCCGTTCCTTGGTTTTGACCCAAATAACCGCAGTAAAAATAGTAGATATTACTATCCTTATTTGGTTCCCGTTCCTTGGGTTTTGATCCAAATAACCGCAGTAAAAAAAGTCATATATTACTTTCCTTATTTGGTTCCCGTTCCTTGGGTTTTGAACCAAATAACTGCAGTAAAAATAGTATTACTATCCTTATTTGGTTCCCGTTCCTTGGGTTTTGGCCCAAATAACAGCAGTAAAAATAGTATTACTATATTTATTTGGTTACCGGTCCTTGGGTTTTGACCTAAATAACCGACTGTAGTATCGATTTGATTACGATTCGTTTTGATTAGCTGTGTCGAGGAAGTATGTATGTATAATAAGGTAAACTACAGTAATATATATATTTTTTTGAGATTAAAAGAAAATTATAAAAAAAATGCAAGTTCTTTTTAGCCATGTTCAATCGCTCGGGGACCAGGTCTGAATTGCAGTGATTTAATAACTTTATGACACTTTATAAAATTGAGGTAATGTCACAAATTAATTCTTGTTTTTTCCCCCTGAATAAACTTTGAGAATATTTTTGGTTCTATAAATGTTAATTTAATGTAAGCCAAATTATTTACAACTTTTGAACACAGTGAATGAAACCTTTAATTCGTGATAAAATTCGATTCTACTATGACTTTTTGATGGATTAAAACAAAATGTAGAAGAATTTTGTAAATACGTTTAAATCCATAAAAAGTCATGTAATTAGAAAAGTACAAAAAATTTTCATTGATTTCCACAGAAAAAAATATAGGTGTAGTTACAAAAACACAGGTCTTAAAGTCGAAGTGAATAATAACAGCCCATTTATGTAAGAGTAATTTTCAGGTTCCATTAGTAAGCGTGACCTATTTGGATCTTCCATTGAGATGGTAATTATCTGTAACAGTGAACTAATCTCTGGAACCTTCGTGAATGGCTGCAACCCCTACCCGTTACCCCCCCCCTGCTACCCTCCTGTCTCAGTCCTTGCCCGGCTGTTCCAACCAGCTCTACTTACTAATGAAATTATTCATTCTATTCCAAAATCAGACTGCCGAGATGAGGTAGATCGCCTGAAGGATTATCAGATGATTCGATAACAGATTCTAGTGAATGGGCCGAGCGTAAAGGACTCCATTCACCGTGCTTTCAAAAGGTATGCTTTTCAATTAGCTTAGTTAGACATTTTACATTTTAAACGCTGTAAATTTGCACAAAAATATGTCTATGGCTAGCTAGATTATTAGTCTTAATAAGGAACTCCAGTGAAAAATATTATGGCTTTAAAAAAATAAGTTCATATAGACAAATGAACGCTGATTCTGAAGTTTTATGAAATAATATTAAACGCACAGTTTTTTTTTAAATATTAAAAATCCATTTTGAAACGTGTCATTGAAACACGCTGTCAAGTTGGTATTATTAAAAAGTTTGGTGGTGACATCACTGCTCATCGTAATTTTCAAGTAATTGTATGGGAATGTATGACACAGGCCGTCGGTATTAACAACATTACATCTCATTCGTTTATTTGCATACTATTTATAGAAATTTAGTTGTTGTGTTTATTGAAAAAATATTTAGGCCTAAATAATTCAGTTTCAAAAATAAAGGTATCCCTTATTAGTTAATCTCTATTATTGAAAAAATTCAAAAACTACTGAACAAAAATATAGTAATGTTTAGTACTACTAGGGCCAACCCTTCGAACTCCGAATTTCTAAATGGCGCGAGTCGAACAGCTGATTGCGCGATCTTATAGTAGGGGAGCCTAAGAGGCTAAATGGGTGTAGTTACTCGAGCGTTGTGGGGACCTATTGGATGCGAAGATTAGGTGCTAAAAATTTTTTTTATTTGATGTATGCGCTTATATAAAAATAATTTTTCAAAAATGTAAAAAAAATAGTCACAATGACGTACTAAAGCACGTCAGATGTTAATAGCATATAGGCCCTACGTGTTTCTAGTAATGGAGATAAATTAATCTGACGACTTGCTTGGCGGGGGTGGCCGTACGAAGAGGTAGAAAATTGAAGAAAAAATAAATTATTTGAGCTTGTCAGATATTCAGTAGCAATGTTAAGTGAACCCTAAAAGATGTCGTATTCAAAAGACCGACGATTTGGACGCAACCAAAACTTTTTAAAAATGTAAGAAAAAATCGTGACCTTGAAATACTCCAGCTTGTCAGATTTTTATACAGACGGTTCAGCTTGATGTCCTTGTCGTGCTGACCTATAATCTGACAATTTTTTTTATTGTTAAAATTCCTTTATTTTTCCCGTATTTCACAATTTATATTTACATATTTTGAAAATCATAACAATAATGTGGGAACCCACTAAGGCGCAGCCTGGGCGTGGGTAATATAGTTAAAATAAGTTTTATTAAGTACCTAGAAAAAAACAAAGAGTGGTATATAAAGCAAAAACAAAATTTGTTTAAACAGTTTGTACAAAAAGTGTATACAATAGTGCACAGTTAAATACGTGTAAGTGTAATAAATTATAAACATTGTAATAATAGGTGTAAGGTTTGTGAGAAAAGTGATATAAAACTAAATAAATAGAGTTTTTACATCTGTATGGTTTAGCCATAATTTTAACTCTTTTATGTAATGCGGAAGTTTAGTTGCAACTTGAATATTTTTTGGTAAACTATTGAACTAGGTCCAATAAAGCTGCTGTGAGTTTGCATTTGTTTTGTGTGTGTTTGGGGGGTATAGAATACATTATTATTTCTAATGTTGATTCTGTTTACATTTTTTTCGAATTTGTTTATGTTTTTAAAGATATATTTCATAGTTTGCAGTATAAATAGTTTACGGAGACTGAATAGTTCAGATTCTCTGTATAAAGCATCTGTCGAAAATGTTTAATTCTATTATACATAACTTTGATAATATAATTTTGAGTTGTTTGTAAAGGTTTTATAAAAGCAACAAGCGCACCACCCCATCCCATTATTCCATACATGAGTGAAGATTGCACCAGAGAAAAATAAATCATTTTCAATTTGTCAATATTCAATATTTTTGTCTGTAAAATATGTACATAAGATATAATTATTTGGAGGGATTTTCTTAATCTGACAGTTTAATTTTTTTAAATTTTTTATTACTGAATAGAATTACAATGAACAAAACATAATGACAAAAAGTATATGTATATACATACGTAAAATTTTATTATGTATTTGTAAGAAAATCGCTTAATGAAAAAAAGGGTTAAGAATGAATTTTTTAATCGTCGTCATCATCAGTGGAATCATTTTCGTATTGCAAGTTCGAATCGATTTGGTCACCTTCATTAACGTCTTACCTAACTGTAATCAGAAATGGTTATGATACATAACAACCTTTTATTTATTTCCGAATTTAGGAACCACTTACAAAATATAAGTTTGCCAAGTTTCCGAATTTCGGAAGATTCTCCCTAGGTGCACTAATTTTTTTTTTAAATATTTTCAAAAACTCCCGCGATCTTTAATTTCCGTAATCATGTAGTTGACAAAATTCTTTATAGGATTTTATATAGATGTCTCTATTCTTTTGCGTCTACGGTTTACTATAAAGATATGCAAAAGCATTATATTTTGCGTTGTTGACAAACATTTCTAGGTTAAAATGACAGCCGTGGGTTGACTTAGAATTATGTTAAAGTGATTGTTTTAATTGATTTTTATTACGTGTTCCGCAATTCAATTATCAATCTATAATCAATAATTATCAAATTAAAAATTAGTGTCTTTTTACATGTCTTACGTAAATAAAATTTAAATTTAGAATTTCAACCGATCTTTGTGTTCATTTTTACAATTATCAACCTAATTACTTGACGTGTGTATTTGAACTATAGTTTATCAATTATAAGGATTCATAACAAAGATATACATGTAAATTACAATTAGTTTTGAAAAGTTTTAATCCAGTAAATCACAACCAAAGCCAGCTGTCAGATGGCATATTTTGTCAGAATGGAAATTGAAAAACTCGACAACATTCATGCAAGTATTCTAAAAGGTTAGAAATACGTATTCTTATGATTTATATTTTATTAAAAACCTTGTTTATTAATTTACTACATTATATAAAAAAAAACATGTTGAATATCCAATGTTAGATCACAAATGTTTATAAAGCTGCATTCTGATTTTGATATTGTGATTTAGGGTGTATTTGTAAAACGATTATTTTAGTTAAATAAAGCAAAAATCACATTAATTCTTATTGATAATTGTAGACAATGCACGTATCCTTATAATTTGTTACAGTTACTTAGTGTTAAATCTATTTAAATATACTAAAAAGTGGATTTCATTTTGACACTCCGCGATCTCAAAAAAAAAAAAAAAAATTTCGAGCAAAATATTCCATCAGCTTATTGCACTTAAAAATTGATAGTTTTAAAATATGTTTGCTTCTATGGTTATCAAGTAGGCCATAGACAACGTGTAGAAATCGAAAATATCCAATGTTGACTCGAAAAAGTAATATTTAGGGCAATTTCAAAGGGAACTACCACGCAGGATTCGCACATTTTTAATGTTTACGATTTTATAATATATTTTTTTTATAATTTCTACGAATATGTGATAATCAACAAAAGATTGGTTAATTTATTAGCTATATAGAACTATAATCAGTTTGCATGTCTCCATATTAAATTTCGGAGATATGATTTTTTCAATGTCGGCGGAAAAAAATCAAAATGGACTCGAAAATATCACGAGAAATCCGAGGCAAAAGTTATAAAACGCGCCATCGCGTCGCTCCAGTGGATTTATTATTGTATTAAAAGAAAACAAACCAGAATCTGGAGTATCCCCTATCCTGGTGTTGTGACAATATCTTGATATGCGTCTGGTAGTTGATTGCCAACAAACCAAGTCATCTCCAACTTTCCATCCACATTTTTCCATCCGAAATCTGTTGGTGGCATCTCAGTGAAATACAAAGTTTTCAGCAGCTGCAGGCACCACACTTTAGTGATAATTTTAGCTACTTCGGCTTGTAGAAATCCTCATATTATGTTATTTCCGTGATCCTTACACGATTTCCTTAAAAAAAATGTACCGCGCTCGAGTATATCCACGTCACGTTTATTTTTTGCAACTTTGTGACTTGCCAATTTTTTATGTCACGTTAAAAACGTAAGATTATTGAAATGTTAACTTTTTGCATGTCATTAACTCGCTTTACCTTAATCTGACACGTCCGAGTATTTTTGGGGATCGATTTTTTTTACTAATCTGATCGGTTGTCCTAGACGCACCCCCTATATTAAGGGTTTATATATGGTCACCATAGGTCATAACAGGGTGCAAAGGTATCTCCCCTTGTTTATTCTGAAGCGCCTGAGTAAATCCCAAAATCCCCGTTTGGAATCCCCTACTATCCCCCCTATCAGTTCGGTGCTTCAGTTTCCATTTATTGATTTCGATTCTTAAAAGCCAAAAAAATAATAATTTCAAATAATTTTTATACCACTCTCCCGTAACAATATAATATAATAAATAAATAATTCCACATAAATAATGTTTTAACTTATCGAATAGTATCATAATTTCTTCCGTATAACTGTCATACAAAATGAACACCTATTGAAAATAAAAATAACTTTTCGGGAGTGATGACGTCACACGATTCACTACACATACGGTGGTTTTCGGGGATCTTGAAAAATTAAAACTTTGACAATTATTTTAACTATTAAAAGTAACTTTAAAAATCAAAATAAATATGCAGTTATTTAAGTTAGAAGGTCATTATTCATTAAAAAAATGGGCTGGAGTTCCTTATTGTATGATAAGAGATGAATGAGCTGAAGACGCCATAACGGTTAAAAAAACACGAAAAGATGACTTGAATGATACGAAAACTTTTTTTATTAAAAAAACATCTTTTAACACTCGAGCGATAGCGTATTTAAACTAAAACTCACACCTCCGAATATTAATACGGAAACATAAAAGGCTTATACGTGCCTTAAGGCCAATGCGTTCACCTGTATTTCAACATTTATCCCATATTTTTAAGTTTTATGAAAAAAAAATATGAAATCATTTTTTCATATAAATAACATACCTACAGTTTGTCGTTCAACAGAATTAGCGGTGCTACCCAAATTTGGGTAGCTGTCGCTCAGGGGAATTAGCGGTGCTACCCGAATTTGGGTAGCCGTCGCTCAAGGGGATTAGCGGTATTACCCAAATTTAGGGAGCTGTCGCTCAAGGGAATTAGCGGTGTTATCCAAATTTGGTTAACTGTGGCTCAAAGAGATTAGTGATGCTACCCAAATTTGGTTAGCTGTCGCTTAAAGAGATTAGTGATGCTACCCAAATTTGGGGAGCTTTCGCTCAAGGGAATTAGGGTGCTATGCAAATTTGGGGAACTGTCGCTCAAGGGAATTAACGGTGCTACCCAAATTTGCGGAGCTATCGCTCGATTGGTTAATCGCATTACGTAGTAAAAATGTTTTCCGTTCTGACACGAAATGAAAAGATATTTTTTGGAAGGCTTTAGAAATGGTGATTTTTGGGGAAGGAGCCAAAGATCTTACCTGTCCCGAGGTTCGTAGAATGATGCATTCGTAGAAGAAAACGTTTACGATATATTTTCTACGAACCTTGTCCCATTAATAAATATCTGGTCACTATGGAGAAAAACACTCGAGAAAATCACAGTCTACGTTAAGTATGTTAAAGGAGAATTCAAAAATATCAGTATACATAACATTGAAACGCGCTACTTTCGCTCGATTTAAAGCACAGCTTGCAGGACTGCATGCAGGGTCTCTGCAAATCGGATCGTTTGTAGTTTGTAGGCAAACCGCCAGCCTTATTATTATTTTACTCTTTGACGGACAGTTGGAATAAAAATTATTCGGTTGTAGCCCTGTAAGCAGTGAGCACCTGATGGTGAGTAGCGCATTTCAGAGACATGATAAAATAGAGAGAACGCGTAATAGAGGAGAACAGACCATGAGAGGGGGTTAGGGGAAAGAAAAGGGAGGGTACGGGTTTCATCAGCAGACAGGAAACATCTTTAAAATCGAACTTACGGATAATTTTTTTCTTTATTTAACTTTCTACAAATTTAAGTTTAACTTACACCTTTATTTCTAACGTTTCTAAATTATTAAAGTGAAAACCTATTCCAATAAAGTGATACATTATAAGAAAGTGATTCAAAACTGGCATTAATCTACTTTGGATATTATAATCTTATTATAAATGTAATACCAACAAGTGATGGGGGTAGCAAATGTTAAATCATGTAATGTCCAGTATTTCAAATACGAGGCATGTTCAGAAAGTGGGTGTAATGATTTTTTTTTTGAAAAAGTGTATTAGAAAAAAAATTACATGATATTGTTGATACACTTGTCGACTATTTTTCAAAATGATTGTCAACCCGTTCAATGCATGTGGTGAACCGTGTCATAAGTATCTTTATGCCTTCCTCGAAGAATTCTCCCGCCAGCTCCTTCCCCCACTTTAGAACCACTTTCTGCACCTGCTCGTCGGTTGAAATTTTTTTTGTTCCATACATGCCTTTAGGAAGGTGAAAAGATGATAATCTGAAGACGCCAAGTCAGGGGATTACGGGGAGTGGTTCAAAACATCCCAATCAAATGGGTCCATGATCGTATTTGTGGCTAAGGCTCCGTGAAGACGGACGTTTTCGTGAAAAAAAGCACACTTCTCTGGTCAGCATTCTCCTCCCTTTGTTTTGAATGCTCCTTTTGAGTTTTGTTCAGGGTACACAATATTTTTTAATATATTTTTTTAAACTATATTTATTTCCAGTTCTTTGTACATATAATGTATAATAGCAAATAGCATATAATAACAAATAGTATGAACAAGAAACGAAAACCCACTAAGGCACTGCCTGAGTATGGGTAATATTAAAACAAAATACTATATTTCCAAGTACCCAAAGTATAAAATAGACTTAAAAAACATATAAAATATGAAGTTAGTATTCAAATCAAATCAAATCAAATCAAAAAATATTTATTGTAAAATAAAAATTACAAAAGGTGTAGCTTATGGGTAGACCCCATTTCTTCCAGCTAACCACATTTATTTATTTACAATGTTTATATAATATTATTTGTTTTATTATAGTTACAATGTTTATACAGATAAAATTACAATATTCCAATGGAAAAAAAAAATACAAATATATATACCAATAAAAATAGGCGTTTCATTTACGTGAGGTATTCACTCAACGTGTAGTGACATTTATTAACAAGGAAAGTGTTTAGTGACGATTTGAATTTGTGTGTATCTTGTATTTGTTTAATGTTATGTGGAAGGTTGTTATATACTTTAATGGCCATGTAGTATGGTCCTTTTTGGAATGTTGTTTTGTTTGCTTTTGGTATTAATAGGTTTTCTGTGAGCCTTGTAGCGTATTTATGTGTTGAGTTTTTTAGTGGGAACTTGTCTGTAGATGATCGCACTAACATGCATAACTCCATTATATATATGTCTGTGACTGTTAGAATTTTCAGATTTTTAAACATAGGTCTACATGAATCTAAACGACCGGAGTTTGTAATTTTTCTTATGCATCTCTTTTGTATGATGAAGACATCTTTGGCGTTTACCGAGTTTCCCCAAAAAATAATACCGTATTTTATTATTGAATATACATAACCATAGTATGCGGCTATTACTGATTCGGTGTTCAATATTTTTCTCAAGGTACCCAGAACATGAGAAAAACTACTGATTTTTGCTACAATTTTTGAGACATGTTCTTTCCAGTTTATGTTTATGTCTAATTCTATTCCCACATTACATAGGTAGAATAAGTGAAAAAGGTTTTTTTTCCAGCTATTATAAAAATAAAATAAAAATATGGAGAAAAACATACTGATTTTTAATTTTTAATCCTTTTTTAGTTATTATAAAAAAATAAACAGAAAACATATTGTACTACAGTTTAGAAAGTTACAGAAAGTGAGTTGTAGAAGGATGGATAAATTTATAGAAAAAGCGTTTCAATATCTACATTATTAAACCATAATTTAACTCTTAACTCTTAACCTCTTTGACATATTTTATCATTTTATTTATCATTTGAATTTCGGTCCTTCTCGGTCCCAAAACACTAAGAGCATGATTTTTTTTGCCCGAAATTGTGGTTTTCAATTTTTTGACAGATGGGGAATTGGTGTGACGCCACTTTGACGGCTGTTTTTTTTCCAGGCATGTAATGAGTCACCAACTATCATCTCCAGTCACAATAGCGCTCAGAAATCCTCACCTTTTTTTCTTGTAGATGTAATTCCTTCCGTGAGTAAAAGGCGGATCACAGCACTTGGCGGGATTTTTTGCCGACATCTTTCACGCAACTGGACACTACAACGTGAGTTTACGTACTACAACGTTCCTGCGATGCTTGTTCTGGTAAGAAGACCCCTCTCTACTACTCAGTGTTGCCAACCCTCCACAGTACACTTACTTTCTAAATATGCTAAGTGTAATGTCCTCCGCGTGCAAATTCGTATTTTCTCCAAGCATAAACTATCTAATTAAAGTGTGTTTATCGAAAGTGCCATGCCAGGTAAGAATGTTTCTGAATATATTGGCAAATACTAGTAATAAACTTCGATAGAGCCTAAGAATTTATAATACAATGTACAGCGCCCTTGAGGTGATTTTTCACAAATACGGCGCTGTACAAATTATCCAATTATTATTAATATTATTAACCCTAGAAATGTAATCTAGGTCTTTGCGACGTAAGCGAGACACAAGAATTGCTGTCTTTTTTATTTCGCAATTTAGCGCGCTGTTTATCTCAGTCAGCTCAGTTTCCGAGCAGAGCTTGCGCGGAGCGGCTCTGTCACCAGATTTAGTACAATAATTACGGAGAAATACATACACCATACGTTCAAAAGACGTATGATTAGCTTTTGTGTAACTTTCACACTTCTTATATGTAAATTTGATTTAGCGATTAAAAAATATTTTTAAATATAACGACTAATAAGGATTTAAACTTTCATAGCGTATAAAAATAAATACTCGTAGACATAACATAACACAATATTTTTCATTTAAAAAAAGACTTGATAGTTAATAGTTTTATAATTGATAGTTAATAATTTATACGAGGTTTGCAGCATTTTGTTATTTTTTTTTAATTACGGTATATTGTTTACAAAACTTTTGGTTTTATTAAAAGTACAAAACCCAAAACTGATTCAAATCATGCCTCTGTCCCACTATAGCACACTCCAAAAGCATCAAATATCTTGGAATTGAAATTGATGATAATCTCCGATGGAACTCACAAATTGACGTAATTACAAAAAAACTAACCAGGTACATATACTTCTTTAGAAACATTCGTAATATCCTCAACATAAACGATATTAAAAAAGTATACTATGCTTTGTGTCAATCACAAATAGAGTACGGTATAACTGGATGGGGGTCTGCCTTGAGCACTCACACAGAACGACTCAATATAGCCCAAAAAGGAGTACTAAAGACAATACTGAAAGTTCCGCTTCGAACTCCGACGGAAGAAATATTTAATAACTTTCAAGTCTTCAATGTACAGAAACTTTATTCAAAAAATATTTTATTTAAACTGAAAAAAACATATATGTATACTCCACTGCCCAACATAAATACTCAACCAGGGCAGTAAGCAATAACATCCTGGTTACTCCCAGTTTGACTTTTGGACAGAGAAATAATAAATTCCATGCTATGAAATTATACAATGCTCTACCAGATCAAACCAAAAATATAAAAGAAATGAATATATTTAAAACAAAAGTAAAAACATGGCTGAGAGATCAAAGTGATAATAAAATTACAAACATTATGAAGACGATATAAAGACAATCCACAACCAAATACAAATATTTAAAAAAAACTACAGGCCACCTCAGAACAGGAAATCCTAGTGAGGAGGTCTGTGAAAAAAAAAAGAATCTATACTTATACTATACATTATACATACATGTACAAACCTTGCTATTGAAACTAATAATAAATAAATAAATAAAAATAAATAAACTACCTTTAAACTTTTTAATTGTGATTATTTGTCAAATACATACTTTTAAACTTCAGCACGTCTTTAAGACGTCTCATTTACCTTTAACGTAGGTTAAAATAAGATTATCTTTCTAGGGTGAAAGAAACTTTTCATTTAATTATAATGTCAAACCTCAAAGTGATTGCATTCTTCGAAAAGTATTTTTAGTCAAGGACTTATCAATATTCTATCTGAAATAGCATCGTAGAATCATTTCAACTTTGAACATGGGTTAAGGAGTTAACTTTAATTTGGGATTAAACGGAATGATGCCTGCTATCAAACTTAATTGCAATAAGAGATCACGAAGCAGTGAATAAAACTGGTTTTTAGTACATTCAAAAAGCTCTTTCGAATTGATCGGCTAATCTAAGTCAAAGTTGAAGGGCTTTTCAAGATGTATCTACTCGTATTATAAATTATACATCATCTACGTCTGCCACTACGGGATGGAACATTGAAAAGCAAAAAAATGTTGTCGCCACCGACATCCAAATTTAATAGACGAGAAGATACAGATGAGAGGTAAAACCAAACTATGGGGGGAGCGAAGAGGGGAAAGATGACTGTGATTCGTCAAAAATTCAATCTGACAGTATATAAGCATCTCGCATTATAATATCACCGTTTAGTTCTTAAAAGCAAAATCTGCTTTTGAATGAATAGACCTTTTTACATGGGAGCGTGAATTGCTCGCCACGTTTTTAACATATTTGCGAAGTCCAAATGCGGCAAAGTAAAGTTCGTCACTTTTCACAGACAAATATTTTGTTGCCGTATTTTGTTAAGACACTTTTACAAATGTTTCATAATTTACTTACCCCTGTAACCAGCGACGAGCTCACTGGAGAACCGCCCACATTCGTTATGTTCGACATAATTTTAGGGTATAATGTATAGCACAAGCTATCATTTTTGTCGTGTTATTTCGTAAAATGTATGATGTGAGCTCGACGCTGGTACAGACAAGAATGATGACGTCACATTTTTTAGATTCAAGCGAGGCTCTCGTAAGCCCAGCCGGTTCCATGGAACCGTTATGGGGAGGGGGAAATAATACGCTTTTTTCTCTTAGGGCAGGTCCATATATATTCATATGTCCATGGCTGTCGCAGATTTTAGGAAATGGCGGACATTGTTAGTTCGACTCTTCGCTGGGTAAACAACGAACCATTTTCAAGGAATAAACAGTAATATCGGCATCTGGAGCATCACAACTTGTTGCAATTGAAATATAATGTAGAATCAGAACAATTCAACACAGTAGTTTAACTAACCTGAATTTAAAGATTCTAGCGTTACATTATTTTGATGTGAAAACTTCGTTAGCACCGTTGTGATTTGAAACTCGATGAAACGAAAAAGCTACAATAAAACGGGATAAACACATACATCTATAGGATTTTGCCTGCGAGAGAATGAGATGGAATAATCGGCCTCCTCTTTATGCAGTGCTTCGAAACCTCTCCACTCTAGTCTATTTTAGTTTTCTGAAAGTTTCACTTCTACCGCGTGTGAACTGCAGCACATTTTTTTTATTATTATATAATCGTTAATATAAATATGTCATTTAGAAAAAAAGTTATTTTCGAAAATAAGTAATTAATTTAATTTTATTGTGAGGTTACAGTTAACAAAAGATTTTAAGATTTCAACAAAAAGATTACTATTATTTTTTATGTGAATGCTGCACAAGAGTCCTAACTGCTCCCGTCTGGAGTCATTGAGAAACTGACTTCAACCATGGAGGTCCTCAAACTTTTATAAATAAAACATATGCGATTTGTGCTTAGCTATGCAAGTTAATAAAAAAAGTCAGTTCCTCGTGACTTTTATATTCTCCTTACATTATAATTAACTAACTAAACGTCACACCGTTCGCGGTTGGGTAGTTCGCAGAGAAGGCAGACCGCACAGACAATTCTATCTCGGAAAACACTCCTTGCTTCATTCAAACATTGTCTCAAAGATACTCGTTTGTTATTCTGACCCTTACTCATATTTAAATATTAAACTTATTTGAATAGAGGCCAGATTTACGAAATAAACAAATCAAAAAGTATTTACCTGCCTGTTAACTAATAAAATACACAAAAGCAATTAACGGCACGAAGTGAGCTGCTACATAAATAATTTAAGCGTGGTTGTATTATTTCGTCATTAAAAATTCATATGATCCTCCCTCACAAATTATACCCAGCGAATAAACAATAACACGGAAGTACGTTGGACTATTACTGGGTTTATTTATTTATATTTCTGTAAAGGTTTATGGAGGATGAAAATATTATGCACTTAATTAAACAAATTAATATTATTTAGTAATAACATATCATTTTACCTTTCATATTTTCTTGAGAAGGTTAGCGTTAGTCGTTGGCTACGTTCAAATAAAGCCTGTACAACGCACTAGGTCGCTACCAACTGGCAAATAAATAATTAAATTAAGCAATAAAAATGACAAAATAGGGCATTTTTTACATCAGTTCCAAACGGGAGGCCCTGAGGGTAATTATTTTCCTTTGCCATCTTTGGAAATGCTGTATGGAGGGTCATTTTGATGAAAGGAAGTAGAGGAAGTTCTGGGAAGGAAACATATATGAGGGATGAGTAGGAATTTGGGGTTCAGTGTGTCCAAGTCATCCGCCGCCAAAACCTCGACAAACCTCAGCCTCAAGAATCCGGGGTGCTGCTAAGTCACCAGATTTAGCGAACCACTTGGGATGACCTATGTCAGAGGGTAAATGGTTCCCGGGACGGCGGTAATCAATTGTGACCCTAGAAGGATATTCGGACCTTCCCACTAGAGGATTAACCCCTTTGACGGTGTTACTCAGTTGTATATTGTTGGGAAGGCACGAATAAACTAAAATTTGCAATTGATTTCACGCATATTAGTTTGCCTTTGACTGTAAAATTAAATAATTATTTATTTTCTAGTGTGGAGCGGCGCAGTGCGTTGTGCGGGCGTTGTGGGTTTTCCGCATTACTCCATAGTGAAACTACAAAAAACAACTTGTTTAGCTCACAATTGCTCAACCTCCGCGCCCATGACAGTTGCCGAGTTCCGAGTTCCGACTATGAGTTCATAATTTATCATTCCATTCATAATAAGTTTAGGGGTGGAATTTTTCATTTAGCTGAACGTGACGTAGAAATGCAGTTATTTTCTTCTTGATTGTTTGAAGGAGGTCGCTTTTATGCTTCATACGAAGAAATACTTCCACAGTTATGCGTTCTGTCCAGGATTCTTTTGGAATTCCGTTCAAGTTAAACAATCTAAAGGACCCATACAATATAGTTGTTGCATCCGAAACTGGTAACTAATTACAACTTCAGATGCACTTGTAAATATTAAAAAAAAAAACTAAACAAGACGAAATGGTGTTTGCTGGAATTGGGTGTAGGGAGGAACAAGGTATTGCAGGAAAAAGGAATGACCAATCACTCACCACCGTATCTCTACGAGGGAGGACACAAAATAATCACAATATAATTATATAGTTCCACCGCGATACCTGGAGGTTATCGCCAAACTAAACGAAATAGTACAAAATGTATACATATAATGTAAACTATACATATGCCATTAATAAAACAATTGTAATTTTTCATAATATAACAATAATACAAAATATCTTATCTTCACGAAAGCGACGCTATATAAATTAGCCAAATACTATTATTATTTTAAAAAAATTATAGAATTTTATTCTCTTAACGTTGAACAATTTAAAAAAAAAACCTTGCATGAACTATTACTGACAGTTTTGTTACATTTTGTTTTTGTGTATAATAATTATTTTATTCCAGTTTATTTTAATTGTTCATTAGGTATACTTAGGTATAGTGTTATATTGGTGTTGATTTTATTTTTTTTAAAGCAATTATATTTATCATGCTGACCCGATCTCATTTCTACAGACTGAATGCTGTAGAAATGAGATCCCTGAGGCGTATGTGTGGTAAAACCACGTATGATCGTGTGAGAAATGTGGAGATCCGCAAAGAATGCAAGGTTGACGTAAGCGAAATGAGTAAGATCAAGAAAGGAACGCTCCGATGGTTTGGGCATGTAGAGCGAATGAACGAGGAAAGGAGTGTAAGGAGAATATATAACGCAGATGTGAATGGTAGAAGAAGTCGGGGATGCCCGAGAAAGACATGGCACGACCAAGTGAATCATATACTTGAGTCGGGCCATGTCAAGAGTCAGAATAATAGAAGAGCATGTATGAGACGATGTATGAATGAGAACAAGGCAAGAAGTGTGTACCAAGACCGAGTTGTTTGGCGGTCTGTCCTCTCTGCCTACCCCTGCGGGAAACGGCGTGATGGTTAGTTAGTTAGTTTAGTTTATGATGACCCGAAATTTGAACCTCGACACCCCGATATTATAATCTTTACGCTCCCATTGTATGTGCGCTTAGGTCTTTTAAACTACGCAACAGATTTTCATGCGGTGTTCACCAATAGATAGAGTGATTCAAGAGGAAGGTTTATATGTCTAATACGTGCGTATTATAGTAGAGAAAAGTCGAGAAATTCAAAGATTCAATTCAGGCAGTGGGCAGCTAGCAAGCGGGAGGTGTGAATTTGATATGTATGCAAATTAACAGATGGCGTAACAGTGATAAAGGTTGGGTAAGCCACAGCAACGTGTGGCCGGGTCTGCTAGTCTTATATATAAAATTCACGTGTCACGGTGTTTGTGGTCGCACTCTTCCGAAACGATTTCGATTTTTATGAAATTTTTTATGTACATTTGGTAGGTATGAGAATAGGTTTTAAAGTATATTTCATACCGCTAGGTGATCAGGTTGTCCCTAACCAGAAAAAAAAATTTGACAAATTTTTTCGTTTGTATTTTTTTTAATTTGGAATCAAAAAATACCTATAACCCCATATTTTAACCCTCCTACCCCAACCCTCCCATTTTTTAATGATTTAATTTTTTTTAATGATATAATTTTTCCCAATTTTTAATGATAAGTATTTTTGAATGAAAAAATTTAACCGTTTTTCGTATTTCAAACAGAAGTAAATTATTTATGTTGTTGAATGACAGATGGCGCTACGTCCGGACCTTTCATCCACACTTGCGCAAGACATTCACGAGAAGCGTCGCGTCATTTTGATATTTCATTCGGCATCATGTTCTCGCGTGGGCAAACCATCGAGCTTTTTGTGTTGGCTACAGACGAACTGACGAAAAATATCATACACTCAATTGCTCTTCGAAATTCATATTGATTTTCTTTATTTTATTTTCCTACTTTAGTTGGTGTTTTTTTGTTTTTGTTTTTATCGGCGGTCATCGTCTACAACGCCCCATTCCTCTTTCTGTCATACATCCCTTCCCCACACACTTACAATACATTCGTTATTTTTTTATTTAACAACCAAAATATTCACTAGAACTAATTTATATGGCAGAACAACGTTTGTCGGGTCAGCTAGTTATTTCTTTAAAATTTAAAAATTCAAAAAATCGACTTCAAAAATACCTAATAAGTTTGTATGGATATCAAATGAATATATTTACAGCGTTGATTTTTTGCAATTTTCCTACATGGTAATATACAAGTAGTTTTATTTTTGATGTATTCGAATGAAAATATGTTTTAAACTTTTGTTGTATTGTTTTTCGGCTGTACATCCTTTTTGCACACCCTTACGGGGACATTCTGTTATATTTTGTGTAAATAGATATAACGTATTTTCTCTAAACCGACTGCATATTGTATACAAGTATGTCGGGGGCCAAATATCGGGAATCAGCTGTCGTTGATTGAATCAAGTGTCGGGAATAACTGTCATGGGATCGTTTACCCACTGCAATGTAGTGCGCTGGTTCCCTTTTCACGCGGAATATCCTTTCTTTTCACATAAAAATATGATTGTAACCTTGTTCTAAGGCATTACGTTCTGTCTACGAAAAAATAACACGTCCAATAATAAAAGTATTATTTTTTGCTTTCATAATCGAATCCTCCATAACTATGTGTTTTATTGTGTATTTTTATTGCGTTCGTTTGTCTCCATCACAATATGTTATTCCTACCATTAAAGTTATCCCATCGTTCTACTTTTCCCCGAATTTTTTTGTTGTTTTCTTTTCTGCCATTATCTTTGATCTTCCTTTATTCTATGGGCGGAAACAACACGTCACAAGTTGTTTAGCTTTTTATCTGTAAAAGAGCCGTAATAATATTATGCCATGAAAAAGCTGTTCAGATTTATACAAATCTGACAGCAGTTTACACGTTTGATCATTGAATAAAAAAGAGCCCAGTTTTACAGAAAGATGAATTTGTACGTGAGGCTTTTATAATTTCAATGAACTGTTTAGTGTTCATTTTCGAGTTTTAAATAAGTTAATGACTACTGACGGTAAGTTTGTGGAACACAGGTCTACAACAAAAATGCTGTCTGGATGTTTTCAACTGATTTCTATGTATTTAGGTGTTCTGAAAACTAGAAAAATACTCAAAAAATTCCAGAATGTCAGGTTATTTTGCAAAACGGTATACATATATATGTATAAACAGATATAGATAGTATATTCAATAGTGAGCTCTGGCAATAAACATTTCATTACTAAACCATTCATTCGATTACGATGAAACTTTGGGGATTTGATGTGTGCATGCCCGCGATGGTTTCTATATATAATAGTGAGCTCTGGCACAATGAAATTACGAAAAATTAATTAATTAAATAAAAATGAATCGCAGAAATGTATGGACGCGCATAACTTTTGAACGACTGCACCAAATTGGATAATTATTTTTTTTTGTATTCGTTATTGTAAAGACAAGGTTTGTATAAAACTACTGGTGAGCTCTGGCATTATGAAATTTGTATAAAAAAATTGCAATAGGTGGCACACGAGCTGTGAAGACTGAATGTGCTGGGACTTAATGTATGGTGTGCGGGAGGGGGGAGGGGAACTCGGGTAGGGGGTTCTAGGGAGGAGGGGAGGGGAACTAGGGATTGGGGAGGTTTATTTTTAGGCAATAACAAAGACCCTAACTACAAACAAATCGTTAAAAGCATTTCTAGCTTTAGGTTGCCTAATGAGTTTAAAAGAACATTTTCTTCATTCCCACCTCGACTACTTTCCAGAAAATTTAGGATATGTGAGTGAAGAGCAAAATGAACGATTTCATCAAAATATTAAGAAGATGGAAAAAAGATACCAGGGAAGACGGAGCATCTCAATGATTCCAGAATACTGTTGGACGCGTCAGAGAGGCCTTCCTGATGCTTCCTACAAGCGAAAATGTACCAAAAGGAGTCTCACTGGGAAAAAGAAATGTGTTTAGTGCTTACTAATCAATGTATTTTAGATAAAAAAAAGGTTTTGTTATGCAATTATAAATAAATTTTTTTTTTAAGTCTTTTAACTTTTATTTTAAGATGATTACTTGTTTAACATAGATACCTATATTTTCAGAAAACGTAACGTTCTGTGACAAAATGAAAGTCATTTTCGGATTCAGCACACCCAAAAATATAAGAATTACGCAAAAAAACCAAAACAGCTCTTAATTTTTATTTTGTTGTAGACTTGTCTAATTTATTCATTAACAATACATGAATAGTTGCAATTTATTCTTATAGTCAGTAATCTTTTTCCAAAGACCGATGGGAAGGAATCGTGGTAAGAATCTGTCTGTTCGAACCTGGTAATTGAAGGTAACTGGTAATTACATCCAATTATGTAAAAATCTTAAGCCTACGATTTCTGTTTACACCCATTCACCAAGCTTGATTTAGCGGAAAGGAAGCAGGGAATAATTAAATAAAGTAAGAACAAGTAAATAAAAAATAATAAAATTCAAGTAAAGCAGAAAAGTAGTATTTCAGCGCGGAGAATTTTCCACGTTCAGAATATTTTTGAAGGAGTGCATACAGTACGACAATTTGGTCCAGACTGCTTCTAAAACATCGGAAATTGAAACATAGAAGTTGATCATGTAACTAACGATATAATTTAAATTACCTAGTTAGTTTACGTCAAAAAGTAAACAAATAACTCATATTTTTCCAAGTTTGTAAGCTCCAACTCCTTGTATGTGTTCTCTCACATTGTATTATACGCAATACAAGCATCTACCCTGTGTTTACCCTGTAAAAATATTATCGCCAATCTGGCAGCACGATTATAGCATGAATTCGAATGAATCGCCCACAACGAACATTTACCCCCCCTCTGAATTAGGCTTAAGAGCTCTCAATTAAACGTCTTTCAGTCAATTTTATAGGCAAAAACCCTGGAGAGAAAACGAATTAGAAGGTATTAGACCGAAGATTGCTTAATGGAATTGAGATTTTTAGTGGATTGCCTGCTTTAAAATATTGAGTGGAAAGTAACGTAAAATTATATCCTTTGAGTGATCATTCATTGGACGATAAAATAGAACCCTGACGTGTTTATTTATTCCAACAATCAATTTTGTAGAAATCCCAAATGCATGTACCTACTTTAGTCATAATTATTATTTTAATTATAATTTCTCTTCGGGCAATGTCATCTTTAGAGATGCTATGTGATTGTGGAGAGTCTTTCAAGGAAATGAAGGAGAGGAGGTTCCGGGAAGGAAAAGGTAAGTGGGGTGGATAGTAATCTGGGGGTCTGTGGGTCCAGGAATGACGGACGTACGAAACCATTCCTCCCAAGGCGACGCGATAGGTTGAGAGAGTCAGGATGGAGAGGTCCAAGGTTCTCCAGCAATCGGCCTCTCCCAATCCGAACTCCCTCGCAGATGTTAAGCGGACGCATCCGTCACCAAGATCTGGACAAACCTCACCCCATTAACTTAGTTTAGAAAACGAAAGCTTAGGTGATAGTTATATGGCCATTCTGGTCTGTTACAAAACATTAAATATAACTCCGGCCATTTCCATTGAGAAACAAGTTGATTCTAAGTGGTGGTCTCAGACAATAAAAATATGAGGTGTACTACTCTCGAAACAAAAGATTATATTAATTCGACTTCCATAATAGGGGCATGTGCCTAGCATGGTAGTCGAATCACCTGTAAAAACTGCATAAAAAGTTATATGATGAATAAAGAAGCGAAAAAAAAAAAATGATTCGATTTAAAAAATAATTGAAACGCCTCAAAGAACGTAAAAGGAGGGCACAGTCCAATCCTATTAACCAATATTTATATGTTATCGACTCGCAGGCGGTTATCAATAATATAACATACACATGCAGATAATTTATAAAACATAACGTAAAATACGCTTAAAAGCTAGCAGTGATTTATTTACATATTTTAGTAAGAATTTATTATTAACAAGACAAAAAATCAGGCAAAGAAATATTATGGAAATCAAGAAAGGAAAAGAAAAACAAATCCTCATCTTATATATACACAATGTAATAATAGTCTTCTCAGAGGTAAAAGCACTTAGCTTTTCTTAAAGTGAAGACACTCCATGACAAAGCGATGGAGAAAAAAAATACATCTAGCTTAAAACTACAAATAAAATAAAGGCAAAATGATATATTCCAACGTAAAAGAAGATTAGATGGGTTTACAAAAACAAATAAAGAATTTTTATTTCATGACAGGTATGAATAATGTTCATATATGTGTATTATTCCATATGATAAACAATTTCTTACTTAGTAATTAACTACGTAAGTAATTAAATTCGGTTCCGCGAATTTTCACCCCGTGACAAAATATTTACGACAAAATATCCATTAAAACCTAACCTAAGCTGACCTAACTTTATTATTGTAGAAAGCAATCACTTTGTGGTTTGACATATTTGATTAAATAAAATACTTTTTTGTTTAAAACCACGAAATTTATTAATTTATGAACCGACCGAATTTATGAAACCGATGAATTTATGAATCTGGTCGGTTCATAAATTAATAAATTTCGTGGTTTTAAACAAAAAAGTATTTTAGTTTATTAACCTAACTTTACCCAATCTAATGAAAAAATGGGTCAAAAACAACACATGCAACATTTTGTCCCATTTCACTATTTTTGAACAATAATTTATTGTCTTTACAGTATTATTTTTGTCCCATTTTTTGTTAGATTAGGTCAGGATAGGTTAGGTTAGGTTAGGTAAAGTTTTAGTACATATTTTGTTGGGGGGATGTTTTGCCCTTAGGATATTTTGTCGCCGAATGAAAAGGCGCATTACCATTAAATACATTATCTTTAACATCAACTAAAAATAAAATGGATAAACGAAGTCGCTTAAAAGAAGTTATTTCGCAACAAGTTCTTAAGGCGGGTCACATAAAAGTAGGAATATTTAAGTTGTGTGCATAGATAAATCGAATCAAGGTGTGTGTGCGAATGCAATGATTATCTCTGTTCTTCCCTGTGGAATAACGATGTTTTTATACTCATTATTAGCGCTCTAATAGGCCATTCCACGGTATTACGCCCATAGCCTATATTCTATAATATGTACACACAATATAATAAAGTAATGTTAGTAGAAGGAAGTAGAAGAAGTAGTAAGTATTAAAAAAACAAAGTGTGCAATTCAAACGCGGTAGAAGTGAAACTTTCAGAAAACTAAAGTAGACAAGGGTGGGGAGGCTACGAAGCACTTTTTTTTATCAATGTGAAGGATGATTTTTTCAATATTTTTGTCGTCCAATTCCAGTGCACCTTTTCCTATACATTTGGTCATCTCATTAGCATTTGTGTTTTCTTTTGCCTGTTTTTTTAGAGTGGTTTGAATATTGTATATTGAATTTAAAAAAAAAAAAAAATTTATACATATATTTTTTTGATTTTGTAAACGTTTGCAGCGGCACGTTAGGTGATTTATACTATTACACCAAAGGAGACTTGCGTAAGACTGTGGAATTATCGTATCATATTGGAACCGAGTACCCGTGAAATAAATAAATATTTTATTGCTATCTCATTCCCTCGCAGGATAAATCCGTTTCCGTTTCATCGAGTGTCAAATCACAACGGTGCTAAAGAAATTTTCACTTAAAAAAAGTAATAATAAATAAAAAAAAATATATTGTCTAACGATCTCCTTCCAAATGATTTCAATAATCTCGGTTCAATAAGGGTTATGGTCACTGTCAATCTTGGTTTTACAGTTCTAATACAAGTGCAAATCTACAACAGCACTTTGCCCCCATCAACTTATCTTGTACAGTCGGTTTAACAGATTTAATGCGTCAATTAAGAACTCAAAGGCACTGTAAATCGCTTCCCTACTTTTTCAGATAATGCACAGTGGAAGTGGAAGTGATGTCGAGTTAATAGCACCTGTAATTTGGGGTTGAAATGCTATCACCCTCTAATAGCGCCAGGCACTTTTTCTGCTCTCTACAAAAATACACGGTGTCAATTTTATATGCGTTGGCGCTCATCAATTTTCATTTTTGAAGGAAAAAAGTTTCACCTAAATTTCACATTGCAAAAGGAATATCGACGTTCCCTGCATAGAATTTTTCCACAAATCTGTTACTTTCCAGAAGCAAGCTTTGAAGAATATTTTGTCACAAGATACGAATTTTAGGTTCAAATTTTATGTATTATCATTTTTATTATTTGGGAGGCGCGTATTAGTATCGCCACTCGGGGAATTATTTATTAGATAACTAACACCCCTGCCATATGTCACCCCAACTGATTCGCTACGTTTGGAGACCGGGATAATGGAGTAAGGTTTGACTCGGTATTGGCAGCGAATGCGTCTGCTCACCTACTGCATGGCGGGCTGTATCGGGAGAGACTTGTTGAGTGAGACCTAACCTAGACTAACCGGACTTTTTCGACCCATCGCCCTGCGCCGCAGTGGGAGGGATGGATTCATAGGTCCGTCGCTCCTGGACACATTGAGCCTTAGATTCCTACCCACCCCACCTTTTACTTCCGAGGACTGCTTCTCCTTTCTTTCCTTAAAATGATCCCTCACAAAGAATCCCTAAAGATGACATATGCCCTTTTTTAATACATATGGGTTTTTTTCCTCAGGGCTTCCTCTGTGGGGCTAACGAAAAAAAATCATTTATTTAGGAAATTTTTCGATAAAGCTATAAAAATACACAAATGATTATTTCTGTAAACTAATTAGGTTAGCTAGCTGATAATACTCAAGCAAAAAAAATCGAGTGCAGTTCACACGCTGTAGAAGTGAAATCAAACCAAAACAATCTCAACCAATTGGAGCCTTGAAAAGTGAGGTCATAATCAAAGCGACCAATGAGCGCAGTTTGACGCTTCGCAGATACTGTAATGCGTCATTTCCGTTTCATCCGATTTTCAAATCACACCGGTGCTAAAGAAGTTTCACTCAGATAAAAATTGTTTCTCTACCTAACCAGCACAAGAGTATCAAAACTATTTTATAACCTAAAACACAGATAAAAAAGGTAAAATTTGTTTTCATTTTACTTCAAAGTGGTTCTCTTAATTGTTATAAATACAGCTTACAATATCAATATATTTTTTTTCAATATTAATTCTACACAGGAGGCCCTGAGGAAAATAATTTCTTTCAGGGCCTATATCATCTGAGATTCTGTGTGGAAGGTCTTTTTGAGGAGAGGAAGGAGTAAACACAAGGAGTGAACAGTTTAAAACTTGGTGCATGCAAATCGGATGAATAGTTTTTTTTTTTTATATGTTGTCATATTATGTTGGCATATGTTTGATATGTGTTGTCAACTAGGTTGAAACACGTAGTTTCGATAAAAACGCATTCAAAGTTTGGCTGAAGGATAATTTAACATTCGAGCTGTTTCAAACGGTTCCACCCAAAATGATATATCTCCGTCACATTTGGTGAGACCATTCTGAACAAATGCATCTTTCAGGAAATTAAATTAAATAAACGAGTGTAGTTCACACGCCGTAGAAGTGAAAATTAACCACTAGAAGCCTTGAAAAGTGAGCTCATAATCAAACCGGCCAATGCACGCATATTGACAGGGCGCGACGCTTCGTAGGT
The DNA here is from genome assembly GCA_929108145.2 of Limnephilus rhombicus. NCBI lineage: Eukaryota > Metazoa > Arthropoda > Insecta > Trichoptera > Limnephilidae > Limnephilus > Limnephilus rhombicus. The sequence goes on along the minus strand of OV815270.1, from coordinate 57,268,064 downwards.
ATATTTAGGTAAGGTTTCATTCTATCTAATTCTCTCTGATTTATGTGTTTGTCTATTTTTAGTGTCACTCGTTTCCGTTTCATCGAGTTTCAAATCACAACGGTGCTAAAGAAGTTTCACATAAAGAAAACATTTTTTTACAGTTTCCTGGGGTCTCAAGAACGAGTCGTGGAAGCGACCCGCCATGCTTATGAAAAGGCTTCCAACCAAAACAGACCGTGTGTATATTGGAATATTGGTACTTTATTAATGAAGACATAAATATATTGCGAGATGAAGAGCCACTCATTTTTTCAGTGAGAGAGTTGTTTATTCTGCGTCAAATTATTTTATCTTTATTTCCGGTGTTTCTGGTCTTTTGATGAAAATTGCTTATTTACCCAAAAGAGAATAAACAGACATGAAACGATGTGAGCTCGCGTTACGCGTTGGTGATAATGACGTATAATCAAATATATTGGTGGTACATATGATTCTGAAGTGAAATGAAACGACCTTCTAGAATATTATGGTGTTTTATTGGTCGCCCTTCTCGTAATAAATTATTATTTGTCGGGAGAACTGAGTAATAGTCTAAGGGCCGTTGTTCTACAGAACTTTTTTTTCCTTTTGCATTAGCTCCACACAGGAGGCCCTGGGGAAAATAATTCCTATATTATCTTTGGGGATGCTGTGTGGAGGGTCTTTTTTAGAAAAGGAAGGAGGGACAGTTCTGGAAAGGAAAAGGGTGTGCAAGAAACTGGTGGTCAGTGTGTTCAGGAGTGACGGACGTATGAATCCATCCCCCCCCCCCCGCTGTGGTGCATGGCGATGTTCTGAGAGAGTACGGCTGGCGAAGTCAAAGGGAGTCCCTCAACTATTCTCTCCTGGTGGCTGGTGGGCAGACGCATCTGCCGCCAAGACCCGGACAAACCTCTGGCACCCCTGCTAAGTTACCAACCGTAGCAAACCACTTGGGTGACCTATGGCAGAGGTGTCGGTTATACAATAAATGGCGATACCCATACCCGCCTCCCAAATTGTTAAAACTGTCATTACAAGTGCACTCATTACTTCAATAAAAAACAATTACGAGTATATAATACGTACCCATACCCGCCTCCCAATTTTGAATAATTCGTCAAAGTTCTAGTTAATATTTCGTTTATTACGGGCTAGTTGTATAACGGAACTTGAAAATTAACAGAACTTGAATAGAACTCGAACGGAGCTTGGATATTAAACTTTAAAAAATTATGATTGTTCAAGTTCTGTGAAACAACCTGTCCAAGAGAACGAAAAAAAGCTAAACATTTAATTTAATGAGGTGGTTCCCGAAAGAATACATACAATTTATTAATAAAAAATATGGTGTTCTTTGTTTTGACACCAATATATATGAATATTTCAGTTTACGCAAGTGTTCACAGGGCTTCAAAATATTGTTTTGTTTTGGATTTAACACAATTGAATACAATATACAATCAGGAAAACGAAACACACCACCATAATTCGTGATATATATAATTTTATTATAATCATCCATTCACTCGAATTAATGAATGTGTAATTAAAACCAATTACGTACACTCAATATAATATTTTATTATTAAGTAATCTTTAATATCGGTGAGCAAATACCAATTAAATGCTACACGCAATTAATTAATACTGGTTAAGCACTATAAAATATAATTAACTAGCTGACCCGGCTATGCGTTGCTGTGGCTAATAAAACACAATGTCATCTACTGGATGGTTATCCAACCTTTATAACCACCGCCATCTTTGAGTTTATCGCAAAGATACAGACGGATGCCGCGGAAGACTTTAATTTATAATACGTAGAGATCGTGTGAAAGATTATAATAATGTGCATGAAATGCTTAAGTTAATAAGAATTAATACTGTATCCGTCTAAATAACTTTTCAATTACCGCAATATACGTGACCATTTTTTTAGACGATAGAATGGGTATAGTAAGCTATCCGTAAAATATAGATATATGCCTTCGCGGACTTTTTTGTAGATCTATAAAAGAGGAATGTCCCACCATGTATTGTTTTGTTATAATCCTAAAAGGATTAGGCAGCATTTTCGATGAAAGCTACCAGGCGGCTTGATTTTTCCGACACTTCTAACAATTATTGTTCTGTTTCAAACAATTTACACAAATCCTTGACAAATTACATACTTAACCCTTCCTCACGAAACACCTATTTGTGAAAACCGCGTGTAAATCCGTTCAGTAGTTTTCGAGTTTATCGCGAACAGACAGACAGACTGACAGACAGACGACGCGGGGGACTTTAATTTATAATGTTTTGTTACGGTTAGTTAATAATTATGTACGAGTTTTAAATAAGACGTCAATGCTTGTAAAGGCATTTACTTTAGGTGAGTGCACATTTCTTTACGTATTTAGGCAATTCTTGATCATAATTTTTAAGGTGAAACCGCCGCATATCATTATTTTTATATTTCTTAGGGTATAAAGCCTGCCCTTTTTGGGGCTATTTACACGCTCACCAAATACTTCAAATATTATCTATATAATATCTTCTCTAAAAGATATAATTCTTTCTATTTCCCCTTTTCACGAATTAATGTATTTTATTGCTGTACCCTTTCCACATAAATCTGTATGTAAAATCATTAAAAATGAAGGGTGTTCTTCATATTTTCCTTCCCGGAAAATCTGATGTGTAACTACACGTGTGTCTTACGATTTGTTTATGTTATGTAATGTGATAACGTATATCTCGCAAATGATAATATTGTGGTAATAATAAATTATTATCATTAACCATACATTTAATGATTGTATATCGGTCGTGTAAAATTTTAAACACGTTTATTATTAGCAAGGCCCAAAATATATACAGTCCCAACAAAAGCTTAGACACAAGCGTGGTCCATGTATAAAGGTGAATACATTTTTATAAAAAAAAATGTTACTCGATCACGAAAAAATACCTTCGCAGTTAACACAGAAAAAAACATCGCAAATTCCTAATGCAGCAGTACCAAGCCATTGGCCTCGTATTTCAAAATATAAACAACCATTAGATGTAACTCCCTAAACTACACGAGAAGAGTTTTGGCAGCATGTTGTCCCAATTAGACCAGGTAAAGTTCGGCACACAGAAATACAGGCTAAAATGAAATTATCAGAAATTCCAGCAAACGTAAAATTACCAAGGAGCGCCTTGATATTATTCAGAATGATGTTTTTTTACGTTCATTAATTTGACGCCTTGTATTTTGACACGTTTTGAAAAAATATAGGTACATACTTTACGTGTTGTATTATGTAATTTTTAATAGTTTAATACGGGAGTTATACAGAGAAGTTTCACATAACGTCATCGGTTTGGTATCTTCTGTCATTTGTTTGTTTTCACACAAGATATGCGAGGCGGAAGATTTTTAATTGATGTCGTGCACACGACCTCTCTCTGAGACTACTATACCTATTGGGAAAATGTATTGAAATGTTGAATGTTTTTGAAAAATGCTGTGATTTGTGTGTAAAAAGTGACTGTAAGTAGCTGGTACTGTTGGTACCAAACATTAATTTCTGAAGCGAGTTTTGCCATGTTTATCATACTCGTATATTTGTAGATCGTAGTGTGTGGTGTATTTATAGTGTACCTGTATAGAACTCCTGTGGAGACATTGCTGTGGATTAAATAAATTACACAAAAGGTTGCCATTATTTCATTGAAAAACGAAAAAAATATTGATGCTTGTGATAAGCGACGAGTTTATCATCCATTTACAAAAAAACGCAATCAAATAACGTGACTTGAATTTTATTTGATCTCGTCGGTTTTCTTCATTCGCGTTTTTTATTACCTTATTCATTATAATACTAATTTTTTTTTTAATATTCATTTTAAATATTCGTTTAACACCATTTTTTTAAATCTTGAAAACGTTTTAATATTAGTTACGTTTTATTGCACGAATCCCAATAAAGTTATAACGTCAGTTCTACGTAAAAAAAAATCAATTTTGATAGTTCTTTGCCGAGGTGTAACGCTGTAATTTTGACCCATTGTTTGAGTCACTGAAAAATATCATTGGAGCCAAATTATAACTGGGAGTTTTATTGGTGAAAGGGGCCGTTAATGCTGTTGCTGATACCAATGCTCAACGTCATTAACAATATCTACTGCTTCTCGAACAATCCAAACAATTGTTTTGTCTTTAGGAAAAGCAAAATGTTTATCATTAATACATTACTCGTATCAGCCACATGGGGTCGAGGATCCATCCCTAATAAGAGACATCAGAATAATTATTCATTATGTACGCCTTATCTCGAGCCCCGGACATAAAGTCACCTCCCTTTCCCCATACCTCCTTTTCATATGAATGGAATGCCAAATTTCCAACAGATGATGTATGTGGTATTCGGAAAACTGCCCTTATTTACGTACTCACTCAAAGTCATAATAACAACAAAAGTTTTATTAATAACAAATTTTCCAGTTTTGCTCAAGCTCCGTTTTTTTTTACGATAACGACATCTTTTCCCAGTCAAGTTGCGTAAATATAATTTGTTACTACTCCTTGGGCCGTGTTTAAAAAATATATCTACCTACAAATAGGTGTATCGTTTTTCTTCTGATACCCAGGCTAAGATGGTGGACTTAGTCTGAAACGAAGAAATATAATATATTACCATATATTACGTAATATATTTACAATAGTAAAAAAGATTAAATAAAAGCACGTTTTAAAAATTTCTTCAAGGCCTACGTCATATTTGGGATGCTGTGTGGTGGATTATTTAGGGAAAGAAAGGAGAGAGAACTTAAAAATTCTCTGTGGCTCTATATCTCAAAATATATTTATGTCTCATTAAATAATAAAGCCCCAATATACACAAAGACGTGGTTGGAAGCCTTTTTATAAGCACAGCGGGTTGCATCTGCGACTCGAACCTTAGTTCAATAGCTTGACTGTGGAACGATTTGCCGGCCTCTGTGTTTCCTCCCTCCATGTTCCTCTCCTCCAAAAGACCCTCCACATAGCAATTTTTAGGAGAAGGAAGAAGAGGAATTTCTGTGAAGGAAAAAGGTATGAGTGGTGGGTAAGGGTAAGAATCTAGGGGTCAATGTGTCCATGAGTGACGAACGTTTGAATCCATCGCTCCACTGCGGTGCAAGGTGTTGGATCGAGACAGTCCACTTGGAGAGGTCTAGTTCTCCCTTGACCAGTCTCTCCCGATTCTGCCCGTCACGCAGTAGATAGGCAGATGCATTCGCTGCCAAGACCTTAACAAACCTCACCCCATGAACCCGGGTACCCCTGCTAAGTCACCAAGTGTAGCGAACCACTTGGGGTGACCTATGTCAGGGGTGTTGGTAATCCAATAAATGGTTCCTGTGGCAGCGGTAACTCTCCAAAATTGTATGCACAATGAAGGCTAATTTCCTTTCAACAGAAAGCTATGATTTGGGTGATGTTTATATTCTGTTTTCAACTTCCAGTGGGGAGGCTACAAAACACCGTACATATAGGAGACCGATAGGCTACGAAGCACCGTACAATGAGGAGACCGATTAATCTATCTCATTCTCTCGCAGGCTAAATCCTGTAGATGTATGTGATTGTCTTTTTTGGTGTTGCTTTGTTTTGTTTCATCAAGTTTCAAATCACAACGGTGCTAAAGAAGTTTTTACTTCAAAAAGAACTCCACGTTGAACAATCACGCGAAATGTATTGTTTCCGTATAGTCCATATTAAAAATAAAAATATAATACATTTCCGTAATATAGCAATGGCATCAGAGTGGAAATGTTTCGAATCCTTCCGAGCGACTGAGTAATTTGTCTGAGGTGTGCTAATGTGGCAATAAACGTCCCGTTCTTCTCATTTCGCCCTGTATCATGTCTATTTTCTTTATTATGCATGTATTTCACGTGCCTAGCTTTACACGACACATATACATGCTGTGACGTATAAAAGTGCTCGCCTTAGCACATTTATGCGTGTAACTACTCAAATATAGGGTGGAAATTTGGAAACAAAATGTTTTTAAACAACCAAAAACATTTGCTTCCGTGAGGTTAATAATAATAATGCTTTTGTTGTTTTAAATTGAAGATAGGTTGCCAGAAATTGTTTTTGGAATGTACAGTTAGCTGATCTATAAATAGCCAGGTGTACTTCCACTCCTCCTCGACTTTTCCCGGCCTCATTATAAAATAGTCCAAGTCCAATTTGCTTCACAGACTTTTAGAGGTCAGCGGAAAGCACATAGCGTTGGGACTTTTGAGAGGTATCGCATAGAAAATTAGTTTAAATCACCATAATTCAAAACATTTCAGGTATCAGTTGACCTTAATGCTGTAAATGGTGCTACGCGTATAGTTGGTCGACGGACGACGTAGCGCTGACGAGCTGGACCGATGGACCTCGTCGCAGTGCGTGGCAGTACAACACTTCATTCATTAATTTAAACCAGTGATTCCTGAGCATATTTGGAGTACACGTTGATGTCGTTTTGCTGTCCGATGATATTTTTTCTATTAAAAACAAAAAAATATATTTTCCAATCATACGTCGGCACCGTTCCCAATCCTAAACTTAGCGACAGGATCATGTGATAAGCGCGCTGCTTCGTGTGTTACCGTGCTGCTGGAACGAGACGGAGTACTTATCACATGAACCGAAGCTACGTTAAACCCGACTACTCAGTTGCGACGTGTGTTAGAAAAATATTTTTGTTGTTTTTAAATAACATCTACCTTTTGGACTCCAAATATGCTCGAAATCGCTAATCAAAATCCTTCGGGTGCTTGCTGTTACACTCTGTGTATTTCCAGATTAAAAAATAACTTTTTTTTCTCACAATATTTTCTAACATATGGCAAGATGGACAGGGACGAGAATGTTGATTATATTAATCCACACAAAATGGATCCACCCTAACGTGTCTTCAGTAGTTCGAGTCACTTTATTTTCCCGCGCTGAAAAAGGCTGGAATATTATTTACTTCCATATTTGAAATTGTCGATGACGCGATGGGGCGGCAACGGGCCGCTGTTTACCCAACTACATTTTGCATCACTGTGAAGCTATTTAGGTTCTGGGAAAATTTTGTTGTTTACATCAAACAAAATATGTTTTTATGTTCACCATAGGAAAAACCACCATTTTGTTATTACCAAATATTGCCTTTTTGCTGTTTTATTTGTTTCATACATTGAATTACCTATTTTAAAAACACCACACAGCAAATAATATCCCAAGATAAACATTTAGAGTAAGGGAATGGGACAATAATACTATGAATTTAATAATGTAACACGAGTCGATTAATTAAGCAAATATACGACCTAATGTCTCTAGTCAGTAAAGACACATATGTATTTGTACTGAAAAGATCATCGCTAACCTTATTCGAAATCATCCGTGTGCAATCTCACCATGGGGCAGGCTCAGCCAAGTGAGATGATTTATGCAAAAAAAGGAAGATTACTGTTCTTATTTGCAAATCTCTTTTCCTTGGTCTAATCTAATCAGCTAAATTATTGATTAGTTAAATAAAACGCAAGACACGTGAAAGCAATATCAGTAAAAATAACAAAAGTGGTCGCTCGTATTTCTTCTCGTATGATGTTTAGAGTTGGACGAAAGAAGACTGACTCTGAATTTGAAGCTGTGCAAATAAAACCCATTTCTTGATTAGGAGATTATTATTTATTTAACGAACAGAGGGCTTTTATATGTTGCTAGTACTTACAATTTATAATTTATATATTTGACATGACAGATAATTTTGAAAATTGATAAAAATTACACAAAAGCATAGACATCCAAATTTAATAGACCAGAAGTTACAGATGAGGTGTAAAACCAAACTAGGGAGGGTGAAGAGGGGAAGATGACTGTGATTCGTTAAAAAATCAATCTGACAGTATATGGGCATCTCGCATTATAATATCACCATTTAGTTCTTAAAAGCAAAACTGCTTTTGAATGAATAGACCTTTTTACATGAGAGCGCGAATTGCCCGCCACGTTATTATCATATTTGCGTAGTCGAAATCGGCAAAGGAAATTTCGCCCCTTTTCACACGGGAATATTTTGTTGCCGTGTTTAGTTGAGACACTTTTACAAATGTTTCATAATTTGAGAAACGCCCATATTCGCTACGTTCACATATATTAGGGTATAATGTATAGCACAAGCTCTCACTTTTGTTCGTAAAATGTGCGATGTGACCAGCGCGCTGGTCAGGACAAGAATGATGACGTCACATTTTTTAGATTCAAGCGACGCTCTCGTAAGCCCAGCTGGCTCCAAGGCGGAGCTATAGCCGGCTCCATGGGGAGGGGGAAATAATACGTTTTTATCACTTAGGGCACGTCCAGATATTTTCATATGTCCATGCACAAAAGTCATAAAAATACAAGAAACATAAACTGAAAAATACAGCGGTCAGATAGGTTTACAAAAATACAGGATAGTTTAGATAATACAGGATAGCAGATAGATATTAAATATTTTACATGATCCACAAAACTCGTTAAGTTCATATTAAAATGTCAACATCACCTAACTGTTTATTTTTCATAGTATGAAATCGTTGTATCGGAAAGTGGGCAAAGTAGTTACGCTTATGAATGCTGCAGTAGATTAGTATTTTTGTTGTGAGTTTTCGTAAGCTTAGGAGTTACCGGAGTTAGCAACAGTCGAATTTAGAGTTTAGTATTTTTTTTTAAATGTATGTATTTTTAGAAAATTTTATAAGAAATTACATTTTAAGTATTCTAGTGGGATATTTAATTTAAAAGTTATAAAACGAAGAAATTATTTTCGTATTCGCTTAATGTTATTAACGTGAATTTTGTAAGATAGAGACCAAACTATTGAGTTAAATTCAATTTGGCTTCTAACTAGAGATACTTATAATAGTTTAATGGCTTGAAAGGAATTAAAGTTTTTAGTGGTTCTTATTATTACGAAGCCTGGGGTTATCATATCTTTGTTCACATTTTAGTGGAAATGATTGGCGAAACTTAATTTTTCATCCAAAATAATTCCGAGATCTCTCATTTCCGTGACTCTTTCTAAAGTTGTGTTGTTGATGGAATACCTATTCGAATAAAACAAGATTTTTATTTGTGAAGAAAGTCAAGGTTTTGCACTTTTCCACATTTAAAAATACATTACTTTGTATGCACCGATCTTTAAATTTACCAATATTTGACTGTAGTACATGGCAATGATTTATATGTTATTTTATTGTATAGCTTGATGTCATCAGCAAAGTATTATGTAAAACCCTTCGGCCCATCATATTATACAGTATTAATATGCTAATATGCAATCTAAATCTGCCTCTGCGGGATTGGAGAGCGATCAGCACAAAGAAGTCGCGTGCTTTATTGGGTTCGGTTTTGTGAAACGCGAAACTCGATTATTTCCGCCAAAGCCGATACTAGGATGTACTCGTAAATCACGAATCCTTAAAAAAGGACAGGCACGTTTTTACGGTTCGTGCTCCACGCAATAAAGCCCCCATATTTTATGATTCGCCTTTGTCAATTGTCGAAATGCACCCTTATTATTTTTATTTAAATCATTATTATTTTTTTTAAATATTATTTAAGTAAGTGTATAAAATAGATTAGATTAGAATAGTTCATGTTGAGATATTTAGAGACCCCATCGAACGGCAGTGGAAAACAGGCACGGTCCTGACGATGGTCACAATATTTAAATAATTCGTTATTCTGATGATAGCTGAAAAACATTTTTATAAGGTTCACCAGACATCAATCCACATAAACCATAGACTTATAAATCACAATACACGCTTCTTGCAGCATTCCGGAAAAATTTAAGAATAATGCTGGAATAAGGTGTGTGGGAATCGAATCTCACTAGTGCGTAGGCTTCTAGGCTAGGGATGCCGGTTTTCAGTGTTATACTGTACCTTTTAATTTTTTTTTGCATTTTTTCGACGAACAAAACGCAAAATGCAATCTTTTCTTTCTCCAGCTTTTATAGTTTTTCACATAATTCTTTACTGTTATTTTATAATCGTAATCAATATCCGACAAATATTATTGATTGAATGTAGCAAATAGTTATTTGACATTTAGTGTTGAAAAGTAAAAAAGTGATTTGACTATTTTTTAATATTAATAATTTTATTTATCCTAAAAAATGGAACATGTTACAGTGTTACTTTTCCTCCATTAAAAGCATTTGCTTGTGGAGGAGCTTTTGGATACATTTTAAATATGTACAATTTATACAATCAGGTGTTTCACATAATATATGCACAGATTCACAGTTAATATACATATTATACATACACCGTTAAAACACAGTTTAATCATATCGCAATCAAGATCCTTTAACTAAAAGGTAAAATCATTCACATGTATTCAGTAATAAGTAAAATAGGTATAATTTTAAGTGAGACATTCATGTGGTGATGAGGGAAGCAGCAATTTTCCCGTTGGTGATTTCTCTAAAATGTTTTTTGATGGAGTTCAACAATTGTACTTTGTCATTAATGCTTCTGATTTCTACTGGAAGGTTATTAAAGAAGTATTTTCCTTGGTGTGTATAATGGTGTTGGGCAAAAGACGTGTTTAGTTTGGGGCATACAAATACATGTGTAAGTCTTGTACGATTTTCAGTTATGAATGAGAATTTATCTTTTTCTTTTATAATTTGTAGGATTAAATTTTTCTCAAATAAGTTTTTAAATGTTGGAACTTTAAATTCTACGAATATGCGTTCAGTGGGGAAGTCTGGAGGTTTTTTTAGTATAATTTTTATAATGAGTCTTTGAACAATTTCTATGGGGGTCAAACTAGTTTTGTAAGCTGCTCCCCAACTGATAATGGCATACTGAAGAATAGACTGTACTAGTGCGTAGTATATTGAGTATAGATTTTTCGTTGATAAGAAGTTTCTAATTCGTAAGAATATATAAATTAATTTTCTAATTCTTTTTATTGTATGTCCGATGTGATCTTTCCATTTTAGGTTTTTATCTATGATTATTCCGAGATATGTAATTTTATCCGCTGTTTTCAGAAGTGAACAATTTTGTCGACAGTGATTAGTACGTGTTGTGCGAGAGAATGATTATGTAAGATTATTTAAAGATTTGATATATTATTGGTGTTAATTTCGAAAGGGATGACATATGTTTTATCACTATTTAACGAAAGGAGGTTATAGTCAAACCATATTTTTAGATTATTTATGTCTTCTGTGGCTTTTAAATTATTTTTTTCCGACGTTTTTTCTTTTATTAAAAGAACGGTATCATCGGCGTAAGAGATAATTCATGGTAATGGTTGAATAAATATATCGTTTACATACAAAATGAACAATATTGGTCCTAGCACGGTGCCCTGTGGGATACCAAAATTTGACGTTTCCTGGTCGCTAGTGTAGTCATTTATTTTAACAAATTGTGCACGATTGTTCAAGTAACTTTCTATCCATTGGACGGCTATGTCGTTGATGTTATTTGATTTCAGTTTTTTGATAAGCTTTACGTGTGAGATACTATGGAATGCTTTTCTTAGGTCTATGAATATTCCTGCGCATTTATTACCTTCATCAAGTGCCGAGTATATAAATGATGTTACATTTGCTATTGCGTCTTGTGTGCTTTTTGTTTTTAAGAATCCAAATTGATTGCCATGTAATATTTTATTGTTCTCCAGAAAATCTACAACCCGTTTTTTTACAATCTTTTCAAATATTTTTGCTATATTCGATATTAGTGAAATCGGTCGATAATTTGAGACATTTTGTGGGTCGCCAGTTTTAAAGATAGGGGATATTACAGATTTTTTATAATTTGTTGGGAATATGCCTTTAGTCAGACTGAGATTAATAAGGTGGTTAAGAGGTTTCAGTAGATACATTTTCATTGTTTTAAGAATTTTCACAGAAATATGGTCAAAACCTGGAGAGGATCCGTCTTTCATGTTTTCTATTATAAGTTATATTTCAGTTTCAGTAGTTTTTTTTAAAAGTGGACAGTGTATTTCGTTTTTGTTTATTATTAGTTATAGGTTTTGGTGTGTGTAAAGGTTTAGAGATTTTTTCAGCGAGATTATTTCCTACTTTAGAGAAATAAGAATTGAAAATGTTTGCTGTTAGTTTTGGATCTTTGGATACATCTTTTATATTATTTTCATGTTTAATATATTTTACAGAATTATTTTTTTCTTATTTTCAATTGCATAATTTACCGCTTCCCAAATAGCTTTCAGATTATTTTATGAAGTAGAGATTACTTTTCTGAAGTAGTCATCTTTACTTTTTTATAAGTAGGTAGGTACTGATTGAAAAGTCGACATAATAATGTAATACGGTTATATGACTATGTTTCTAATTTCAATAATTACATCCTTGCTCTGTTTGAGAGGAATCAACAGAGCGTCAAAATTCCAAAAAATTATATAAGTAGAGACTTGATAGAAAATTAATTATTAATTTTAAGAGAGGTTTCGTTATTTACACATATCAAGCCCCATATTCACAACGAGTTTTGGAGCGCCTTACGTACATAAATTTACATCACATTTTTTATCTCCACACAAATCTTAGACGGGTTTCAAATAATGTACAATCATGGTTACGGTTAAGTATATAATATATATGCTCAATATATACTATAAAAGGAGCATACTTTTTTAGAATCGCATAACAAAGCCCGTCATTTCGCTGGCTCGGTAAAAATAAAATAAAATAAAAAACCAACGATTGACGCGTTGCAATCCGCAGTGAACTTGAATTTTCTGCGAAGGGCTCTGGTTTTTTACCATTCGGTGCCGATACCGAGCCAATGCCAGTAGGACGATGGGTTTAGATGTTAAAAAAGGACTTAGATAGTTTTGTTTCACACCCCGGCCGGGACTCTGTTTATAAATATTGCTAATCGATATGACTGATGCGACTATTCAAAATGTAAAACTCATACTCTGTTAATTAGTATTATGAAACACAACACATCCGTTATTATTCAATACAATCGTATAATGGAATTGCGGGCAATGGCAAACTTGCGAAGTTTACAAATTTGGGAGGTAGTATGGGTACCGCCGCCCCGGGAACCATTTATTGATTAACCAACACCCCTGCCATAGGTCACCCCAATAGATTTGCTACATTTGATTACATAGCAGGGGTGCCTGGGTTAATGGAGTGAGGTTTTCCGTTTTAGGTCTTGGCGGTGAATGAGTTTAACTACCTGCTGCGTGGGCCGGATCGGGAGGGATTAGTCAAGGGAGACCTAACCTAAACCTCTCCAGCTGGATTCTCTCGACGGGGGATGGATTCGTACATCCGTCACTAAATCTTTTTCCTTCCCAGATGTTCCTCTCCTTCCTTTCCTTAGAACAACCTTATACACAGCATCCCAAAAGATGATATTGGCCTCGAGGGATTTTTTTTCCTCAGGGCCTCCCGTGTGGAGCTAATGAAAAACAAAACTAGTAATATTTTTGGCACGTGACAAAATACTTTCAAATGGAATGGATAAGAGAATTATTTGAATCAAATGTGTGAATATGTGAATTAACTAATAAGCTATAACACAACTTTTGTAATAATCTTTTTGTTTAATGGTATATAAAAAAGTAATGGCTGACGGATAAATAAAATCGCACCTTAATTAAATAAACCATTCTCCTCGCCACAGAGATTAACCTTGGAAAGGTACCTAGATTACAGAACCTAAAGTATTATTACTGTGAAAGCTTTTATATAATAAATTATTTCTTTTACATACCTACATAAAAATTAAGCCCTTAAAACTGATTTTTACTTCGTCGCAAGAGAAGTGAATAAGTAGCAGGTAGATTATAATTATTTATTGATAGAATTTGAACAAATGTTAGGATTATGGTTCAAATTAATGAAATAACTTCCCTCATTCTAAAAAAAACTGACAAATTTGAATTATTATGTTTATTTTTCGGGCCTAAATAGCTTTCATAATTTACGGTTAGAAAATCAATATTGCGTATTATTTTTCGTATGAATTTTCAACATAGATTTCTCGGAACTTGGAGTAACTTTCTATCATTTATTTTTATAATCATATTCTCATATAATTAGGGAATTCAGAAGTATATGAGAAATTAATTTCCGTAAAAATCACTATCTTGCCTGTTCTAGGTATGCGGCAAAACCTCAAGGAAAGAGGAAAAATTCTTTGAAGTTTGGTGTTAAATAACTTTCAGGTTTCAAATTAAAATTCATGGTATTTATCATGGTCGTAATTGTCCTTGAAATGATCGATAACCGTTTAAAATACTGTCCTACTGGAGACACGTTTGTATCCGAATACCAGATTTAAATGTCCGGGTTTAATTTTCGCCACAGGAAAAACTAAACCCTTTCACACGCTTCCTAAACGATCATCTGGTCAATCCACGTTATGCAATTGCACTATATGTATTATAATTACAAAACAATACAAGAACAACATGTCAACCTACCAGAGACCAGATGGGAAAATAATTCACCGACTCCAGATATTTAAAAAAATATATTATTTATTTTATTAAAAAAATTATTTCCACCACATTTACGAGTGGCTATAAATGTGAAAGAGCAGCCAACTGGGGCCGAAGGTAGACCCCAAAATTTCTATCCTTCTTATATATACTTAAATACATGAAATATATTTTTAGTATTTTAGGTATTCCTGCGCAAAGGTACATAAAGTGCCCCAAAAAATGTGAAAAAAATCGTTGATCGCAGGAAAAAATATTTTGTCAAATAATATAGGTAATATTCCCTGCCCAATAAATGGACAAATAAAAAAAAGAATTTCTATGGTTTAAATGCCCATAAGACAGAAAAAATGCATGGGGTCATCGGCCAACCGACATGAAACGGACGTTATGTTTGTCATCTTGGCCTGTCGAGAGTTAATCGAAAAATCTTCTTCTTCCTTACGCTGTCCCAACTCATTGCCTAGGTAGGCTGTTGGGGTCGGCTCTTCTCGTTCTCAGGTTGTAATTTCTTCTGTTCTGGGTATCGCCTTCATCCAGGCCGTTTCTCCGAAGAATTTTGGAGCATTGAGTCATCCAGGAGTTCTTCGGTCTTCCTCTGGATGACTGTCGATGAAGCTCCATAGACATTGCCTGCCTCACTGTGTGGTCTGATGGTCTCCGTCTTATGTGTCCATACCATCTCAACTGTCGTTCCTCCAGCTTACTATTTATGTCTGTGACACCCAGGCTACCACGAATGTGTGAACTTTTGATCTTATCTTTTAGTGATACTCCTGCCGACCATCTAAGCATTCGCATTTCTGCTGTTTCAAGTTGCCTAGTGTAGGAGTTGAGAGAGTTAATCGAAAAATATGTCATCATAATTTAATATCCTTTCGTATTTGCAGGCAACTAAGATATCGAAGTGCCTTGGTGGCGGATTAAAATTTTAACACAGAATTTCAAAATAAAATTGCTACTTGCACACAATTTCGAATCAACACGACGAGCGTAAGGTTGGATAAAATTTATTGATTATTTTAGTTTGTTCCCTCCCCTGGGGTAGCTGGGCGAGGGGGAGGTAAGGAAGCGACAAGAAACGACGATTTACTCAGCCACCGCTCAGCGAGGTAGTTAGTAGTCGTGAAAGTTATCAGCGAGTGAGTTTTACCCACTCAGCGCTCGGTGTTACTGTTTTTCAAAACGAATGATTTAAGTCTGATTAGTTGTAGAGGAAAAAACTATTACAATTTGTGTTTGTTATGATTAAAACTTTAGAAGATGTTCATTTCTTGTGATTTTGTGTAGTTTTATATAAAAAGGGACAGTGGAAGAGCCATAAGTAGGATTCTGTAAGAAAAATGTTGATTCGAATAAAACTGTTTTTTTTTTTTACATGAGCTCAACACAGGATGCCCTAAGGAAAATAATTTCCCTCAGGGCCTATGTCATCTTTGGGGATGCTGTGTGGAGGGTTTTTAAAGGAAAGGGAGGAGAGGAGAGTTCTAGGAAGGAAAAGGGTTTAAGGGGTGGGTAGGAATCTGAGGCTTAGTGTCCTGGTCATCCGCCTCCAAGACCTAGACAAACCTGATCCCATGAACCCGGGCACCCCTGCTAAATCACCAAACGTAGCGAACCACTTGGGGTGACCTATGGCAAAGGTGTTGGTTATCCAATAAAGGTTCCCATTTCCGCCTCCCAAATTGAATAAATTACTTGTTTATTTATTTTTTATTTAGTAACTATATATTTATTATTTTTTTATATTTTTATATGAAACATGTCAGGTATATGTATATATAAAATAGAAAATATACTAATTATAACACCTGTATTCCTTGTTTCTAATAACAAGCACTTAGAAAACAGGTAAAATAAGTATACTATAGTAATAAGTCGAGAATAAAAAAAATGATCTAAGTTAGAATTTCGGTTGAAAATTACCCAAACTTACGCTCGATGTTACAAATTTGAATCTAACGCTCGCCGGGTTAACAACCTTTTCAAATGTAATCCAGGGTAATTAATTGCTAACGGTCATTATAATAACGCAAAAATCATATCAGCTTCAGCAAATCCAGTGAATAAAGTAAATAAAGCAGCGGAGAAGATAATGAACAAACACCCATTAACAGGATTTTCTCAACCGTGGGAGTTTTTAATTATGCATATTTACACGTCGTATAAAAGTCAGCACGGGAAGTCGGCGGGACAGTTTCTTCCGTCATTTGCATGTATAAAGCATGAATTGGAATATCCCATTACCTTCTGTAGGAAGCTCAAATGTTTAACATTCAAATTTAATGCGCTCCTTCCTCCTCGGTACAACAAGTACACATTCGACCTCGTCTTGGCGCAAGCCACATCGCCACCGAGGACACGTGGCAGAGTAGAAAGAATAACAGTATTACTACACAGAACAAATAATACATCTATTGCTATTTCCAACTCGTACATATGGTGATAAAAATATTGTTAGGTTTTAATTGTAGGTCAAAAAAATACATATATTTATTAATACAAAGCTTACTTACGTTCTACATTGACCGTTTTATATTTACCATTCTAAATCGGCAAAAAAAAAAAATTTCGACAAATATTTCCCCAAACCATTCAATAGTTTTTAAGCTAGATGTTTTAGGATCAGTTGATGACCACGTCATCAAATGGCCATTCAGCATCATTTTGTTTTTTTGACAGTCGTCTAAAGTTTCCGTTAACGTCCGTTTCAGCTATTGAATAAATTGTGATCAGCAGAACAGGACAATAATTATCATGTTGATAAGCTTGTCTACTCAATACAGTTTGGCAGAAAACTGAAGCTTAATCGGCGCCAATCGGAAACTTTTCAAATGTCAAAACAATGGCGCTGAATGGACATTAGATAACATTTTTTCCTATCAATTGAAACACTTAAAATAATTTATATGTCACTAGCAGAATCTATTATAAGATATGGATTAACAATATGGGGAAATACTTCTATAACCAATCTGAAACAAGTGCAAGTTGTACAAAACGCAATTGTAAAATTATTGGTCGTCCCTAATATTTTCAAACAGAGACAAAATAAACCGTTGCTGTTTCAGAGTGCCAAAATTTTTCCTGTTAAGGCAATACTTTGGCACAAAATTATAATTCAACATATATTTACCCCGCAGCATAAAGAGAAATTAGAACATAAATACAGCACTAGATTCACGCGTAACGACGGGTTAATAGTTCCGAAATTTAACAATAAGTACGGACAGAGAACGTTTGAATATATCATACCGAAGATATTTAATTTATTACCTGACACTATAAAGCAATGTAATTCTATGAATAAGGTTAAATATATGGTGAAAAATTGGCTATCGGAAAAAAAAGATTTATATTGATTTTGATATGTATGAAAAAATGTTGTATCTGTAGATATAAGATGTAAATTTTAAATTTTAAAAATGTATAAATATGTAACTAAAATATAATCACCTGTTGACAAGCCGATTCAATTGGCTTAGCAGGACTTGTTTGTTGATTATATTATGTATTATCTATTATTTCAATAAAAAAAAAAAAAAAAAAAAAAAAATGTTACATTTGAATTTATGCGAAACGCCTTAGGAATTGAATGGGATTTTTTTCGCTCTACTTCAAAGCACAGTTTTTTCGTTGCTTTGATAAGGAAAACAAATCTGGCCTGGCTGTTTTAGCATGTCTTCTAAATACTTCTAAATTAAAATGAAACAGCTTCTGATGTGAAAACTTCCTGTGCCTTGGTTGTGATTTTTGGAAGGTGACAGAATTATTTCCTTCGCCTTATAGCGTGTTTGAACATTGAAGTTGTTAACATTGAAGAATGTAATAGAGCAATATAATGATTTTCGAAATAAATGTGAGTTATTCCTTTCATGAGCGATGTGACTCGTGTACGCACATTCTAAATGAAGGATTTGGTCTTGGTTTGACACTCAACTAAAGGCACTTTAAAGCGAAATTATTAATTTATCAAGGCCTGAATTAATGGGCGAAGGGAGGAGGCTTTATGGGGTACTACTCGGATTGAATAATGAAAATTATTTCAGCAGGAAACTAACTGCGTTCATTAACATTTTATTTCTTACGTTTCTCTTCGAAGAAAATCGAGGTGTTGATGGCTTGGTGAAAGAAGTGATGATTATATTTGTGAAAGGTGGCGATTTATATCATCTAAGAAATTGTCGGAATGAATAATCATATTTGGTTCCACGATAACTCAACAAAGTGGCATTTCAACACCCCCTTTGAAACCCATTTAATCATGAAAAAAAGCCCGTAACTTAACCTATTTATCTATTAAACAAATTTATAAAAAAAAACCTAATTTTAATGACTTTTCAAAGGAGGTGATGAAGTAGCATATTGTTGAGTTGTCCGATCACCAAATGTTTAATACCAGTAAATAAAATAAAAACTGTAATCATAACTAGTGCAAAGCAGTGAAAATTTACGGGGCATCCTAAATTCTTGACAAATCAGCCAAAATTTTGAAAATTTTGACTCATTGAGATGGTATCATTTTTTAAATGAACTTGTATTATTTAATAAAAATTATTAACAAGAGAACAATAAGTTTTTCGATATCTCCAAAAACGCATGGAAGGGTGTCTCGTGTCGTCATACGAGACCGATTCAGTACAATTCATAAATAGAATGGCAATGCTGCAATTGCGCCATCTGCTGTAATGTAACAAGATTTTTGGCGGGCAGCAAAAATCAACATTTTGACGGCTCAAGAAGTTATGTCCTCAGCTGCTTTAATTCATATAATTCATTTTTTAAAAACATGAGCTTTCTGTGTAGGAGACGATCTCAAGGATCAATGAACTAGAGTCTCTCACGACATACTCACAACCAAAATTAGTATTTTTGGTGATAAGTATTAATTAAATTATGAAAACAGATCTGCAAATAAGCTTATTACACTTTTTATACTTTTAGTGCTGCTTGGGGTACGTACCAAGTATATGGTTAAATTATTTTTTTCGAGTCCCACTGTTGGCGATGAATACCAACTGAAAAACCGTGAAAAACCTTAAATAAATAAGAACTTCTCTACAGCATCTAACTTAGAATTATTCCGCTAAAATTGGCAAATCGCCCGGAGAGACCTCGGCAACCTGAAAATACTTCTGTTGACCGGTGAAGTGGAGGACAAGAGGTCATGTCAACCATCTTCTATGAGATAAAGTGAAGTCATATGTGCTACAGGCTACATGTGTCCATCAGGTCACACGGACCAAGATACACATCCAATTAATGTGTTAAGAAATAAATTCGTTGTAAAGACTTGGAATAATAATTGGAATTGGCGAATTTCGGAAAAACCCGTTCGGGAGTTTTCGAAAGAAAATAATTTATTTGTAACCTCACAAAAATACAACTTGGAAAAGCCATCACGAATCATTGAATAGAAGGATTCCTCCCGAAGAAAAATGATGGGTACTTGTTGAAGGATGAACATTGAAAATCAAACGAGTATCAAAATTGGAATATTACTCGGCGTATATTTCATTCTCAAATACATATTACGGGGGTAAGAATAATTGCAACGGTAAATCAAATAAGTACTTACAGGTTTATTGAACAATATTAGCCAACATAATTCACATTTATATAAGAGACTAGCTGAACCGGCAAACGTTGTTCTGCGATATAAATTATTTCTAGTGAATATTTTGGTTGTTAAATAAAAAAATAACGAATGTATTGTAAGTGTGTGGGGATAGGATCTATGACAGAAAGAGGAATGGAGCGCTGTAGGCGATGACCGCCGATAAAAACAAAAAAAACACTAATAATTAATTTTCTCAACTCAATGTATTTCATTAAAATAACGAACATAATGGCGCGACGCTTTCCGTAAATGACTTGCGCATGTGTGGAAGAAAGTTCGACGAGGCGGACGAAGTGCAATCTGCCATTTAATAACATAAATAATTTCCCGTCCGTTTGAAATACGAACGACGGTTAAATTTGTTCATACAAAACACTAAAATCGCAATTGAAAAATGGGAGGGTGGGGGTAGGATGGTGAACATTTGGGATTATAGATATTTTTGATGACAAATAAAAAAAAATACAAAATTAAAATTTTGTCAAAAAAATAGAAAAAAAATTTGGATAGGGACACCCTAATCAACTAGCGGTATGAAATATATTTTACGAACTATTCTCATATCTACCAAATATACATAAAACAATTCATAAAAATCGGTTGAGCCGTTTCGGAGGAGTGTGACCACAAACAGCGTGACACGAGATATAGGCATATTGATTTTTTATCAGAAGGTGAGGAAGCGAACACTGGAGTAATTCGCGAGCAGTTGAGTCGACGGAAATCGGAAACAAAATGATCGCTTTTTAGCCCGCCTCACCGTTGACGATAAAAGGCCCGTGTCTTCAATTGGCGTACGAGCTACCAATATAAGGTATCTCTCGCGAAAGGCGCTGCATTGTTCGTTCATACACATATTACTAAAATAAATCATTGTTCTTATTAGTCTCGAAAATCTCTGTCTCGTCAAAAAGTTTCAATGCCGAAATACATGGTCAGGTAATGAGGAAAAAGCAGATTGCGCTGGAATGGTTGGATATCATTTGCACGATATGAAAACTATGTGATACAGTTTTAACAGAAAATGTTTTAAAGATTTAAACGCATTCAACGAACTTTAAAAAAAATGGTTGATAATTATATGAGTGTCAAGGAGTTATTAAAAAATTGCATTTAAAAATACATATAATATGCAAAAGTAATATGGAAAGGTTTGGTTTGTTTATGACCGCAACCTATTTCAGATTGTTTTCCAACGAACGAATTTATCTTTACATGCTTTTAGCAGAATACAAAAAAAAGAAGTTTTTTTAAAGATTGGCGTCTTGTGACAGAAATAACACATCAGACAATTTTTTGAAAATAAAATTTTTAAAAGTGAGATAAACTTAATTTTTAAAATGATGCTTATTTATATCTTTATGCATAATAAAATATCTATTTCATCAAATAAGACTACACTACGATTAAAACAGATTCCAGAGGCATCACACATTCTGATAAAACAAAATGTATACTGTGAATTCGAGAATTTTATGTTGGTTTAAATTTATATTTTTTTTTGTACATTAGCTCCACACAGGAAGCCCCGAGGAAAATACTTTCCCTCAGGGCCTATGTCATCGTAGGGGATGCTGGGTGGATGGATGGTTCTTAAGGAAAGGAAGAAGAGGAGTTCTGGGAAGGAAATAGGTATGAGGGGTGGAAGGGAATCTGGGGGTCAGCGTGTCCAGGAGTCACGGACATGACGAATCCATCCCTTCAAATGCGGTGCAAGGCGAAGGGTCCGGGGATTCTGGCAGGAGAAGTCAAAAGTCTCTCTCAGACAGACACATCGACCGCCAAGACCTTGACAAACACATGAACCCGTACACCCCTGCTACCACCAAACATAGCGAACCACTTGGAGTGACCTAAGGCAGAGGTGTTGGTTATCCAATAAATGGTTCCCGGACGGCGGTATCCATACCCGCCTCTCAGGTAGATAAGTAAACAGAAATAAGGTACCAAGTTCACGTCCAAGCTCCGTAACGTATTTTTTCGGTAAATCAAAGACTGAGTATTTATTTCACAAAGCTTGTTATTTTGAAATTGGCTAAACGATCTGCCATTTATTTTCATCAAGGGGTCTTAGGGATGTGCAAAAAGTAATGCCGGCGAGTCCCGCTTACTGCGCTAACTTGGTGGCCCGATGAGATGTCAAAACGCCCGCCATTAATAACCCCAACCAACAATCTCCCGTCTTAGAATGGCGCAATCAAGGACCAAGAGAAGATGGTCTTAGATGGATTTTTGTACACTATCGACCCTGAAAAGGCAGAAAGGAACAACCCTTGATTTTTTCGAAAAATATTTTTAGTTTTAACATTTTTTTGCGTTGAAAAAATCATAGATTAAAAAAATAATACCTCTAATTAGTAACATTGTTAAAAATGAAGGTAAGGATGTCAACTATTTGAAACTATTTGTCAATAACGCCTCCAAACAGTGACATGTTTAAAAATGAAGGGAAGGATGTAAACTATTTGAAAATAACGCCTCCGAACAGTGACATGTTTAAAAATGAAGAAATTTGATAATAACGCCTCCAAACAGTACCGTGGTTAAAAATAAAGGAAAGGATGTCGACTATTTGATAATAACGCCTCCAAACAGTACCGTCGTTAAAAATGAAGGGAAGGATGTTAACTATTTGAAAATAACGCCTCCGAACAGTGACATGTTTAAAAATGAAAAAAAAAATCATAATTACGCCTCCAAACAGTACCATGGTTAAAAATGAAGGGAAGAATGTCAACTACTTGAAAATAACGCCTCCAAACAGTACCATGATAAGTTTTAGACTTTAAGAATGTCTGAGTGAATAAAGATAGAAATTTTAATTCCGTAAATTATTAAATGATCTTTGAGTAGCAATTGTACAAACATACTTTACGCTCATTGCGATAGTCTCCATTTTTTTTTATTTGTTTCAACGACTGTTAAAATAGTTTTTAGATATATCAAAAAATTACGAAGCTTAAGATTTCAAAGTAAACTGAGGTAAAAAGTATGCAAAGGTGTTTCGTGACGTCGCGCGTCGTACGAGATACGATTCAGTACAATTCATAATTCGAATGGTGGGGTCCCACCGCAAAAACAGCTTAATACACCGTTTTGACAACTTATATCTTCGGTAGGTACTATCGGGATGCTCTAATTAATAAAGTAGTATTTATTAAATTGTATTTAAAATATTAAATGTACGACTACCACAACACTAGGCTACCACCCTAGGCTAATGCCTAGGGTGGTAGCCAAAAAAAACAAACAAATATCTGTAACTAATAAATTTTTTATGAAAATAAATAAAATTGTTAACCTTCATGTTTCACTTTTCAATACAATTCTAAAAAATCAACAAAATTTTACGTTTCACTATTTTACTACAATGTTTTCACACATTTCCAAACCTTTACTTTAAAATTTACATTTTTTACCTGTACTTATTGATGTATATATAGCATCCTTGTTTATATTACCCACACACAGGCCGTGCCTTAGTGGGTTCCCATTACCTATTTTTGTCTATTTTATATTTACTTATTGCTTACTTTTACATTACTTGTACCTTATATTTCCATCTTACTGTCTTTAGAAATTATGTAAAATTACAATGGGAAAAAATAAAGATTAAAAAAAAAAATTGTCTAGAAACGTGCACAAGTAAATACATAAAATTATCAAAAAGCTTACCAAAACTTGGCATAACACGTTTTCTTAAAAAAAAAGGGAGTTTCAAAAGATGTCTTGCCATAGAAAACAGACGTGTCCAAAGGTACAGGCGTCCATAGGTACAACACTTGACCCTACTATCGGGATGCTCTAATTAATAAAATAGTATTTATTAAATCGTATTTAAAATATTAAATGTACGACTACCACAACACGGGCCAAGTGTGGTAGCCAAAAAAAACAAACAAATATCTGTAACTAATAAAAAATTTATGAAAAAAAAATAATAATAATAAAAAACAAAAATGATACAATTGTAAAAAATATTAAATTTTTCTGTAGGAGACAATCTTGTTTTACTACAAAAAACGTGTTCGTTTTTTGTGAAACGTTGTATGGAAGCCCAGAACTAGCTCTGAATAAATTCTGGGAGAATATAAATTAATATAATGTTTCGCGTATTTTACAAAAAAAAATTTGGGTTCGCTATAGATAAATTAGGGTGAGGTTTATTTCACCTTTGCATTAGTTGTGGCGATTAACACCCCCCTTTTCTAAACAAACGTCCAACTGACATTTTGATTGAAGGAGGAAGTTTCTTTTAAAAATATTGACGTTTCAAATGAAGAATTTGTCAAATTTGACTAATCACAAATACTCTAAAAACATTTAAAGTTCTGTCCTACCCAGTCCCGAAAACAAATGGAATGCTCTTTCTTTCTATTGCGGTGCAAGAGTCCGGCTGTAGAGGCCAAAGGATCTCCCTCACCGGTTTCTTTTGATCTGACACCCCTGAGAACTTCTACTAAGTCACCAAACGTTGCGAACAACTTGTGGATGTCCTACGGCATAGGTGTTGATTATACAATTAATGGTTTGGGGGGCGACAGGACTCATACCCGCTTCCGAAAAGTTTAAATTACTTCAGACTTCTTGATAGACCCTCAGAAATTTTTATTACTACTTAAATTCTTGCAATTAAAATTGTATTGCGGCCTCGTCCTCCCATGAACGCGAAATATACGCCAATGCGAAAGCGTGATCCTGTACGGCTTAGTTAAAATGAATTATCTCAATGAACACCGAAATATATCTTAATTAGGAATATTATTTGCACCAGGAACGGAGGGTTGGGCACCCCGGGGTAAACGAGACGACGGGAGGAGTTTCAATTTCACCCCAACCTCCCGCTACGTTTTATAATAATGAGAAATTACTGCTGTTCAAACATTGGAATGGACAAACCTTTCAAAGACATCCCTCACGGGCTTTCTTTAAGTTCAGATATTCATAATATTTCCGGCATTCGAAAACAGCTGAAAAGGCCCGTTGGCGGAACAAAAGAAAACAACAACCCTTTGGATACAGAATTACGAAAACATTTGTTTTATCGTTGCATAATTATTTTACAACACTCGTATTGTGTTTGCACAATGCTCGTGTATGCAATATAGGCGACAGTAACGTGCATTACTATTTGACCAGGGTTAGTTTTGAGTCATAACGTCATAACTTTTTTTTTGTCTGGTTCAAAATAGGAGTTTGATAGAACAGCAAAAAAAATAGTTTTCAATAAAAATATTCATATTTTATTTGATTGATATATTATGTAATCAGCCAACACCAAACGTATGAATATCAATATCAATTTAATAGATATTTATATATTTTAATGTTGCCATATACAGATCTAATATTTGTACGTTCTAGAATAATGCTTTTTTTTACATTAACTCCACACAGGAGGCCTTGAGGAAAATAAATTCCCTCAGGGCCTATGTCATCTGAGATGCTGTGTGGTGGGTCTTTTTGAGAAGAGGAAAGAATGAACATTGGTCTTGAAGAGACCCATGTTGTAGGAAGGATGAAACACAGAGGCTGGCAAATCATTCTACAGCCGAGCTGTTGAACGCAAGAAGATAGCATTCCCACCCGACGCCTGTGCTCTAAAGATTGCAATCCGTGTGTTAAGATGGGAGAATCTATCAAACGGATCACCCAGAGTCGAGGGTATTTTTCAGGTATTTTGGAGCTCCAGACCAGCGGTGGCTGCCAAATTCAACCGTGGGTGCATTGGGGCGTTCTTAATTCCTACACCAAACTCGACAGCTAGTTATCTTTATTGGCATAGAAATACACATTAAAAAAATTATATTTATTACACTAATTAAAAAACAAAGCATTTTCTTTATTGACTGCCCGCCACTGATTGGTATATACCTACTAAGCTATGGCATATTTACATTTAGGTGGCAAGCTTAATGATACATTCTTAGAAATATTAATCCCAAATTCCCCTCCATATTCTCGATCTTCAAGTATTTACAGGCCGCCATTCTTCCAAGATTCAACTTTTTGCTTGCCGCCATATGAGACAAAAATTACAAAATATATCCCTTTCACTTACTCGTAATCGAACCAACTATCTTCTCGCTCTTAAAATTATATTTACGTTGTATGGGTATGAACTGAGCAAAGTTTACGTTCGTGAGGAAAGAAATTATCAATCTATTGAACATAAATTATTTTTGAAAAATGACGCCTGTGGCATATTATTGGAAAAGTTGAATGAAATCTTCCATCATCTAAATTTCTGTCAATTTTCTAGAAAGTAAACACAAAAAAAGAATGATGTAAGTCAAAGCAATTTTCTTCAGAGCATTTCAATTTAAAGAAAAGGAAACTTCGGAATGGAAATTTTCCCTTTCCTTTCCCACATTTTTTTCTCATATCGACAAGCTACACATTCTATAACGTTAGCAAATAGGATTAAAAAATAAATAAATTTATATATATATTTATTTAAAAGCTACTTTGCAATGAGAATTTGTATTTATGTTTTTTAAAATCATATTCCCCAGCCATCTTTCCCTATTTTAAATAATAAAGATGGTACTAACTGTAATAAGTTATTGATTAAAACATAGTTAAAATTAAACATTCGAATATTCATTATTGATAGGCGATCCACTGACTTTTTATTTATTTATAACATTACATTTGATACATTTGTACGGCAAATATAACATAATAATAATATTGAAAAATAACTATAAAATGTGTATAAGTGTTATTATGTCTTGTGGGTCGATATTAGTTCCTAGTTAGGCAGATTGCCCGTTCAAAGGAACCAAACTCTGGTTCGGTTTTTGGAACAACTCATGTAGGTCTCATAGAAACCGTTGTTTCTAAATTATTATCATAATAATATGATCTAAATGGCGTTACAAATAAAAAAAAACACAATGCTTTATATTCAATTCTAAAAATTAATCGGAAATAACTTAAAGCATGCATCTTTATGAATCCAAAATTTCCGACCACAATTTGAAAAAAAATTATGATACTTTTGGAATTTCATATTAATTATTTTTATGTAAAAAGTTAGTTTATTATAACGTTTAAAATACATTTGCCTAATAAAATATAATTTTTTAGAAAAAAATAATAATAGAAGTAATTTTAGTTAGAAAAAACTTCAGACAAGCAACTTTAAAAGTTTTTGTGAACGCATAAAAAAAATTATTTTTTTCAAATCATTTAATTTTAAAGCGTATTTCATCACCTTTCAAAAACCATTTTGGGTTTTCGGGTGTGTTCAGAAATATTCCATTTATTTAGATTTTATTGCAAAGCGGAAATGTTATGACATTCCGAGAAAATAGGCTAAGGGGTTAAACTTAGGACATTAAAATGGTTGTATCTTTTCTTAAAATTGCCCCAATAACAGTCATCCTTCGATTAGCGAGGGAACCGGAATAAGAAAATTTACAGTTAATCCGATACGCCATAATCATGATCAAATATTAAAAAAATAAAGTTTTATATTTGTCGACAGAACTTTTTACAAACATATTCGATATTGAAGTAAAGTTTTAATAAACCATCGTCTAATATACTCGTAGTACACTGAATAAATTACAGCGAAGTTCACTTCAAAATAAAGCTTTCAAGCCAAAGCTCGCGGCCGCTAGAATTAGAGCTTTTGTGGTCTTGAGGGTGTATAACGATACAGGCTTTGTGCAGCAACTGCTAAAAAGGTGCAGAGCGCAATTGTACAAGTGTATTATGTATGTATTGTTGGGTAGAGGCGGTACTCGACTCAAATATTTACAACAAAGCTCGAGGTAAAGTAGATTAAAGTCATTACCGACATTACGCCAGTTCGTAAGGTAGTTTTGTGGTATTTGTGGAATAACACGACTTACAATGGGTTGTTTCAAAAAATTTGACGGATTCATCAAATATTTGAAGTCAATTTACACGTTCTGTGTAAGTGTAAGCAACCGGCCTGTAATGATGTAATAACAAAACTTGAATAGAACTTACACAGAACGTGAAAATTAACTTCAAATATTTGATGAATCTGAGGGCAACACAGAAAAATAATATTTCCCGCTTGATGGTGTACTTTAGAACTAAAAGAAAACTCCTGAAACGAGTGTTACTTTTTTAAGTGAATACTTCACAAGAGTCCCACGTCAGTCCGTCTGGAGACAGTGAGACTAAGTGCCTCCGTTCACGGAGATACTTAACAAGATATTCGATCCTCGTGCGCGTATCATACGCGCCGATCGTAAGTACCCCCCGTACGATTTTGCTGGTGCCCGTTCACGGCACTACGCGGTGGCTGTCGGTTTCCAATCATTATCACGATACCGACAGTGCTGATCGCGCGCGACGCTCGCATCATTTGTATCACGAATAAGTATTCGTTTGACAGAAATGGCGTCGGAACATGAAAGTAATGTTAGATTTGTTCTGGAAGTGGAAAAAATGCATGTTTACATAACTATACTTTACCAGAATACGTAAGAAACGATTTAGTGGAGAAGGCATGGATTGATGTTGGAAAAAAAGTCATATGACATCGCTTGACAGCGTGTTAACTCCACAGCTGCACGTGAAAAATGATCAAGTTCAGTACATTTCGGATAGCGCCGTGTACGGAGACTAGCATTAAAAAGTGGTATATCAGCAGGGTACTTGTGGTTTCGTCACAATTACGTAGATTGTAAGTATCTCCATGAACGGAGGGCCTATGCCATCCCCAATTGGGGTATGTTGTGAGGCTGAAGGTAGTGGGGAGGGGAAGGAGATGGAGCAGAGGAAGGTGGAAAAGTACTTAGTTATTCAGATCTGGTTACCAAACAATTCTGAATGGTGTTCTTACACCAGGGCAATACTGAGAGTATCTTTCGAACGTGCCACAAATATTCCACATTATATTATTAATTTTAAACTAGCTTTTACCCGCGGCTTCGCGCGCATGGTATTTGGGGGAAATTACTGTATAATTTTTTTTTCCACGGGAATAAAATGTTTTTCCGGGATAAAAACGCCATTTAATTATATTATTAGAGCGAGTTCCCGGTTCGCGTTGCTATGCCACTTAATAAAGAAATTGTTTCTCCCTGCGTGTCCTTTCCCAACCGTTCGGTTCCCCTTCCGCCTCTTCTTTCTCTCCCGCGGCCCCTTCTCCTCTCGCGTTCCTACTCCGCCTTCCCTCTCCCCACTCCCCTCGCCCGCTTCCCCCGTCCCACGAACCGCCCTCCTGAGTTCCTCTCCCCTCGCCTGAGTTCCCCCCCCCCTCTCCCCCTCTTCCGCGAAACCCCCTTCCGAGTTCCAGAGAATCTTCAATATCGATTAGTGTCAAAAAAAAATTAACATGCTTCTTTTTATTATTTTAACTGTTGTTATTCTAATAACAGTAAAACCAACGCCATGAATCATGACTTTCCATGAAAAGATATTTTCGTATATTAACGAAAACGTGATTTAATGGATAACCAAGACCACTGCCATAGGTTACCCCGCGTGGTTCGCTACGTTCGGTGATTTAGCAGGGATGCCCGGGTTGCGTATTTCCAAAACCTATACAGGTTCAGTCGTGGTAGAGACTGTTTATATTTTCAAAATAAAAATTTAAAATTATTAATTTCTAAAATACACATTGGAAAGATTATTTTATATAGATATTAGAACCATTTTAGTTTTTGCGAAGTGATAAAAAAATAACTAATACAGAGGTGTATTTACAATATGTGGGAATAATATCAAAATATAAATATTTAAAAATAAAATAATTAATTTCTAATATACCACAGATAATAGAAACAAAGGTAACATACACATTGGAAAGATTATTTTCTCTAGATTTTAGAAAAAATTTGGTTTTTAAAAAGTGATAAAAAATAACCAATTTTGAGGTGTATTTAAAATGTAAATTGATGCTACCGCGACTGAACAGGTATAGGTTTTGGAAATACGCGCCCGGGTTCACGGAGTAAGATTTATCTAGGTCTGGATCGACAGAGACTGGTTGAGGGAGATCTAACAGATACCTCTCCAGCTGGACTCTCTCGACCCATCGGCTTGCACGGGAGTGGGAGGGATGGATTTATACACCCGTCACCCCTTATACCCTTTTCCTTCCCAGAACATCCTCTCATAACTTTCCTTTAACCTTTCCCTTACTGTGCTAAAAAAATACGCGCGCTCCGGTGCTGTGTAATCAATTCACGTGTTAAAATCATCGATTTTATGTCGGAAATATATGAACATTCATAGCTAATCGCTTTTGTTTTTCGTAATTTGTGTTACAAGTGATAATAATTGTAATTTAATTGCTGAAAACATGAAAAAACCATCGTCCGTTGCTCAAAAAACGGGCGAGGAGACCATCTCAAAGGATTGCCCGCGAACGACTGAGGCGCTGGGCACTGGGCTGCTACCCAATACATATATACAGCTATGTATGTTTAGCTACTACGCGGTCGTAGGTATCGACGGTCGAAACACAACACGGCGGTCTCTGTTTCTCGTGTTCCCGTATAGCAAAGTAGAGCGAGACGTCACATAGCGTGTCATCTCCCCCCGCACACTCTTCGCGTATCACGGTCCACACTGGCACACGGTTGATTGTATTTGTGGTTTATTCCCGATATTTAACAAAATATCTCTGATTTTGAATTAAATTTGCTAATTATTTAAAATATTATTTTTTAATTTAGTGTGTAAATGTATAAAGAAGGAATACCTAAAATCTGAACCCAGAATTCATTATATTTATAGAGGTATAAAAGTTATTAGAAGCAATGTGTAGTATTTACGCATTACAGACCAGGAAAGGTTAAAGGACCCTCCACACAGCTGAAATGTCTAATGAAAAAACATTTATTGTAAATTGTGTGGCGAAATAAAAAATAAATAAAATGTAAGATCGATAAATATCACGGAAAACTTAATATTAACAGATTTTTCCACGTTGAATTTTTATTGTAAAAAAATGCAGTGAAAATACGAAATGCAAATTTTGTGCTTCGGTAAATAGGGAAAGCGGGTAAAAAAGTGAGTGCAGGCTGCCATTGGCTAGGTAAACTAATATCATTAAGTGAACTACCTTTATATTCTCTATTTATTACATACATCGCGGTAACTCAATATCGCGGGCTCCGAGTTGCGCATCAAACCTCCGAACATTTTATTATTCTGCAGGCCATGCATAAGAATTAATTATTTGTAAGTGAGTGCAGGCTGCCATTGGCTAGGTAAACTAATATCATTAAGTGAACTACCTTTATATTCTCTATTTATTACATACATCGCGGTAACTCAATATCGCGGGCTCCGAGTTGCGCATCAAACCTCCGAACACTTTATTATTCTGCAGGCCATGCATAAGAATTAATTATTTGTAAGTGAGTGCAGGCTGCCATTGGCTAGGTAAACTAATATCATTAAGTGAACTACCTTTATATTCTCTATTTATTACATACATCGCGGTAACTCAATATCGCGGGCTCCGAGTTGCGCATCAAACCTCCGAACACTTTATTATTCTGCAGGCCATGCATAAGAATTAATTATTTGTAAGTGAGTGCAGGCTGCCATTGGCTAGGTAAACTAATATCATTAAGTGAACTACCTTTATATTCTCTATTTATTACATACATCGCGGTAACTCAATATCGCGGGCTCCGAGTTGCGCATCAAACCTCCCAACACTTTATTATTCTGCAGGCCATGCATAAGAATTAATTATTTGTAAGTTGGAATCAGTGTTCGGGGAAAGGCTTCACCGGTTAATGTGGCGAGTCGCGACGGCTGCCATTTACCCCGGCTTCCTCAAATAGAGGCTTTCACGTTAATGGGGCCTGATGACTGTAATCACTTCCAAAGTGGCCGGAGCCAGGCGGGAGAAGGAAGTGCCCGAACCATATTAGCTCGCACGACATGCTGACATCTATTGAGCAGTCACTATCTTCACAACCAAAACAAAACTTAACTTTTACTTTTACTCGGATCCTTACCTGGCGTTAATTTTGACTTTTGTTGAAATAATGTGGATATAGATAGATTATATTTAAAAAGCATCCCTACCAATTCTACAATCATAAGTTGTCCTGTTATCTTGAACCATCGTACTAACTTCCATGACCGACAATTAAAAACTACTATCATTATTTAACTGTTATGTTCTTATACCAAACATATATTTTGTTTAACAATATTTTTCCCTAGAAGAATTTTTTTTTGATATAAAGTTTTACGTTTTTACCTATCTTAACCCCTCCGGCTTCATGCCTAATTAATCGAAATGTTAAAATTATTTCCGCTTTGAAATAAAATCAAGATACATGGAATGTTCCTGAACTGACTAGCTGACCCGGAAAACTTCGTACCGCCTCAGAATCAATAACTGTTGTGTTAACTTATTAGCTGAATTAAATTCAGTTTTTCATTAAGTTAAAAATAACATAATGAAGCAATTATCGGTGCGTAAGCGTCCGTGTTTTGTTTTTGTCAGTATCAGAGATAGCGTTGTGTACGGATTTATATTTTTGTGATTTTCTTACGGGAATTGCATTCCATTTTCTTCATACGTGTGAGGGAGATTTATTATAATTATTGCATTTTTCCTTTGGAAGGGTGCAGACATACGATCACCGGTTGTCTCATTTTCGACTGTTGACATTCAGTGTGTAAGAAAGAGGAGCAGCATTACATGTTTAAGAACAAAAGCAAAACAATCAGCGCATTGACACTTGACGTTTTTCAATTTTTGGAATTCACTCACTATTTAATATTATATTTATCACAATATTGCTGCAGCTCTTTCAAAAGATGAAAATTCGTTGCATGCAAAATATATGAGAAAAATAATTTTCTTCTTAATTTTTTTTCCTGATTTTTTCCGATGTTTAAGTAGCTATTTTACTATTCGGAGAGACAAATCCACCAAATCAAAGATCGTAAAAATCGGTTCAGCCGTTCTTGAGTTATGAATGGTGTAACTAACCTGACTTTGTTTTATATATTAAGAGAATATATATAATTCAATAAAAATATATTAGTTTTTTAAAATTAAAAATGTTGAATGCGAACATTAAAAAGTTTTAAAAATGAAAAAAACAATAAAAAGATATAATACATTTACCTAATTAAAATATTTTATTAGGTAAATGTATTATTATGATCTTCATCGTTAGCTCACTTTATTGTCGTTTCGTGTAAAAATAATTAATAACAAATTCCCAAAGTTTCAGTTTTTTCCAAATAGCGGTCGGAAACATTCATAAAGGTGTACATTTAAATTATTTAGTTGTCAACTTTTAGATTTCAATATAAATCGTGGTATTTTTTCTTTCTAACAACGTTTAGGTAATATTTCTAACCATGATAGTAAGGGTGACACAGCGATTTCTACGAGACATATAAGAATTGTTCTTTTTTAAAAACTCGTAAAAACTTTTTATTATGCATATTTTTATTATTATACCTTAAATAAACCACACCCCCCCCATCCTACCCCCATCCAACCTTCCCCCCATCCTCCCCCCTCTCTTTTCCCACCTAAATAACTTGCTTGTTGTAATGTCATTTTTCATTATCATCTCTTAAATCACTTCACTTACATAAATACTCTTGCGGAAACCTGTAAATGGGACAATTGTATCACCATCACTATCCCATCCGCATAAGCTAATGTAACTCTTTTTCTTTATATTCACTAAATAATTAATATACGTCAGTGAAAACCAATTGTTGATTGAATAACTTACATATTTTATCATATATTATAATGTTTTATTACTGTTGGTTTTCCAAATAAAAAAAAACAAAAAAAAACGAAGTTATTAGCCTGAGGCACTGAAACCTCCGAAAACTAGTGCAAATTACCACGGACAGAAATAGTTTTAAACTCTGTTAGAATAATGCAAAAGGAATGAAGATTTTTTAAGTGACCGAGATTTAAACTCTAGTCCTTTAACCAAACCGCTGCTCAAATCTTTTTTTTTTTTTTTAAATAAATAAAGACAATATAAGCGAAACTCAATCGAAAATCTGGAAACAGAAAAATCAGAAAAACATATTGACACCTCTGGGACTCGAATCCAGGACCTCTTGCTTTCCGGGCAAACGCGCTAACCACTGCGCCATGGTGTCGATATGAAATTCGGTCATGTTTAACTGTACCATACTTCGACTAAGAACTACCTACATTATCTTCATTTTCTTTAACGCATATATTATTGGCAACTATCTTTATGTATGATTGCAAGATTCAAACCCGAACTAAATGCACTCTTAGATAGTGTCTGGGTCTTCGGGTTAGAATCTTGCAATCATACATAAAGATAGTTGCCAAGATTTTCGATTGAGTTTCGCTTATATTGTCTTCATTTATTTAAATATTACAATTTGAGGTTTTACTCATAAAGTTTAAATTAAAAAAAAAAAAATTATTTTAAGCACCGTTTTCAACGATAGCATGTTGAATTTTCAATTTGTAATTGTATTTGTATAACTCTTTCATGGGAATTATTATTACAACAGTGTTTCTATTAAAATAGCATTATTATTTCAACAAAATGCTTTCCAGGAAATATATTATTTTATTAAAATAATGCTTTGTATGTTTACCGTACGATCAATATTTACGAATATTTTACTAGTACTTTCATAGAATGGAAACATTTTCTGGTTAATAACTTTATGATTTGAAAGAGCAACATTGTTGAAACTTTATTATTTATTCATTTGTTAAACACAAATAAGCTTACGTTTTTTTAAAAATAATAATATACCGCAGAATATTCCCAATTGCTCCGAATTGCTCTCATCTGTCTGGAGCCAGTGAGACTATTTCATCTCCAATCGGGTTACATTGTGAGGTTGAAGGTAGTATGGAGGGAAAGCAGATCGAAAAAAGAAGGTGGGTAAGTGCCTAGTTATTTAGATCTGGTCGTCAAACACGGATAAAGCCATTTCAAGCAACGTTTCGATTTTTAATGGTGGTCTTTCGCCAGGGTGACATCGGAAATATCTACCACTCTTAAACGTGGCGCAAATAAAGATGGGTAACAATTATTATAAGCAATAATTATCAGCCTGAAACACTCACATACATTGAAAAAATCTTCCGAGAAAAGATACATCCCGCCAACGGGGCTTGAACCCGTCTCCTTCTGATTGCCGGTCAGCTGCTCTACCACAGAGCTATGTCGGCTTAGGGAACATACCCATACTACGTGACCAACTTTTTGCTGTTTTTAACCCCCCCCCCCCCCCCACCGTGACCAAAAACCTAAGCAACCTAACCTAGGTATTTTGAGGACCCCCCCCCCCGAACGTGTCACGTAGTATGGGTACGTTCCCTTATCTAATACCCGCCAAATAATTCAATATATACTAGTGTTTCATTCGAAAATTACTGCTTATTAAATTTTTTCACCTGAAAACAACCAACTTTATTTTTGTGAGAGAGGCATTGTTAGTGCTAAATCTCTCGCTTGGTGGAGTCGAGACAAATTATGTCCACATTTTTTGGTGAAATAAACTTGTCAAATATTAATTATTACTTTTAATTGCCAAACTAACGTTTAAGACAAGATTTTTATGCATAGCACAAAGGGTAACAATGATTACAAGCAATAATTAACAGCCTGAAACACTCATCTACATTGAAAAAATCTTCCGGGAAAAGATACATGCCGCCAACGGGACTTGAACCCGTGTCCTTCTGATTGCCGGTCAGGTACTCTACCACTGAGCTATGTGGGCTTATCTAATACCCGCCAAATAATTCAATATATACTAGTGTTTCATTCAACAATTACTGCTTATTACATTTTTTCACCTGAAAACAACCAACTTTATTTTTGTGAGATAGGCATTAGTGCTAAATCTCTCGCTAGGTGGCGTCGTGACAAATTATGTCTAAGTATGTAAAGATGGGTACCGTATATTTTTTAGAATTAATACGTTGTCAAACAACACAAATTATTTGAACCCTCGACCTCCAGTTTCATAGCCAAGGAGTGTAACCACGCAACCATAGGTCGCAGCAAGTTTCATCGTGATAGTATAAAAATAATCTTTAATTAAATTAAGACAATAATAGTGAAACTGAATCGAAAATCGTAAAACAGAAAAATTCGAACAAGATAAGTCACATCTAGGACTCGAACACAGGACCTTCGCCTTAACGGAGCGCAGCTCTACTCTAAATTCGGTCATATTTAACTGAATTATACTTACATAATCTTCATTTTCTTAACGCATATTTTTATTAGCTGCTCTCTTTATGTATGATTACAAGATTAAAATCCGAATTAAATGCTATCTAGATAGTGCAAAGATATTGAAATATAAGTAGATGAATCTGCTGTTTTGACTATGTGGGTCTGTGCTTCCGGGTGTCGCCGATATTGTTTACCAATTAACAAATAAACTAAAAGAACAAATAATTAACGAATAAACCAAACGAACGTTAAACTAAATGAACGGAATTCTTTCCTTATTCAAAATATATTGTTAACCAATATTAATGCACATTTTCAAAAAATCAACGAAATGAACAAATTCTTTTTGTATGAAAACTACGCTAATTAGCGCGTAGTCCGGCGACAGTTGCGCGGACATCATAGCATATCTCTTCTGTATTTGGATATCTTTGAGATAGTGTCTTGAATAAATGTTTATCCGTTTATATTTTTAATAAGCCTGGTCCTGGGTTCGAGTCCTAGACGTGACCGTGCCTTTTTCTGATTTTTCTTTCAGATTTTCGGTTGAGTTTCGCTAATATTGTCTTCATTTAATTACATATTGCAATTCGAGGTTTTTGTAAGTTTAGTAAAAATAATCTTATATAAATAAATGAAACAATGTTACTTTGTTTGAACCACTTGTATATTTGAGAAAGCCGACCGGTTTCGGAACGACCGTTCCTTCTTCAGGGCAAACGTATACGTTTACGTGATGGAGGACTTAGCCAGCCGAGGAACGCCTGGGTGGGACCCAAACGCGATGCCCACTCAACCACTGTGGGAACCACCCGCGTTTTGGACTGGTCATATTCAAAGAAGTGGAGTATGTAGCACATTCATTACATTGCATAATTGAAAATTTAACTTTATTGCTCCGCGTTTGTAGACTTATCCCGGAAGAACATAGAATTAACTATTTCCTCTGACATACGTAATTACCGGATTATTTCGCAATCCGGGATTTGTGTGAATATATCATATTCGCCGGACCTGTTGTGTTTCAGTTCCGACTTTATGTTCCGGTGAGTTCAGGAATCCGCACTCATTGAACCTCGGACTTATGCACAACCCTAACTTTGGAAAAGCTCGTATTCTGGTAATAAACCTACCCATTACAAAACTAATAAAAGTATTATTTTGCCGTACGTGTTGAATTATTTCCTGAACATGTTAATGTGTTTGGGCGAGTGGGTTTTATTGGGTTTTAGGGTCCGGTAGCTTTTGATTAACCGGTATTTTCATTCCATTTCCTGTTCGGGCCGGTGACCAATTTCTTCGACAAATCTGTTTGTTTTAGACAGGAGAAATGAGCCTGCAACCTCCTAAATTAAAGTTAAGCCACTGTGTTACGAGGGTCGTCATTAATTTGCTCTAAAGGTGAACTGTAATATTTTAATA
Organism: Limnephilus rhombicus; assembly: GCA_929108145.2. Lineage (NCBI taxonomy): Eukaryota > Metazoa > Arthropoda > Insecta > Trichoptera > Limnephilidae > Limnephilus > Limnephilus rhombicus. Next base: position 57,230,338 of record OV815270.1, on the reverse strand, counting down.
CATTGATAATAATGATTTACAAACCGGTTTTAGACACCTAAATATATTATTTAGCAGAGTGGTACGGTTTAAACTAGTCGTAAATTAATTATTCGATATTGGTCGGAGCAGGGGTGAAAACCACGAATATAAATATATTTTGAAAGAGTTCTCCTGGTATTTAACTTTATATTAAGGACGGGTTATTTAAATAAATTGAGCTCTTCATATTCAAGAACTGAAAGCTATATTTAAGTTCTGTTACTATCCGAGTATTGAGAAGAAACCGGCCTATGATGAAATAATAACAGAACTTGAATTTCAACCACAAAATTTTAGGAATTCTTAAAATTCTGTGAAACAGAAATTAAACAACAAACACAACATTTGCCAAATCGAAATAATATGGTGGTTTAAACAAATAGCGAAGTCATTAAAATCAAAAACAGCAAAAATTAAGTAGTTGTTTTATTTTTTTTTCCGTATATTAAAAAAAAGTATATTTCGAATTTGAAAAATGGGTACGCGTCCGTGTATTTGTGCGTAGGTAATTGATATTAAAAGATAATACCTTGAGAATATCTGCCGAGTTTTAGCTCGATAGGATGTCGGGAAATGGGTTAATTTCCACTTCCAAGATTCTGCATCAAGCAAACAAAAAGTTAAATTCAAATTGAAGTTTAAAATTTTTTTATAAGAAAAACTCTCTTTTATAACTTTTGAAGGTTATTTCCATCAACGTAACATATAATTGAGAAGAAGATAACAATAATAATCTAAACGAGAGGTCTAGGTTCGAATCCAGTTGCGACCATTGTTCGTTTTCTGTTTTCTGTGTCTTGTTCTCTTTCATATTTTTGTTTAGATTATTATTTTTATCTTCTTCTTCAATGATATATCAAATTGATGTATGTAAAAAGAATCTCGAACCGTAAACGAATACACAAGAGATACAAGACAGATGTACAGACGAGTCAGACGAAATGCAAAACTATCGAGTTAAAGCAGCCGTGCTCAGTTAAATATTTATTCTGTGGGAAGCTATATATTGCATAAAGGCAATCAAATGCATGTGCAGAGTGATGAAAAGGTTTCTCGATTAAAGAGGTGATTCCCCAACGACAGTTCATTATTTTGAGTTTATTATAGGGAACCAAATAGATCTCCATTTATGTGCATGTTGCCTAATAAATACCAGGAGAACGTTGGGGTATTCATGGGAGATTTACGTTTGTGTAGCCTTTTAAATGAATTGGTTTAGTTATTGAGCAAGACTGAGTACTTGCTGGATTCAGTACTTTAGGTTTCAATCAATATTACCACTGTTTGTCGTGCTATCAATGCGGTTTAATCGTGATAAACGAATGCAATAAAAATGAATTTTATCAACTTACTAATAAAGAACACAGTGTATAAATATTTAATTTCAAGAAATTATCGATTGTGTGTGTATAGAAGAAACCGAAAAAAACTCGTTGCGTAGTGGTCTGATTTTAATTTGGGAGGTTTCGGGCTCGTTTCCCCTATCTGAAATAAAGCGATTTGTGGAATAAATTGGTCACCGGCCCGAATAGGAAATGAAATGAAAATAACAAATACACATCTGCAAAAATTTAACGGAAAAAGGACCAAGGTCAACATTTAAGTGAATAAAAAGTTTACTTTTATTAATATTATGTTATTGTTGTATATTTACATAATTATAATTAACGTATCGGCAACTTAATGGTCGTGTAACCAGAATGGAGTAAGTGTAATTAATTTTATTGTCAACATGAACAGTTTGTTTTTGGCTATTTATAGCTGCAACAGTTTGTTTTTAGCTATTTATAAGATAAGTAAAAAGTCAGAACTAAGTTTAAAATAGTTTAGTGGGTTAATCCTTCGATGTCAAATAATTTTGAAACCTTCTGACAAGTGAAATTTAAGCTTTTGTAAAAAAAGATTTAAAAGTTTAACAAAATAAATTAACGACTTATTTTAGAAAAAAATATATATTTATGTTCTCGATTTGATAAGGGCTTGAGATAATCTACGATTCGATAAAAGAGCTGTCCAATTGTAATAGAAGAATGTTCTAAAATCATCATTTTGTTGTCTCATGTAGAAGCTTCAATATATTTTATTTGAGAAATGATCCGCATGGAATGACATGTACCCTCGTTTATCAGATGTTCATATTATGAAAGATCCTTCCATCGATATACACTAGGTTACATTCGGTGCATTATTAAGTCATAGATATACGAGAGTTTATAAAACAAATATGATTAATACCTTATAATTTGATTATGCGTATTATAGTTTTATTATTTATGCATTAAACCGCTTACTCGTTAATGCGGAATACTTTTTATCCAAACAATTAGATTTAGCTTTATTATTACGAAAAGTGAGTATTTATGTCGGGGGAGACCAAAAAACATGAAAAAAAATGCATTTTACATCTTAATTTTGTTAAAATTAATTCACTCGCGCGGTAACGCCATGTTTATTCGTCGATTTTATTTTAACATTTCATAGACATTTCACCAATGCTGCCAATCATAGAAAAAATATTTTTGCGTAAAACAAAGTGAATGTATCATTGAGGAGTTTGTATCTGTATTTATAACAGTAGAATAAAGAGACTCCGAGCTTTAGGATACGTCGTTTTAGAAGAAGCCCGACCTAAAGCCACGATTTCTGGAGAAGACAGCATCTCTAGCATAAATCACGGGGGTATAGCGATCCTTGCTCGCCAGGGCTTACGTTTGACAAAGTTGTCAATTGGCGCGTATTTAACTTTCGAATATCTGGGATGCCGCGTTTCGTCAGCGGGAGCATCATTCATTCTATGTACTTTGCACCGACCGGGCTCAAAGCAAATCACCTCTGACTTTTTTAATGAACTGTCATGTTTTCCCGAGTGGGTTGTAGGACTTTCTGATACTATATTCATAACTGGCGATATTAACATACATCTAGAGCGTCCAGAGTCATTCAACACAGTCAAATTCAGTGACTTGTTGGATTGCTTTGGTTGCCGTCAATGGGTTAATGCTCCAACTCACGATGCAGGAGGAATTTTGGATATTTTTGTCTCAAAGTCAAGCAGCCCGCCTCTGGCAGCAGATAGTGTGGATGTAGGGTTATCAGACCACAGGCTAATTCGCGTTGAAATTGATTTTAATCCACCGAAAATCCCTTACGTAACCATCACCTCTAGAGCATGGCGTGATTTTAACTTTGACGATTTCCTGTCAGAGCTAAAAGCTTCTCCGCTCTGCAAACAAAGCGTCTGGGAAACAGAATCACTAACCAAACTGGCAAATTATTACAACACTGTCCTTTCAACCCCTTTAAACAAATACGCTCCCACTTCCACAAAAACTCGGCGACTACGAAAATCTGATGACTGGTTTGACGAAGAATGTCGGAGCCAGAAGAGATCAATGCGCAAATTGGAGAGGTCCTACAGACACTCAGGGGTTACTTCGCGGGACGATTGGATACGGGCTCAAAAAGAATACATGTTATTAATTCGTTCGAAAAGGTCTGAATATTGGACAAGTAGGATCGACTCAGAGCGTCAAAACCCGCGTCAAACAGCCTCTGCCCCACCACCATCTTTTACTAAATGCAATAGCGAAAACGTTTCTTCCTTCAAACCTACATCCCTTGAAGAAGTTAGGAAGTTAATACTCACTTCACCGAACAAGCAGTGCTCACTTGACCCTATTCCAACGTGGTTATTAAAGAAGTGTTGCAATGAGATTTCTCCCTTTCTGGTTTGTCTTTTCAATAAGTCACTTAGCATGGGTGATTTCCTGAAACCCTCCAAATCAGCCGTCGTAACTCCATTAATAAAAAAACCGCAATTGGACGCTGAAGATCTTTCACATTATCAACCGGTTTTAAATCTTCCATTAATATCCAAAATCCTAGAAAAAATCACTGCTTCACAGATAATATGTCACTTAAACTCAAATGAATTGCTGACTAAATACCAATCCGCATATAGAAGGTTTCACTCGACGGAAACTGGATTACTACGTGTTTTTTCGGATATAACGCTTGATATCGAGTCGGGTAAACTGGCACTCCTTTCAGTCTTAGACATGAGTGCCGCTTTTGACACGATTGATCATGATTTCCTTATTAAACGTTTAGAAGAATCCTTTGGTTTAAACTGTGGTGTAAAGGACTGGCTGATATCTTACTTGGTCAACCGCGTACAAGCCGTTAAAGTGGGTAAAAACCAATCAAAATATGCAACCCTTTCATCTGGAGTTCCCCAGGGGTCCGTTCTGGGCCCACTTCTCTTCATCCTCTTCAAAAATGATGTGGCTAAAATTATCGAATCATTTGGTCTTCTATCTCACTGCTACGCTGATGACCAACAAGTTTACTTCTACTGCTTACCAGAGGAAAAAGACAGTCTTAAAACTCGCATAACCGAGTGTCTAGAAGCAATCACTCGCTGGATGACCTCAAATAGATTGAAACTGAATCCTGCAAAGACTGAGTTTCTCTGGACAGCCACAAGTAGAAGTCAGCGTAACATTGATAACTCCCCAATAACCATTTCAGGAAGTGACATCACTCCAAAGACATGCATAAAACTACTAGGCGTCAATCTGGACGCTGATTTTTCCCTTAAAACTCAAGTGAACAGAACTGTAAGCACGGGGTTCTTTCAATTAAGGCAAATTAAAGCAGTACGGAGAAACTTAACAACAGAAGCAACAAAATTACTAGTCAATTCGTATGTTGTTTCACGTCTAGATTATTGCAACGAAATATATGCTAGTCTCCCAAAATATCAAATCAACAAATTACAATCTGTGTTCAACGCTGCGGCAAAACTCATCACTGGCGTATCTAAATATTCCCATATTTCTGAGCATCTCAAAAATCTGCACTGGCTCAAGTGCCCCGAGAGAATCCAGTTTAAGCTCTGCTGGATGGTATTCAAGTCCCTTAACAGAATGGCTCCGCCTTACTTATCGGAAATGTGTATTCCAGAAAACTCCAATTCTCGACAATCAACCCTCAGGTCAGCAACAACATCAGCGATCGGAAGGTTGAAGGAACCAAAGTGCACACCAGATACTAAATTCGGTGAGCGTGCTTTCGGAGTGTCAGGACCTAAAGCCTGGAATGGACTGCCACACGAGTTAAGAATGATCACAGATTCAACGGAATTTAGAGCGAAACTTAAAACTCATCTTTTCTGACAGTCGTATCCATAAGTTTAAAAATAAAGCAAATTCTTAAAATTCTCCAGACTTTCAAAATAAATATTAACTCAACTTTGGCATTTATCTTCTAATAAATATAAATGTAAAACCAAGAGTGATGAGGGTAGCAAAGGTAAAGTCATGCATCGTCCAATGTTTTAAATATAATGTCCTCCACGACACTCCACGAGCAAAGTCGTATCTTCCCCAAGCATAAACTTTCTAATAAAGTGTGTTTAATCGGAAGTGTCCTGCAGGTAAGTATGTTTCTGTATCTCTTTGTAAATAATAAAATTAGATAGAGCCTAAGATTCATAATAAATTGTAAAGCGTCCTTGAGGTGATTTTTCACAAAAACGGCGCTCTACAAATTATCCAATTATTATTATTATTAGAACATGGAAAGAAATGTATTAAAATAATTACTCAAACCCGCTAGACAAAGCCTGCTTTGCCACCAAACCATTCAAAACCTGGGATGTTTTTTAAAAGTATGATGAAATGCGAGTTTATTTTATAAAATTGGTACTTCGGACAAATATCATATTTGATTGTCTATTAGTTAAAAAAGGAACATTTCGTATTATCCGTGCATCAGACTTCGATAACACGAACGTTCCGTATTATCCATGAGGTGGACTAACTGCATATTTACCATAGTTTTAAGTACTAGATTGTTTTTGCTGGTGGTTTTTACATTCCACGGCAAAATGATTTCTGTTTTCTTACAATGCCCTTAAACTGCATTTGTAAAGAAGGTACTCACGGCTAGTATAGATGGGATGAATTCTCTGCAATTTATTACACTGAAAGGTGAGATGACTTCTCTGCGCGTGGTTCACTATGTTTTTGAATGATTTCACTATGAATATGAATAATGTCCAAAGGAATCTTGCAATATGCATTTATATGGAATTTATAAATTCACGGGAGACCGTTGTCTGATTGTGAACACTAAAGTGCTGAGACAAGTGGGGAGATAAGTGGGGAGAGGGCAAGAGAACAGTTCATTGCCATAGAATAAATATTTATTCCCAAACGAACACATAAAAATAATTCGCTGGCTGGTCACCTATAATCGGCGCAAACAAGTAGATTGGCCCAATAGGCCACTTGCATGGATTTCATAACGACTTGGAAAAAATCGTGTGGATATATATTTTTTTCATTTACTTTTTAGTTAGCAAAAATTTTTAGAAATGTACAGATTTTTATTTTTAAATAAATAAATTCATTATTTGGGCCCGTGACGTCACTACATGAAAATGTTCCGTTTCCGAAAATGTTCTATTAATTTTGTAAAATTCCACCCTGATTTATTTATTTTATATGGCAACACCTTTATTTCAGGCGAATTTTTGAATTTGACATTTAACGTTCACTAGATTTATTGTTTGTTCACAGCGAACTTAACATTTAGTTTGCCTTTTTGACAGATGTTATGAAGAGAACCCCGTACATTTTACGATGTCTGAAAATGTTTTAGATATATAGTGGTAGTGGTGCTGATTTTAACAAAATCGAATTTTATAATATTCTTATTATCATTATAATTTACAAGTACAAGGTATATTACATAGGATTTAGTAATATAGACGTTGAACATTATAATCAATAAGATGCATCAAGGAAAAAAAAATATGAGATGTAATATTTTAGGTATGCCTCGTTATTCTCCTGTGCCCTTTCTTGTGGAAATCATTTTTTTTAATGATTTCCGGCTATATAATTATAGTTTTTTCACACCCACAAAATCTACCTCTACGTGCAAGACAGACTGCAATGTGATCATCGCACAAGAGCCCCAACTAACCGGAGACAGTGGAACAATGGCATTGGGTCATCGGAGTAATGTTATATATCTGAAGGAAGTTGGAGCTTAACTTCTGTGGCAGATCCCAAATATTCACAAGTATCTTGGTCCTTTGAGCTGGATTTTGCGAACGGAAAAATAATCTTTTCGAAGTCTTCGCTTTTATGATTAAGTAATTATAACTGTAACCATAACGTATTTATGCATAAGAGATGTAAGTCTGAAAAACTGTAAAATTATGTCACTTAACACTATACATATTTATCTACCTGTTAATGACACATATAGTAAAAAGTTAGTACGTAGTTTAAAAAAAATATAGTAAAAACTTTTTTATAGCATTTTTATTCATTTGGCATTTTCAAAAGCATTTTGTGCCTTAACTAATATCGACCTAACAAGACATGATAACACTTGTATACATTTAAAATATTTTCAGTCATTATGCAATATCATTACTACCAGCAGGCCCTGCGGGTGGCGGGCGACACTGCATTAGCTATCTAACAGACTTTACGTACGAAAATGGTTTTGCGTAAGGCGCGGCTTCAAAGATGTACTCGAGGTCGGGTTCTTCAATTTAAACCGTGAAGACGCTAGCACATTAACACTATCAGCTATCAGATGTTATTTTTGCTATATAAATGTATCCAACGTAACGTAATAAATAAAAAAATGAAAAAAGATCATCTTCCTCTATTACCAATTCCTGTTATCTTGTCATTTGATCTACCACTTACGGCGTCACGTGATTCAGTTTCTGAAGAAGGGCTTTATGAAGCAAATGATGGATGAGATTTAATGTATGCTAGTCGGGTCGGCGGCCGGCGGCACGTAGATATCATTTTGCAGATTTCTCCCAAGGTTTTCTTTTCACTAATTTCACGTATCATCTTGAAAAATACGGTGGGCCCCGGGATAGAGGTTTTTACCTTTCCGCCAATATACCTAACTTACAAAAACCTTCTTAATTATAGGTAAAATTATTTACAAAAATTCATTTAATTTTTTTTATTTATACATAGATTTTGACGGCCGGCGTAGTGCAGAAGGTCGCGGGATCGAATCCCGGCGTGGCAAATAAATTTTATTTTGATTAATTTGTATATTTCACAATTTATTCATTTAAAATAATATATAGTATATTTGCGGCACGTTCCAGAGTGGAAGATACTCTCAGTATCGCCCTGGTGTAAGACCACCATTCAGAATTGAAACGTTGCCTGAAACGGCTTTCGCCGTGTTTGGTGACCAGATCTGAATAGCCAGGTACTTCCCCACCTTCCTCTTCCCTATCTCCTTCCTTCCCCACTACCTTCAGCCTCACAACACACCCCAATTGGGGATGCCATAATCTCACTGGATCCAGACGGGAGCAGTTGGGACTCTTGTGCGGTATTCATGTAAGAAAAAAGATAATATAATGAAAATCTTAAATATTAAAATGACAGGTAATACAAAAGAAATAGTTACGAGTATGTTCAGAACTCTACGATATTGTCTTTTGTCTGTTCCTCTTCTCTTCACTTAAGCACAAGTATGAAACTTGCGAGAGACAGAACAATGTTTGCAAATAAGGAACTCCGTGGAAAAATATTCTGGCTTTAAATAAATATGTTCATATAGACCAATGATTCTGAATATATAAGTTTTATTTAATGATATTAAACACAGAGTTTTTAAAAAAATTATTAAAAAGTCGATTTTAAATCGGGTAGTAAAAACACGCCGTCTAGGTGACGTCACTGTTCGACGTGTCGTGACGTCATCGTAAAGTCATTATATGGAAATGTATGATGTGACACAAGCCATCGTATTAATTTATTTACATACTGTTTATAGATTTAGTTGTTGTGTTTATTGAAACATTATTTAGGCCTAAGTAATGTTTCAAAAATAATGGCATCTCTATTATTGAAAACTAGCAAACCCGGCCACACGTTGCTGTGGCTAACGAAACACAACGCCATTACCAAACCTTTATAAAATCCACACCACAGCAATTCGGGCAGCTGCCCGCTGCCCTCTGCCTGAATTTAATATTTGAATTTCTCGGCTTTTCTCTACTATAATAAGCATGTTTTATACATATAAACCTTTCCGCATGAAAATCTGTTTCGTAGTTTAAAAGATCTATGCGCACATACATTTTGAGCGACTTCATTTTATACAATGTAATGCAATTCGAGCGATCGCCACTAATTATACAATGCTTGCAATGCAACACTGGATATTTGAAAAGGGAAAATAAAATACCTACTTACTCTAGGACATATATTTTCCAATTTCTTCCGTAGAACGAATTTCAAAAGTGACTATAGTACGGCCCGCCAGCCGTTTTAAATCACACAAAAATATGTTTTCTTTAAATTTCTCGGCTTTTCTCTAAAATAATTTACATGTATTATACATATAAACATTTCTCTTCAATCACTCTATCTATTGGTGAAAACCGTGTGAAAATCCGTTGCGTAGTTTAAAAGATTGACGCGCACATACATTTTGAGCTACTTGATTTTATACTATGTAATGATAATGATGATGATATTCAAAAACTACTGCACAAAAAAAAATAGTAATGCTATTTCTAGGTAGAATATTTCGAACAACGAAATTCAAAATGGCGGCAGTAGATCAGCTGATTGCCCGATCCTGTACTAATTTTTCAGGAGTGATGACGTCATACGATTCACCATACATACGGTGGTTTTCGGGGGATCTTGAAAAATTAAAACTTTGACAATTATTTTAACTATTAAAACTAACTCTAAAAATAAAAATGAAAATGCAGTTATTTAAGTTAGAAGGTCATTATTCATTTAAAAAAATGGACTGGATTTCTCTATTCCACTTTACAATGAACAAATTGATTTGATTTTTTTTAACTAGCCGGATCGGGAGAGACTGGTTGATGAATACACTTTACGCAGGACTCTTTCGACCCATCGCCTTGCACCGCAGTGGGAGGGATGGATTCATACGAACGTCACTCTTGAACACATTGACTACCAGATTCCTAGCCACCCTCACATATTTTTCCTTCCTAGAACTTCCTCTCATTTATTTCCCTAAAAAGAGCCTCCAGACAGTATCCCAAAGTTGACGTAGTCCCTGAGGAAAATTGTTTTCTTCTGGGCCTCCTGTGTGGAGCTAATGTTGAAAAAAAACCTTTAAAAAAAATTATATTGCATTGAATACAACGCTACGGAAGCCACCACAATATGGTAATGAATTTTATGGCTTTTTATGTGTTCATAAAAAGGCTATCAATAAAAAAATAATTATTATATAAAATAATATTATGGAAACACGTACTGTTCTGACAGTAGTGGTATGAAATTCGAAACAACAATATGAATCGATTCACTTTATCCGATTCATATATCACAAATTATAAACATAAATCTCTATTTTCAATTTACAGCGAATCTTGTATTATTTTTGTATTTCCTCAGAAAAGATAAAATTCGCAAAATTTATGTTTAAAACCTGTACGACCGATTCATATAAACTGATTCCAAATGCATGAATATGGATTTATTTGAATCGGCGAGTTCGATTTACGTTGAGTTGCCATTACAAAGATTATTAAAAAAAAACATAAGTTTAAAGTTGACTCATCAATGAATTGTTTGAATCGAAATTTTCGATTCATGTAAAAATAATACAGTTTAATTTAAAATAAAATTTCATTCTCGATTCATTGGCGAATCATTTGAACCGGAAAATTCGATTTATTGGCAAATCTTGTGAATCGGTAAATTTGATATATTTCAAGGTTCGTTCAAAATCAACGAATAGCTCTTACTCGAACAACACTGGCACACAAAGAAGTTGTGATTCTGTGGAGAAAGCAGACGTAAATTCCCGCAGGTATTTCGAGGTTAAATAATTTCATCTTCCTCGCAACAAAATGCGTTTAATACGTTGGGAGTCTCGCGGTTTATTACTTCCAGTATGATAAGACTTACCTGCTTGAAGAACTTAGCAAATTTTAACCCGAGGCTTTTGTTTCCATGTAAGGCGCCGAGGTAGCACATAGTTTTCGTTTTGCCTTTAGAAGCTTACCTGAAACAAAGGAGAGGAAAATTAAGAAGAGTAATTGTTTCTGTAAAATAATGACCACAAGGGAAGATAATGAGGAGGAAAATATAAGTTATTATTCTCTTAAGTCTTTATACTCTGGTGAAAAGGCGAGGTGGTGAAAGCGGTATATTTTGCATTCAGATAGATACAAGTGCCGAAAATGAAGCATTTTCACATCAGAGATTTATCGAAGGCCGGTACCTTAGGTGAATATATTACTTTATTTATTGGCTCGCCAACAGATTACATCACATTATAATTATTACATTAATTAACATTTTTATAGTTATATCGATAATTCAAGTTAAAGGTGAGCTCAAGACATTAATCTCAACATTCGACAAATAGATATACGATAAAGGAAAAATTAGACATTAAAACAAGGAAATTGGTCTGCAATACCACTGTAGCATCCCACCTGAATTACTGCACAAGTGTAATCTTTCTGAGCAATAAAACACAAGTTAAAAGAATGAAAATAATTCCGACATGTGGTCTATATTGTGCTGTATCAGATAAAGTGGGTTAAACGTGCAACGCCAACTCAATATTTTAAGTGTGTGTCAACGATTAGTCTATAACACCCTAATATTTATTTATAAATTAAAAAATAAAATGTTGCCTACCAGATTATATGTTAAATAATGGTAATATCTATAGGACAGTTCATTGCTATCGTAATGGAAATTGCAACCAAAAGTTGTATGTCTTTGTACCTTTTTAGTGTAGCTTTTTCGTTTCATCGAGTTTCAAATCTTCAAAAAAAAAAAAAAAACAGCAACTAACCCCAATTATTGGAGGGGCCATAGTCTCACTGGCTCCAAACTATTCGGAACGTTGAGTATCTTTTATGGTATTCAAATAAAAAACAAATAAAATAATAGATTATCTAATGATATTCCTCAGTACATATGTCCGACACCTACCACTCTTTGAACACGGAATATATGCAGAAACGTTAGCAAGCTGGTCGCTTTAATTGGAGTCTGGGAAGATTGCCGACAAAACTTTTCACTTTAGCGGATTCAGTGAGGCAAAGTTTTAGCATTTAGCTTCTAAAAACTAAGAATGCTTAATCTAGCCTTCGTCCTGAAAGATTAATTATTTCTTGTGTATTATACCATCATAATACTAGCAATGGGACCAAGACAGATTTTATAAGCATGAACTTCTCTCTGTTTAGTGTCATTCCAGATGTACACCCCAACTTCTTCCTACCCATGAAAACGCATCAATCAACCGTCTCTCCCGGTACGATGAAAACATAAAACCACTCACAAAAAAACCAAACAAATCCTTCGTAAAGTCAAAATCTCCCCATATTTCCGCCGTGTTAACATACTACTATTTTTCCAACTATAATTTTTTTAATTTTGATTTTTTGTTATTTGTTTTTGGGGTGTTATGCAGTGTTACGCTACCTCCTCCTTTAGCCAACGTTTCGAATAGCGTTACAAGTGTGCGTAAGTACTTAGAAGCAGTACCGTGTTGCCAGCTCCACTCTACTACGAGCTGGCATTACAATATACTTCAAGATGGTTTTCTGCATTTAGCTTTGGTATAGCCGTCAATTACCGGATACCAAGGAACTATTGAGCTTGGCTCCGTCGTCTCTATTAATATTAATAGGGTTTTTATGAATTTCAATTGCCTCTGTAATTAGGCGTGCTCTGTAATTGCAGAAAACCATCTTGAAGTATACTGTAATGCCAGCTTGTAGTGGAGTGGAGCTGGCAACACGGTATTGCTTCTAAGTACTTAAGCACACATTTCACCACTAACATTTACACATCTGCCCTGATGATGGTCACTGTAACGCTGTCCAAAACGTTCTCTAAAGGAGGAGGTAGCGCAACACGGCGTAACATCCCAAAAACAAACAAAAAAAAAACCTTTTGGCCGTGAAAATCTAAAATCACATCTGCCAATTGAATATATATATATACCGATATAATGACACTTACTAACATTTCTTTATTACTATTTCAGTTTTCACTTACTTTGCTTTACTGTTAGTCGTAAGACGTAAAACACATAAGGATCAACCAATTTTCAAAGTGCTAAGCTGGGAACAAAGCAAACTATTTTAAGGTTATAATATTACACTATAACTGAATTGACAAGAGAAACAATATATTATAACACCAATGATGATCAAAAATTAATAATATTGTTTTGTAATAAAACTATTTCACATTGGTATAATGACTGGACTAATACAATTAGATATCTTTTATTTGAACCCAATTTTTTTTAAAGAAAGAAACATACCCGGGTTACAAATAACCCATAAATATATGAAAATCTCCTACTACTACCATAGTCAGCGGAAAATATTGGTTGATTCGTGTTGGTGGACTTAGCCTTAACGTTAAAAAGAGAATGTTATTTATGTATAACTTGTGTAGAATATAATATGTATGTATAAAATCCTCAAACTACTATTCCTGCAGAGTTCTGTTTGTTGTTTGGTTTTTTAAGTTATCATCGACAACCCTAAACATATCGTTTTGAATGTAAGTATGTTAGTTGTAAATCTCTTACTTTAAGTCACGCTTGTACGTCATTACTTATATATGTCGTTAGGTCACTAGTTTTAGGCCTTTCATTATTTTTACTTTAACTTTACTTAAAGTGAAATGACACCAAACTGCGCTATGCAAATATAACGTTTTTATTATTATAAGTATTAGTCGCAAGTCTAAGTAATGATTATTTTTTTTGTAAGTCAGTTATATTACTTTTATTATATATTCATTTGTAATAACCCTTAAGGTAATTTTTCACAACACAGCCACCGACTTGTAACATTTTTAACTTTTAAAAAGTGCCATTTTGTTAGAACCATCGAAATTTGTGACACCCAAAAAATCGTGACACCCAGACCAAAGGCAAAACAAAATGTGATTAAGAATTTTGAACGGCAAATAATACCGATTATTTGGTGCATAATACAACTCTGAATTGTTTAAAAGGAATTACTAAAAAAATATTTTATTCATCTTCAAATGCACCTCTAAGCTAGGATGCATGTTTCCACCTGTGACGGACTATTAAACATCTCTCTTCCTCCTCTTGTTATCTCCTCTCTTCGTCTCAATGCATACTCATTTGCTTCTCTGGCGATATTCTTTTCTCCGTGATATCAATACATTTTTATTGCATATCGAAGTTCACGCTTTTACGGTTCTCAATGGTAGCGATTTAAGTATCTTGTGCCAACAACGGAATGTTCAAATGCAATATGAATATTATTGGCAAATGCGAGTAAATGCATGGTGATATCTACACACCTTACTAAACATAGTATCTCAAATAACAGAACACCGAGTAAAATCACTCGACTGGAGAGGTATTAAACATATCGCTTCAGTTTTCCGCTCGATTGCTTCACATGTTCAAGTGAAGATTTTTCGAGAAGAATTTGATATCGTTCAATATACTTATTGAATATTCGCAATGAAAACAAATACTTAAGCAGATGATGTAGTTGGTAGGTCTCTTTGGTAAAACATTTCAATAAAAAAATGTATGTATGTCCTAAGATATAGAAATCGACTTTGAGAGTAAAAACGAAAACCGTGTCTTTAAGCTAAAATATGTTATCACATCCTCGTCAAAAGAAAGAAACCTCAAAATTCATTTAGGAGGATGAACACGTTATTAATGATGAACATTTACTTTTATACAAATATACAAACCTCACGGCATGACGGGAAATTAGCTTACATGGACTGTATTTAAGGCAAAATGACTAATGCTAGTAGGCCGCTGATAATAAAACCTCTTTGTGTCAACGCTGTGGTGGGTGTGCTATTTTACAGTCTCTTCATGAAAATAACCCAATCAAACAAGAAAAAATAATGTTTTGACAAAAATTTAAGCCACGGTGGAATGACATTATTTCTAAAAGGCGATTATAAACAACGTTTAAATACAAAATATGCATCATTTGCATCCACAACTTTTAAAAATTTAATATCAGCATTTTTAGGATCCTATCGCATCATTTTAAGGACATTAAGAAAAACGAAAGCCCTTGAAAAATGATTTCCAAGCACACCTTTTTATGTACGATATGGAAATATTTAAAAAAATACATTATAAAATACCAATTTTTTAAACACAATTTACTGACTAGCGTAGTAAATACATTTTATAGCTAAAACCATTATATATATTTGCACTATTTCCAAATACGACGTTAAAAGCAGGTAAAGAATATTTTGCAATAACTCTTACGAAATATATTACCACAGTAATACTAAACGTATCAAGAGTCATTTTCACTGTAATTTGTTTTCAAATATATCAGCGTATTTGAATGAAAATAAAATGTTTGTAAGGTCAAAGTATTGATTGTATAGGGTGGGCCATTAACATTTTGCACTTTTGAAATAATCATGAAAAAAAAATACAGATTGTATTTAAATAAATGATTATTGATAAGAACAAAAATATGCTGGAAAATCATTTTGTAAAAATAATTTCGTCAAAATGGCCGCCATCTCACCGCTGGCATTCCTCAAATCAGGCCCTTAGGTTCTAAAAAACTTTTCGATACAAATCTCGGGGTATATTGACCATTTATTGATGGATGTTCTCCTTTAATTAGAGTATAGTCACTGGTTTATTTACGTAAAATCGTCTTGTAATATATATATTGTATATGTATATATATATATATATATACAGAAATATTACCCATAAAAAAATCAGCTGGGGTTGGATCCGAGCTTCGGGGAGACCATGGAATATCTCTTCTGCGAGAGATCAGTTTGTCAGGGAAAATTTCTTTAAGCATTTTTTTTGCTCCGTAGCTGGTTTTTTCGAAATTTAAAAAAAAAAAATTAAATTAACAATTGAGCACTGATTAATCCTCTGTAATTGGTGATGCAAACGAAATAGGCGGCGTGCAATATTGTTTAGTAAAACAGAATAGAATCACTGTTGAGCAGAAAAGAACAAAATCATTGTTTTTGTAAAAATGCTTTACCCAGAAAGCGCGTTGCTCTCCCATAAAGCGATCCGGAATCCCCGCTAGCACGATTACAAAAGTGCTAATGTTTATCACCCACCCTATATTTTATTGCTATATTGGAAACATACATGGGTTAAACTTCAAGTTAGTTTGTATGAAAAAACCCACCTTCGTTAATGACCGATAATGTTTTTAAACAATAGGTTTAAGCCCTTCCATGTATTGATCTATCGCAACTCAGTGTTTTATTTATTGGGAGCCATACATGATTAATAATACGGTTTGGGGTTATTTCCCCGAGTTTCATTAGTGTTCCGATAAGATTAATTTATTCCCTACCAAACCGTTATTAAACGTAATGTTTTTTCACCATCCACTGGAGCTACATGTTAATGTGTAAGGATTGATTAAATAATGGATAAACTAATTATCATAAGTAGCAGAAATTCGACAATTTATTAGACTGTTTTGATAGTTAAAAAAAGTTTTCCGTTAAAGTTGTTTTTAATTTTTACCATCAGTTGGTACAAATTAAGTTGACCAGACTGTGAACTCATTATAGTATATTTAAAAAAACCGTTAAAATAATGAAATTAATTTTTGAAATACGTCGTATAATGAAGACCTCACACAATATCCGAGAATTATGTAAGTAAAATTTTGTCTTACAGTATCTGTTTAGGCAAATAAATAAAATAAATAACCTTCAATTAATATAATGTCGAGTTATATTTTAATTATGTGGGTATGCACAGAAAGCGCTATTGATTCTTAACCTTCATCTTTGCCAAATATCCCGGTCTTGGAATGCACTCCTTGCTTCATTCGCATACATACATCGGCTCACTGCCCTTTTGTTATTATGACTCTGGAGGCAAGATTCAAGTATTTTTGAAGTGTAAACTTCTTTAGCACCGTTGTGATTTGAAACTCGATGGAACGAAAAATAGTGATACTATAAATAGACAAACATAAACATTTATAGGATTTAGCCTGCGGGAGAATGAGATAGTATAATCGGTCTCCTCGTTATGCGATGTTTCGTAGCCTCCCTACTCAAGATTGGGAAGTAGACAAGTCTACTTTAGTTTTCTGAAGGTTTCACTTCTACTGCATGTGAATTGCACATTCTATTTTTTTACAGAGAATGATAAAAATAGAAGAAAACAAGTCTCAACACAGTTTGACATCTTCTGTATTTCATTAATTTTAAAAATATACACTGATTCCCGACAACAATTTTCATCACAAAATTAATTAATTTTAAGACAGAGCATTTCGATTTTAAACGGCAGACATGGAGGGTGCAAATATTTTGTTAAAATTAATTATTATTGATAATATTTTTTAAACATTGCTTTTCCTGTTTTTTTTTTAATGCGCCACCTCTGGGTCTACAGTCGGAAGCTATCTACTATCGTGGAGTGTATCATTAGAGATTTGTCATCTACTATTATAATCAGTTTTAATGACGTTTCCTGGAAGAGGCCTATAATAATATTATTGACAGTATCAGTACCTCCTCCACCGCCAATACTGACGCTCCGATATCAGGTTATTAGGACCCAACTACGCAATTAACTGCCATTCTATTAAGGTCCAAATAACATGTAACAGATTTTGCCTCCAGTGTCGATATTATGATTTACAAAGGAAAATGCATCACACAAAGTGTCACTGATTATAGGCAATCTAATGATACCCTAATTTATTTATAGAAAATTGCAGTGTCATATTCTCATAATGGAAAAAAAAACTGTTTCAATGCTATGAGCTATCACCATAAAGCTAAATTAACAAAAATTTCCGACCATTTAGAATATTTACCTAATACTTTATTAGCTAATAAAAAGACACTAATGGCGACCATTTGAAAAATTATTCTATGTCATCCAGTAAATATTGTTTTAAAAATATGTAAAACTATTCAAGGTAGAGATACCTCTAATAACTCTTATAACTGTTACCTCGATGACTCAGTTATTTAAAAGACTTTCAAGGTGAGCGAAAAATCCCTAAATTTAAATACCAGTGATGGTTCCTTTTTCGTGTAGTTTAAGACAATACATTTTTAAAGAGCCATTAACCAGCGGCCGAGAATTTAAATTTCATCGACGAACGATGATCTTGCAATCGTACCCTTTCAACTGTACAGGGAGATTCCGATGAGAAGGATTAATAATTCTCCAAAGCAGCATTTTAACCCGTTTAATCACAAGAGACCATATTTGTTCAGCTCACATAAGTCTCGTAAAAATCGTTGTGTCTCCCTTACTATCATAGTGAGAAGTATGAACTAAACAGTATTGGAAAGAGAAAACAACACGCTTTATATTCAAATCTAAAAGTCAACCACATTAAAATAAAATAATTCAAATGTACACCTTTAAGAAATCAATGTTTCCAACCCCAATTTGAAAAAAAATTATGAAACTTTGTGAATCTTTTAAGAATTATTTTTACATGAAACGACAAAAAGTGAGGTCACAATAACGTTTATAATTCATTCCTCTAATAAAATACGTGTTTTTATTTTTTTTCGTTATCAGTAATTTTAGATAGAAAAACATAAGGTTGGCCATTTTGAAAACTTTTTAAAATTTGCATAAAAAAATTTTGTATTTAAAAATTACATGGTTATTTCTAATAATACAATTTGAAAGCGTGTTTCATCACCTTTTGAGAACGGTTTTTAGTTTTCGGATACATTTACAAATATTCAATATATTTTGATTTTATTATAGAGCGGGAGTATTTTTTAGGTACTGACACAATACGCCCGAATTTTGAAGGGTTAACATAATAACTCAATATCGATTTTATTTTATTCAAAATTTGCTTCGATGAATAATCTATATTCAAAAATGCTCAAACTCGTGATGATGAAACTATTAAACTTATATACTTTTTGTAATTATTTTTTGATCATAAGTATTTATAGTTTTTCAATAATGTCTAAGCAAAATCAGAATGTAATTTTTTTTAAATATGTTATTTGTAAGACCGTAAATAAATAGGAAGTATTTTCGTCACAAAACGAGCGCGGATATATTTTTAATGATTTATTTGAATAAAAATAAAAATTCTGAAAAGCAGCTTTCCCAAATAATTTATTGATTTATTTTACTGTATGATTTGAAATTGTTTAACAAAATTTTCTTTGAAAATTTAACAAATCTGCCAACGACCTACGGTAAAACCTTTTTGTACTAAAAATAAACATATTTTCTCAAAATTTTAAATATAGATTTACTAGATTAAAGAACAGTCTTTCGAAATCAATTTATAATTATTTGTGGAAAAGAGACAATACGTCTAAAATTTGATTTAAAAATGACATATTTCCGGTTTTGTCTGGTTATTCCCTCCCTGGTGCATTTTCAATGTTTAGACTTAAATGTGTTTACATTTGACGTTTTGAGCATCAGAACAATCATAATTTATATCATCTTACCCAAATTATTGCCGTAGAAAAGATTGAGGGAAACACGGACATGGAAGACTGCAGTTGTCATAACTGCGGAAAGTGAGATGTAGATCGGGATAGGTGTGTTTTCTCTCTTAAGAAAGCCCACGAAGAATACTAACTTTCAAATCCTTTGTCATCGCCCCCCCCCCCCTTCCGATAGGAGAATTATAATGACATAATTAAGAAAACTCGTTTTAGCATATTAAAGATATTTTAAAACCGACACTTAGGTGTGTGAAGAAAAAAAAACTCACAGCGGAGGTGTGAACTTAAAAACTTAAAATTTATCTCTCATGTTTTGTAATACTTAATCCCCACGTAGCCTAATTGTGAGTTGCGGTTTCTGAATACTCGCACATATATAATCCGTACTCAGAATGCAAGGTTAATGTAAACGTAATGAGTTATATTAAGAAAGGGACATTTAGATATAGTCGATTTAGATAGTTGGGAACGCCCGAGAAAGACATGGTAAGAACGAGTTAAGCAAACACCTGAGTCGGGCCATGTCAGGAGTAAGAATTACAGAGGGAAAGTATGAGAATGTATGAATGTTAATGACTCTATGAGTGTATGCAAATACCTAGTTTTTTGGCGGTCAATCCTCTCTGCCTACGGCATGATGTTTAGTTGGTTTATAAAGCGTGATTTTAGTTAGTTAGCTCAGGAGTAAGACCTCGTTGAAAAATCACAACTTAAAAGCGGATCCAAACCACTTACGAATTTTCGTTTCCCCCTATATCCTTCAGATGAAAAGCGTTAATAAGGGGTGATATCACCCCACTGGCTCCGAGCATTTGATTTAAAAAAAATATATTTATTATAAAACATGTTCTTTCATTGCTCTATTCTAAGAAGTTTTCTATTATAAAAGATAAATTTATTCTACGGACTGCAGCACGGAGAATTTGAGGAAAACCGTTTTAATAATCTACATTGTTAATTTGGTATTCTTATAATTATTGACCTTTACGAGGTTATCGCAGTTTTGAAGCTTAATTTTTTTAACGGCGCATATTTTTTTTTTCTTTAATGAGACAAGACCAAGACAGTCTAAAATATGAAAGATATTTTTTTACAGAATCAAAATTACACAAAATAAATGAGGATCACGATTCTGGTCATATTACAGTCGTAAATATTTTCATGGCGTCGCGGCGTTTAAGTGCTTATCCGCATCGGCGTCGGCACAGATCATCCGTTACTCCAAACAGCTTGAAATGCCGCACAAGTACCTGTCGGTAAAGACGTTCCGCTGCTTTTCGAGAAATGTCTTTATAACATATGCCATGACAATACAGCGACTTTGAAAGTTCGTCACATCTAAGAAGTTTAGTTTAAGGGTGTCACGACTGGAATACGGCTTACTTGGAGTATATCGACTGTGAAAATACAAAGGATTACCATACTATCAGCTGTATTTCGTTATTTCTTTACCGCTAGGAAGTTGGAAACAAGTTTTGTATCCCAAACAGAAATATAAAGTTAATATAAATAAAATTTTAATGCTTTCACCTTCTTAACATTTCAGAATAATATTCTTAACAGGATATAACAAAACGCTTATAATTAACGCAGCTGTACTTCTCTGTGAACTAATTAAACCAGGCATATTTTAAATTAAACGATAAAACGGGTTTTATTATAACTCATCATTTATTAAAAAAAAAACGGGTGAAACCTTCTTGTCTTTTATATCCTAAATAATTTGTTTTTTGACGCCATTATCAGTTACTGTTTCAAAATTAAAATTTTACCAGTACCTATACATTAATGCTAATTTAATTTGGTAAAAAATACATGCTAATGGTATAATTATCCATTACTCACGACTTAACGATTTTAAATTATTGACCACGAGAGAAACATTTCTATTTCAAAACAAATATTTTGACATCGTTGAGTATGGTTATTAATTTGGGAGGCGGGCATGGGTACCGCCGCCTGGGAACCATTTATTGGATAACCAACACTTCTGCCGTAGGTCACCCCAAGTGGTTCGCTACGTTTGGTGACTTAGCAGTGGTGCCTGGGTTCATGGGGTGAGGTTTGTCCAGGCCTTGGCGGCGGATGCGTCTGCCGAAAAGCTCTGCGTGGCGGGCCGGATCAAGAGAGACTGGTTGAGGGAGGCTTTTTAACCGTTCCAGCCGGACTCTCTCAACCCATCGCCTTGCACTACAGTTGGAGGGATGGATTCATAAGTCCGTCACTCCTGGACCCATACCTTTTTCCTTCCCAACTTTAACTACTAGCACTTCCTATCCTTCCTTTCCTTAAAAAGACCCTCCATACAGCACCTCCTAAGATGACATAGGCCCTAAGGGAAATTATTTTCCCTAGGGTCTCCTGTGTGGAGTTAATGTAAAAAAATGTACTTGATAACGGACGGGTTATTCCACATAATATGAAAATTTTATCGATTTTCAAAGTTAATTTTCAAGTTCTATTAAGGATGGATTCAAGTTCTGTTAATATACAATTTTTGGCCATATTCAGAACACAAAAGAAACAACATAACTTTCACAGAACTTGGAAATTATAATATGCAATGAATGTTCAATTTCTGTGCAACAGAATTGTCCTGATATAAAAAATTATACAACTTCATTTGTTTAGTGTGTGCTTTTACTACATACTCACTTATATATTGTTTTTTCAAATTAAATATAAAGTTTAAACATTTTTCTGATATAAAACATAAACGTATCTTACAGTTGTTTTCAGTGAAATATTTAAATTTGAGAGATAGTTTTCCTTAGACATTCTAGGTATATAAAAGAAACACTTAAAAAGCAATACAATTCAAATTTGATAACGATAAATAAATAAAATTAAAATAAAGAAAAAATGTGCAAAAAGTGTCGCCAGAAACTAAAATTCTTCAAAAGAATGCCTTGATAAAATTTTTTCAATATTGTTCCATTTTAATGAGATACCTACTAAAGATATTAATGGAATTACAAATTTTTAGATTTATTACATAGATACGAAAGCGTGGCAGGTGTTTACTGTTATATAAATATTAGATGTTTGCTGTCAAATTAACATCAAATTTTATTCGTGCGAGAAGATAACATTTTTTCTGAATTTCAAAAAGAAAATCGTTTAAATTTTGCATTAAAGCACAGTAATGAGTTATTTTAAATAACCCAAGTCAAATTGAAAACATTGTAAAAAGCAGATAAAACGACTGCGACACCGTAAAACTGATGTTTAATTATCTTAAAATGTTTTCTGTCAAGAGCGACAGAGAAAAAAACAGGATAATTATAACGCTTGAAGGGCGTGGGAAAAGGTTTGTCTGTTGTTTTCACAAAACAAATTGACCACAGTGAAATGTAAAATAAACTCTTATTGAAAAAATCATCTGCCGCGGTGTTGTGTTTACTAGTTTTGATACAGGCTGGGAAAAAAACTAATATGAAAATAAATTTAAATAATTTTTACGTATTAAAAATTGGTAAGCAATGTGGCTTCACCGGAGAATGCTCAAGGTCCCATGGACCGACATGATTACCAACACAGAAATTCTCAGGCGGGCTAGAGCAGATGCAGAACTGCTTACATTAATAAAAATCAGGAAAATTTCATATCTGGGTCATATACTTCGAGGGGAGAAGTATCACTTGCTCCATTTGATATTGAAAGGCAAGATAGAGGGTCGCCGAGGGCCTGGTTGGAAACAAATGTCTTGGCTGCGTAATATACGAGAGTGGACCGGCATTAGAAGTGTGGAGGAGCTATTCCGGGCAGCGCAAGACAGAGAGACATTCTCAAGAGTATCGCCAACGTCGGGGGGACTTGATACGGCACACAAACAAGAAGAAGTAATATTATTAACGTATGCAAATTAATTAATGTAGACTGTCAAGACTGTACGCATATCTTACGAAGGAAAAATATACAAGGGGTGGGTAGGAAACTGGGGGTCAGTTTATCCAGGAGTAACGGACGTAAGAGTATATTCCCCCCACTGCAGTGCAAAACTATGTCCCGAGAGAGACCTGCTGAAGAAGTCAAAAGGTCTCCCTCAAACAGCCTCTCCCGATCCGGCTTGCCACGCAGACGGTTGGTAGACACATCCACCGCCAAGATCCCGACAAACCTCACCCTATTAATCTGGGCACCCCCACTAAGTCACCAAAAGTTGTACCAACATCTCTGCCATAGGTCACCAAACCACTTGGGGTGACCTATGGCAGAGATGTTGATTTTACAATAAATGATCCAATACCCGACTCCCAAATTGAAAAACTCCCAAAACTCCCATTATTTTGGATAGATAATATTAAAAAAGGTTTAGAGCGGTGCCTCTAATATATACACATAAACACACAGGGTGTTAAGAAACGTACTTGACAGTGTTTGCTAACATTATTTTGAATAAAATTTATCAATGTTAATTTCATTACCAATTTTTACTCCAAATAATGCCCGGAATCACCGGTTAAAGTAAGTGAATCACGCCCCACACCCTGTATATATACGTGATAAAATAAAATAATAATATCAGATACAATCAAGCAATTTAAAATGAAATTAAATTAAATGAAATTCATATTAAAAACTTAGTCACAATCTAGGTAGGAAATCATTTCAATAGACGTTTATAAATAATAAAAAAGCACGCGTGAGTCACCCTCTTGCCGTATCGTGTATTCACCATTGTATACAGAAATAGATTAGGGAAAAAATCATGTTGCCGTGACAGTATTAATTTTTAAATTGGTTCACAGAGATACTGGTTTCCAATATTATTATAATATAATTACGATTCAAAATGTCCAGATGGTACATTAAATGGTTGATGATGACCTTATGTGAAATACAACTAATCAAAGTATAAAGCAATCTATCTCTAAGCAATGTTTTTATAAACATTTTTCTTATCTCTTTAAAAAATGTTCAGAAATACTAGCTGGTCCCCGGCATGCGTTGCTATGCATTTTATAAAGAAATTGTTTCTCCCTGAGTGTCCTTTCCCATTCGTCCCGTTCCCCTTCCGCCTCCCCTTCTTCTTCTGCGTCCTCTTCCCCTCTCGCGTTCCCACTCCGTCACCTCCACCTTCCCTCTCCCCACTCCACTCTCCCCCCCTTCCCCCGTCCCGCGAACCCCCCTCCCTAGTTCCCCTCCCCCCTCACACGTCCCCTTCCCCTCCCGCGTTCCCCTTCCACCTTCTCCGCCTTCCCTCTTCCCTTTCCCGCTCCCTCATCCCGCCAATCCTCCTCCCTCGTTCCATATATTCAATCCCAGTACATTCACTTTTTAAACAGCCCGCGTGCCACCTTTTACAATTTTTATTCAAATTTCCATTTTTCATGTATATTAAATTTGGTACCTAACATAGGGTAGGTACCTATTTAAAATATCTAAAATTCTTGATTCGATTCAAACTATTAGGGGAGTACCTACTTTAAATAAATTTATCAACTTAAAGATTTTCAAAAATAGAATCCTGATTTAACAATCATTGTTTTGCAAAATGTTATTCTCAATCACGCGAACTGTCAAACGTGCGATATTCGTTATGTTTTCTGCAATTATCCAATTTTCTTAATTTTTCTCTCCGTAACAACCATCCTCGTACTTCAAGGAATATTCTAAAAAAAGAATTTGCGAAATCGGTTCAGCTGCTCTCGAGATTTGCGCTTAGCAACACATTCAGCGATTCCTTTTTTTATATAAGAAGATTACTGTGGTTATTACCTGCACACAAAACACGTGAAGTTATTTAATGGTATTAGGTAATGAATTTTTTTTCAGACCTTGACTGACAGATTGTTATTATAATAATATTATATATATATATGCATCAGTAAGAATATAAAACTAACAAGTGTGATGAATTGAGGCTTCAAAAAGCGTTAAAAACCATTGCTATAATGACTTATGTAGGATTGATCCTAGATGAATGCTGACAAAAGATATTAAAACATTAAGTCCACATAGCCATTTTTGAGGATTTACGCGAATGGTTTATTTAACTAAAGTGAAAAAGTTAATATATTCAACAAGGAGTGAGGGCGGGTTTGAATTCCATATTAAAGGAGGTAAGAAACATAAAAGCTTGTAAGAGAAAACAAGTTTTCATGCGATCAACCGTGTACTATAAGGAAGGCGTTCAGCGTATTTTCCGGGCGGCCGTGCACAGCTGCCGAAGCTAACAGTGATATATTTCTGGATACCTTCCATTAACATTCTTCTTCTTGTGCCCTATCCTTTCAACGGATGTTGGCTATCATGTTGGCTATGCGGATTTTGTTTACTGCCGCTCGGAACAGCTCTACGGTGGACTGGCCAAACCACTGTCTCGGGTTTTTCAGCCATGAGGTTCACCTTCTTCCAGGGCCCCGTCTTCCGGCAATATTTCCCTGCATTATGAGATGCAGGATCTCATACTTCTCTGGATGTCTCATCACATGTCCAACATATTGAAGTTTTCGGATTTTTATAGTTTTGATAACTTATTTTTCTTTATTCATTCGAAACATAACATCTATTCGTCCATCCAGCTTATTTTGAGTATTCTTCTGTAGATCCACATCTCGAATGCCTCAAGTCGCCTAATTAGTTCTTCAGTAAGCGTCCATGCTTCCATTCCATAAAATAATATCGCAAAGATGTAGCATCTAACCATTCGCATTCTTAATCCAAGGTTGAGATCATGACTGCAGAACATCTTTTTCATGCGGATAAAGGTTGCACGAGCTTGCTCAATGCGACATTTGATTTCAACCGAAGGATCCCGTCTGTTATTTATATTGCAGTCTAAGTACATAATACTCTGTATTTTCTCTAGTTTGTTCCAGCAATATAAAGATTTTCATCCAATGCGTTATTATTGTTTATAAGCAAGTATTTTGTTGTATTTATATTCAATTCTAGCCCAAAATTCTCACAAGTCTTCACCACTTGATTCAGCAAAAGTTGTAGATCCTCAATGTTACTTGTTAAGTACCGTATCATTCATTTAACATACCGGTTAAAAAAACATAACATTAATATCTTACTATTATGTTCCGTTGATTGCATTGGCCATCAGAATCAAAATACCAATAAAATCATCTATCAATAAAAGTAGATTGTCTGTGGGTTTATGATTTTAATTTAAATCTACATTATTGTCTCGAGATTGATGCATACTTGATCTGAAATACAAAAGGAAGGTCACTGTTTATATAATATTTCAAAAAACCACCCACCTTTCTCACCCCTTAAGGCGAAATTAAGTCTGGACAACACAGTGATTCAGTTATTATTTTTATACTGGGTGAAGGTACGTACTTACTGTATCCAGTGATGTCTGACATTATTTGACTACTCAGCCGAGTAAAAGGCCAACTCTTCATCCCGACTCTATCTGTCCTACTGATTTGTTATGTTGCAAGTTAAAACAAACAAAATAAAAAAAAAAACGACAAATAAAAATCGTTAATCCCGAGACCAAAATTTCATTCCAACTAATGTCAGGAATCACTAGTTAACGCAAGTCAAGTACATACCTTAAGAGGGTATTAACAGAGAAAACCAGAAATATGTCATTTTTAAATCACATTTTAGACGTATTGACTCTTTTCCACAAAAAATTATAAATGGATTTCGAAAGATTGTTCTTTTTGCATTCGCATGTTTTAAATTTTGAGAAAAAGTGTTCATTTTTAGTATAATAAGGTTATACCATAGGTCGTTGGCAGATTTGTTAAATTAAAAAAAAAGATTTTGTATTATACCGCAGCCATTTCAAATCATATAATCATGCAGTTAAATAAATCAATTCATTATCTGGGTATAGCATGTTTCAGAATTTTAATTTTAGTTTAAATAAAACCATTAAAAATATATATACGTACATATGTTTCTTGACGAAAATTGGTCCGTTTGGGTATTTATTTGCGCACTTACAAACTAATATATTTCAGATTTTTTTTAAATTCTTATTTAACTTAGACATTATTGAAAAATGATAAATACTTATAATCAAAAAATAATTACAAAAAGTACATTATTTTAATAGTTTTATCATCACGCCTTTCAGTATTTTTAGATGTAGTTATAATAATAATAATAATAAAATAATAATAATAATTTATTCCAGGATGTGGGGAGGATAGTGCACTCCCACACGTCCCATATAGTTATACATATTTATATATTTACATAGTAAAGAAATAAGAACGTAAATAGAAAGTAAAAATAATAGTAATAAGAATTAATAATAACAAAAGTAAATATTCAATTATTATGCAGGGCGTGATCTTAAGTGCGCTCGGGCCCATCGCTCACTCAGGAGTGGAGCTTGGTGCTGGAAGGCTGCGGTCACCAACGTGTTGTCGGAGGCCATTAGCCGCATCCTGGCTCCAGTGACCCGGTGTCTCATCAGACTGGCGAATCCATGGAGTCCTAATTCTGTGAACATTGTTGAAGCGCTGCTATACCTTCTGAATCCAAATATGATTCTGCACGCATCATTATATTGGATCCGGAGACGTTCCATTAAGCTTACTCGGTATTGACACCATGTTTCACATGTAAATTTATAATATAATATAATTTATAATATATTTATAAATTTATAAATTAAAGCAAATTTGGAATGAAATAAAATCGATATTGAGTTATAATTTTATTAAGCTGGTACGGAGAATATTTAATATTTCTCATTGTAACCGCCCTGTACGATCGTAAGAACAACTTTCGACGAAATGTGGATTTTCGTCCGCTGGCTGGTTAAACGCTCTTAACACCCCGTTTAATAAGATTATATAATAACTTTAGAGCCACACCTGAATCTCGGTGATGAAAAACCAAGGTGAAATGCAAAATCACCGATAAGTGCTGCTGACAGTAAGTCTGAAACGTCCTCCCGAACATTCATTTAACAAATTGTGACAATCTCCCTTCTTCTCTTATACCATCCACTTAATTATTCAAGGAATAAATCACATTTGAAAGCTCACTTTTCAGTGGATCTTGCGAAGTGCGGCATTAGTAACGGAAGTACGGTCCAGAAAAGCTTTGTCTCTTGCTTCTTGCCAGTTGCAAGGCCGACCACTTTTGGGCTGCTGCTATATTTATAATATCTGAATCTCCGAGACTGGACGTCACACGCATTCATTGCAGAGGAGAGAGATACGTGATATCACTTGTTATTTGAGGAAAATGCGAAAAATTATACGAATTTCCGTAAATTTTTTGATTCATACGGATGAGAAGCACGTGACTATTTTTATTAACATTATTTTCCATAATATTTTAATGTAAATACCGCACAAGAATCCAAACTACTTCCAACTGTCTGAAGCCAGTGAAACAATGGCATCCCCAAATGGGGTAAGCTGTGAAGCTGAAAATAGTGGGAAAGGGTAGGTGACCAGAAAGGGGAAGGAGGGAAAGTACCCGATTATTCAGATCTGGTAACATGGCTAAAGCCATTTGAAGCAATTCTGATTTTAGTTTTGAATGGTGAGCTTTCACCAGTGAGATACTGAAAGTATCTACCACTCTGGAACATGCCACAAATACACCATGTATTATATTAAGTGATTAAATTGCGTAATAATACAAATCAATCTAATAAAATTTATTCGATCACTTTAGGATTGGAACCAGCGACCTCAATAACCAATCAATCACGGAGGACGTGAAGCACATTAAAATATATGTTTTTATAGATTTTCAGAGAATAATAATAATAATAATTGGCTAATTTATATAGCGCCGTTTTCGTGGAAAATCACCTCAAGGGCGCTGTACAAATAATATATAAAAGAATTAATATTACTGGCTTAAAACAAAGATTTACAATTACAACTAATGACTTACATCTAAGACTTATAGCTACTTATATAACTGACTTATAACTAAGATTTACAATTATAACTAGTGACTTACATCAAAGACTTATAGCTAGTGACTTATGACTAATACATATAGATTCTAACCTAAAACTGGTGACTTATTAACACACATATTTACAATTAAGATTAGCTCCAGAAGAAGTAAAATTACACTAATATATGTATATATTTTATCAAAAAAACAATATTTTGAATATGGTACAGAGATACTCGTACATAGAAACAACTGATAAAGGTCAGATTGACCCAAAGGTTTAAGTACTATGGAAGGGCTGTACGGTTTATAAAACTGCTTTAGTATTTTTGATTGCATGCTTTTTATATTAATTTTCTTATTGCACACTTTTAAATTGCGCAGTAATTGCAAGTGATTAAGCGAGACAAGAAAATGCATTATATAATGCATTATTTATTGCATTAACCCCTCCGCAACGTAAGCAGATATATGCGTTAAAAATACGACAGCAGTCAAGTACAATAAGCGCGTTTACACGTCAGCGCGTGTGTCTCCATAGAAACCGTTACAACTCTGTTATTGTTTTAGTTACATCCGTAAAATAAAAAGTGAAAGGTCGATAGTGAATCATGCTGCACATTATTTATTCAAGTTGTCCATAGAAATACATAAAAAGAACATTCTGTCAGACGCGCAGTCTGACACATAATTTATCCCGCCAAATTTCGTACGGGCGCCCGACATTGTTAATTTCTATTAAATATTTTTATATGAAATGATAAAAAGTGAGGTCACAAAAGTGTTTATTACACATTTATATAATATAATAAGTATTGTTGTTTACATAATCTGTGATTTTAGTACCGTTTTCACATAAAAACATCACGTGAGTCATTTTCACATTTTTTTAATGTTTGCATTCTAAATTTTAATATTTGCAAATGTTAATATTTATTTGTAATATAATAATTCGAAAGCTTATTTTGTAACCTGTCTAAAACAGTTTTTACTATTCGGCTACGTTCAGAAATGTTTCATTTATAGAGCTTTAATTGTGAAGCGGTAATAATACAAAGTTTTCGTAAAATGTCATTTCGTTAAAGACATTAAAAGTGCATATTGGCGATTTTCTGAGATCAATAATAATTAGTTTTGAGCAATTTACCGTACTCTCTCATGCTCAAAACTTGCTTCCTACTCTTTCAGAACTTTCAAAAGCTTTCAAGGAACACACAAAACATAGCCTACAAAGAACTTAACACAAGTTAAAAGTTAAAAGTAATGGATAACTCAAAAGCAATTGAAAAGCGCTCTACAAAATGATGTTTTAACGAAGAAAATAAAATAATTCACTAATCCGAAGCTTTTTCTTATTATGAACCACGAAATGTTTTATTTTAAGGCTACTTTACTACTGAAAAATCGGTTAAGATCTTACCATAATATTCTCGTGAAAACATGCATTTAAACATTAACCCTTCAAAAATAGGGCATATTTTGTGAGAAGTTAAAAAGTATTTCCGCTTTGCAATAAAATCCCAACAAATGGAATGTTTGTGAACGTATCCGAAAACTAAATGGTTTTGGAAAACGATGAAATACGCTGTAAAATGATATTATTGGAAATGTGTAATTGTGATTTTTTAAACATAAAAATTTTTAATGCAATTTTTACGTTTTTTCTTACTAAAATTACTGATAACGAAAAAAAGAATTTAAAAACCCACACGCATTTTATTAGAAAAATCAATTACAAACGTTATTGTTACCTCACTTTTTTGTCGGTTCAGGTAAAAATAATTCCCACAACGAATCAATAAAAACAATTCACAAAGCTCATATTTTTTTTAAAATTGCGGTCGGAAAATTTTGGTTTCATATAGGTGTATATAAATTGCATGTACATAAATTGTTTTGTGGTTAATTTTTACATTTGAATATTTAGAGTGTTGTTTTCTCTTTCCGATACCGTTTAGATCACATTTCTCACTTAAGTACTAGTTAAGTACTCACTTAAGTACTAGTTAAATACTACCTTAAGTATTAGTTTCATTCTATTAACTTAAACCCCCGCTATTCAGTACCAGGCATTGAAGACTTCCACGAGGTGAGGCAAAAGTAAAGTCATGGTATGAATTGGCTGCCACTTTGTTAGAAATGAAAAAAAACGTTTTTACGGAAAGTTTATTAGAAGGTGTAAAATTGAAGACATTAAGTTGAAAATATGATCTCGGTCAAATGACCACCTCCTGAGTTGATGCCTATTTGTTACCTTGCCCAATGTGATCAAAGGCTAAGATTGAAAAAAAAACTTATTTTTTTTCTTATTATATTTATACAACCAAAAGAATATATTTATAAGTTACAAATCAGTATAATTAACAGTTAAAATAAACTGTTTTAAACAAATTTATATGTTAATATTGCAATTATGGCAAGCTATAAAGTACAAACTTTTTACGAATACAAGTTCAATAATAAACCGATTATGACGTAGCGAAACTTAAAACTTTGGCTAATTAAATCGTTATGTCAATAATGAGTATGAGTTTTGCTTTATTTTTTTAATGATAATACTGCACATGAGTCACAACTGGTACTAACCGTCTGAAGCCAATGAGACTATGGCATCCCTAATTAGAGTATGTTGTGAGGCTGTAGGTAGTGGGAAGGGGATGGATATGGGAAGAGGATGGTAGGGAAATAACTAGCTGT
Source organism: Limnephilus rhombicus (assembly GCA_929108145.2). Lineage (NCBI taxonomy): Eukaryota > Metazoa > Arthropoda > Insecta > Trichoptera > Limnephilidae > Limnephilus > Limnephilus rhombicus. The sequence continues at coordinate 57,198,260 of OV815270.1, read as the reverse complement.
TCACCAAATACGGCTATAGCTATTTAAAGCAGCATTTTGATTCAGTTTTAACACACTTTGTAGGAAAATAACCACATAATAAAATAAATATTATAAATTTTCCAAAGCATATATTTACTGCTGCAGCTTGCTTTACGAGGTTCACGATTTTACGATTTAAAATTGTTCACAAGAGAAAAATAATTTCACCAACACAGAGTTCCCACTATCTCGGCTAGATTCCGAAATAGTTATAATTTATTTAGCTTCGTGTAATTTGAGAGGAGCCAGAAAGCTTTGGGACTATGCGCCGTGCGCTGTGCACTGTGCATTGAATGCTCCCATACAAACTCGACGCTCAACTAAATAATAATTGCTCGATCATTAAAATCAGATGCAAACTCCCGCAGTTACTTTTAAAGAAGTATAATTATTTGCATTGACAGTTCAAATATGAAGCGATCGTTCCGCAAAGTTTTGTTAGTTTTCCGTTAAAGTTGTTTTTTTTATTTTGTCATCAGTTGGTACGAATTAAGTTGACAATACTATGTACCAGTCCTGGCATAAATATACCAAACCACCCACAGTCCTGGATTTGTCAATAGGCCTTATGGGCCGCGGTAGCCTATAAGAGAATGATAATGATAGGTGGCAACTAGGAGAAGGAGCAAAGGGCAGCGCAAATAATATTGCCCATACTTACGAAAAGTATAAATCCGTCACTGCTTTGTACCCATTATAATATATTGACCGGTCAGTGGTTGAGTGGGCATAGCGCTTGGGTCCCACCCGAGCGTCTATTCGTGACCCGGGAATGTTTGTCTTTCTTTAAAAAAAAAAAACCGTTAAAATAATGAAAATAATTTTTTTTTTATTGGTGCCCTTTTTTACTCATTTAAAGTACGCTCTAGCGTGTTTAAATCGCACTTTATGGAACGCGCGTTTTTTAAAGTTACCATGGCAACATCAACAAATCAACAAAATGTGAAGTCTAAATGTCAACTTTTAACTATAAATCTGACAGGAATATTTTAAACGTCAAATAAAACAAACACTTTGAATACATACGCCTTCTTAGCAACGTCATCCTTGCTAATTGCCTTCATGAATGCATGCACTTTCACAAATGATTTTAAATCAACCCCTTTATTTATCCTCAACAGACATTGCAATTTCGAATGTATGGCCCACATAGTCGATGCTTTGTACTGTTCCGACATTTTCTGAAGGTAAGCAAGCACAACTCGTTCATCTACATCTACTACGTTTTGTTCCTCCATCCATGTTATGAACCTTTCATATTCTTTTTTATAAACGTCTTTGGATTTTTCAGGTATTAACCGCGATTCTGCTTTGGTATTTAAATTATCAATGTTAGAACTCATTTTACAACACACAATAACTAGTAAAAACTGTGATGTCAACTATTAATCTTATGTGACAGATTGCAAATTAATGTTTGTGTTTTTCATTTCCATGACAACAAGATATTGTGATGTCACATCACGAATTCATTAATCGTTCTTATTTCCAAATTTTTAAAAATAATATCAATATACATGTTTTCAAAGTGTATCAATAAAAAAAATAGCGTAAAGTATTCGTGGATAACTGGTCTTTAAAACACTTGCTTTATTTCGAGCACTCGGCTACGCCGTCGTGCTCGAAAAATCGCGCGTGTTTTAAAGACCTGTTTATCCACTTATATTTTAATATACTATAAAAATACGCTATATAATAGAAGAGCACACCAATATCCCAGTAAAATGCAATTGAATTTTGTTGTACAGTTTCTGTTCAGTCAAATAAACAAAATAAATCACCTTCAATTAGAGTTTTTTTCCTTTACGTGGGCCATGCAGAGAAAGAGTTATTGATTCTTTACATAATGTTTAAATTCTAATATATTATATCCGTATTTTAAATAGAACCCATCTGGGTGTTTTTAACTAACTAATTTATTACATTTATCATCACGCCGTTTCTCCATATGGGTAGGCAGAGAGGAAGGACCGCCAAACATCCCGGTCTTGGCCTACATTCTTTGCTTCATTCACATACTCACATACATAAGCTGAAAATATTCTACTACCACCACAGTAAACCGAAAATTTTGCTTGTGTGTTGGTGGAGGACTTAGCCTGCCTAGGAATTGAACTCACGACGCCTGCGTGGAACCCATATGTGAATGAATTGTTTGCGCTGGTATTGCAAAAATATATCAAAAAAGGCTAACAATTACAATATTGGTCTGAATCACCGATTTAATATTGTATTTATTAGCGCCTTCCGTGAAAGGTGTCAGTTGGTTTACGGACAAAACTATTTATTCATGTTCATTTTGCGTATGCATGGGCGCAAACAATTAATTCAAAATACATTTGGAATTATTTTAATAGTCCAGTCAACGAATGGTCCAAAAGGAGGCGTAGAGTGCGTGAGCAGGAACATAAGCGATTCCTTCTTGTTTAGGGTGCTTAGGGTGTGAACATATAAAAAGTCCTGACGTCTAGGTGGTGAGCTAGGGGGCGGGAGGGGGGGGGGGGACGGGCCCGATTTTTGGGTTTCCGTTTATATCTCGAAAACGTTGCGTCGCAGAGGAAAGCTTTTTGAATAAGTAAAAGCTCATAAATTATCTAGAACTTTTATTCTATACGTAATTTTCGAAATCCTAGCCGTTTCTGAGTTATACTATCCACAAAATGTCAATATTTTCGAAAAATATCATTTTACCTCACATTTTTCATCAAACATTCCTTCATATCGTCTAAAATATTCATCAAAGAAAGAAATTCGTTTGAAAGAAGTTTTAAATAATTTAATTCTCTTTTAGAATATATTATTTTAGAATGTAAATAAAACTCCAACCAGTAAATATTTACAGCAATTTTAAGTTTTTTCGTAAAATGTCGTCATTTTCAGAAAAAGCTGTTTTTTCTCACCAAATTATTAAGACGGGTTTTTTCTTCGGGGGAAATTCCTTATTAATTTTTGCACACAAGAAAGCAGCTAAGATGTTCTCGAACAGATGATTAGTGGAATTCATTTTATAATCATTATTATTGTGATGGGTGATTAGTTTAATGGTCGGAGATGCTACAATAACGTGCTACGATGCTGTTCGAGTTGGTGAAAAGGCAATGAATGCGATAGTGGGCTTGACATTCTCAGACATCAAGTTGTCCCGCAAAGATCGGGCATTCCCAGTGTCTTCTGTCAGCTCGTCGATAAAAATTCACGATGCAAAGGTTACAGTTGACCCAAAATCGCTGTTTCAGCGGATGTATATAATCAAACAATCAGATGAGGATTTGATGAAATTTTTTTAGAATGAGTTGGCCCCATTTCTCTTGGCACTGTTCAATGAAAGTGGGATGCGTAAGACAACTAAATCTGTTCTGTATAGTTTATTCAAGCCTACTAAAAAAACTGTTCTACTGTGTCAGATGAACATAGTTGTGGACGGAGGATTTCTACCACACAGAGTAATTTGGCAAAAAGATGCCTCCGTTGCCGCAATTTGTGATCATAATATTACCTATGTCAACCACCACTATTCTGGAATGACTCGCACTGTGGTATTTGATGGGTACGCAAACCGAGCCAATAGTACGAAATCACAAGAACAGATGCGACGATACAGACTGAGAAGGTCAGCTGACATCAATTTGACATGGAACAAATCAATACCCGTTAAACAGGAAGATTTTTTATCCAATCCTACCAACAAAAGTAACTTCATCTCTTTACTACAGACAAAGTTTTGGGAGAATGGGATACAGACTCTTTAGGCCACCGATGATGCTGACGTCCTTATCGTGAAGACTGCTGTGGAACTATCCTTTCACAACTCTGTGGCTATCGTTGGTGAGGATGTGGACCTCACTGTCCTTTTGATTGCTTCCAAGATATTCTGTTGCTGAAACCCGGACGAGGGAAAATCAAAACAATGGCACTGTCCACCCAAGAGATGCATCGTGGATTTGAACACATCTAATTTTTACATTCATTTGCCGGCTGCGATACAACGTCTGCAACTTTCGGGAGAAGCAAGGTGGACTTTTCAAAATTGTACTTGGAGTCAGAAATGATCAAGCAAGCGGCAATGATCTTTTACAACCCCTCCTCTACTCACGACGAGGTTGAAGAAGAAAATAGTATGCGGCGCCAAAAAGACAGACCTCCCTTAACCAGTACCGCTTCCAGTCGTTCACAAGGTACGTGGCAAATATGAAGCCTGACATCAGCTCCCTCCCTCCAACAGAGAGTGCAGCTAAGCAGCATTCCCGGCGGACATACCACCAAGTTCAGCAGTGGCTCGGGATTGAGCTGCCCCCTGAGGAATGGATTGTGCAATTGGCAAATGTGGATGCCGAAAAGCAATGCTGGCCTGTTCTGCAGCGTGCCTTGACTGCCAAGGGAGATGCCTCAATAGCGTGCCTGTTGCCGAGGACGACGAAAAAGACGACGTAGAGCCCATTCAGCAAGAACCATCCACCACTGAGAATGACGATGCCATGAATGAACCAATGCTTGCCAGGACCCTCACGTCCAAAGAGGATGAAAACTTGAATCCATATTAAGTTGAGAGTGTAACATGATGTTATTGATAACATTGAGGCTTATAATTTTATGTATTTAATGTAACGAAATAGAATAAAATTATGATGAGATTATCATTATAAATTTTAAAATCATTATAATATTAAAATTTTTCAAGTTACATGATTTTTGTCTACTTTATTTAATAACTGGCTTTAAAGTGTGGTCACACATATTATTAGGTGAACAAACAAAAGTTGTGTGTCAAAAATAAGAAGAAAACATATTAAGTACTTGAAAACAGCTGTTTTAAAAATGACGACATTTTACGAAAAAACTTAAAATTGCTGTAAATATTTACTGGTTAGAGATTTATTTACATATGTATATATATTCTTAAAGAAAATTAAATTATTTACAACTTTTTTCACATAAACTTCTTTCTTTGATGAATATTTTAGACGATATGAAGGAATGTTTGATGAAATATGTGAGGTAAAATGATTTTTTCTAAAATATCGACATTCGTGGAGCGTGTAACTCAAAAACGGCTGGGATTTCCAAAATTACGTATAGAATAAAAGTTGTAGATAATTTTGTGAGCTTTTACTTATTTTAAAAAGTTTTCCTCTGCGATGCACCGTTTTTGAGATATAAACGGAAACCAGAAAATCAGGACCTTCCCCCCCCCCTCCCCTCACTAGCTCACCACCTAGACGTCAGTACTTTTAGTATGTTCACACCCTAAGCACCCTAACCAAGTCCTGAAGGAATTGCTTAGATTCCTGCTCACGCACTCTACACCTCCTTCCTTGACTGGACTATAAGCATTAAACCTTAAATATTACTTTAAAAAACAAAAGCTGCAAGGGCAAAGATGCCTTTTTAGAAACTAGAGAAAGACAATAACACTTACTTTAGTTCCTCGTATCAGTGAATCATCTGCTATGTTTAAAAATGTTTACAGTTCCAAATAATTATTTATGCAACTTTGATGGGAATAATAACAATGAGTAATCATTGTGGCAAAATCGTGCCGCAATGTTGTGCAAATGTATTTCAATGTTGCAGTTGTAGTTACAGTTATAGTATTGCACAGTTTGCTAGCAGGAGTTGCGCGGTTTCACAGTTCTGCATTCCCCATGCATGCGATGCAGCTGCATTATTCATGGTATTCGCCAGATTATCACCTCATATAGCCTTATAGCCTACTGGGTTAACTTTTACGTACATTTACCCGCATGTGCATGCGGATGTCGACAAATCTTTGAGCTTTTACCGGCCAAGGTATTAACCTTTCAGAAACTCGCCAAGCATTTTATAATACTTCTATTTTTGAGACTGAATGGTGGAATTCCATTATAATATATTACAACTAAAACTTTATTCCACTTAATTTTATTTGACTGTAACCAGTTTCAGCTCGTTAGAGCCATCTTCAGACTGGTACAAATAATTCTTAGTCTACGGTTTAAAACCTTAGGGTTTTTCCCTAATCAACATTGAAGTGAGCTTCAAACCCAAGGTTATTAGCCTACTGGAATTACCAAAATATTTTGAATTTCGAGAGTCTAAAACGACTTAGCAACAAATATTAGAAATCATATTAGAAATCAAACCAGCATTTTACACTAATAATATTATAGGCATACTTTTAATGAACGGTAAGGATAAGGAAGACAGTCTATCTCACTCGGGAATTGATTCACTTCAATGCAGCGACTGCCCAGTTTTTTTATATTGGTAAAACAGCGCGCAACATAAACACCCGTGTAAAAAAACATCTTAGATGTTTACACAGCTCTGGATTTTCAGAATTTGCAAACCACTTGATCGAAAAAGACCATAAATTTGACAAAAACGCCGGCGCCAAACTTATTCATAAAAACAATATCGGTATAAGGTTGAATAATTTAGAGGCACTTGAACTTAGGAAAGCCATAAACACTAATAGTAAGGTAGTTAATAACCAATAAATTTAAATAAAAGTCCCATACTAAGATTGTTCCCTATTGATAAAGAACACGTCCGTTCCCTTCACAATTCTCCATCTATGCCTTCTTCCTCCTCCTCCACTTGACGAGTCCAGCCCATTTTTGGCAAATTATATATTATAACACACATGTAACCTAATGTTAGTAGAGTATTATACTGCCCTGATGAAGCTACGGTTGTAGCGAAACCCGGTCGGCATAAAAAGTGGTGTTTACAAAGTTATTGTTTTATTTCAAATTAATAATGTTACATCACAAAGTATCCGCTTCATATGAACAAATAAAAATTACCTCTTTAAGTCGAAATAAAAAATTTCGTTTATGTTTTAAAATTACTATAAAAAAGGTATTTTTAACCATGTTTTATTGAAGTGAAAACTTCTTTAGCACCTTTTGATTTGAAACTCGATGAAACAGAAACGAGCAACACTAAAAGGAGACAAACGCATACATCAAACATATATACAGCACAACTGAAAACCTACTTTCTAGGAGAAATTCTGAAATGTAGCTGAGCAGTGACATTTTTGTCAATAGAATCAACGATGAATTAATAAAAACTGTAACATTGTAAAAAATGCGTTGATGAATAAACGTTTTTATTATTATTATTAATTTATTTATTAAAGAATTTATCCTCTGAGAGAATTAGAAAGACTTATCGGTGTTCCTCTTTGTGCATTGCTTCGTAGTCTACCGGCCAACTGCTTGTGCGGTGCTTCGTAGAATAAATTGTAAAATAATTTTTAAACTTGGTAACACTATTATAATAAATAAACCCTACAATTATCCTACTCCTGATATTCTGCATTCGTCTCATTCTCCCTTCGTTTTCTGAAAGTTTCACTTCTACCGCGTGTGAATGTTTTTTTAAAATTTTTCATTATATTAACACAGAGTACAAGTTAGGATATATTTTTTAATAATTTTTAATAACTCCAAAGTGGCATCCACAATGAAACAAAACTGAATTTACTTATAACATATATATCAAAAACATAAAAATAAATAAAGTAGCTCGTATCCGTACTAGATATTTAAACACAACTCTTGATTTAAAAAAAAACAACAAGTGTACAGTTCACACGCGGTAGAAGTAAAACCTTTAAAAAACTAAAGTAGATAACAGTGGGGAGGCTACGAAGTACTGCACAAAGATGAGACCGATTATTCTATCTCATTCTCTCGCAAGCTAAATCCTACAGATGTATGTGCTTGTCTTTGTTTCGTTTCATCGAGTTTCAAATCACAACGGTGATAAAGAAGTTTTCACTTCAAAAATATTATCCAGTTTGGTTGTGTATTTTGGCCTCATATCCCAAATTAAGTTTTTTATGAAACGGGTCTAAACGGGCAGCGCAAACGTTCCTCTTAATATTGTCAGTTTTTTACAGAGAGTGTAGTGGTCCCTTTAATCTCAATGTTATCAAAAGGTCAAAATAAATTTAAAAAAAACGAACCAATTTAGATAATAACAATATTAAACATTTAACAAATTAGGGATCACCTAAAGATTGGGACCCTAAAGATAAGCCGCCATTACCAGATTATGTTTGCTAGTGTCTACCCTCGTCAACTATTTAATTAGCTACCCAAATCACAAAATATAATATTTTATACCTTACTGTATACTTACTTAGCAGCTTATAGGTAAACATCCCGTTAAAAAAACTCACTTTAACCCTCGCTAAAAAAAATTACTTTTATGGAATTCGATAAAACATTTTTTAACCTCTATTGTTCCAAAATCAGTTATTGAGGGCTTTTATTATTACCGTGACGATCCACAACCACGGTACCGTGACGGCACAAAACATACGTTACTTATCACAATAATACTGCACTCTTTCAAAAGATGATATACACAATGTGCGTAGGTCTGTTTCCTCCAAAGAAAAAAAAAAAAAATCATTTTCTCGAATTTCACACACCGCACTGTGACGTCTCCGTAGACTCCTATAATACTACTAGTCGTGACGATAATTTTGAAAATATGGAATACTAGCTTTTCCCGCGGCTTCGCTCGCATGGTATTAAGGGAGTTCCCCACCTCCACTCCCTCCTCCCCTCCCCTCACCCACCCCGCACTTTCCCCCTCCATCCCCCCCACTCCACCCCTCCCCTCACACTCCTCCCCTCCCCCCACTCCCCCTCTACCACCCTCCCCTCCTGCCCCTCCTTCCCCCACCCGCATTCATTTGAAGTCCCCTTATAATTTGAATCGATTGAAGAATTATAGATATCTTACTAATCGTGCCACCTATTGCAATTTTTAGTATACAAACTTCATAATGCCAGATCTCTAAGCTATAACCTATATCTTATTCTAATGTATGAGCTATATTATTGTAAAGTTTCATTAAAATCCATTCAGTAGTTTTTGCGTGAAAGAGTATCAAACATTCATCCGTACAAACTTTCGCCTATATAATATTAGTAGGATAGTTATAAGGATTATATTGAAGTGTGAATGAATTCCAAAAATTTAAAAACGTCGAACGTCAATGCGTTGATGATGGTTTTGCTTTTGTTCTTAAACATAACAACAGTCTAAAATGAGAGAAACGGTGAAACAACCCCCCCCCCCCAAGGAAACTAAAGATCATTATGTATATCTCCTTTACACGTATAAAGAAAATGAAAAGCAATTCGCGTCGCCACAGCCGAGCCGTAATAAGATACATCTGTTTCCTTCAAAGGAAAAAAAAGTAGTAGGTAAGTACTTTGGAAAAAGGAGGAAACAGACACACGTATATTGTGTCTCATCTTTTGCCTCACCATTATTTAATGTGTAAGAAAGAGCTGCAGCATTATTTGAATAAAGAACGTACGTTTTATGCTTTTTTGTGCCGTCACGGAACCGTGTTTGTGGATTATCACGGTAATAATAAAAGCGCTCAATTGCTTCTTTGTTGAAATTTGTAATAAATATTTAGAAAGGAAGTGAATCATTCATCACGCATTGCTCCTAATTCACTCCGTAGGCGTATCACACCACCAACACACCAATATAGTTTCCGTTTCAATAATTCAGATCATAAAAATGTACCCTGGCAATGAAACAAAGTAGAAATGTTGTTGATATTTTAATTCTCTTGCCGCAGACTTCTAACGGTAGTTAATTTAGTAATAAAGTCAACAATACATTAAGCTGATAGATCTTTTACCCGGCATTAAAGAATAGAGATATTTTGTTTGTTTGTTTGATTAATATCTTTTTACTGCTGTAAAAGAAAGCACATCTCACATTTATGATGTTTTTACTATCTATGAAGTAATAAATCCGTTAGTCCAGTACGTTTTACGAGTGAATTTTTAAATGGGTCAATCTAAAATACTTTTGCGTAATGACACTAAAAAGAGGCAAACACGCATCTATTGGATTTAGCCTGGGAGAGAATGAGATTGACTAATCGGTCACCTCTTTGTGCGATGCTTCGTAGCTCAATCTCCTCTTCGTAGCCTCCCCACTCTTGTCTAAGTACTTTAGTTATCTTAAGGTTTCAATTCTAACGCGTGTGAATTGCATACTCTGATTTTTAAAATTACCTCCGCATCAAACGCCCTGAGAAAAATAATTCCGTTCAGGGCCTGTGTCATCTTTAAGGATGCTATGTGGAGGGTCATTTTAGAAAATGAAGGAGAGGAAGTCCTGGAAAGGAAAAAGGTATGAGAGGTGGGTAGGAATCTGAGGGTCAGTGTGTCCAGGAGTAATCGACGAATGAATTCAATCCTCCCACTGCAAGGCAAGGCGATGTTCCGAGAGAGTCCGGTTGGTGAAATCAAAAGGTTTCCTCAAGCTATCTCTCCCGATCTGGATTTGCCATGCAGTTGGTGGGCAGACACATCCGCCACCAAGACCCGAACAAATCTCACCCCATGAACCCGGGCACCCCTGCTAAGTCATCAAACGTGGCGAACCACGTGGGGTGTCTTGTGGCAGAGGTGTTGGTTATCCAATAAATAGTTCCCGTATGGCGGTATCCGCTGCCACCTCCAAAATTATTATTATTTCTGAACTAAATATGTTTTCCCATTCCCTTCAATGATGGATAAAATCTGTACTGAAAATTTAGAAAACGCGCAGAATACATATTTTATAAAGATTTTCAGTTTACTAACGTTATTGATGGACTTTTTGGTCGAGGGTAAGACTCTCGACTAGCAATCCGAAGGTAGCGGACTCAAATTTGTGTTATTTCACAATTAATAATGTTAACATAATACTCGTATATAGTATATTTGCGGGACGTTCTAGAGTGCCAGTTACTCTAAGTACCGCCCTAGTATAAGACCACCATTAGGAATTGAAAAATTGCTTGAAATTGGTTTAGCAGCGTTTGGTAACCAGATATGAATAGCCAGGTACTTTACCACCTTCTTTCCCCTCCCCATTACCTTCAGCCCAAACCCCAAATGGGTATTTTATGGTCTCACTGGCTCCAGACCGGAGCACTTGAAACTCTTATGCAGTATTCAGATTTAAAAAAAAAAATCAAAAATCAACTCTTCAAACTCTCCAAATTTCAACTCTTTTTTTCATCGAAAAACTTTGCACCAAAAGTCGTTGTATTGTGTCATATTTACAGTAAAATAAATATTTGAAAACTTCATTAAAATTCAACTACATGTTAAAAATAGTAGTGACAAAGAAAATCCAAACAAAAAGGTATGCAAATTTCATTATGCTAGAATTCATCATTTAAGAGTGTATGCTTCTTCAATCAAAAGATTTTGTACTATTCGGTAAAGATATTATACTATATAGCGTAAGCACATGTTTATTTTGTTATAAATTTGAGAGAACGCCTACGTGCTCCTTGTGAATGCCACCTTGTTTACTGAATTAAATATTTATATGTACCTAAGATAAGAGAAGGGACGGGAAAAACCCTTAAAGGGGGGTTCAAAGGACAAATCTACCCCAGGGGAAAACTGTTGCGCACATTGCTTTAGCATGAGCCACAAAGTATTGCATTTTAGTATGCTGCCTGAATTTGATTAGATTTGACTTCGGCAGGATTAAAGGGAGATAGGTATATGTGTCGTCCGTGTTTCACAAGAAGGAATATATTTCCAAGGTAAGGTATAAGTACGATGTTTCTTACTCCGACTTCGAATGAACCCGTCGAAAATGTCGTATCATTTATTGTACATTGGCACACGGTGAAATATACGTCTATTCACTAACCCGCGTACAGATATTTATAGAGGTGAGGGGGTTACGAATTACGATTCAATTACATTACCGTAAATTTCGACGACCTCTGTTAAAAATGATTTAACCCTCGGCAATGGATCACGAGTCACAGAATATAACCATTAAACTTAATATCTATTTAATCTCAGAATAGTCTGGTATGTACTTTGCAAATAAAACTATTAACTTATCATTTTGCTCACACATTAGGCTTGTTTAAAAAGTATCGATATATCGATGTATCGATATTTTTAATTCAATACAAAGATATTTTTAGCCGATATATTTTGATCCTATGTATCAATACAAAATATCCAATTTCGTAAATTGTATCAAAAACGATATTTTATTTATTTATGTAACTAAAGTCACTAGAATCCAAAACCGTATAGGAATGAACTGAAAAAAGTAACTGGGTCATGACATCTGGCGGTTGAAATTTTACCTATTAATAGCTTACAAATCTATTGTCTTTGCATTAATATTTGTGATCAGTAATACTATCTCATATGTGTAGGTGCATACATACAAATGTATGCTATTTTTCGTAATTTTTTTCTAAGCCACTCCTACGTGTTGCTTCCCAATTGTCTATGATTATTGACTTTACCTTGTTCCAAAGACAAGGTCCTTTTTGACAGATTAGTACGCCAATAGAATGTTACTGAGACGCGTACAAACTTTGTATGCGTCTCAGTTTACATATAAGTTAGAAGACAGCTTTTTAGATTTTGATATTTTTGGAATTATTACCTAATAAAAATGAATACTGATAAAAATACCTTCATTTTTATTGAGATTTTTGTACATTAAAATAATGCACATTGTGTATAAAAAATACTATTGATAATATTGAGCTGAATACACTATTATTTTAAAAACGCAAAATCTTTTGAAAATTTGAGCGATATATCGATACATCGATATTTTTTCCTCGATATATCGACGTCGATATTAATATTTTAATAAATATCGATACATCGATTTATCGATATTTTTTTTCACTTTCGACATCCCTATCACACATTGAATGCCACCCAAATATTTGAGGAAATCACAATCACAATCACAAATTTCACACTAAAATAGATGAATGTTTAGAAGTCATTGTAAGGTCCAACAAACCTGGAAATACAAATTCCACTAATGATAATTTTCAGAATACATCGCGTGCATAATAAAATATTAATATGAGCTTGGTCGGGGAATAATGCTGCCACTGATACTACCGATTCCTTCCTTTAAACCAGACAAAGGCATGAGTGCAAACGCTTGACAGTAAAATCTATAAACGTGCCTTTGGTGTTATCTATTTTTCAGGATTCTAAAAGCGTCACACAAGAATGGAAGAAACATCTTTCCCACGATGCATTCAATTTCTAATGCGATGTTTTATTTTTAGTTTTCAGAGTAGGGATTCATTCGAAGTGCTGTATCAAGTTTTCTTAGAATTATTAATTGAAAACAACGAAGTTTCTCTGGGAAAAGCTTTTGTATAAATGCAATACCAATACTGAGGTCCAATTTTAGCCCTCTATAACAGAAAATAATCAAGAATATTCTATTTACTCCAAATATTTGATAAATTGGATGGCTTTTGAGTATGATTTTGCCAGAGTTCATAATAATTTCGTAAGCTTCAAAACGTGCCTTCACTTGAAAATTATAACTAGTGTTTTTTTAAAGCATATTTTCATTTGCAAGCACATTTAAGAATTTCGAATGCTTAGTTCACGGCATCACAATAAAAATTCGACACATCTTCATCTCTCAAGGTAAATTCTCTCAAAATTAGAATATTTAAAAATATTTTTTCTAAAAACATTTTTCACAACATGACTTACCTAAATAATATCACCGATAAAAGCTGATTTTAAATTTCTCACAAAAATACATAAAAAATCAAACAGATTACTTCTTGAACGAACGTTTATGAAGATAAAGTCTATTAATCCAGAAATTTTTGATTTAAAAAAATGCTGTACTGTTCCATTGTTTCAGACTGACGGTTTACAAATATGGCGTACCTACATTGTGTTGGAAATAAAAATAAAAAAAAAACAACATCTTTGTTTATTTTTATCGGCAGGTAATGACAAAGCCGAGGGCGTATAATTTTCCGGGCTGCTATTGCATCCATATCGGTAATGCATTTAGCACGCAGGACGAAAGGCCGTTGCACTCTGGTGACATTTAAACCTTCGCTGATAGAGTTGATGGCGTGCGGTAGCGGCCCCTGCCCCAGCCTCGGGTGGTTTAAAGGGGGGACACCTGTTGCGGGGCGGGGGGTATGGATCGAGAATATCAAAGTTGAAAGCAACTACTACTCATTTTACCCGGGCGTTTAAAAAAACATTTCAAGGCACAAACACGTAAATTACATTCTAAAATTTTGGCGAACATTTTTTATGTTGGACTCTGCGATATATTCTATAATAGTGCAGAAAGCACAAATTTAACCCGGTTTTCAAAATGTTATGTATATTCACGCTCAAAAATGTAATCTTTTATTATATTTATAAATGATTAAGCTACAGCTGCAGAGTTTTATGAAATTCTAAGACTCCATCGAAGCTAGAGTCAAGTTAGCCTCACACTACCTGGGCGTAATATACTTGTAATTTAATAGTACACAACTGCTAATCCCGTGCAAATCGCAAGTGCTCCCTACTATTGAATTTATTAGCTAACTCTGGTCTGGAGCCTTAGAATACCTGAAAAAGCCCATTGCTCTGTGCCGAAATTGACGGTCCGTTTGATAGATTCCCCTAACTTAACAAACGTATTTTAATCTTTAGAGCGTAGGCGTCAGGTTGGTAAGCTATCTTTGTGCCGAAATTGACGGTCCGTTTGATAGATTCCCCTTAACTTAACAAACGTATTTTAATCTTTAGAGCGTAGGCGTCAGGTTGGTAAGCTATCTTTGTGCCGAAATTGACGGTCCGTTTGATAGATTCCCCTAACTTAACAAACGTATTTTAATCTTTAGAGCGTAGGCGTCAGGTTGGTAAGCTATCTTTGTGCCGAAATTGACGTTCTGTTTGATAGATTCCCCTAACTTAACAAACGTATTTTAATCTTTAGAGCGTAGGCGTCAGGTTGGTAAGCTATCTTTAATATACCGGTATCACAACGTAAGATGTTCCGAGGAACTAGCGTCGAATCCCTTGACAAAATTGTCTGGAAACATGTCAAATGAGCGCCTAACATGTGTAAACGATTGACATTTGTCATATGAAAACGGGTCACCTTTACGAATCGCTCTTAAGCTCTTCAAGACACATGTTCACTCCTTTCTCCCCTCAAAAGTATCCTCCACACAGCATCCTAAAAGACGGCACAAGCCCTGAGGGAAATTATTTTCCTTAAGGCCAACTGTGTAGAGTTAATGTAAAAAAACGCAAATATTCTCCATATAAGTTCTGAAGTACCAAAAATGACTGCTGCCAAAAATGGTAAAGTTAAAATATGTGAGAACTTCAAGTACATGAACCGCTTTTAAATTAATAAAAAAATTCGCAAAGTGCACATTGTTAATTTCAAGCATTCACTAGTAAAATGTTAATAAATTTTCAACTTAACCGTCGCTAAATTAACAAAAAAGGGACGCAAAAAACGCAATTTATTTTTATTCACCCATAAAATAGTCAAAACACGTGTCTTCAAAAATGCTACCCAGCTTTTTCACAACAATTTTGCTGAAGAAAAACGTAATATTCCTGCAGATATTATTATTTTATGAAGCCGTGAAATATTTTTTGTTCTAGTTCTGAATCCTTTGTTCTGGAATATCATAGGACAGCAGTAACAGCAGCCTCGAATAGGAGGTAAATACTGAGTATGACACATTCTTCATACCCTGTCTACGCCGAGGGAAAATGTCTAATGGAGAAAAACGGTCACCTGCCCGATTTAATCAAGCCAGGTTTTCACAAAATTTCCATTTAATTTCGTTTAATACAACGTACTGGCGCATTCGGCGTATTTACAGCGAGCTTGTCGGGTGTGACTACAAGGCTTGTTATTTGTGAGTTTTTGAAATAAAAGAATTTTAAACATGAGCTATAACGGTACGTTTTTAGATTTTCACGGCCAAAAGCATTTTCGTTATTTGTTTTTGAGGTGTTAGGCGGTGTTGCGCCATCTCCTTCTTTAGCCAACGTTTCGGACACTGTAACACTGAAGGAGGTAGCGCAGCACGGCTTAACACCTGAAAAACAAATAACGAAAATGAGTTATAATACTTCTATTTTTTATACCGAAAAAATGGTGGAATTCCATTACAATAATATAATAAAACACATATTAAACTTATTTCCACTTCATTTTTTTACCGTAACCGGTTTCGGCCTGTTGAAGCCATGTTCAGACTAGTACACCCAAAGATTTCTTAATCTACATTTTATACACATAACACACGTAGGAGGGGATGGAGGGTACTCCACAAGGATTTTATTCAATTTATATGGTTTTTCCATTTTTGTTGTCATGTCGTCTTTTACGATTGAATTTTATAGCCAAATAACAGGCTGAAACCGGTTACGGTAAAACATAAAGTGGAATTAAGTTTTATACGTGTTTCATAATATTATTATGTACTATAATATAAAGCTCATTCCGATATATACGAGTGCTACACGATTATTACAAAGACTTCATTGCAATATTTTGTATTTTGGTAGAAAGCAGTCACTTTGTGGTTTGACATATTAATTAAAGGAAAACAATCACTTTGTTTGTAACCACGATTTATCGTGGTTACAAACAAAGTGATTGTTTTCCTTTAACTTCATTGCAAAGTTACAAAACATGTTTGGTCATAGATTATTGTTCAAGTTATTTTTTTCTGCAGCGCTTAGTAGTTATAATTAACAAATTCAAGTGCGTCAAGAGTGGTCTTATTTTTTTCTCTCGCAATTTCCTAACTATTTAATACGGGAGAAACCTTTCATTCACGTGCGCGTGCATTATGTACTATTATCTTTTTGCATTATGTACTATTTACTTCAGTTTTGCATTATGTACTATTATCTTTTAAATATAATAAAACTAAATCTTTTCTGATGAACTTAAATTTTTTCAGAGTTTTTGAAGGAAAACTTCCTTACGCACGCTTGACTTGGGGAGTAAGCTGGTGAAGGCGTGACGAGAGCGTTACGAAAAGTGTGATCGGGCGAGGCAAACGGTCGGGCGAGGCGAACGGAAGTTGAGAGGGAGATATAAATTAGTGAAGTTTTACTTCAGTCGTGCGGTCTAAAGCACACTCGTTTTTTTATAGGTCCTTTCAATTGTTGTTCTACGAAGAAACGCTTATTAAGGGGGGGGGGGGGGGAGAGTTAAGTTAAGTCCAGCCGATCCAAAAATCGTTGTTTTTATTGCCTACAAATCTTCCCATACACGTGGAGAACACATTCCCAAAGTTATTCCATAAAATTCGAGCTTTAATTATATATAGTTAGGAGCGGTACGAGCTAAGCACGTAGACCGTAAAACAGAGCGACGCGGTTGCAAGTGAAAAATTTAAACGCGTTTTTCTCAAAACCACCTTTTTCAAGTCATCGAATATTCATCCGATTCACTTAATTTAAAGTTTAAATTAAAGAAAATTAAATTTAGATGTGGATGAACCTTACTCAACTTACAAAATAATTTTATTATATGACAAACGTATTGCAAAAAATTTTAGACTGTTTTTTTTCGTCATCTTCATTTTATGTCCGCCATTTTTGTAATCAACAACTTTTTTTGCAAACGGTAGATCATGCGCATTCCACATTTAGACTTCTTGAGGGAGAGGTCGATTCAGACGGTAGTCGATGGTTTCACCTCTTCCTCACACTCGATAAATGCTGGCGTCCCGCAGGGATCGGTTCTGTCTCCGACTTTGTTTTTGTTGCACATCAACGACCTTTTGTCATGTGACAAGCCCCCAAAGGGCTCACAAACTCCAACAGCTCGTAGGGCTTTGAAGCAAAGGATGGACGGTTACCTCGAGAATGTTTTCTCTTGGGGTAAAAATAATCTCGTTGAATTTCTCGTTGAGTTTCAAAGACCCAATCCTGTCTAAAAGAAATCGACATGAAAATCTAGTCTCTTTCAATGGAAGCAATCTTCCGAACAGGCCCTCCATTGATATGTTTGGTGTAACCCTAAGTGACCAGCTCAGGTATGGGGGCTCCATCGAAGCCAGAGTAAAGTTAGCCTCCCAAAAACTGGGCGTACTGTACAGGGCCCGCAGATACTTTAATAGTACACAACTGCTAACCTTGTACAAATCACAAGTACGCCCCACGGTTGAATTTGGCAGCCATCTCTGGTCTGGAGCTCCAAAATACCTGAAAAATACCCTCGACTCTGTGCAGAAACGGGCGGTCCGTTTGATAGATTCTCCCATCTTAACAGATGGATTGCAATATTTAGAGCACAGGCGTCGGGTGGGAATGCTATCCTTGTTCTATCGGTATTACAATGGAAGATGCTCCGAGGAACTAGCATCATTGATCCCTTCGGCACCGGTGCATAGTCGGGAAACACGCCAAACGCGTGCCCAACATTTGTACATGGTTGACATTTATCACATGAGAACGGGTAAATTTCTTCGACTCGTTCTTGTGTTCAACAGCTCGGCTGTGGAATGATTTGCCGGCCTCTGTGTTTCCTCCTTCCTACAACATGGGTCTCTTCAAGACCAATATTCATTCCTTCCTCTCCCCAAAAAGACCCTCCACACAGCATCCCAGATGACATAGGCCCTGAGGGAAATTATTTTCCTCAGGGCCTCCTGTGTGGAGTTAATGTAAAAAAAATATATATATATTTATGTATATATATATATATATATATATATATATATGGATTTTTTTAAATTTCATGTTTCAAATCATTTACAAGAACCCCAGGATTTCAGCCGATTTGGTCGGACCATCAGCTTGCAGCCGCTATATCTGTGTATATATATATATATATATAAATATTCAAATCAAACATTCAATAGTATGATCAGACACCGGGTCACTGGAGCCAGGATGCAGCTAATGGCCTACGATAACACAGTGGTGATCGCAGCCTTCCAGCACCATCGCCACTCCCGACTGAACGCTGAGCCCGAGCTCACCCCAGAACACGCGAACTTACTTGTTTTTTTTCTTCTTACTTAATTTTTTTGTGTAAATAGGTATAACTATATGCGACTTGCGGGATTGCACTATCCTCCCCACATTTTTGAATAAAACATTATTATTATCATTAATAATAGTGTTTTTTCTTGTTCAAATGTCCCTTGCAACAAAAGTTTCGTGAACGAAAATATATTTTATCTTTGAATTAAAACCGCATTGAAAAAAAAACTCGGCTGGATCAGACTCCTCCCCTAAGAACAGCACAACCTTAGCAAAGAAAAACGAGTGATAACAAAACCAATAAAAATAAAGGTGTTTATTTGCGGCTGTGAATAGAATCGAAGAAAATAACCACTACAGCATTATTTCAGATTCCTTTGAGATACGAAAGGGTAACATAGAACGCTACTTCAAAATAATACTTGGAAATATATAAATATATATATGGGAACAAGAACACCCCCAGAGAACTTCATGCTTGGAATATCTAAGGTGGGAATTCTTTGACCTGGAAATGGATGCAAACGGTGGCGGTGCTTAGATATAAATATATATGTACATGTGATCAGTTAGATAAAGCCGGTCATAAATATTTAATATGAAATTACACCCAAATAAATACATACATGTAGTCAGTATGGTGCCTATATTATATAGGCGCACTATATGTGTTATATTATTAATTTAATTTAAAAAAAACACATACCATAGGTACTAACTTCGTCCAATGTAATATTTTGATGAAAATAAGTTTGCTTTAAACTCCAATAAAATGGTTTTAAAAGAGCCAAAAATTAGAAATGTCAAAATAATTTCACGTATATTATCACAATTCAAAAGTCAGACATTATAATTATGTTACATGTAGAACACACACCATAATGAAAGCTTTAAAATGGAGCCAACAAAAAAGAGATTTTGATACTATTTATACACAATAATAAAACGAAAACACACGTAAATAAATTTAAGTTCACAGCGGGTAGGTAACTACATGCTAACAATACAATAAATAAAAAACTTACTAACACAAAATTATTAACTACAGATTTACATTATTAAAAATACTTTACAAATTATAAGAAGAAGAATAAGAATATACGACGCGAATGTGAATGGTAGGAGAAGTCGGGGACGCCCGAGGAAGACATGGCACGATCAAGTGAATCAGATACTTGAGTCGGGTCATGACAAAAGTCAGAATAATAGAAGAGAATGTATGAGACGATGTATGAATGTGAGTGAGGCAAAGAGTGTGTGCCAAGACCGAGTTGTTTGGCGGTCCGTCCTCTTTGCCTACCCCTGCGGGGAAATGGCGTGATGGTTAGTTAGTTACAAATTATAATCCAATCTAGGACAAAAACACAATAACCTAATTGCAATAACTCGTGTTTAGTGATAGAAAGCAAAACAGAAACATTTTGTCTTCTGCCAATAAATAATAAAATACGGCATTATAGGATGGGGTAGAACATGAAGAAAAAACCTACATACAATTGTTTTAAATAGCACAAAACTTTCATTAAAAACAATTTTTTTTAAACCAGTTTCATATTCTTCAGAGCTTCTGTTTAAAGAATTTAAAATCAGAAAACTAAATGCACTATACTACTATGATGCAGCCTTATGACTATGCAAATATAACATTTTAAATAAACTGCACCATTTAAAATAACAGAAATCTCAGACAAAAATCGATTCTTCTAACTTCAAATAAAAAATTATTTAATACATTACCATGTATTAAATAATTTTAATTAATTTTTTTAATACATTACCAGAAAGTTTCAGAAATCTAATCAACAATTTTTAAATTAAATTTTTTTTTGTTTTATCTTAAAAAACAAAAAAAAAAAACTAATTAAAATTTAGTTTACCCTTCGAATTTGTCTACAAAAAGCTGTATTTCGAAATGAGTATGAAGTGTTAGCGTTTCAAAAGTTATTATAATAGTAATAAATTGTTTGTTTAATAAAAACTATTTTTTATAATATTGGGACCTTCCTTTAAATCGATATTGCGATACGACGTTAAAATAATACCTAAAATGATATTCTAGTGAAACAATACTGTTACCACGCTTATATGAGCTATTATTTATTTATGTAACGTTGATAACTACATCTCATGATTGCAATATTATTACTATATGAATGAACTTAGTAACGAATTACACTCTCCGCATGTAATATATAAGCTCACCTGAATGCTGAGATAAATTATTTCTATAGACCGTCAAGAGTGACTCTAGTTAATGAAGTAATTTGGGATAGCGTTATTAACCGCCGCAGGATCACTCGCTTAACTAGCCGGGAACTTAGTTCGTGTGGATCCGTCGACCCGTAGCGCGTAGCATCGTAGCACCGCACCGCACAGTCGTAGTTCGCCCTACGCCGCCGGGCGGACAGGCCTCTTCGCTTGTACTTGTTGCTGCTACGATCGATAAGGAGTTTACCATATTTTTAGATAGCATCAAATAATGCATTAGCAAGCACGCGATTTTTGATGTTGCGTTTTATTTAATTGTACGCAAGCCTTCTTTTTTTGTTAAAAAAGTTAAACCTGTTTGATAGAACTTCAAACAATGAAAATCAAAAAAAAAAACGCTTCAACCGCTCTTGGCTAATCTTTGCATCTTAAGAGCCGTTAACCAGAAGCCAAGAATTTAAATTTCATCGAACGATGATCTTCCGATCGCACTCTTGCAACTGTACAGGGCGGTTCCGATGAGAAATTTGAATTATTCTCCATACAAGAATTTTAACATAATAACTCAATATCGATTTTATTTCATTCAAAATTTGCCTTGATAAATACCTACATTCAAAAATGCTCAAACTCTTAATAATAAAAATAATCAAATTATGTACTTTTTTGTAATTATTTTTTTTATCACAAGTATTTGTAATTTTTCAATAATGTCTAAGCAAAAAAAGAATGTTATTTTTTTTAAATATTAATTTCTAGGACAATAAATAAATAGACAAACTGAAGCATTTTTTGTAAAAAAAAAGGGCGCAGAAATTTTTTTAATGTTTTCATTTGAACTAAAATTAAAATTAGCTTTCCCAAATAACTTATTGATTTATTTTATTGCATGATTATATGATTTGAAATGTATGTTGTATAATACAAAATTTTGTTAAAAAATTTAACAAATCTGCCGACGACCTACGGTAAAACCTTATTGTACTAAAAATAAACATATTTTTTTCAAAATTTAACACATAGCTTTACTAGATAAAAGAACAGTCTTTCGAAATCAATTTATAATTTTTTATTTTAATGAAAAGACAAATAACTTTGTTTACATCACTTTTATTTATACACAATCTACATGTTTCGTGAACAATGTTCACATCATCAGGATCAAATGTATACTAAACTTAAAAATTAAACATAGATCACATATGGGAGGAAGGGGTAGGAGGAAAGGGAATGGATAAGATTGGGGGGACTTTATTTAAATTGGGGATTTCAAAGTCATTAACAGGGAAAGACCGGATAAGTGGGAAAAGGTTCAAAAGAGGTTTTATAAAAATTCGTTGCTTATTAATTATGTCTGCTTTATTATTTACATTTTTCATAATCAAAACAAAGTCTTTTCATTAAAATAAATAATGCCATCAAAAGGGAAAACCTTTCCAAAGAAGTTTTTGTGTTAAATAGTCAGTACGTCTAAAATTTGATTTAAAAATGACATTTTTCCGGTTTTGGCTGGTAAAAATAAATATATTTTATACCTCTTACGTTAGTGGCTTTGAATGTAATAAATGTTCAATACCTCAAGGTACAGAATTGGGCCCTTTGCTATTTATCATATATATCAACGATATTATTTAATGTTTCTAAATGTGGAGAAATGATCTCCTACGCAGATAACCCAGTGATATTGCTTAAAGCTAATATATAAGATATCAATGATCTAAAAAAGTGGTTGGCCATAAACTTGCTAAAACGAAATTTCAAAAATCGTATTATATACCAACTACATTATTAAAAACGAAAAACATCTAAAGAAATACAAATTATAATCCAGGACAAAAACACAACAACCTAATTCCAATAATTCGTGTTTAGTGATAGAAAGCAAAACCGAAATAAAATACCTAGGCGTTACAGAAGACCAATGTCTAAATTAGTCAACATACATAAACATACTCAAAGACAGAGTAAAGTAACTAACATTAATCTTTAGATATCTAAGACATATCCAAAATAAAGTTTTTTCGAGAATAACGTATTTTGCCTAATGCCAATCAATTATAAAATACAACATTATCGGACGGGGCGGAACTTATAAAAAAACACACAATTATTATTTTTAATTTATAAACTAATATTTTAAGACAAGATTTTTATGCATAGCACAAAGGGTAACAATTATTATAAGCAATAATTGTCAGCCTGAAACACTCATTTTACATTGAAAAATCTTCCGAGAAAAGATACTTGCCGCCAACAGGACTTGAGCCCGTGTCCTTCTGATTGCCGGTATCTTTTCTGGGAAGATTTTTCAATGTAAAATGAGTGTTTCAGGCTGACAATTATTGCTTATAATAATTGTTACCCTTTGTGCTATGCATAAAAATCTTGTCTTAAAACATTAGTTTATAAATTAAAAATAATAATTAATATTTAACAAGTTAAAAAAGTATTCCACCAAAAAATGTAGACATAATTTGTCTCGACGCCACCTAGCGAGAGATTTAGTACTTACAATACCTCCCTCACAAAAATAAAGTTGGTTGTTTTCAGGTGGAAAAATATAAAAAATATAATAATCAGTAATTTTTGAATGAAACACCAGTATATATTGAATTATTTGGCGGGTATTAGATAAGCCGCCATAGCTCAGTGGTCAGAGCATCCAACCGGCAATCAGAAGGACACGGGTTCAAGTTCCGTTGGCGGCAAGTATCTTTTCTCGGAAGATTTTTCAATGTAAAATGAGTGTTTCAGGCTGACAATTATTGCTTATAATAATTTAAAAAAAACACACAAATTAAATGCATTATATTTCTCACACGCAACCTTTCAAATTTTTAAACATAACTTTCTAAAAAAATGCGCCCTTTACAAATAATAAAAATTTCAGATAAAAATCAATTCTCGTAACTCCAAAATGAAATAATGGAGCAGTGCATTTACAAATATCTTCGAGTAAATTTTTTTAATACATTACTAGAAAGTTCCGTAAATACATATAAATAACAAATAAAAGATTTTAAATTTCACCTTAAAAAAAAACACACTAAATACGTTGATTTTTTTTGCATTATACACAGGAGGCCCTCAGGAAAATAATTTCCCTCAGGACCTATGCCATCTTTGAAGATGCTAGGTGGTGGGTCTTTTTGAGGAGAGGAAGGAGTGAACATGGGTCTTCAAGAGACCCATGTTGTAGGAGGGAGGAAAAAAAGAGGCCGTAAAATCGTTTCACAGCCGAGCTGTTGAACTCAAGAACGAGTCATAAAAACGACCCGTTCTCATGTGACTAATGTTAACCATGTACAAATGTCAACCGTGTACAAATGTTGGGCGCGTGTTTCCCGACTACGCACCGGTGCCGAGGGGATCAATGATGCTAGTTCCTCGGAGAATCTTCCATTGTAATACCGGTAGAAAAAGGACAGCATTCCCACCTGACGCCTGTACTATAAAGATTGCAATCCGTTTATTAATTTAGGAGAATCTATTAAATGGACCGCCCGCGTCTGCACAGAGTCAACTTTTTTTTTTTTTATTTGTTTTGGGTCCCCAGACCAGAGGTGGCTGCCAAATTCAACCGTGGGGCGCACTTGCGATTTGCACAGGATTAGCAGTTGTGTACTATTGAAGTATATTGTGGGTCCTGTACAGTGCGCCCAGTTACTGAGAGGCTAACTTAACTCTGGCTTCGATGGAGCCCTCGTACCCGAGCTGGTCACTTAGATTTACACTAAGCACATCGATAGAAGTCCTGTTCAGAAGATTGCTTGCGTTGAACGAGAATGGTTGATGAATAAATAAAGAAATATCAAAAACATAATAACAAACCCCTCACACATACAAGCCTGGCAACATTATGGTGGTACGCTTATATATGTATATGAATGTTTACCATGGAAATTGTTTCCTACTTTCTGTAAATGATGTAACATTATTAAATAGTAAATTAAAATATAAGTGGATAAACAGGTCTTTAAAACACGCGCGATTTTTCGAGCACGACGGCGTAGCCGAGTGCTCGAAATAAAGCAAGTGTTTTAAAGACCAGTTATCCACGAATACTTTACGCTATTTTTTTTATTGGTACACTTTGAAAACATAAATATTGATATTATTATTAAAAATTTGGAAATAAGAACTATTAATGAATTTGTGATGTGACATCACAATATCTTGTTGTCATGGAAATGAAAAACACGAACATTAATTTTCAATCTGTCACATAAGATTAATAGTTGACATCACAGTTTTTACTAGTTATTGTGTGTTGTAAAATGAGTTCTAACATTGATAATTTAAATACCAAAGCAGAATCGTGGTTAATACCTGAAAAATCCAAAGACGTTTATAAAAAAGAATATGAAAGGTTCATAACATGGATGGAGGAGCAAAACGTAGTAGATGTAGATAAACGAGTTGTGCTTGCTTACCTTCAGAAAATGTCGGAACAGTACAAAGCATCGACTATGTGGGCCATACATTCGAAATTGCAATGTCTGTTGAGGATAAATAAAGGGGTTGATTTAAAATCATTTGTGAAAGTGCATGCATTCATGAAGGCAATTAGCAAGGATGACGTTGCTAAGAAGGCGTTAAAATATTCCTGTCAGATTTATAGTTAAAATTTGACATTTAGACTTCACATTTTGTTGATTTGTTGATGTTGCCATGGTAACTTTAAAAAACGCGCGTTCCATAAAGTGCGATTTAAACACGCTAGAGCGTACTTTAAATGAGTAAAAAAGGGCACCAATAAAAAAATCATGTTTAAAAAAGTATCTTCAACCGGCGAGGAATTATTAGAAACTGGAATCTTTTACTTTACTTTTTTATGTTCGTGAATTATTGCAGAGCTATTACAACATGTTAAAAAAAGTCTCTTCAACCGGCGAGGAATTATAAGAAACTGGAATCTTTTACTTCACTTTTTTTATGTTTTATGTGAATTATTGCATAGCTATTAAGCTAAGTATCAACTTTATGAAAAGTTAGATGTAAGCAGGGTTGTTTATATTATGTAAACCCTCCAGGGAAGTTATTTTAAGAAGTAAGATCATCATAATGTAAGCATACACATGAGCATGTTTTTATATTATTAGAGGTTATTATTTCTATTTATATATATTAGAGGTTAAGCAGTCATACAATTAAAATAAAGCATTTGATATTATTATTTTTCGCGGCAATTTTGGAATTACATTTTTATTTTTAATAATTATATATTCACTAATTAGGCAGACAAGGAGAAACAAGGATTTTCTTAGAGTGCGCAGCACTTTCAGTTTCACCTTTTAGCCCCAGCGACTGTTCTTGAGAAATTTACGAAAAATATTCAAAGATAATAATTCTTGATTATTTTGTATTTTAATACGTTAATTAAATTGTGGCAAATACGAATACGGGATCTTAAATTTAATAATTCATAAACAAATAGAAAAATGATCGACCCTTATTTGTAAACAATAAATTAATTTAAAATAAAGTGTTTATTTTTCGGGTTTTTGAATTTGGATCTATAATGTTTAGTTCAAACGCAAACGCACTACGGAAACAGTGGTTTTATGAGTAAATAAATACAACATAAATGGGCTGCTTGATGTCGTACCGCACGCACAAGTGTGATTAATGGTTCATATATTCTTTCTGATTTTTGACGATTGAATATTTTCGACCCTTGAAAGAACCTTTTTTCAACATTTATCATAATAATGGACATCATAAACAAAAGTTGCTGATCTTTTCAGCTCACATATCGAATATTACGCATGCGTGAAAGAATCAAAAATTTATGTGGTTCAGCAGGTATCTGTTTTCTGAAGCAGAAAATATCAAATGGTGATATTTTATTACGACGTAATGAAATTTACTTTAAAAAAAAAAAAAAATATATATATATATATTATGTTTATATCATTATTTTCAGTTCTTTTCATCGTAAACCATTGATTACTAAATTTAACTCTCAAAAAGTAAGACCAGACCACAAAATGTTAATATATTTTAATTGGCGACAAATTTGGTGTAAATATCATGGAAAAGTTGGCGAAAAGAAGGCGAGTAGTAACTACTATTGAAATTTTATGATGACAATTTGGAGAAATGCATTAAAAAAATCCCTTTCTTCCTTTGAACTTTGTGGTCCTTTATTCACAAAGATAAGCCAATAATAAGGACGAACACACCGCAATAACTAAAAACAAGATCCAAGAAGGTCATTTCACATCTCAATAAAACATAGGTATTATCGAAGGAAGCAAATACTTTGTGGTGTGACATTATATAATAAATTAAAAAATACACTTTGTAAAGCACCACTTTTTATCAGAATTGATATTAAACAGCCAACCAGGTTTCGCTCATCTCGAGCTTCATCAGGGCTTATTATAACAACTAAAAAGAAAGAAACTTTTTAGTTGTTATAATAAGCCCTGATGAAGCTCGAGATGAGCGAAACCTGGTTGGCTGTTTAATATCAATTCTGATAAAAAGTGGTGCTTTACAAAGTGTATTTTTTAATTTATTATAAAACATAGGTATTTTAAACTTATGACACTCAACTATTTTTAGCCGTAAAGTTGTTGATTATTTGTTTTAAAACCTAAATCAGCAATCTTTATCGGACAAAACGAATATAAAAGAACTCTTTACCTTATGATTGTTTCCCACGAAGTTTGATTACATCTAATTCGGAGCGAATACGTTTTATCGCCGGCATTTTAATGGCCACTTTCTCAGTCCATCAGACACGATACTATCGTGTCTGGTGAACCTTGGTAGCTGGATTAGGGATGGGGTCCATGGAAAGATACGGTCTCCCACGCCGCCGGGTTTTTATACCGCCACGATCCGGCATTAAGGGTAATGAATACGTCCCGACCGACCAGAGTTAGTCAAGAGTTCGCAAGAACCGACTGTTAATGATGTTAGAGCAATCCAATTTGTTTCTCGGCAGGTAAGTAAAAAAAAACTTTTAATGTTGTAGATAAAATATGAAATAGAAATCACTAGAATAACCTTCTAATCTCCTCTGGAATGTAAACGAGAGAAGGAACTTTAGAACGAAGATTACTTAATCATAAATGCCTAAAAAACTAAATTGTTACACATAAGATCCCCGAATTTAAGGTATATATTACAGCTGAAATAAAGACACGTACATCAGATTGCTTACACAAATAAAGTTTGTGCACGACTAAGATCAATTGTAAGCAGATTGTATAAACATTTTTTTTTGGTTCCTATCTGCGCACCTCGAATAATTTATTTATCTTTAGCTGAATCTGTTATAAGGTATAGAATAACAGCTTGGGGATTTCCTGTAAAACAAATATCAACCATGTTCAGTTCATGTTCAATCAGTGCAAAATTCATTGGTTAAATTATTGGCTGAAAAAAAATTATACAAAAAAAGGCATAATATTCCATTCTTTTATCAGAGTCTCAAAATTCTTCCAGTAAGAGCAATTCTGTGGTACTTTAACTTTAACGAAGGATTAACTGTATCTAAGCATACAAAAAATACGGACAAAAAAAGTTAAATTACATGATTCCCAGTTGTTTAAATATGTTACCCGCTGAAATTAAAAACTGTGCCCAAAACAAACAATTGGTGAATTTACTGAAGACTTGGCTTACTGAAAGAATTAATTTGTATCAACTTACAATGACATATTATTCTAAAGATTTTAAAATTGTTTTTTTTTATGTTTTCATAATTTTTCTTTTCGCTATAAATTTTTAAATTTTTATTTTGTAAATGTAATTGTAAAAATGTAACTATCAACTAACTATGATAAGATCTTTAATGTAAAGAACCCGTTAGAAAAACTGCTAAAAAGTAGTTTACAGGACTTTTTTGTCTTATATTTGTAGAGTGTGTGAAAAAAAAATATTGACGAAAAATATAAACGAGTAAGAAATAAAATATTATATTCAATTGCGTACGATAAAAGTCTAAATAAAATTTAAGTCAGATTTTTTCATATCCCAAAGCGCGTACACGAAACTCGCGTCGCCACGAAACCACCGAAACCACCCCTCGAAACATCAAAATTAGCGTAATAATAATTAACTGTTTTATATAAATTGAATAACATTATTGAGTATATAAAATAACTACCATTCTCTCTTGACTTCATTTTTTCTTGACTGTTTTGTTCCTAGTATTAATGGATCTGAAACGCATACATTGTTACGAAATGCATGACAGAAGTATGTACATTGTACACTAGTATCATTTGGAGTAAAAATAGTTATTAAATGAGATTGTGGTCTCCGGTGAGATTTTTGATTTTTTTCTACAAATTTAAACATAAAAAAATGGTAGGTATTGGAGAGTTGGGGAAGGGTAAGAGGTTGGGCTGTTTCTCGGCTAAGTGACCAGTGACAACATGCGGAAGAATTTGTTTTTGTTTGATTTTGAAGAAATAAAATAAAAAAAGTCAACGAACACCAAAATTTCATTTACATTTTTACTTCAAATAATGTCAGACATCAATGGTTAAAGTTAAGTCAAGTACGTCGCTTCACCCTGTACCGTTAAATTTAGAGTAAAAAATAGTTATTAAATCAAATTGTGGTGTCCGGTAAGATTTTAGATTTTTTTTTTACAAAAAATACATAAGTGGTAGGTGTTCTACAGTTGGGGAGGGGTAAGAGGTTGGGAGGTTACTCGGCTATGTTACCAGTGACGACTTGTGGAAGATTTTCTTTTTTTGTGATTTTGAAGAAAAAAAATTTAAAAAAAAGTTTGAGTGCAGTTAACAACACGCGGTAGAAGTGAAACTTTACCAAAACAATTTAAACCAATAAAGAACCAAGGAGCCTTGAAAGGTGAGGTCATAATCAAAGAGGCTAATGAGCGCAGACCTAGCTTCATTTCCGTTTTACATCTTAACTAATAGGAGCCTTGAACATAGTTTGATACTTCGTAGGTGCTGTAAGCGTCATTTCCGTTTCTTCCGAAGTCACAATAGGGCTGTAGAAGTTTCACTTAAAAGTCGTAAAAAATAAACGAAGACCAACATTTCATTTTCATTTTTTACTCCAAATAATGTCAGGCGTAACTGGTAAAAGAAAGTCAAGTATGTACTTCGCCTATTCCTGTATACAGTCAAATTTAAAGTCTCGACGACGTGAATGGTAATGATTTCGACATGGTCGCGGGAGACCAACGACTTTATAAAATGTTGGCATTCTGCACAGATGTATGAAGGATACTTGAATTGTCGATTATCGGATTCTTGCGTATCCCTGTGGGAAAAGGATCCAATGGAAAGCAAACAGGTTTTGTAGGCAATGAGAGTTGTACTAAGTAAAAACGCGAATTATTAGTTCGGGATTCAGCACGGAGGCACCTAGGTCAAAAACGGTTATTAATGTACCTTCATACATTTCTAGCAACGTTTAAAAAATATGATATAATCCTAATGGTACTTCGTGCTTAAAATGTTTCATTCGCTCTCCAATTATCTTTAAACTAAGCAATTAGGACTTCGTGAATGAATTTTAAAGTTTTGATTAAATTAACGAAAAAAATTATGAAGTCATTTATCTTTCTGTTGGATAAATTAAAGTAATAAGACGATTGCATTATTTTGATGCTTTTATTAAAACCGTCCCAGAGGCAGTCGCGAAATCACTAACTGATTACGTTCTTAGTTTTCTTCACATAATCTTATTTCAGCCGTACAATATTCAACATAATATTAACAACTAAATTTACAACATGTGTGATGAGTATTTTTCTGTTATTTTGGCGTTACGTAGTAACTAAATTATTTTGATTTATTCCCTTTAATATTATATAGCTGTAAAGTTTTAGTAAACTACATTAAGCCGTTATCCCTTTAATTTAAATTCAAACGCGGATACCTTCACGCTACATATGATGTCATATTAATATAAAGCATTTTGTATTTACATCCTAACGATGGATTTCTTTCTGTAGACATGTTCCATTATCTATTTCAGAAACTATAATCCACGTAAAATTTTGGCATGTTTGTGGACGTGTTTTTTCTGGAATATATTTTTATCAAAATATGAAAATAGCCAGAATTTTACCGTTACAAAAATTTCTAATTTAATTTTTCTAAGCCTTCCTGATATACGGGAAATTGCATGAAAAATAAAATATTTTGCACGTACATGGACTTAGTTTGTTGGAGGAAATTACATTTTATATTTATATACGAATTTTATTTTAACCTTCACGTGCAGCTTACTATTTATTATTAGATATTTTATTACTTTTTACCTTATATAGGAGACCCTGAGAAAAAAAAATTCCCTGAGGACCTGCCATTTTTGGGGATACTGTGTGAAGTTTTTTTTTTTGAGGATAAGAAGGAGTGACCTAGAGTGGTTTCAATCTATGAAACATCTGTCTTATCGTTCATCGATAGGGCGTCTTTTGGAATTTGCATTACAAATACCTAATAAAAAATAAATGTTTCTGCAACTAACACAAAATATCAATATTAATTTATGTAATTCACGAACATTTTAAGAACAATTTTCAATTGTTACTTTTGTTTTATATTTTATAACTAAAAAGGCTAACTAGAAATTTTAACAATGTAAAGTGTATTAAACTTTTATATTTTGTCTATGTAAGAAGTCATCTTGATTACAATGCTCTCGTCTGGAACTCGCAATGTAATATACATGTACTAACTGTTGAAAGAATACAGAATCAACAGAATTAAAAATAGAAATAATAATGTATTCTTTACCCCCAAACACAAAAAATAAATGCAAACTCACAGCAGCTTTATAGGACCTCGTACCTTCAATAGTTTACCAAAAAATATTCAAGTTGCAACTAAACTTCCGCATTACATAAAAGAGTTAAAATTATGGCTAAACCGTACAGATGTAAAAACTCTATTTAGTTTTACATCACTTTTCTCACAAATTTTACACCTATTATTACAATGTATATCATTTATTACACTATACACGTATTTAACCGTACACTATTGTATACATTTTTTGTACAAATGTTTAAACAAATTTTGTTTTTGCTTTATATACCACTGTTTGTTTTTTTCTACGTACTAAATAAAACTTATTTAAATTATATTACCCAAGCACAGGCTGTGCGTGCCTTAGTGGGCTCCCACATTATTGTTATGATTTTCAAAATATGTAAATATAAATTGTAAAATATGGGAAAAATAAAGGAATTTAAAAAATAAAAAAAAAACAAATTCTTACGTTTTCTAAATTTTAAAATGGGTATTCATGCAATTACGTTGAACTACTTTTTTACTGTTTACTGTTAAATAATGTTAATATGCTCAAATTGTCAGACAGAAGATTTTTCAGTGACTTGGTATTTCTATATAAAATTCTAAATGATTTAGTTGATAGTCCGGTATTGCTTGAATTGATAAGCTTCCGGATACTATGTAACACTAGAAGTCAAGATTTATTTCAATTCAGAAATTCTGGGACTAACTACCATATGTATTCCTCTTAACACAGAATAATAATAGAGGGAAACAACTATACCAAGTCGGTGGACATCTTCAATTTATCTTTAAACAAATATAAAATATTGTTCCTGAGGCAGTTCAGTTATGTACAATAAATACTGTACATTTCTTACCATTCTATATAAAAGCCCCTAAAAAGGGCGTTAATCAATAAATAAACTCGTAATATGACAACTCACAGTATGACAGTTTTATGTTAAAATAGGTAAATAAATCAAATATTTATAATTTCATGACATTCATTAAGTCCCGAAGATCCAAGAATTCCCGGGTAGGCTTTTATCTTATATATAAATATTATACTGATACATTTTATTTATTCAACTGAGTACTTAAGGGTTTAAAATATTACATTACTCAATTTTCCTATATCCTCCATTAAATGAAAGCTTCACGTGAAATTCCGATGTATGTACAACTACAATATAATAATATATTCATGACGTGAACTTTCCACCAAAATATGTATTTTTTTAATATTCGGGGTATCCCTAATCATGATTTAAACGAAACGTGGCTTTCAGAACGAGGTCTGGTGATGTTTGGATTTATTCAGATTCTCTGAAAACAATGAAATTTCCGATTGAACCGATACTGAATAAATTTAACTACTGCGCGATAAAATCAAAGTATTTCATGTTTTGATTCCCAATTGTATTGTAATGAGGTCAAAACCTTTGACGTGCCTACTTGAAAAACTTTGGTCTTCAAAAACAGTTAATTTACTACCTATATCTACATGTTTTAATTACTACAAATTAGTAATTTTTTCATTCTGAAATAAAATGCTTGTCTAGAGTGGAAGTTACATGTAGGTTAACGGATTAATGGACCATCATTTTGTCGATTATTAAAAGACAAAAGGAACATCAGGGGTCCTAGCATGGTTGATCGATATAGGTTTTATCGAAAATGTCGGTAACTTGCGATGGCTCCCGAGCACGACTGTAGACAGCTAACGAACAAACAATAGTTCGCAATGACTAGGGGTTCCTAATATATTTGACGTAAACTGTTGTTTATTCGTTAGCGGCCTGCAGTCGTTCTCGGGAGCGATTACAAGTTACCGACATTTTCGATAAAACCTATATCGATCGACTATGCTAGGGGGGCAGGTGGTGGTAAATGGAATGTTTGTTTTTCTTTAAAAAAAAATCTCCGCATTCATAACATGGTAGGTATATATTTTCTAATTTTCTCAAAGAAAAAACTTATTGAGCATTGCATATTTCCACAGGTCAGAGTAAGAAATAATATAATATGAACAATAATAATATTACCTACTAGTATAGTTAATCAGGACTTATTTTATGTAAAAGCCGTACTCGTTAGAAAAAAAAATTATCGATAGAAATAATCTCCTTCGCCAACTTCAAGACAAAACTAAATAACCAATTTCTATTCCCAATAGCTTTGACTCCATTTTAACCATAGATATATGAATATTAGTAGACCTGCCCTAAGTGATAAAAGCGTATTATTTCACCCTCCCCATACCGGTTGCATTGGAACCGGCTGGGATTGAGTATGGCTTCGCGTAAATCTAAAAAATGTGACGTCATCATTCTTCTGCGAGCCAGCGTCGAGCGCTCATCGGTGCATTTTACGAAATAACACCGCATAAAACATGGTTTGTGTTTTGAAAAGGTGTAAATATTTACTATTATTAGAGATACATGGCGTGTGCTCGTCGATGTTTATTGGGGAAAGTAAATTATGACACATTTGTTAAAGTGTCCTAATTAAATACGGCAACAAAATTTTGGAGTCTGAAAAGAGTATTTAGACTTCACAAATTTGTTCATTACGCGGCGAGCAATTCGCGCTCCCATATAAAAAGGTTTATTCATTCAAAAGTAGAGTTTACTTTTAAGAACTAAATGGTGATATTATAATGCGAGTTGCCTATATACTGTCATATTGAGTTATCGACGAATCACATATCTCCAAAGTCATCTTCCCGCTCTGCGCCCCGCTGTAGTTGTTGTCTACCCCTCATCTTTATGTTCTGGTCTAGTAATATTCATATGTCTATGAAAATAACCCATTTTGTCATTTCCTTTCAATTCTATCACTTCGTCTCTTAAACACAATATTTTTATAATGATTGGTCAATGCCCAAAGATGTTGGTAAAGGTCCCGACGACAGTAAACAATTATGGATTACATTTTAATTAAAATTTTCACACATGCATGATTACAAATGGGCACATTAGTACCAGTTTCCAGAACCGCAGATTAATTTTAGTGAAAGCTTAATACAATATTTATTTCGCAAATCACAAACTACTGACTTCAAAAACCTGTTTTTAAAGTATTAGTTCCAATCTAGCCAATCATTTCGTAAACAAAAGATAACGTCATACTAGAAAGTAATAATTACTTTCTAGTATGACGTTATCTTTTAATTATAGATTTAACAGCTATTTGGTGGTAATACTGTTAACAGCGGTTAAAACCCGGACTTAAACAAATAGATTATTACTTATATAAGTTTGCATAATAACAACGAATATAATATAGCCATTATTTCTAATATTAAAGTTGGCCAATATTTTTTTTCTGGCTTCAATGTCGCATGAAAAATCAGTCCTTTAACATCAAGGAATTCAAATAGTTTTCAAATCTGTTATTTTCCGAGAATGGGAATATTATGTTTAGGACCCTCAAACATATTCTGAGAGAATCTCAAACTATTTCAATATTTAATCAAATATCTCACAACTCTGTACTTGATGGAAAATAGTCAATTGATAGCGCTGTCTCAACTAGTGCTTTGTGTAGCATACAGTATAGGGGACACCGATCAATATTTTCACTTTACAATTCAAACGACCTTTACTATTAACTAGCCTTTACTTTGGTTTTATTTTTTTTCATTTCTGCATAAAAAAAAGTTTAAAATTAGTAACAGTTACACTGGGAGTATTAGTTGTCGTTTAACAAACCCAAATGCATCTTCAAACAACATACACAATGGATTTACCAGATTAAAATAAAACTACATTATAATCTTAACCACTCGGACCCATAGCTTGTTTTCACGATAATATAACATTACCAGACATATGTATGAGGTACCTGACGTACCAGGCGTACCTGACTTATTAATATATAAAAATTAATGTTTCTTTGTTTGTCCTTTGAGTGGTTTCTGAACCATACATCCGATTGCGATGAAACTTTGGGGATTTGTCGTGGGCATGCCCGCAAAGGTTTCTAAATAATGGTGAACTCTAGCGTAATGAATTTCCTAAACCATTCTTCTGATTACGTTTGGTGAGTTTTTATGCTCATATACACGAAGATTCCATATATATTAAGAGCTCGGGAGTTATGCAATTTGTTTAAAAAATTTACAATGAATGGCGCCCGAGTTGTTTGAAAATGTTTTTATTTCATATATTTTAGCAGCAGGGAGAGGCTCACGGGCCGACAAAAAATCTGATTTATTCTTGTATGCACCAGACGGAAAATAAATTGTGTATCCGAAAGGACTCCAATTAACAGATTAAAAACACATACACTTTCTTTAAGTGGCATTGCAACGCATTCCGAGAACTCGCTAGTTATGTGCATATTAAAAATTAATGCAAAAATTAACACGTTATTTGAACGAAGAAACACAATCTAAGAAAAAAACTTTGTAATAGACTAATGAAGTCCCCGGCGTTGCCGGTTTTTCGAAATCAGATGTAAACTGTAATTTTTATCTTTTTTAACATCTAATTTGCAAAATTAAATCAAGAAGTATCAAAATTCTGATTTAAGGGGTTGGAAAATGGGATGCGGTAATTTTTCTAACGCTCATGTAGTCTGTGACCTTCATCTTATTTTGAAGGTCAAGTGTTCACATAAATCTTGGAATAAAACTGCGGATTAGTATAAAATCAAATCCGCGTCGCCCGTCACAGACACTACTATTTTTATAAATATATTCCACATCTGCTGATCAAACCAAACTTATCAAAAAATTTCTGAAGGAACGCGCAAATGACAACAAAGTTAACCGTGTCAAGCTTATGTACCCTACCACTTAAGGCCCGCGGACAAACTGAAAATTTATAAATTGGCCCTGCGGCTAAAAAAAGGTTGATTTTCACTGATTTAACACAAAAAAGGATGGGGCGTCGCGAAGTGGTAATATTTTTCTAAAATGGGATCTCGCATTTAAAAAGTTTGAAAACCACAGCAATGTAGGATAAAAAAAAATTACAGCCGTGGCAACAATCACAAAAAACAAAAAGATAATGTCTAGTCAAGACAGAAGCAAGGTTTTGATGGATTTTACGACTTCTTCAATACAAAGTGCTTCGATTACTTGCGTAATGACTGACAAAAATCATTAGGACGGGTTGTTTCAGAATTTGATCAATTCATCAAATTTTAAAGTTTAAATTCTAAATTTGTTAAAGTTCTATCCAATTTCTGTTCTTATTAAATTAATGTGAACCAACCGGCTCATGTTGAATAATTATAGAACTTGAATAAAACTTTTGCACTACTCGAATTTTAACTATGAAATTTGATGAAACTACCCGTTGTAAGAATGACTCTAAAAAGGCCCTAACTTTGACAAGACAAGGCCATTCTGGACATTGGTGAATGGCATCTATAATTTGTGGAGTGCAGATTGAGAAAAATCGATTAATTATTTCCGAGTCTACGGGAAGGAATATGGAAATGGATGAGTTGAAACAAACATTTTACATTTTGTCCATAGCTATTTAAAATAAAATTTAAAAAAAAACTTAAACGAAAGGCAATTCCGACCCTTCGTTATTAAAAAAGAGAAAGTTCCCAATCAAAAGTTATAGTTAAATAGGTATATGGTTTTAGTATGTCTATGCGTGAACTATAAATTAAAAGTTGTTTTATTCCGTAATAAAGGTCCGAAGAACTCGGAGACAAGGGTCGCGACCCTTCTTGTCTTTATCTTCATAACCCGGCTATTAGTCTTTCAGCCCAAAGGGATTTTAGGTAAATTATAAATTAGTTTAACTAGGTTCTGTGATTTTAAACATCAATTCCAAAAGGGGGTGGATTGAAAATACTGTATTTCTACTAAGAAATACATTATATGAACATTATTATTTGGAACTTTGTTTCATAATACCATTTATACTAGAATTCACTATAATTCAATATTATTAGATAAGAATAGAATAGAATAGAATAGAACTTATTGTTTTAAGTTCTGGTGAAGCAAACTCAACCGAAACTCGGTCGGCGTCAATAATATTGACAGATAGTCTTGAGAGTAAATATTGTGATCAATTAGTATGTTTTAAACCCATAATTAATTCACATACTTACTTAACTAGCTTTTTACCGGGTTCGGAAAGAGAAAAAAGGGATTGAAATGTATGGATTACCAGAATGACTTCTCATCTGAAGTGAATTTTTCATAACCTTCTAGATGACTTTGCGAGAACAAAATTAAATTAAAATAGAGAAAATATTATTTATCTGATTTTATAACGAAAGAGTTCACCTTTCGACAGTTTTTGCTAACAAATTTCTAAGATTTATTAACTTTAAGCTGAATATTCCAATTCAAAATATTAACTATATCCTTTTAATGAAACAACTCAACTTAATTATGCTATCAGATAGGCGGTTCATCTCCGACTTTGTACTATTAAATAAAATCTTTAATAATTGCATTGACAACCCTGAAATTCTCGCCAAAATAAAATTTTACGTACCGACCAGAAATACGAGGTAAAGTGCGACCTTCTTCTGTGACAATTTTAAAACAAACTTTGAGGCTCATACACCTATAAATAGATTACATCATTTTGGAAATAAATTTGGGAATATTGTAGATATGTTTGCAGATTCTGTATCAGTCATAAAACGAGGTCTTTATAATTACTTTAATGAAATGTATGATTTTAATTTTAATTAATTTTATTTTTACTATTAATTTAATCATTTTTTAAACGCAACCGATTTACCAGAGACCAAATGGGAGAAAAATTCACCGACTCCAGATATTTATATCAGAGGGTTCGGCTCTGTGGAACTCCTAATAAATAACCTTGAATTGAACCTATAAATCCTACTGATCCCTCAATATAAATATTTAAAAAATCTTTTGTAATCCTACATGTATTTAAAATGACTAATTTTTGCATTTTTATACATAAATTCTTTGACAAATCTAATATGCCTAAATTTTGAATAAGAGACCTAGGTAGTATGCCAGTAGCCGAAATAACAAATGGTAATATTTTTATAGTCTGAGAATGTCAAATTCTTTTAATCTCATTTCCTAAATCTGTGTATTTTCTTATTTTTTCAGAAACAGTTTTTTGAATATTACAGGAATTTGGAATAGCTACATCAATGATATAAGTATTTTTTTAAATTTTGTCATGTAAAACTATATCAGGTCTATTATGACTAATTGTTCTGTCTATTAGTATAGTTTTATCATAATATATTTTATAAAATTCATTTTCTAAAAATGAATTTGGTTCATATTCATAATATGGTACTATATTACGGCAATCAATCAAGTTATGTTTAATTACCAAACTTTGGTGAATTACTTTTAAAACCTGTTTGTGCTTAAATATATACTCGGACGGCGCCAATACAGAACATCCAGATATAATATGTTCTATGGTTTCTGGAAAAGCCAAACATTTTCTACATAAATCATCAATTTGATTAATATCTTTGATTATATGCTTCCTATAATTTTTAGTATTAATGACTCTGTCTTGAATGGCAAGCATAAATCCTTCTATTTCCGCGCTCAACTCTCCAATACTCAACCATTTGTTTAACGAAAGTTTGTCAACATACGTTTGGTTGAGATAATTGAAGTGTTTTGCGTGAATAATTCATTTGACCAGGAATCTAATAATTCCTGTCTAGTATTTATAAAAATGTTGGCATTCTCGTCGTATAAATTTAAAGGTATAATGTTTCTATCTGTCTTGCAAATTATTTTGTGCATTTCTGAGCTATTAGCTTTCCAATGGAAAAAATTTCTAAACATTTCTACCTGATTATGTTTCAAAGATGTTATTTTGACTACACCTCTACCTCCCAAATTTCTAGGTAAATTAATTCGTCCTATAGCTGAATTTGGATGATGGCAATTAAACTTTGTTAACGTAGTTCTAATTAATCGTTCTAAACTATCTAAATCTGTATTGGACCATTTAATTATGCCAAATGAATACGTTAATAGAGGTATTATCCAAGTATTTATTGCTTTTACAAAAGTTTTAGCAGATAGATTGCATTTTAAAATTTTTCTTATCCTAGTTTGAAATTTAATCCTAATATCATTTTTAATACTAGTATGATCTAATCTATTCGATTGCGGGTATTCTAAATATTTATAAACCTCATCCCCTATCATACTTTTAATTTTGAAATTTCTAAATATACCCTCGTCTCCATCTACAATCTATATGGATGGTTTTACATTTATCTAAACCAAAAGTCATTTTAATATCAACTGAAAAATTTTTAACTACCTTAATCATTTTCTCTAAATTTGATTCAGAATTTGAAAATAATTTTATATCCTACTTATAATATTATAGAAGTGAAAGTTTGTATGGATGTATGTTTGTTACTCTTTCACGCAAAAACTACTGAATAGATTTAAAAAATTCTTTCACTAATAGAAAGCTACATTATTTGCGAGATCTATAGACTATATATATTGGTAAACTCTGGCGTTATGAATAAATCTCTGGCGTTATGAAATTATTTATCATACGTTTTCTGTCGCTAACAAAATCGATTTATTGCAAACGCCAATTGTCGCCTTGGAAACGATGTTTTTTTTAAATTAGGTTAATATGGACACCCCTTTGATGTTAAAATTCAAATATGTATAAAATACTAATTCCTACTTTACAGAATGGATTTTAATGAAACTTTACAATAATATGAACATATAGGCTATAGCTCAGAGCTCTGGCATTACGAAATTTGTAAGAAAAAATTGCAATAGGTGGCCAAATTAGTAAGATATCTATAATTCTTTAATCGATTAAAAATTATTAGGGAAGTAGGTACTTCAAATAAATTCGCTTAAATATTTTCTAAAATAGAATTTATATTTAAGAATCTTTGTTTTGCAAAATGTCATTCTCAAATTTTGACATAATGTCACACAACAATTATTGTTTTCATTGGATAGACAGGTATCGCATTTTTTAAGGATATAACTGCCGTACTGGATTTTTTGGTAGAATATAAAAAGAAGAATAATAATTCGTACTTAATAACTATCTATAAAAATGAATCACCAAAATGTATGTATGCGCATAAACCCAAACGACTGAACCAAATTGGATAATTCTTTTTTTGTGCGTTTTTTTTTTGTATAAAACTACCGTTGAGTTCTGGCATTATGAATTTTGTATAAGAAATTTTAACAGGTGGCATGCGAGCAGTTTGAAAACTGAATGTATCGGGAATGAATGTGTGGAATTCGAGAGGTGAGTGGGGGGAGTGGGGGGGGGGGAGGGGAGGGGGAGGAGAGTGGTGGGGAAGGGGGTTACGGGAGGGAGAGGGGGGAGGGAAGGAAGGGGAAAGGGAAGGATGGAGGAGGTTGTGGGGAGGGGTAGGGGGTGGGGGGAAGGAGGTTGATGGGGGGGAGTGGAGTAGGGAGAGGGGTGGGTGAGGGGGAGGGGGATTGATGGGGGGGAGTGTAGTGGGGAGAGGGAAGGTGGAGGAGGCTGAGTGGAAATCCCCTAATGCCATGCGAGCGAAGCCGCGGGAAAAAGCTAGTCATCCATATATAATAGATGTGAAACTATACTACTCTCTCTTGTATTACCCTTAATTTTTATTCAAAACTTGCTTTTAATTAACATTTTAGACATAGGATTCAATGCTAAGCAAAACCAAAGACGACTTAATAAGTCTCCTTAAAAATCCCTCTTTTTATTGAAATGCCCGGTAATACTATTTTTTTACCTTTTAAATTAACTAGTAAATCTGTATTCCAAAAGGACATAATTTTTTCAAAAAGCTAATTACAATTGGGTTAACTTTATATATTTTTAATATTTGGTTAGCCACGTGTGCGGGACACTATCAAAAGCTTTATGATAATCCATATAACAAATATGTAAATTACTCTTTTGATTTTCAATTTGTTTTATAATTACAGAATCAATAACTAATTGTTTTTTACATCCCATATGTTTTCTGCGACAACTTTTTTGTTGTTCAGATAAAATAGTTTTTTCATCCAAATGAGTATATAATAAATCTGTCAAGCAAGAGGTTAAAATTTTGTATATGGTCGGTAGACATGTAATGGGTCTATATTGAGAGGGATTATTAATATTTTCGCTTAAAATTATTTTTTTATATTGTGTACTACGTACCTGCCTAACTATTATTACCTATCTTTGTAAAAGCCCACTAGGGCGTAAATAAATAATTCATACAGAATTTCTGCTTTATAATATACGTTACCACACCATGAAACAACCTTTCAACAAAAGAAAAAAAAAATAGTATCGACTTAAACCATACTCAACCTTATTTCGCCCACCGCCCCCTTTGAGAACATTTTTTTTTCTAGAGCCCCCAATTTTTTATACTAATGGGGGAGGAGTCTCAACTAACACGGAATCAATATTTCGATTAAAAATGTAATACAAATTTATTTTTTATATCTTTTTGTTTAGCAGGTTAAAAAAGCAATTATTTTGTACCGGTTTGCTACCTCCTTAATTCTCGTATTCATGATATAGTGTCGATTCTAATAATAATACGTGAAAGATAATAATATTATACATTAAAAAATAAATAAAATATCATGTCATCCAATTTAATGTAAATCTGAATGAAATGGAATCTTTCAGTTCAAATTTCATCCACTTCCCAAACTACCGAAATATGTGAATTTTTGCACACGTGATAAAAATTATTAGAACACACACAATAACAGAAATTAACCAATATTAAAGTTTGCTTTATTAGTACCTAAATGTTTAGGGTGCTTTTTTAGTATTTTTAGACCATATTTTTTTACTTGCCCACGCTCTCAACGCCCATCTCAGTGCCCGCCCTGTGCCACCTAAACGTCCCCTTATTTTATTTGAGTCTTCTACTGCCACGTTGAAAGTCTCAAATGCCCACGAGGGGACGTTATCGCCCACGTTGAGAACCTATGCCTTAAACGGTATAAGAGTATACAAAGAAAATAAATTATGTACTTTTTCTATGTCAGAGCGTGTTTTCAACTTTAAACTTATACACCGATTTCTTCGTACTAATCTGTTTAAAAAAACACTGGAGTGAAAGATAGAGTGATCTTTAAGCCTTATTTTTAAATCTGTGTCAAAAACCAAAGGAAAAAAATGTTTACGACTAAAATGGTGCTTAATAGCAGGCTTGGAAATTATTTCACAGTGAAATCTAAGTTTTCAGAAAATAAAACTAAACACTAAAATAACCTTAATATATTTATATTATAAATGTGATGGATTCACTGAATAACCTAAATAACTTATTCATATGTCTTGTAAACAATCTTTCCAAGTATTCGAATGTATGAATGCATACTGGTATGGGGTTTAACTTTAAGTAACTCTTCTCGATTTGTGTTAGGCTAAAAATGTCATGTTAATAGTAATGTGTATTTTATAATGTACCTATTAACTAATGAAGCCCGAAGTAATTAATTCGGGCTGGATTATAGATTCGGTAGAAGTCTGTACACCAAACGGCAAATCACCAGAACAGGGATTTGAACTCAAATTACCTACCACTCGCTAATCACTAACCACTGATTTAAACCGCCAGTCCACCATTTTCAAGGCACCTGTTTTCTGCAGCTGAAATGCTGCAGAAGACATTTACAAATCTTTAACTAGTACAACCTTCCTCTTCCCTAAACTACGCAACGGATTTTCATGCGGTTTTCATATTTAAAGGGGAATGTCTGTCTGTGGTAGACGAGCGGGCTGGCAGTATGTGATTTGATTTGTATGCAAAATAACAGATGGCGTTGGTAATAAAGGTTGGGTTATGGCGTTATCAGTAGATGACGTTGTTTTTCGATGTTTTTCGTTGTTTTTCGCAACGCGTGGCTGGGTCTGCTAGTAATAATAAAAGATAAAAATCCAAACAGATATAATAGTTTTTCGTACTTTCGTGGTTCTGTTCATACTTCCGAAAGTGATTTCTTGAAACATACCTATAAAATTGACCTGAAACTTCAAATAAAACCAAATCAGGCGGAAAATTTATACATTATTATATCCGGAGAACAGAAGATGCGAGATTTTCCACGTCCTTTCAAGGCTCGTGGACGTGCCTTATCGGAACCTTATTTGCAAAGCTGATCCCAGGAGAACGTAGGTCTGCCCAGGTATGGGGGGAACGAATTTTCTGCTGAAACTATTCCAAAGTACACAGAACTTTTCCCATCAATATACAAACAATGAAATTTAGCACATTAGTTTGTTGGGACATGTTGTGTACTCGTTTGCACTTTTTGTGTTCACACAATTTCGTTGTACGTAGTCGAAAACATAAATCAAATTACTTTAGAGACAAATATGAACATTTATTCCCTTGTTTTTTGTTTGTTAAATATTTATGGCATTTTTGTTTGCATTGTAATTACATCAAACCAAAAGAAATACTACTAAAATTCATCCAATTAAACACGACGCTTATTGAGAGACCCAAATAAGCCGATTGGATTTGAGATGTTTATAGAAAAATTCGAGTGTTAATTTAAATCGTTATCTTCAGAAGTTTCCACAATTGTTTTGTTCAAGATTTGGTTACTTTTTAATGAAAGATTATTAACCATTGATAAACGTTTGTTAAGATGGAATTCAAATAATTAATTCAATTATTTGCACACAGCACAGGTGCCAATAATAAATTATATTATCTATTTTATAAGCCAACCATTTTTGCTACTATTTTTGTTATAATTTCTAGTATTACATTGTAACTAAATCATCTATGAATGTAAATTTTTGGGAAACATGCCTGTTTATTGTTCCAAAATAA
Source organism: Limnephilus rhombicus (assembly GCA_929108145.2). Classification (NCBI taxonomy): domain Eukaryota; kingdom Metazoa; phylum Arthropoda; class Insecta; order Trichoptera; family Limnephilidae; genus Limnephilus; species Limnephilus rhombicus. The sequence continues at coordinate 57,153,694 of OV815270.1, read as the reverse complement.
AAATGAATAAATAGATAAAGTTAAATTTCCGTACCGATTTTCAATCAGTTTCAGGCAGGCGAGTTCTCAAATTATTGTTTTATATTGTAACTGTCTAAATTATCCGTGTTTTTCCCAAAAAATGCTTTTTTAGAAAACACAAAATATTAATAAAGTTAAGCAGGTAGGTACTTGATTTTTATTTAATTAAAATTTGTATGTTTTTTACTCTCAACAAGCGCCTTTAATATTCTCACAATTACGGAACGGCGACGGTACAAAAAAGGCAATAGACATGCATTCCTTGTTACAATAGTACTGCAGCTCTTTATAACACAATAAATAATGGTGAGATAAAAGATGAAATGCACAATCTACATAATATATATCCGTCATATCAACTTTCACTGATTCGGATAAAACCGCAAAAAACTGTCACATCTTTAGCGTAAATAAAAAAATTGCATTTAATTTTTTTATATAATGAATTGGAGTAATATACATTCGAAAAGTGTTAATTTCTCAATGTATGTCAAGAAATATTTAAGTAATTTGGATAAAAAAATCGATATAGCGGATTTTGATACTCATTTCATGATTTGTATGGAATATGGTGACCCGTCCGGCGATAGTTCATCCTGCGACAGTTCATCCGGCTGACAGTTCATCTTGCCGACAGTTCATCCTGCCGACAGTTCATCCTGCCGACAGTTCATCCCGCCGACAATTCATCCGGCGACAATTCATCCTGCCTGATCATTTAGAAGATTTTTATTAAGTAAGTATGCAAAGAGGATATACGGCCGTACAACCAAAATCGATATACTTATATCTGAAGGCATCTTGAGTGGAAATCCGCTGTAAAAATATTTTAACTAACAATAATTTCGACTCTCCGAAGAAGCATGCGTGAATAACAAAATACGACATACTTATACTTATAGGTTATAATTATAGGTTAGGTTAGGTTAGGTTAAGTTAAGTTAGGTTAGGTTGAATTGTCAGGATGAATTGTCGCCGGATGAACTGTCGGCAGGATGAACTGTCGGCAGGATGAACTGTCGGCCGGATGAACTGTCGGCCGGATGAACTGTCGCAGGATGAACTGTCGCCGGATGAATTGTCGCAGGATGAACTGTCATGGAACCATGGAATATAGAGGCTTTTGAAACTCAACTGACCTGAAGGGCGTGTTTCTATGCCTGCCATCTTGGCAAAATAACTGCTCGTGATTCGTTGAGTTCCGATATAGCGGGTTTTGATAGTAACTTCTAGAATGATTTAGCGGGTTTTGTTTTTCACTCGCAGTTTTAACATGGTTTTTGGTCGTAATAAAGGAGGTTTTTATAACTCAATTTTAAATAAGTCCCGTTCCTTGCAAAAATGTGAACAAGATGTCATACTCCGATCATTTTGTCAAAAAATCGGATATAGCGGGTAATGAAACTATAGGACTCACATGTCTGTTTTATATTTTGTCTTACCATTATTTAATGTGTAAGAAAGAGTTGCAGCATTATTGTGATAAGGAGTGTATGTTTATTGTCATTTTGTACCGTCGCCGTTTCGTAAATGGTTCCTTTTATTATTCCTACGACCAAGGCACGGCAACCACACAAACAAAACAGAAAAACCTACGATCTTTGTCACAAATGTTGCAGCTTTTTTTACACATTAAATGACGACTTCCATGGTCGAGGGGTAAGGCTCTTAACTAGCTATCCAGAAGTCGCGGGTTAAATACCGGCATTTCATATGATTAAGTTGTGTTATTTCATAATTTATTAATTAAAAATAAATATAAAAAATAAGGTGTATTTGTGGCACGTTCCAGTGTGCAAAATACTCTCCGTATCGCCCTGGTGTCAGACGACCATACAGATTTGAAACTTTACTTGAAAAAGCTTTAGATGTACTTGGTGACAAGATGTGCAGTGGTGTGACCGCACCCTCGTGGGTAACGTGCGCCTTCTCATTAGTTTGTGCTATTGCCAAAGATGCTTGAATGTGAATCAGTCCAAGTCAGTCTAACCCCTACTCTCAGCCGAAGGCGATTAATGAAGAGGTTTAATGCGAATTTAAACTAAATTATTATTATTATTTAACGAAAACACGTTAACTAATTGTAAACACCAAAATTTATAATCGCATTTAAATGATAAATTCGTTAGATAACAGGGTCACCCCGCATGGCAACTCTGGTTTTGTTTTGCATCTTGGCTTGACGAACGTTAATCAATATATATTATAAAAAAAGTGAACAATGTGCCGCTAAAAACTCAGAAATGAATTCCCGTACGATCAAGGGAGTTATATGATGTGGTAGCCCTCTATCCTCCATCCATGATGAAGGTTCCCGTTTTACCTAAAGAGCGTGCCTTTGAAGATAGAAATCCTGGAAGTTTCGCCCTCTAGAAATTTCTAGAAAAGTCCAGAACATCTCGGAACATTCCGGAATGCTGTAGAATATTCGGGAATTGTCTGGATCGTTCAGAAACATCCCGGAACATCTCAGATCATTGCAGAACATTTCAGAACACTCCCGAATGTTTGGAATGTTCTGAAACATCGTAGAATATTCGAAGCCTTTTTTGTATGGTTGTGCTATCCTTTGGCATATAAAACAAGATTCGTCGTGGGTTCGAACGTCAGTTCAATCTCATATCAAATCCATGAGCGAAGCCGGGTACCCCAGCTAATCATTTTCATAAAAGGAAAGCCTGCACGAAAATTGGCTGAAGGGTGAATGCGGGAAATACGTTTAATGGAGGAGTGAAAGCTGCTGCAGTAGTCACAAATAAGAAGCTGTCAAAGGAAGCGAGACTAACCGTCCACAACGGAGCTCCGTAAGGCACTGTATTGCAGTCAGGTAGGACCAAAGTAGAATGAATGCAGTAATAGAGATATAGTTGGTATAAACCCACTAGGAGTTTATGTAGTTAGACCATAAAACAGAATAATAAATAAGAAAAATTTCTTATTTTGGATGCCTGACGGCTGACATATTATGCAGGAAATATGTAGGTAAGGTTTTCGTGATTAGTTTGTACGATAATTTTCATTGAATACATATCTATATAGTTTTCACTTTTTTGATTGAATGAATGTATGAAAGAAGCAGAATCTTAGAAGCGGATATTAACCCTCTTTCTTGCATCCGAACGAGCTGAAACTAGGCAGATATTTCAGGAGATCCCGAGGAAAATTATTTCCCTCAGGGCCTATGTCATCTTTGGGGATGCTGTGTGGAGGGTTTTTTTAGGGAAAGGAAGTAGATGAGAGTTCTGGGAAGGAAAAGGGTTTATGGGGTGGGTAGGAATCTAGGGTTCAGTGTATCCTGGTCATCCGCCTCCAAGACCTAGACAAACCTCACCCCATGAACCCGGGCACCCCTGCTAAATCACCAAACGTGGCCAACCACTTGATATACTTTCTAGAATGCATTTTATCAACTTTAGGAGGCAAACACGCGGACCTATACGCATTTTTCCGAAATTCTAAGAAATTAAAACACTATACAGGGTGTCCGGGGGTAAAGTGCATTAACTTCGGTAGGTGATTCTACATGATGGTAGGAGTAAAAAAGATTAACAACTTTTTCCGAAATTCCAACTTTTTTTTTTCCCATACAAAAAGACGTACCTACTAAAAATCCTTAGTGTGAGGTACGATCCTACTTGCCTGAGAGCCTGCCGTGCGCCCGACTCGATTGTGATTGGCCCGTATCGTAACAGCGGAAAATTATAAATCTGGCCGCACACGCCGGACTAATTTTATCTTTTTACCTCAAAACTACACCTAAAAGTTGGAATTTCGAAAAAAGTTTTTAATCTTTTTTACTTGTACTATCATGTAGAATCTTTAATACACTTTACCCCCTGACCTTCTGTATAAAATAAATGTCGGTCTTACAATCTTCGGATTTGCCTGGTTGGTAGCGCGGTTGATTCCGATCACAGGGTAGGAAGTTTCAAAACTCATTTAAACAAAAACTAAAATTAACGGTTTGAAAGACTTTTGAAAATCCACTTATTATTATAAAAAAACTGTTCGGTTTTTAAGGGTTGTTTTTTTAATACATTTATTTGATTTTTATATTTAACTTAATGAGTAAAACCTCAACACACATTTGAATATCAGTTTTGTTTTCTTGATTGAATGAATGCACGTATGAAGCGGAATTTTGGTAGTGTAAATTAACCCACTTCCCGACATTCGATCTAGCTGAAACTCGGCAGATAAATTTGTTGTCGATGACAATGCATTCTATTAATTTTTGGTGGTACTCATTCACACATACACGCGTACGCACGCAGTTTTTTGAAAATGGATGACATTATATTAAAAAAATTAATGCAGATTACGCGAAATAAATGTCGGAACCATTCAATTAGGATTTGGTTCAAGAATTAGCGGTGTTCACTCATTTTAGTCAGTCCCTGGGGAGGAAGGTTCAATGAAACATTTTTTTACATTAGCTCCACAGAGGAGGCCCTGAGGAAAATAATTTCCCTTTCGGATTATGTCATCTTAAGGGATCTTGTGTGGAGGGTTTTTTAAGGAAATAGAAGAACTAGAAATAGAAGTTCTGGGAAAGAAATAGGTATCAGGGTGGGTAGGAATCTAGGGGACAGCGTGTCTAGGATTGACGGACATGTGAATACATCCCTTCAACCTTCAACTACTTGATAGGTCAAAAGACCTTTTCAACCAGTCTCTCGCGGAACGCCGCAAAACCTTGACAAATTTCACCCCGGGCACCCCTGCTAAGTTACCAAACGTATCGAAAAATTTGGGGCGACCTACGGCAGAGGTGTTGGATATCTAATAAATGGTTCCCGGGGCGGCGGTATGGTCTTTTCTCCCGTTTACACAAAAATAAATGCTTAGTGGAGTGATTTATATTATAAATCTTAAAAGTAACTTTTTTTGAAACCAAACATCCAGACAATACTCAATATTCATATCATTAGAAATTCCTAATAATTAATTCATGGCAATTCAAAAGTTCAAGAGCCGGTCGTGATGTGCATAATAAATTGCCGTTTTTTATTTATGCGCAACCTTTACGCCACTACATATCACCATTTATCAATTCATCTGTCAGCGAGATAAAAGGCAGCCGTGAAACAAGCCAGAACATTTTTTTGACGGAAGGAACTTAAAGGCCGCTTGACTTATCGCGGACATGGGAATGTTTCACTTGTTTACAGAATGAAATAACTTTTCTGGCTATTTTCATACAATACAAATGATAACACTGTGTGGTTTTAATATGAATAAACCATTCAAATTAAGTGTTTCATGATGTTATCAATTTTATTATACTCTAACGGCATGTATTTTAAAATCTATTGTAAAAACAACTAAAATCTTCGTCCCTGAAGGCCTTTAGTTGACGAATATTAATAAATAGGATGCGTATAATTCAATACATGATATAATACCTACCATAATCATTGTTATATGATTCTCTTGAATATGAATTGTTATATGAATCTCTTTAACTGTTCGTGTCGTATTGTGGCTTAAAATAATTGTGAGTGAGCATATATTTCAATCTGAAAATAACAAAATAGTGTAACATTCTCAGAACCCAAGACTAACTTCAAACCATGAACCAATAATTCCCTGATATCAACATGAATATTGTCAAAGAATCTTTGAATACAGTATCTCAAAAATTGTCGACATGTCACAAAAGAACCCGTTGACAAACTAGAATGGAACTTTTAAAGGACCGTAAAAAAAATTATAAAGAAATTACATGATAAAATTAGATTTTTGAATTGAAATAGGTATTCTCAATTTGTAAAGCGGGTATGGGTACCGCCATCCGGTAACCAGTTATAGGATAACGCATACCCCACCATGCGTCATACCAAGTGATTCGCTATGTTTGTTGACTTATCAGGGGTGGTTGAGGTTTCTTTAGTTTTTGGCGGCGAATGCGTTTGTTCACGGTGGGCCGGATCGAGAGAGACCGGTTGAGGGAGATATTTTATCCTCTCCAGCCAACTCCTCTCCTCCCATTCTCTAAAAATCCTTCACAAATCATCCCCAAAGATGGGACATACAGAGGGACACCTGAGTGGAGCTAGTGTAAAAAAAAGGATTTGCAAAATCAATTTTGAGCAAGATCTAAAAGTACTACCTCCATTATCTATATGGATACGATGACTTTATAAATACGAAGATTTTAATTTATTTTTTTATTGTAGTATAAAAAAATATGAGTTACATATATATATATACATATTTTACAAAATATTATATTAAGTGTCGTATTTAGTCGTGTACCTTATCAGAAAAGAGGAGCTCTTGTGCCTGATAAGGGAGCCACGATTCTTACTTAGGTTTTAAGTTATAATATGAAATATAAAATATAATATAAAATATTTACTTTTTACTGTAATTTTTTTTAAAAATTGTTTAATTTTATTTATTTGTTCTGATTCTAATTCATAAGGGAGGTTATTATAGTTTTTTATGGCTTGGAAAATGTAATGATTTTGCATTTGAGTTGTTTTAAAATTAGGTGTAATAAATTGGTTCCATTTCTCATTAGTTTGTAAAATTCTTGATATTCTTTGTTATTTTTTCTTTACACATTTTTATAATAGAAGCTTGTTTGAATATGTCATCGACATTTGGTACTGGAAACAATTTGAAAAGTGATTCTGTTGAGAAGGTAGTTTTTTTTTAATGTTTCTTTAATGATGATTCTTTGTGAAATTTTTACTGAGTTTAGATTGTTTTCATAAGATCCTCCCCACCCTGTAATTCCGTAGATGAGTTTTGAGTTTCACTCCGAGTTCTGGACAGTTATTTCAGTCCATAGCCTGTTATTAAAGATATTCTAAACTAACAAAAAAAGAGATAATAGATCCTTCGTTTTAAAAATTCCAATACTAAAATCTCGATGAATACAGCTAGGTGCCCCAGTTTCTCGGAAAACTGATAATATACGAAGCACGGATTTGAATTATAATGTACGACGGTTGGGTAGAATGGGTAGGTACGAGGCAGGCCACATTAAATAATTCAGTATGTTTGCGTAATTAAACAGCGAAAACCGTTTTCGGTTTAATAAATTTCTTTGTTTATTTTAATTTTCTAATAATTAGCTACCTTTTTCGTTATTTGTTTTTGGGGTGTTATGCCGTGTTGCGTTGGCAGATCCGGACACATCTACCGGATCTGCCGGACTGCCCTGATGATGGACACTGCAACGATGTCTGAAACGTTGGCTAAAGAAGGAGGTAGCGCAACACGGCATAACACCCCAAAAACAAATAACGAAAATACTTTTGGCCGTGAAAATCTTAAAACTTATCTGCCATTAGGTACCTATCTACGTACTTCATCACATCACAAACCACGATTGATTTTAAAAAAATATGACTAATATAGTTAAATTATTTATTTCTTGTCAATTTTTTAATACTTATTACAGTACATGACAGTATATGAGGTAGGAGGTAAAACTAATTGGCATGTATAAAAAAAAAACAGAGTGCAATTCAAACGCGCTAGAAGTGAAACCTTTATAAAACTAAAGTAGAGAGGAGAAGGGAGACTACGAAGCACCACACAAAGAGGAGACCGATTGTTCTATCTCATTCTCTCGCTAGCTTAATCCTGTAGACGTAAGTGTTTTTCTCTTTTTAGTATCGCTTTTTCGTTTAAACGAGTTTCAAATCACAACGGTGCTAAAGAAATTTTCAGAAGTTCGAGTTGTGACCATCATCTTTTTTTGTGTCTTGTTCTCTTTCATATTTTTTATTTAGATTATTATTTTTATCGGATAATTTTAATAAATTGATAAAGTAAACATGTTTAAAAGTTATGTAAGTTAAGTTAAATATGATACTCTGATAAATTGAAAAGACATCGTTAAAATGTTTTATATATATAATCTTATATATATATATGTATTGTTTTATTGTGCTTTAACACTAACGAAGTTTTGAATTTCGTCAACCTAAGATTAAATTTCAGGGCGCACAGTTTACATCCGAGCTGTGCTAGTGAGTTTCTAATACAGCGTTAAACTAACCTTCATCATTACCGTAACCATAAAAATTTTAACTAATGAAAAATGGTTAATTTATTTATGACTACGATCTAATTTTCGGAAAATTAAAAAAATGTTGGTTAATTTACATTATCTGTACCTTCGAAAGAATATAGGTACTTTCGAGTATATATATATAGAAATACTTTGTTCAGGATATAAAAAAATGTAGCAATTCGGATGCAGCGTGTAGTGTAAAAAGAAACAGGATTTTACAATGCAATTTTACAATTCAAAGAGAAAAGCAAATGCAATTCTATAAGTACTCCTACATAAATAATCAAAATGACGTGTAGTTATAAAGGTTGTTAAGTGATATACTTGCTTACTTTATCCAGTGATTTCTGACATTATTTGGAGTAAAAAATGTTCATGAAATTGTGGTCTTCGATGATATTTTCGATGTATTTTTTTTCGCTAAAAACATTTAAAAAATCTGTGGGCTAGTTGCGGAGTTAGGGGTTGGTGGTTACTCGGCTCAGTGACCAAAGACGATACATGAAAAAAAAGGTTTATTTTTGTTTGATTTTTAAGAAAAAAATTTGCATAAAATAGACCAAAATAATATTAAGGCATATTTTTACTCTTGATAATGTCAGGAATTATTGGCTATGTAAAGCGAGTCAAGTACATCCCTTAACACATTGAAAATATGAGTATGAAAACACGTGAAAGTTGAAATCAGTTCAAGATAACGTTATTTTTATTACGGAATATCCTGACATAATTTTATACCAGAATATCAATATTGAACAATGAAGTGAACGCAATATTGACATATTCCTAAATTTCACTAATTTTATTCAAAAACTAGTTACAAAAGCCATTGCTGAAGTGATTTTTTTTAAATTTCTTAATAACTAAAACCTAATTCAAATGAATTATCACCCTTAACAAATCAACGATAAAGCAAGTAAAATAAACTGTTTTGTTGTGACTTTGTCCTGCCTCCAACATTATTACATCTCCGTTTGTTTGCATGCAGCCAGTTTCATTAGAAAAATGAACACAGTTTGTAGTTAAATAACTCTTAAGCTTTATTGTGACGGATGTCTTTTGTATTATACAGGATGTCCGGGGGTAAAGTGCATAAACTTCGGGAGGTGATTCTACATGATGGTAGGAGTAAAAAAGATTAACATCTTTTTTCGAAATTCCAACATTTTTTTCCCATACAAAAAGACGTACCTACTAAAAATCCTTAGTGTAAGGTAACATCTTACTTGCTGAGCGCCCGCCGGGCACAATCGTGGCAACATTGCATGGTTGTGACTGGCCCGTATCGTAACAGCGGAAAATAATAAAGCTGGCGGCACACAAGGGTCTATTTTTATCTTTTTACCACAAAACAACCCCTAAAAGTTGTAATTTCAAAAAAAGTTATTTATCTTTTTTACTTATAAAATCGTGTAGAATCACCTCCCGTAGTTAATGCACTTTACCCCCGGACACCCTGTATTTATTTTGGAGTATTATGACGTGTTGTGCTAACTCCTTCTTTATTTGTTTTGTTAACACATTTATTTGAAATATTATTTACACGCGTTTTGTTAAAATGTATTTTGTTTTCACACTTGTGTGTGGAATATTTTGTTTGTGTTTAATAAAATAAAAAAATTCTGTGGTATAATCACAGTATCAAATGACTGTGGGCAAATGACGAAATTCCCAGCACGCCTAGCTGAGGTCTACCTAATTGATTAAACCAGAAAAACCTTAGAAGGGTTTGAATAACATGATTAGCGGAATCACCAACTCGAATACACAAACAGGATAATTGAATAATACAAGTCTTACCTGTCTTGACGAGCTTGAAGCTGACGGCATTGTGGTTCTTGAGGTGTTCGTTGTAGCTGGGGTGCGTGAGGTCCCTGAGCACGGACTCGGTCTGCGGCGCGCCCATCCTGCCCCGGGGGCTGCGGCTGCCGGGGGGCTCGGCTGAGCGGTGGCGGATGCGCGAGAAGAAGCCGCCCTTGGAGGAGCGCGAGCGCGAAGGGGATGGTTCTGCAGTCAAACAACATATTTTAGTATCGGCTCGAGCCTTATCTCATTATGTGTCTGTGGTAAAACATGTCCATGTGAATATTTTTTATATTAATAACTCCAAACACACACCACATCTTTTGGAGTGATATTATGTATTTTTGCTTGTTTGTTTCTTATTAAACAGATTACTGGGTCTTAAAGAAAAGATCCGTGCTGTAAAAAAAAGGAAACACAATGGTAACAAACAGAACAAAAGAGTACATACGTTGAAGTAACCCGTTCTCATGCGGAAGATGTCAAAACATTACAAATGTTGGACACGCGTTTTTCGTGCTTTGAGATTGTACAAAGAATTCATTACAGACGACAAAATTGACCAAAAGTGAAAAATTAACTTGTTGAAGGATCATCTAGCTATTTACAAATAATTAAATATGCTAGTTATGCATGTAATATTGAGTTTTTAATTATTACATTACCAAAGTTTTGCATGACTTATTTTGTAAAACATTTGAAATGAAGCTTTGTAGACATTTAATCAAGACTTTCTATAAAAGTCAATTTCGGAAAAAGAAATTTTTAGAATGAATCACAAAGTATATCAAATGGAAACAGTTTTTAAAAACAGTTCAATTAAACGCAACATAATACACAAAAGAATTTTCAGTTGCAATTTCATATTGCAAGTCCATTGGATGCTGCGGTTTTATGCATTTTTGATTAGTTGTTTGCAAAATGCACATCCTATTTCGTAAGAAGAGGGCGTGAGAGAAAAAATTGACCTCCATATTTGCATTCTATAAATTGTATGACAGAATGACACTTCTTTTTTTATATTGAGATCATAAAATTTAAAAAGTTTCCTTAAAATATTCAAATTAAGTGTTTTATATGTTTGAAACACCTCGCAATATAGGAATTCATTTTTATTTTTTTCTTCATTCACCAACAAAAAAAAAACAATGAAAACATTTGCATTTGAAATAGATTTAAAATATATATTATTTATACTCACTACATATACATTCATACTTTATTAAAATTAGTTTTCTAAACCTATTTACAGCGCATGCAATTTAAAAGCAAAAATAAAAGACTATGCCGACACAAAATCATAACAGTTATTGGAAAAAAATAGTTTTTACAGCTATATTAATGAAAGCTTACAAACCTTTAGAATTTTAACAAAGTTTTCTGCGAACTTCTTTTTTGTCAAACTGGAAAATTAAAAGTTACATTAAATAATGATTGAATGAAAATTACAGGAACTGTATTAGAAATCACAATAAAAGAGTTTACGAATTGAGAGGAACGGCTGCGCGGCCTTTTTAACAAAACTTAAATTTGGATTTGAAGCCAAAATACACAATGCAACCGAATAATTTCTTTTTTAATCAAGCGGTGTAGCAAAATCCACCCTCGTAAATCGATCTTATGTAAGCTAAATACATGACTATCAAAATAATTTTTAAATTCTTCTCATTTTTTATTTTATGTTTCATCAATTAATAAAACAAAACTTTAAAAATAGGATAAAAATTATTTTTTGTACAGAAATAAATTTATTATATAACAAAAATTTTGGTAGAGGTTTTTTTCAAATAATTATCACTAACTCACATATAATTACCAAAAAAATTTTGGTAGAGGTTTTTTTCAAATCATTATCACTAACTCACAAATAATTGCCAAAGTTAATTTTAAATTCATTAAAATAACAATTTTTTGATAGCCTGTATTTTATAATTTATAAATTAAGAAGCACATTTTCGTATTAGATGTTTTAACCATTTTTTGACTTGGAAATAATTTTTTCAATTAGGTTGGGTATTTTGGCTTCAAATTCAAATTTAAGTTTTGTATGAAAAAGGTCGCACAACCGTTCCCCTTAAGCACGAATTGAATGTTGAGTGATTATAACGTTAGCATAATGTGTAGATAATATATTAATTTGGTAATACATCAACACAATCTTAGGATTATACTTGTGTGTCATGAACTTAGGTTTTTTGGTGTTGATCGCGTGATGAGTGATGAGCGTTCACTTCGATGAAATAAAACTGATGCAGAAATGATTTTTACAACAAACATATTTTGTACTTCGCATGAAAGTCAAATATTGATTGGATTTTGCTAACACATTCGATGATTTGATGAACATTAGTAGACTCGAGGCAATAGTTGGTATTGTGTAGGTATTAGTCAACTACAGAGTACCGAGCGACACTACGAACCCGGCCCCCTAAGCTACGGCAATCTGACGCAGTGAGATGTCCTTTTCCTAGTTATCTCGCGTAGCACAAACGCACTCGAAAAGAAAAACAAACAAAACTCAAAAGAAATGATAAAAGTAAACCTTCTAACGAGGAGGATTTGCCTATTGGCGGGGTGGGGGGAGTGTAGGTGGGCAGGGGCGGGACGCGCAGCTGCAGCTGATCGCCGCCCCCGCCCCCGCTCCCGTCACCACTCGTCACCTCCTCCTCATCCAGCTCCCAGTGCAGGTTGGCGGCCTCCTCCTCCTGTTCGCGGGATTGCCGCACAGGCTCAGGGGTGACGACCCTCACGGTCTCCGCGAACTCGGGAATGTGCGCCACCTCGAAGAGCGCGTCAAAGTCGCGGTCGAAGATGTTCTTCTTGGAGAAGGCGGGAGTGGAAAGGGGGGCGGGCTGCTCGTAATTGAAGACCAGCGGGCTGCGCAGCGTGCGCCCGAACTCGGGGTCCTGCTGCCGGCCCAGGCGGAGGAACTTCCGCTTGGCCTTGTCCTTGAGCTTGTCGGACTCGGCCGCCTTGGCCGCACCCGCACCCGCACTGGGAGGGCGGGAGCCATGGCCTGGCTGGTAGTCGAAGATGTCCGGGGTCCTGCGGCGCTCCGTGACTGGGCGGGGCGGCAGGTAGGGCGGCAGGTGATCCAGAGTGGGGCGGGGGTGGACCTTGAGAGGGTTGTGGATTCCGTACGTGTAATATACTACTTCCTCTGCGGGGAATATCACGTACATTCCTGGCCAGCCGGCATGGCGCCCGGGGTAGTCCAGCGCCCACTGGAGCCCCGCACTCTACTTCACTCTAGTACTCGTAGCTTCCTTTATCAAACTGTTACTGTTACTGATTTCTTATGTTTCAGATCTCTGACTGACACTTTCTTCTGATGTTTCTCACAAAACAGTCACCAGATGGCTTTTATTCTTGCCATGATGTTAAAAACTTCACAAACTTTATTCAAGTATCATTTGTATAGGTTCACATTCCCCTATGATACTGCAGCATCTAGTGGATCGATATTCCTCGTTTGATTATAATAAATTATTCATATCTACGTAAAGAATATTGAAGAGGGAATATTATATCATGGAACTTTTATCATACTTTACCGAAACACTGTCTTACATTAAACTATTTTTTCGATGTTGTAAATATTAAATAAGTTCTCCTAATATTAGGAAAGTACGAAATATGCTTGCGTAAACTCATATTTTATTGGTTTCATCCAATTTATTTCTTATTTTCATACTAAAGGATGAGGGGAATGTTTTATTCTTGGAGGAACTTTGCTCTGTAATAAAGAAAAAAAGAAACATATTGATTTTGTTTAGCGAAAGCATTTTTTAATAAATGTTTAATGGTGGTGAAAGAGTTTTAACATAATATCAGAAATATTAAAGGTGAATACAGAAAAAAATAATAAGAAAGGGATCTCTCTCAGTGCAGTCATAGCCGTTGTGCATAAAAGATACATAAATGGGGTCTAAACGTTTCTGATTCGTGTAAATTTGGACAAAGTTTCCCTGTGGCACCTTTGAGCTGAACCAATTGACTCCCGAAGCTGTTGATTGGCTGAGTAACCCCATCAGCCCAATTTGACCTCTACCAACTCTTCTTTAACACACGAAGAAGAAAAAAATCACAGTTTTAAATGCATACAATACTTGTTCATATTATCCGTCATCACACGAAAAAAGGCCCTTCTCAAGTGACAAAAATTATTAAATTTTTTTGTAAATGTTAATTTGAACCAACTGTTAACATATAATTATGGGTACTGAGTGCGGTGACTTTTTTCGTGCTCACATGATTGGCAAAAATTTTAATGAACCTATAAATATTTCTAAAATATTTTAAACTAATATTTGCAGGTATTTTGCGAGCAACATACTCGAATCACCAGCGCCGCTACCAATTATTTATTGGATGCATTTTTCACAAATTAGACGTTAAAACGTTAGATGAACATTCCATTAAAGTGTTTGTTTGGTTGATGTTTTCTAATGCCTTCAACTATTTTATTATTACTGACAAAATAATTTCATATTACATCTCCCAAAAATTTCGAAAGATTGATACAAATATTACATCAAAATTAGAAACATAAGTTGACAGCTTGAGTAAAATAAATTTTAATATTGGTACCTATAATAAACGTAACGATACTGTAACCCGTTTCTAATTATAAGCTATTAACTTAAAATACACCATTCCTTTAGATTTACGTAGCGTCCGATAAATCTGACTTAATTCTGGACATTAACAGATATCTGCCCCAATAAACCAGGCCCCATAGACAAGATCCAGACAAATCTCACCCCATAAACCCGGGTACCTCTGCTAAATCACCAAACGTAGCAAACCACTTAGTGTGACCTTTGGCAGAGGTTTTGGTTATCCAATAAATGATTCCATAGGCGGCGGTACCCATACCGCTCCCCAAAATTAATTTTTCGGTGTCGACAACGTCGAATCTGTGACCTTCAATCAAATTGCAGTTCACCTCGATTGGCGGAAGCGATCGCATGACTTTAATGTTAAAACGACAAGTTTCTTCAGAAATAACATTGTATAACGGGAGTTATTATTATTATTAATATTTTAAATTGGGAGGCGGGAATGGGTACCGCCGCCCCGGGAACCTTTATTGGATAACCAACACCTCTGCCATAGGTCACCCCAAGTGGTTCGCTACGTTTGGTGATTTAGCAGGGGTGCCCGGGTTCATGGGGTGAGGTTTGTCTAGGTCTTGGAGGCGGATGACCAAGACACACTGAACCCCAGATTTCTACCCACCCCTTAAACCCTTTTCCTTCCCAGAACTCTCCTCTACTTCCCTTTTCCTTAAAAAAAACCCTCCACACAGCATCCTCAAAGATGACATAGGCCCTGAGGGAAATTATTTTCCTCAGGGCCTCCTGTGTGGAGCTCATGTAAAAAAAATAACGAAAACAATAAATGCACTCAAGGCGTCAAAGCATATATACAATACAATCGGCAACACTAATCAAACAGTAAACATATCTATTTTTTATGTTGTAGAGGTGATCATTTATTTATCTCCAAGCTATTTGTAACAAGGTTAATTTTATCAAGAGAATGTCTGAAGTTTACAAAATTTCTGAAATATTTCTTCGAAAAATTAATGTTTTAAATTGCGTCCAATTTTTCTTTTTCATAGCATTATTATCAACATCTAATGATTTATTATTATTACCATGTTTAAATGAACTCATTCAAAATACAAGCATTAACTTTTTTCAACCGAAAACTTTCTAAACTGTAGAAAAACTCACAGTACGACCATTTACTCTTCCTGGATTCTTGGCCATTTCTTAACAAAAAACACGTCATGGAATTACCTAAATTACATCATGATTATGATTACGGTGTAACTGAAACTTTTTGTGGCATCACAACTTAGTAAAACCGACTATCTTTCATTGTTTCTTTTCACAAATAGAATCTATTAAGTATTATTTTGACAATGGACTTTCGTCTCTTGTTAAAATATACTCATCTATACAAGTTTAAAAATTTTACTTCTACAATATACAAGTTTCTGAAAATGTTTTAACTATATGTTAAAGAAAAAATGTATATAATAATACTTCAATTATTAAAAAAAAATGTATTTCAGAAATTCGTAGGTGTGTTCATAGAATAACTTCACATGTCCCAGTCAATTACGCAGGGTTAATTAGTATATAGAAAAAGTTCTATTCTGGGGAAATTATTTCCCTATGGAGTTCCTAGAAAGCAATTTGCTAATGGCACCAGCCATGATTACCTATGTGTGTAGGTATATAATATGTACAAATCGATAAGTCTAGTAGCATGTCACCTACATTGATCATTTGAATTTTATCAAAATGGTTATGGAGACCGATTTTATAGTCAAGTATTTTATATCTAATCGATTTGATGAATTACACCGATATGGCGTTTCACTTGTGAAACCGATTCAACAGTCATCATTTTACTGTGGGTGTATATGGTATATATGTATATAATATTATAAGTAGTGTTTGGTTTTGAAATGATCATATGCGTAGTTCCTACCGGAATGTCATTTATCCAGTTCCTACCCTGCTTAACCATTTCACATTGCTGAAGAAAGCATTTGAAAATAGGACCATAACAACACCTGAAATGATGTGCATTTTTGTGATAAAACCAGAACTCTTGGAACATTTGAAGGAACTGGTTGGAGTCATTCATTTTTATGTGTTGTGTTCGGCTTCTAAGTGGTGAGTGACTGGTTATCTCCTACTTGTAATCCATAGTCTTTCCATACACATTTATTACCCAATTCCAGCAAACACCTTGTCGTTTTCATTTCTTTTTGTTTAATTTACAGTCCACTTTCCTGTTGCTGTAATTCGAAAACAGTTTTCGGATGCAACAAATAATGGTGTTCCCGGGGACAATTTATTGGATAAACAACACCTCTGCCATAGGTCACCGCAAGTGTTTCGCTACGTTTGGTGACTTAGCAGGGATGCCCGGGTTCATGAGCTGAGGTTTGTCCGGATCTTGACGGTGAGTGCGTCTGCCCAACAACCGTATGGAAGGTCAGATCGGGAGAGACTAACTGAGGAAGACCTTGTGACCTCTCAAGCAAAACTCTTTTGGAACATCGCCTTGCACCGCAGTGGGAGGGATGGATTCAGACTCCTGGACCTGGACCCACTGACCCCCAGATTCCTACCCACCCCTTATACGTTATCCTTCCCCGAACTTCCTCTCCTACCTTTCCTTTGAAAGACCCTCCACACAGCATTCCCAAAGATGGCATAGATCCTGAGGGGAAATATTTTCCTCAGGGCCTTCTGGGTTTATTTTTTATTTTTATATGAATACCGCAGAAGAGTCTCAACTGCTCCAGTCTGAAGCCAGTGAAACTATGGCATCCCCAATTGGGGTATGTTGTGAGGCTGAAGGTAGTGGGGAGAGGAAGGAGATAGAGAAGGGGAAGGAGGGGAAGTACCTGGCTATTCAGATCTGGTCACCAAACACGGCTAATGCCATTTCAAGCAACGTTTCAATTCTTAATGGTGGTCTTACACCACCGAGAGTATCTTCCACTCTGGAACGTGGCGCAAATAAACTTTATGTAGCAACCACGCATTGTTGCTACGTCACGTATTGGATTACGCCCGAAACGATCGATATGTGGCGAGTCAACTTAACTACCTGCGCTGTGAGAAGTACTTACTTGAGAAGTACTTACTTAAGAATTCAAATTCAAGCAATTCAAATTCCAATTCTTTTGAACAGCAAGCTGAAACAAATGGTACCTATTCTTATTTTATTTTTTAGACTGTCACTCTCCATATGTTGATAACATTGTAAAAATTTTAATGGCACATAAAAAACTATCAACCGATGATTCTAGAGTTTTCTTTTAACTGTGTTTACGTAGCACGTACAATTGCTACATTGGTGACACCGACGTTCACATTAGTGACCACGAAGTTTACATTTGTGAATCCGACAGTGAGCACGACGCGTGCAAGTACGTCTACCGCGAGCACGTCGCGCACGAAATAAACTCTTCGGTGATAAATTTCGCGCACCAATCATCATCATGTCTCTTGTGAGCGGAACATCTGAGGACAGCCAGCAACCAAGTAACCAGCAACCCAACATCAGGAATCCACCGCCTGAGGTCAACCGAGTGGCAGTACGCATTCCGCCTTTTTGCCCTACTGACCCAGAATTATGGTTCGCTATGGTGGAGCGCAGCTTCGAGGCAGCAGGAGTGACCGTGGATGCCACAAAATTTGGTTTCATTCTCGGAGCCTTGGAGCCCGCCCACGCCCAAGAAATCCGGGACATCATTGTGAAGCCCCCTGAGGTCGGTGCATATGCACTATTAAAATATGAACTAACCAGACGCCTCAGCTCCACGCAGGAGCAGAAGATAAGGAGACTTCTGGAACATGAAGAAATCGGAGACCGTAAACCCTCCCAATTCTTGAGACACCTGCGCACCCTCGCCGGCAGCGCTGTGCCCGATGAGGTTTTGAGAACCCTATGGATGGGTCGTCTTCCTAGAAGTATGCAGGTGGTTCTGGCTACGCAGCAAGACACTCCGCTTGACAAGGTGGCCAGCTTGGCCGACGCCATAGCAGACTATGCTGGTAGACCGGCAGTTAACTCAGTGGTTGTTCCATCGTCCGAAGATTCATTGGTTACACAGATGGCGCGGTTGATGCAGCCTCTCCAACAAGAGCTCGCTACCTTGAGGCGCGAAGTTTCGACGTTGGAGCAATCGTTCCCGCAGTCGGTCCAGAGGTCGTCAGCCCGAGGGAACATGCTGGTACCACTGGAAGTATGGGACGAAGGCAAGCAAGTGCACCAAACCCTGCAACTTCCAGCAGGAAAACGCGCGGGGCCCAAACTGATGGCGACCAGCACTAGCCCCAACCAAGTCAGTCGCCTTTTTGTTACCGACAGGGTAACCCGTACCCAATTTCTTATAGACACCGGCGCAGATCTCTGCGTTTTCCCACGACGCCTTGTCCAGGGACGCCCCACTAAAGCGACATACGAACTGGCAGCAGCAAATGGCAGCACAATCGCTACTTATGGCAGCCTAACGCTCAACCTGGATCTGGGATTGCGACGCGACTTTACTTGGAGCTTCGTCATTGCAGACGTCTCCAGGCCAATCATCGGGGCAGACTTTCTCGCCAAGTACGAGCTACTGGTGGATGTCCGAAATAAACGGCTGCTGGACCAGGTGACGAATTTGACCATCACGGGAAAACGAAGCGACAACAAGATCGCTTCCATTAAGACGGTCACAGGAACGTCCCCGTATCATAAGCTTCTTCAACAGTTTCCTGACATCACTCGCCCTGACGGCGCCAGGAGGGAAGTTCGTCACGCAACACTGCACCATATTAACACCACGCCAGGACCTCCAACAGTCGAACGCCCACGACGCCTTGCTCCTGACAAGTTAAAACGCGCCAAGAAGGAGTTCGAGGCCATGGTCCGTCTCGGAATCGCTCGACCTTCCGAGAGCTCTTGGGCATCTCCCTTGCACATGGTACCCAAGAAGGACGACCAGTGGAGACCATGTGGCGATTATAGAAGATTGAACGCCAGAACTATTCCGGACAGATACCCCGTACGCCACATCCAAGATTTTGCACAGGCACTGAGCGGCACCAAGATCTTCTCAACGATTGATCTGGTGCGGGCATATAATCAAATCCCTGTGGCTCCCGAGGACATTCCGAAAACAGCAATCACTACGCCATTCGGACTCTTCGAATTTTCGGTGATGTCTTTCGGCCTCCGCAACGCAGCCCAGACCTTCCAACGCTTCATGGACGAGGTTACCAGAGGCTTAGATTTCTGTTACGCCTACATAGACGACATCCTTATTGCCTCAACGTCAGAGGAAGAGCACCTAGCCCACCTCAAGATATTATTCCAGCGCCTGCAGGAATATGGTGTTGTCATCAACACCGCCAAATGCCATTTCGGCCTGACTAAAGTCAAATTCCTAGGATACCTGGTGTCCGACGCTGGCACTTCACCCCTCCCAGATCGAGTGGAGGCCATAAACAACTACAGCCAACCAGCTTCCATCAAGGATCTCCGCCGTTTCCTGGGAGCAATAAATTTTTACAGAAGATTCATTCCCAACGCCGCGAGGACACAAGCTCCACTCAATGACCTCCTAAAAGGGAACCAAAAAGGCAAACAACTCGTGTCTTGGACTGCCGAAACAGTAGAAGCTTTCAGCAAGTGCAAGGAAGCTCTGGCCCAGGCAACCCTGCTCGTTCACCCGAAGTGCGACGCCCCACACTCTATCGTCAGCGACGCGTCTGATACTACAGCCGGTGCCGCACTCCACCAATTCGTCGCAGGTCACTGGGAGCCTTTAGCATTCTTTTCGAAGAAGTTTTCGGCAGCTGAAAAGAAATATAGCGCATACGACAGAGAACTACTAGCCATCTATCTCGCTGTGAAATACTTTCGCCACATGGTGGAAGGCAGGTCGTTCACCATATTTACAGACCATAAGCCTATCACGTTCGCCTTCCAACAAAAAGCAGACAAATGCTCACCAAGGCAATTCCGTCATCTGGACTATATCAGCCAGTTCACAACTGACATCCGACACGTCTCCGGAAAAGACAACATCGTCGCGGATGCTCTCTCCAGGGTCGAGACGATAGATACTCCTCTGGACTACGCAGCGCTGGCAGCTGACCAGATGTGCGACCCTGAACTGGAACAACACTTGCAAGTAAGTTCTAGCCTACAACTTAAAAAGATTAATATTCCGGGTACTGACGCGCATCTCTACTGTGACGTCTCAACTACCATAGCCAGACCCTTCGTCACGAAGAAGTTCAGACCTGCGGCATTCAATGCGGTCCATCAGCTGGCTCACCCTGGAATTAAGGCCACGGTTAAGCTCATAACTCAACGTTATGTCTGGCCGGCCATTAAAGCTGAGACTATTAAGCTCGCACGCAATTGCCTTCAATGCCAACGAAGCAAGATTACACGGCACGTGTCAGCACCCCTGGGAGCCTTTCCCAGACCCTCCGCTAGATTCGAGCACGTCCACATCGACATAATCGTCATGCCTTCTTCAGAAGGATGCCGATACTGTCTCACGTGCGTAGACAGATTCACGAGATGGCCAGAGGCATTCCCGATCCCAGACCAAGAGGCTGAAACAGTGGCGCGTGCTTTCTACGAGGGCTGGATAACAAGATTCGGCACTCCACTCCGCATTACTACGGACCAAGGGAGACAATTTGAGTCGAGGTTGTTCAGGCAGTTGAATTTCCTGGCAGGCACGACGCAAATCCATACAACTGCATACCACCCCGCAGCAAATGGCATGGTGGAACGATTTCATCGTCAACTGAAAGCAGCGATCAAGTGCCATCAGAATAACCGTTGGACGGAAACACTTCCCACCGTACTCATGGGAATCAGAGCAGCTTGGAGAGATGACCTCGCTACAACCTCAGCCGAGCTAGTGTACGGCGAGCCGCTCCGCTTACCCGGCGAATTTCTATGTACAGCACGACCTAATGTTAACGACGACACCGGAAGCTTCCTAAAGAAACTACGGAAACATTTCAACGAGCTGAGACCAGTTGAAGGTACCCGCCATGGTTATGGACATCGTTTCGTCTTCCAAAATCTTCCCACAGCTTCTCACGTCTTTCTGAGGGACGACACAGTCAAGAGCCCGCTTCAACAACCCTACAGCGGCCCTCATAAAGTCGTTCGTCGGCACGAACGAACATATACCATACTGGTAAAAGGGAAGGAAATCACCGTGAGCATCGACCGCCTCAAACCAGCATACGTTGCTCAAGATCTTGAGAGTTTCACATCACACTCGCAAACCGCATCAGAGTCACCAGCCGCCACATCACAACCAACCCTTCCGTTGTTCGATGGCAGTAAGGATCGGACACACACAACCACTCGTTCTGGAAGGCGGGTTCGATTTCCCGATCACCTCGATATCTGACTATTCCTCTTTCCACCGCAGCCATGTCTGCGTTGTCTGGGGAGGGAGTCCTGTAGCAACCACGCATTGTTGCTACGTCACGTATTGGATTACGCCCGAAACGATCGATATGTGGCGAGTCAACTTAACTACCTGCGCTGTGAGAAGTACTTACTTGAGAAGTACTTACTTAAGAATTCAAATTCAAGCAATTCAAATTCCAATTCTTTTGAACAGCAAGCTGAAACAAATGGTACCTATTCTTATTTTATTTTTTAGACTGTCACTCTCCATATGTTGATAACATTGTAAAAATTTTAATGGCACATAAAAAACTATCAACCGATGATTCTAGAGTTTTCTTTTAACTGTGTTTACGTAGCACGTACAATTGCTACATTTATATTATTTTAAATTAACAAATTGTGAAATAACACAAATTAATCAAATAAAATTTATTGGTCGATCCCGCGACCTTCGGTGTGCGTGTCAAGAGCCTTACCGCTGGACTACGCCGGCCGTCGTCGGCCGGGTGGAGCTATTGTAAAAAAAAATGTTTCCATTTCTAAAAATGTTTAGCTTATTATTTAATATTTTAAATGGGTACATAAAAAATCTTACACTAATATAAATTAATGACATGCCCATTAGGGAATTAAAATATTCATTGTTAAGTTTTTAACGACGATGATTTGGCTTGTTATGAACAAAAGATTAGCCTATTTTATCCTGAATTAAAAAGGTCAGCAGACACAACATAATATGAAATAGCTTTTAAAAGTTCCAGTAGGTAATGTAATTTTTTATCATCTACTTTTAGAGAAAAATACGTGACGAATCCTGGATATACGGCACCCAGATAACTACTGCTTTACTAATTAGCTAACCCGACCCTCCATCTTCACGTCCAATTAACGATATAAAAGGCCTGAGACTTCAAGATTTATTTTTAAATTCTGTTAATTTGGCCAAAAAACATAAACACTTTAAAAATCATCACTGGGGAAGGAGATCAATCTAACGCTGAAAGCAAAGTGAAAACAGTTAATTATTAATTTAGTTTGTTAATAATTAACAGGTAATTGTTACAACTCATCCAGTTCAACATCCCTTCCCGTAGACTCCGAAATAATGAATTGCTATTGAATTCCTCAATCAACATTCTACTAATTATGGATACCATTCACCCTTATCCAGAATGTTGAGACTAGTCAACGCAAGTCAAAGCGTTGATTTTTTTGGTGTAAAACTAAATGACTTTCGGCAGTCGATACGCAATATTTAATTGCTTTGACTTATAGTGTCTTCTATATGTACTTTTTACATTTTATACTGTCATTCTATTAATTTATATGTGCTCTTCCTTCACTGTCATCTCTGTTTTTTTTTTATTCGTCTTATTATTGTGTTTTTAATGGACTGTTGTCCGTAAATTAATAAATAAATAAATCACGCCATCGAATCCAGTGCATTAAAATCATGTGTTTATAAAAAGTGCTTATATTTTTAAATGTAACGTCATCAGTAGACAGTTACAATAGTCAAAGATGAAGCTGCTAAAGAAAAATATGATTTATGTTAGAGGACTTTGACATTGCATTTTAAATTGAAATAGATCTGAGAAGAACTTCGAAAGAGTACGTCAAACCCGGCCTTGGCAATACAAACCAGATTGACGTTCCTAAATGATTCCGATACTATCTCGTCGAAAGATTCTTCGTAACTCAAATGTGTTTTAATATCTTGAACAGTTTAATTTGAGAATATATAAAACACAGCTGATTCGATGACAGTTAATTTATTTAACGAATTCTCTTTTATCGAATAGTAAATACTGGATGGCATAATATGTATACATAGAATGGTTGACGAATATCAACAACTTTCAATAAAAATATGAAGCAGGCAGACATTGAATGGTGTTTAAAGGCTTCGATGAGTTATCTATATGGTGACCTCTGGCGTTATGAAATGAATTCCTATACTATTCATTCGATAGCGATGAAATTTTGGTGAGTTGTTGTGCGCACGCCCACGAAGGTTTATTATATATATACTGGTGAGTTCTAGCGTTAAGAAATTTCTATAAAAAACATTGCAAAAGGCGGAGCACGAGCTGAGTGAATTTCATATAGTTTAGCAGCAGGGAGTAAAGGAGAAAGGGGAGGCGAAGG
Organism: Limnephilus rhombicus; assembly: GCA_929108145.2. Lineage (NCBI taxonomy): Eukaryota > Metazoa > Arthropoda > Insecta > Trichoptera > Limnephilidae > Limnephilus > Limnephilus rhombicus. The sequence goes on along the minus strand of OV815270.1, from coordinate 57,129,717 downwards.
GAAGGTGGAATGGGAACGAGGATGAATGGGAAAGGTCACGTTGGGAGTAACCATTTCTTTGTGGCATTGCAACGCATGCCGGGAATTAGTCACTAATTAAATTGAACGAAGAATTGTACTCAGATAGTGCAAATAACTAGGAGATGTCCCAATATTTAGACCGTGGCTTACATTCAATACGAAAGCTTTTCGGTTTTAGTTAGAGTGAGACAAATAAAAATTAATACGCGGTAATTGTTATTCTTCGTGCTTTTCCGTTTCATAAAGCCGTAACTTCCATGCCCACATTTTGTTCAACCTGCTCGCCTGCTCCAGGAAACAAAACTTGAAAGGATGCAAAACACTTACTCAACCGCTGGGTAACTTGATTTAATCAGTGGAAAGCCAATGTACCCTAGTCAACAGAGGGCGCTTAGTTCACAGAGTTATGTTTGAAAAGCGGGTGGAGTACTTAGTGAATTAACTTTAGCTCTTTCACTAAGAAACATTTTATATACCTATGTATAGATCACGTTTAAGATGAAATTATTCTATCTTTTCACAAGTCTTTATAACATCTTTACCTACATTTGAAGTCCATGTTCAAATTGAAAATATTTTTAAATATTAACTCAAAATCTAGGGAAACTAGTAGCATTCAGTTTTTACTTGTGTCACGGTAGAAAAAAACGGAAATGCAGGAGGAATTCTGTAAGCAAGGGAACGTGTTTTTTTTTTAAATAAATCACATTCGAATTTGGATTTTGTTTTCTTGAATAACTGAATGATGTGGAATCTTGGAAGTAGAAATTAACCTACTTCCCGACATCCGATCGAGCTGAAACTTGGCAGACTTGGCAGATTGTCGGTGACAATGCATTCTATCAAATTTTGGTGGACATAAATATACGCATTTCTCCGAAAATTGTATGACATTTCAGCAGTTAATATCAAGTATTATATCATGAAATAAATGCCGGTATTGTCCAATTTGGATTTGGCTCAGTTATTAACTTTGATTACTCCGGTCCCTGGGAAGGTAGGTTCAACCCTCAGTCAAACAAAAAATAGACATTATAAAAGTTCACAGTAGTTTAAGAGCCAATCCTGGGAAGGAAGGTTCAATCCTCTGTCAAACCAAAAAAGACATTCTTTTTTCAGAACAGAAAGTTTTTTATTTGAAATTGTCTCTTGTCGGCCCAAGAGATGGTGCAACCAGGTCTAAAATTGAAAACAGATGAATTACAGTAAAAAACTTTAGTTTTTTATGCGTTGCTTTTTTACGATACAAAAAATCTCAAAAGTGTTCAGTGTCGTCGCCTGAATGGTACAGGGACAGCGAAGGATTCCATGATTTGTTACTTGGAAACTATAATATGTATTGGCAAAGCAGACATTTAATTTTTACCTGTTCTTTGTTGTTTGACCCTAGAAATTCGTCCCTTAAGGTGGTGAAATCTCAGATCAGGTATTCTCATTTATGCAGAGCAGAGAATTCAAGTACTTTAGGACTTCGGAGTGTAGAGTTGTCTGCCAAACTCTACAATAGGGTGGACTTTGTACAAGACTTGAGTTAAGTCGCTGAGTCAACAGTTATGTACTAACAAAGTACCTTCAGATTCTATGTCAAGCCAAGGGAACAGCTGAAGTATGGCCTTAATGGAACCCACGTACCTGAGTTGGTAACATAAAATCACACTAAGCACATCGACGAAAATATCAGGAAGATACGTTGGTTTTATATTTAATAATATTAAGTCCAAGAACTTTAGTTATGATACTTAGACCGGCTTTACACTCATAAGTAAAATTTACGAATTATGCAAGTTTGTCATAAGTTACTTACAAGTGCATTTACAATAGTTTCCAACATGGAGTAATAAATGCTCATATAAGTTATTCGGAAGATTAACTTAGGTATGTAATAACAACAACCGCTGTCATAATTTTACGCAATTTTGTCGAAAAAGACGAAAGTGTCCAAATAAAGTGTTGGAATCGACATTGGTTTGAGATAAGAAAACAGTTCATACAGTTGTTTAATTTTATCCGAATGACAACGAGATCGCGACGCATCAAATACGACGCGTGTCGTGTCAGAAACAGAAACATTGAGGTTAGAAAGGATTGGATCGTTAATGAAGAATGTTCATGTTCAGAAAGATTCATACCTTTAAACCACTTGAAAAATAAATCTTCGAAAATAAAATAAAATATCTCTTCGGTTTTAGGAGGCAAAATTTTCTTTTCGCTTACAATCGTTTTCGTAGTGCGTATTTGGATTGAATACAGTGTTTTATTCAAAATTAATAATCACTTAGTTTAAACAACGTTTATTGTTTTAAAAACCAACATATTTCATAAGGAATTTTCAGTTCATCACGGTTTATTTAAAAAATATAGTTTTTAAACGACAAAAGTTTTATATCGTTTAATTTTGAACTTAAATGGTGCCACAAAAAAGGTTGCTGTATTTGAAGAAATTATTTATTACTGTTTTCGGGAGATCTTAATGTACTTACTTTAAATTAATATAATTAAGTATATTTTTTTTACTAACACAATACCATTATAAAATGCATATCAATATATCAATTCGTAACTCACAATATATCTCGAATTTTATATCATAAAGTGGGGGCTTCAGCACGGGTAAGCTACCAAGTGAAGCCAACATTATCAAACTATGTTGTAAAATGTAAATATAATATGTAATATAATGTAAATCTAAATTATTATATCAAACAATGAAAAACAAGACTACAAAAACTCATCTCCTAATTTTTGACATCTCACATCAACGCGTTTAGGTACCAATTCTTACTGTAAGCATCTCAACTTAACTGATTTCATCAGCTGTGAGAAGGTTATAGATGGAAGTTCGCGCGTGCACAATTAGATCTGTCAAGACCCACACCTCTTACAATTTCTGTAAATTACTATAAATTACAGTAATTGACTCACAATGTCGTTTATTTATTTTGCCACTTACATAAGCGACTTACGAGAAAAAACTTACGTTTGTAAAGCCAGCCGTATAATAACAGAGATTATTTTTTTTTAAATTGTCTATTAGTGTTATAATGCAACACAGTTTATCCACCACCAGCAAATACCTAAATATAAATTCGATCTCGTAACGAATTGAAACATTCTTTTCCCAACTCAATTATGTAATATATTATTCAAGTCTGCCATCCAAAATAACAACAGAAAAAGCTATTAACACACATTTCCAAGTGTTTTCGCGAACTTTGTCTACAGTGCACTCGCAAAGCGCGTTCACCATTCCTCAGACTTATATGAAATAAATTTAAATCTTTAAAACTTCTCCACATTGCAAACTCTATAAATGTAAGTTAATTAACTTCTGCAAACTATATTATTCTACATTTTCTTCGTACATTTTCACTGTAGATACCTGCGCTCGTAATTTTTGTAAATCATAATAACCCGTATTTTTTTTTTTTTTTCAAAGACGGAAAACAATGGTTTTAACGGGTTCCCTAAGAGAAATTAATTAAGTTTCTTCATTTATTTTGCATCTTTTTGAAACAAAAATAAAAATAGTATTATATACGACTTTCCAGGTGTTCGAACCGTCCCTTAATGTTCAGGAGACTTTAAGTCTAATTTTTCGTTAATCATTTTTAAAAAGTTTTTTTAAAATATTTATTTTTTATTGAGAAATAAAGTACCCATTTTCAATTCTTTATTTAGAATTTTTTAAGGCTTAAGATTATTATTTAGCTGTTTGTGTGTTTTAATACAGACTCACACGCGAATTTAGAGAAACTAATTTGAAACGTTTTCGTCGAAATCTGACATAATTCTGATGTAAACAGACGTAAGTATTCATAAATTCATGAAATATGATGTTAATAGTTTGTTCTATTTCAACTTATTTATTTAAAGTAAGCGGCATATTTTACTACCTACCTCAATTTAGAAGGCACGTATATAAGAGAATTATAATACTATTTTACGTGGTGAAAGTTGAACAAATTAGTGGATAATTTAATAGTTCATTGCTACCGAGGCAAACAATTGCTTTTTCCATTCAAACTCAATTTTCAACAGGTGGAAAAATTTATAATTTATTTTTTATGTAAATACCTCACAAGTGTCCCAGTTGCTCCCATCTGGTCCAGTCTGTTCCTTCTGGAGCCAGTGAGACTATGGCATTCCCAATTGGGGTATGTTGTGAGGCTGAAAGTAGCGGGGAGGCGAAGGAAATGGGGCGGAGGAATGTGGGTAAGTACCTGGCTATTCAGATCTGGTCACCAAACACGGCTAAGGCCATTTCAACAACGTTTCAATTCAAAATGGGGGTCTTTTCAGAGTGCCGCAAATATACCTACTATATATATATATTATTTTACACGAATTAATTATGAGATAACACAAATTAATCAAATAAAGTTTATTTGAGCATGCCGGGATTCGATCCCGCGACCATCAGAATACGAGTCTTACCCCTCGACCACGGCGGCCGTTTAATTGTTTCGATGCAAACATAAACTTAAAAAAAAAAACAGTCAAAAAATTATTTTCCTCTCACTCGCATTATATTTGCTGGTGTCAAGTATATTTCGACATGTTAATAATTACAATGTCGTTTATGTAAATAATTTTTAATTTATTTATTTTACATTTACACAATATGACATAATACAGCTTACATATTTTATTCACTCTCCTAATAAAGCAAATGCTTGTGTTTAGGAGAGGACAATTTGTTAATAACTTAAGAATTATTAAAAAAAATCCTTATCACAAACTTAAGAATTTTATTTATGAAGAGATTTAGTCTTAACATATATTTTTTAAATTATAAATATTACAAGTAAGTATTATTATTTTAATCAAATATTGGATTTACTAGAAAAATCACGTGTGTATGCGTTATAATATGCATTAAGCACTTGTATTTTTATTTTTTTTATTTTAGCCCCGAGGCAATGAGCAAAATTATTTCCCTCAAGGTCTGCGTGTAAAAAATATGTATAAATTGCGAAAAACATACTAATATTAATCATTAAATAAATAAAAAAAATATCGGGAATGTTAGACCTATTATGTATGAGCATTCATTTTGATAGCTCATTGATTGGATGAATAAGTACATCATAACTCGATGTAAAAGTTATGTAAAAGCCCATCGGGGCGATGATAATAAATAAAACAATAAAATATTCAAGTAAAACTTCTAAAATAAAACATCGCTGACCTGCGCAGTTGAGTGGTTACGTCAGTGAGGTTTGGTTAATGTTTCAAATCTGTATTATTTTGATAATTTATACATCTCTACATCGCTGCATATTATAAATTAAAGTCCCCCGCGTCATCTGTCTGTCTGTCTGTCTGTTCGCGATAAACCCGAAAACTACTGAATGTATTTTCATGCGGTTTTCACCAATAGACAAAGTGTTTCGTGAGGAAGGTTTAGGTATGTAATTTGTCAAGGGTTTGTGTAAATTGGTTGAAACATAACGATAATTGTTAGAAGTGTCGGAAAAAGTCAAGCCGCCTGGTAGCTTTCATCGAAAACGCTGCCTAATCCTTTTGGGATATAAAAAAACAATGTATGGTGGGATATTCCTCTTTTATAGATCTACAAAAAAGTCCGCGAAGGTATATATCTATCTTTTACGGATAGCTTACTATACCCACCATATATTGGCACCTCTGGGACTCGAACCCAGGATATAAACCCAGAATGATAGAGTTAAAGGTGACCGACTTGGATATAGACACCTTAGCTCAGTTGGTAGAGCTGTTGCCATGTAAGCTGAAGGTCCTGGGTTATAGTCCCAGAGGTGCCAATATCTTTTTCAGATTTTTCTGTCTCCAGATTTTCGACTGAGTTTCGCTAACTTTGTTTGATTTAATTAAAAAATTACAATTTGAGGTTTTACTCATTAAGTTAAAAATAAAAATAAACATTCATCCTAGACTTAAACGTCAATAGATGTCGCATATTAAAAATAAAATGGATACAAATTTATCCAGACACTATCTAGATAGCATTTAGTTTATTTGAATCTTGCAATCATAATATATAAAGATAGCTGCCAATATTATGTGCGTTAAGAAAATTAACAAAATGTTGGTAGTTCTTAGTCGAAGTATGATAGAGTTAAAAGTGACCGACTTGGATATTGACAACTTAGCTCAGTTGGTAGAGCTGTCGCCATGTAAGTAGAAGATCCTGGGTTCGAGTCCCAGAGGTGCCAATACCAGATTTTTGATTGAGTTTCGCTAATATTGTCTTCATTTAATTAAATAAAAAAAAAATGTTTTCATAAACGCGGATTTATCGGCACAGAAATAAAACCTTTGAAATCAGATCAATGTTTATTTTAATACTTACAAAATATTTACATTGCGATAAACATTAAACAATCATAAAATTCGGCTTCCTTAATACATTATCTTCCCGTGCATTAATAATACATGCAGCGCTTAAGTTTTATTCGAATCATGCCATAAAGTTCGGCTCATCTATTTTTATGAGCCGAGATAATATCCGCGTCATTCCAAGTCTAGATGTCGCGAGTTGGCATATATGCGGTTCCCAATCAGTTGGGTCCAAGCCAGTGACCTTGCGATGAAAAAATGTGTCATTAACATGTGCGGGTCTATTTTGAATCACCGTGTCCGCTATAACGCGATAGGCGATGGGATGGGGAACCATTAACTCTGGGGCTCTGGAAGAAATGACATATTTTGTCTGATGGCTGTGAAAACTGAAAACTCTCTTAGTTTGATCGTGATTATTCTTTTCTGTCTATTTTTCCGACGTATTACATAAAGTATATACAACAATGGCGCTAGAGACCGTCAATCACTTGAGAAAACAAGCCATTTCGTTAAGAGGGACGTTTGCGCGACCCGCTTTATACAGATTTTAATTTTGGATTTGAAATCAAAATACCCAATCAATCTGAAAAATTATTTTGTTAATCAGAAGGTATATCAAATATATACTATTCCAGAACTTTCTAAAACCTTATAAAACTTTTCAGAACCTTCTAGACTCACCGACGTTCTCCGCCACTCCTTCCAGAACTTTCTATAGCTTTATCGAACTTTCCGAAAACTTCTAGACTCATCGGCATACTCCGCCACTCCTTCCAGAACTTTTTACAGCTTTATCGAACCTTATATAAACGTTCTCGAAACTTTTAGACTCACCGACATACTCCGCCACTCCTTCCAGATCTTTCTAGAGTTTTATCGAACTCCTAGAAATTTCCGGAAGATTGTTTTTGAAATTTTTAAAGGGCGAAACTTCCAGCCCTTATATCTTCAAAAGCACGCCCTTTAGATAAAAACGGGTACCTTTATCCTGGAGGGGGATAGAGATCTACCAAATCGTATAACTCACTTGATCGTACTGTGACTCGTTTCTGAGATTTTACAGTCCGCACGTTTTTTGGACTGTCTTTTATAATGTATATTGATTATATTTTTATAATAAATATAGTAAAATAATTATTTTAAATAAATATTATTCATCTACTATAATGATTGTCCAAGTTGCCTCTAATATCATGAAACATTAAAATATTTAAAGGCCTAGATCTTATAATTCAAAGCAAAAATAAATAAAAGAGCTCACATCCGTACTTTTAATATGCATTTTGATCACTAAAATAATTTTTCAGTTTGGTTGGTTATTTTTATTTCAAATCCAAAATTAAGATTTGTATGAAACGGGCCACGCGAACGTTCCTCTTACGATAATATTATTATTGTATTTTATTTTAAGATAAAAAAAAATCTTTCACATTTTTTTAAAATCGGAAAAGTCACGACTGCCACTAGTTATTTCAAGAATATGGGCCCGATCTATTAAATAATGTTCTGTCACTAAATAATTATATTAGATACATTGATTGAAAACCAACAAATTGTGTGATTAATTTGCGTGTCGTGGTGATACTAATTCAAGGGCGGCATGTTGACTGATATAATAGTATTTTGATGGTCAAAAGTAGCGTGTCATGTGATGACGTTGAACATTTTCAATTAGCTTAGAGTTTAAAAAATAATACTAATAAATCTAAACGAAACATCAAACAGAAAAATAAAACGATATCGGTCGCAACTTGGAATCGAACCCAAGATCTCTTATTTACCGGGACATAGCGCATTAATGAACTCGGCCATTGGAACTTATTTATTGTACACCATTTTTGTCGTTCTCATAATAATGTGTTCTCGATTCCCAGTTGCGACAGTTGCCTTTTTATTTATTTTTTCTGTGACTTGTTCTTTTATTAATTGTTTTCGTGTTAAAATTAAATTTAATAATGCTATCATAAAATTTTGCAAGTATTTTAGCTTTTTATTATTGTGAGAACTGTTTCAGCTGATAAGGCTATTTTCAAACTGTGGTTAGACCACTTCCAGAAGACTTATTTATAGGATTCTAAGTTTTAATTTTGAAGTGCCTAATTGATTTTATTACCGGTTAAACCGATTTACTGAGAAAATAATTGCGACAATAGATTCTCTATTTTGTGGGGAACTTTGAAATCTGTTTCCCCCCTTAAAAGTTAATGTTTTCTTAAATGTTTAATAATGAAGTGACTACTGTTGACCGATTTAAATGTTAGGTTTTTAGGTCTTCTAAATATACTGAGAAGTGGAGAACAAATAATTACCCTTACTTTATTAATTAATGTTGTATTTTATTTTTATTTATACAAGATTCACCTAGTTTAACTCCTTTCCAGTATGTGATCATGTACCTAATACTAGTATAATATATATGCTATATGTTTGTACTTTCATCTAAATATATATGGATGATTATTAATATTATATACTTAATATCTTATGAATCTCGACTACCATAATACGGGCATTTGCCTAGCTTGGTAGTCGAAATACCATGTAAAACAATCATGTAATAAACAAAATTAATAAAGAAAATTTAAAAAAAAAATTGGGTCATTCGTTCGTTTATTTTTAAAGTGTCTTGTTCTGTTTTATTTATAGTTTAGATTTGTACTATCTTCTTCTTCAATGATATATTTCATGATGGGTAAACCTTCAAAAAGATATTTCGATAAAATTGAATATATTTTAGAATTATTGTACGATTTGAAAACGGTCTTCAAAACCTATTGTGAAGAAACTACCTTATTAACGTATTCAGATAAAGAAATCATATTTCTCATCTCTTAAATAATATTTGAATATTGAATTTTTATTTAAAAGGAATTTGATACATGAATCATTTGCCTTTCAAAATTGTAAGGAAGTAGTTTAATTGGAACCAATCCACTTATAACTTCTGTTATCAGAGGTCATATTTAATCAAGTTATTTCAAAAGACGCTGGAGAATCACGCTTACACGTAATCACTCAATTCCTTTAAACTTTAAAGTTCGCCTACGAAGAAAGATTTCGAACTTAGGCACAAATCTGGTTTGCTCGAAAAAAATGTTATTTACGAACGTATTACGTTAGTTTTTAAATCTCTTAACAATTTTTATAAGAAAAAATTTATTTGCCTTTCCCAGAAAATTTAATCTTCATTCCAATTTAATGTTATTAATGATATGACCATAGTTAGAGCAGATAGGTTGGTACGCCAACAGATAGACGTTCTGACACAAACCCCTTTCTTCATCCAAGTTCATACGTACTCTTCTGTCATTCCGGCTTTTCTCATGACCAGTATTTGATTAATTTAAAGTTTAATTTAAACTTTACGAAGAAAGATTTAGAACTTAGGCACAAATCTTGTTTGCTCGAAAAAAATGTAATTTATAAATGTATTACGTTAGTTTTTTAACCTCTTAACAATTTTTACAAGAACAAATTTACTCGCCTTTCCTAGAAAATTTATTCTTCCTTCCAATTGAATGTCATTAATAATTATATGACCACAGTTAGAGCAGTTAGGTTGGTACGCCAAACAGACAGACGTTCTGACACAAACCTACCCCGAGAAGAACAAAATTATTAACGACCGTCAATACGGATTCCAGCGGAACCGCTTGTGCAGTGATCTTCTCGCGTATGTGACGCATGTTTGGAAGCGGTGCCTGGAACGTTTCGGTGAGACCCAAACGGTTGCACTGGACATCTCCAAGGCCTTTGACCGGGTTCGGCACCGAGGACTTGTCAACAAACTGCCTTCTTATGAACTTCCCGCATCCTTGTGTATATGGACAGCCGACTTTTTGAGGGAGAGGTGGATTCCGATGGTTTTACCTCTTCCTCACACTCGATAAATGCTGGCGTCCCACAGGGATCGGTTCTGTCTCCGACGCGGATGACAGTACAGTCCATGATAGCTTTTTGTTTGACAAACCCCCAAAGGGCTCACAAACTCCAATGGCTCGGAGGACCTTGAAACAAAGAATGGACGGTTACCTCGAGAGTGTTTTCTCTTGGGGTAAAAATAATTTATATTTTTGAATGTAGCTATTACTTTGTGGTTATCCATTATAGAAATAATTTCGTTGAATTTAATGTTTCAAAGACCCAATCTTGTCTGATTACATCTAAAAGGAATCGAAATGAAAATCTAGTATATTTCAACGGTAGCAATCTTCCGAACAGGCTCTCGATTGATATGCTTGGTGTAACCCTAAGTGACCAGCTCAGGTATGGGGGCTCCATCGAAGCCAAAGTAAAGTTAGCCTCCCAAAAACTGGGCGTACTGTACAGGGCCCGCAGAAACTTTAATAGTACACAACTGCCAACCCTATACAAATCACAAATGCACCCCACGGTTGAATTTGGCAGCCACCTCTGGTCTGGAACTCCAAAATACCTGAAAAATATCCTCGACTCTGTACAAAAACGGGCGGTCCGCTTAATAGATTTTTCCATCTTAACAGTCGGATTGCAATCTTTAGAGCACAGGCGTCGGGTGGGAATGCTATCCTTGTTCTACCGATATTACAATGGAAGATGCTCCGAGGAACTAGCATCATTGATCTCTTCGGCACCGGTGCATAGTCGGGAAACACGCCAAGCGCGTGCCCAACATTTGTACACGGTTGATATTTGTCACATGAGAACGGGTCGTTTCTTCGACTCGTTCTTGTGTTCAACAGCTCGGCCGTGGAATGATTTGCCGGCCTCTGTGTTTCCTCCTTCCTACAACATGGGTCTCTTCAAGACCAATGTTCATTCCTTCCTCTCCTCAAAAAAACCCTCCATATCCCAGATGACATAGGCCCTGAGGGAAAATATTTTCCTCAGGGCCTCCTGTGTGGAGTTAATGTAAAAAAAACCCTTTTTTCATCCAAGTTCATACGTACTCTTATGTTATTCCGACTTTTCTCATGACCAGTATTTGATTAATTTAATCGTGATGTATCTTTCTTGGACGTTTTTGACATGTAACGAGCAGTTGAAAATAATATAGTAGTTCTTTTTTTTCTTCTTAAAACGGTGTTTATGTTAACTTTACTTAAACTAAAAGATACTAGTGCAAAACAATTAGTACTGTAATGGAATGGAATGTTACCTACTTTAAAAGGCTAAAAATTATTTCGATTTTGAATCTCATATTGGAATATTTTAACAATGTTTGATAATCAGAGTAAACATCATCCCTAAGGCGATATTAAATCAACATTCTCTAGCATCATCTGTTATACAAAATCCCTTCTCTCTATGTAAATACAACCCATTTTAATGACTCAAATTTATTCCACACTATGTCAACAGATGTTAAGTATTACACAGGGTCACCACAGGAAAGTGTTCACCTAGTGTTGATCACAACGTAGGTACTGTAAACAAACATTGTTCTAAGTCTAGAGAACAAACTTTAAATATACCAATAATGCGATATTGATATTAGCCTAGTGATTAAGATTAAGAGAGGGACGGTTAGATGGTGTGAGTTAGATATATATAATTTAGTTGAAAAAACTAATGACAATTTACGTACGTCAACTACATTAGAACTTCCGAAATATACATTTGGCAGTAACATGTCACATCTTACCAGTGCTTTCTTAAAAGATATGTCACCATGAAAAGATTTTTTTTCATGAGGCCTTTTTAAAATATACAATTTAAGTAAATAAGCTTTATTTCATAAGTTTGAATGAATTTGGTTACGTAAACGCTTTTCCGAAAGCGTTCATCTTTGTGTTTGAGTTTTGCATCATAACTTCTGAAGAACGACGCTCAATTGTGATCTCAAAGCCTGTAACAAGCACAGCTGTTGATGTTCACGACAGTTCTGAAGAAATAATAACGAGTGTAATGAACATCTTTCCTCAAAGTTTTATAAGAGATATGGGATGCAGGCGGATTATTTTAAACCTGTCTCACTTGTATACCGAACTTGTGAAGGTTGCGAGATTGCAGCTGGCGGTTTTTCATTTATTTTCTTCACAGTTTTTTTTGCTAACTTTTCTTAAAAAATGTGTTTCGTTTAATGTAAACTTACAACGCTCTGTCAGGTTGAACAGTCTGTTTTTCCGGCGTTGCTTAAAGTTGTAAGTTACCGCGGAGAGCATTTCTTGATAGCCACAGCTTCTCTAAACAGAAAAACATTTATTTTTTTCTTTCTTTACGTTAACATGACATTTAATAATGGATTTTGTTTAGATATTTCTCTACTTGAGGGAGAATGGTTAATATAAACGTTAGATATAATACCTATTATATTGTTTTTTAACCTAAGCTTTCTCGTATTTCAATCCTTACAGTTCAGAAGGGACTGACTTGCCAGTGAGAGCAGATAACTGCGTATTTAATATAACATTTATAATATAATACAGCGTCATCAGAATATATAATTTTATCGTCTTAAGTGACGTCCGATGCTCACTTACGGCCACCAGACATGGATGCTAAATGAACGAACACGCTCTAGAGTCCAAGCTGCCGAAATGAGGTACTTGAGAGGAGTGGCAGGGGTTACGAAATGGCATCATATAATAAACTCGACGATCCGAGATGATCTAAACATTGAACCACTACTACTCTTCATAGAAAAATCGTACCTGAGGTGGCTTGGGCAAGTACTAAGAATGTCTGATGACCGAATTCCGAGGAAGATACTGAGTGCGATTCCAGAGGGTAGACGTCCAGTGGGCCGCCCCAGAAACAGTTGGGCGAGGCTACTCCAGAAACTGTGTGAGGAGAGGATGGGTCTACCATGGACAGAGGCCGAACAATCAGCACAAGACAGGGACGTATGGAGGAGCCTTGTCGATGCATTGGGTCCCCGACCCGATTAGGATAAGGGGAAGAAGAAGATGATGATGATGATCGTCTTAAGTGAAGAATAAACCTGCTAATGGTTTTTTTTTCAGCCAGAAGGGCACTGCTGAAAAGAACAAATCAGGATAACGACATATTTCATTTTAACGAGGCGAGGTATTTTACGGGAAAGTCCTGCTGCCCCCTAAAAATAAATGAGTCTTGCATGACTTTTTTTAGTTGCCATAAGTGTAATTTCTAATAGTCTTATGCCTAATGTGTTAACAATTTTTTTACAGATCGCCTTTTTAGTGCTAGCATCCGAATATTGTTCTAGTGATAACCCTGTGTGATTTGTTAGGACTGACCTTTGTTTTTCAAAGGATATGACTATAAAGTAAGTAACCCCAAGCTATCGCTTTGTTAATATAATGTAAACACCCCAATACATTCTCCGCTAAAACGAATTCTTCGCCAGATAAATTATTCTGGGCTAGCCATTTCTAGGCGCAGTAATTACTGAATAGTTGTAGGAATAGCTGACTCCAGATCGCAGAGAATCCGACAATACGTAATGATACGGTATTTATTGTACTTTGAGAACTAAAATCTAGAACGCAAATTCCTTATTAACAATCGTAAGCAATGCAGATTCGTGCTTCTGTGAGATAAATAGACAAAATAAAAGCATCAAAAACAAAAACGTTTCGTTTTTCGGTCAAAGAGAGATTAATTATTGTTTGACGGTAGAATCATCCCGAATGAAGAGTCCTTTCAGATGCTTGGAGTGTGAATCTTTGTCAATTCAAGTATCTTAGCTATATTGAGGCGCTTGCAATCTGGCGGTCACAAGGCTACTCTACTCCATTTGAAGAATTTTGTTAGGCTGAAGCAGGTGGAGGCATAAAATGCTTGAAGATACCTGAAAAAAAATAATCACCAACCACGGAAAAAGCAGGTAACGGCTTATATTAAGAAACTTTCCATTGTATTGGTGGTTCTTTAAAAGGTTGTTTTATTCTGAAATACGTACAATTGTGACAATTTTTTATTTGATTTATGTTCTATGCGGGTTTTGTTCCAGTTACCTCTGGTTCTACATCTAAGGAATTCATCAATCTGCCATGGAGGTCATTATGAAGATGTAGTTTGTTGTTTTCATGATTTGAGAAAAACTTTAAAACGATATTATTTTCAATGTCAGTTATCAATCTGTTTTGACAATCTGCAAAATACCACAAGTAGAGTTTGGACACGTGACGGTATGCATGTTATTTCTCTCTTTCCTGTTGATGATTTAAAGTGATGTAAAGCAGAAGATTAAAGAGTGAAAATCAGTTGAATCTCGAGCCTAGCCCAACGCCAGAAGGTCGCCGTTTGTCAAGGTCTGTCGCCCGAAGTGTTCGCGCGGTGGAAACGGAGCATTTTCGTCTATTTTCAGGTTAACGTACTCGCCAGCCGAGCCGCGCCGAGCCGCTGAGCCGTGGCGAAACCGCTCTCGGTGAAAGCTCAGATGCCGAGCTTTTCATTTTCATTCGTTCTCTCTTGCGAGTGTTTTCTCCGCATTCTCGCGGGCGCCGAGTTGCTGGTTCCGTTCTCAGAAAGTGTTTTCGTAAAATAAATGGTGCGAAAAGACACTGTTTTCATGACCGCCGTAATTCGATTATTGTTTCAAGCGCCAAGAGATGCAATAATTACATTCGAATTAGAGAAATACTTAAAAAGTATTCATTTTTCGATGCGGATTTTTACTGATAATACATACATTAATATCGATTATAAAAATTTACCCACAAACTGATAAGCGCTGTAAATATTAAATGGCAATTTAATTTTATGAGTACTTGAATTCTTCGCCAAGTGTTTGTTAAACCAGCGTGTTATTCAATGTGAGGGGTCCGGGTATATAAATATTAATTAATACCAATGGCTATCTTCTTTTCTTATCTGATAATTGTGGAGCCGCTTTTGATATGTGGCTGCCTCTATTCTACTTTGAAGTTAATAAAGTACTTTACTGCGTTTATTCTCTACTCAACTTTCTTTCGAAACTTTCGTCTGATATTGATTTTTTTTATGAAGAACAAAGGTACAATAAACAATCAGGTTTATTTTGAAGTGACAACTTCTTTAGCACCGTTGTGATTTGAAACTCGGTGAAACGAAAAAGCGACACTAAAAAGAGACTTCCATAGGATTTGGCCTGCGAGAGAATGAAATAAACGAGTTGGTCTCCTTTTTGTGGGGTGCTTCGTAGCCTCTTAACTCTTGTCTATTTTAGTTTTCTGAAGGTTTCACTTCTACCGCCTTTTTGAATTTCGATTTTATTTTCGTGAAAAAATAAATGCAAATCTTGGATGTGGAAATTAATCCACTCATCTCATCCGATCGAGCTGAAACTCGGCAGATGTACTAGTTATAATTATTAAATGCATACTTTTAATTTTTAGCGGCGCTCCGCCCCCACAGGCGCACACTCGCATCTCTCTAAAATTGTCTACTAACCGACCCAAGAGATGGCCTGAAAATTAGAAATTGATGTATTATAGTTAAAAAAAAAACTTGTTTTTATTGAGGGTGGATGTTTTCTTTCTAGTGGTAACAGTTTTTGTGGCACGGGCTTACTACTCAAATTTATTGTCTCTCTTTCTTAAATACATTATTTGGTTTTCGTAGCACGTCACATCGGTTGATTTATTGTTTGAAAAAATATGTAACAAGGCAAAACATCAAATTTCTTAAACAATAAACGCTGACCTTTACTTGAAAATGTTGAAAAAGTTTCAATGAAGTAAAAGTGATAAAGGCCACAACGAAACTCAGTCCGCTGCGAATCCTTTGACAACACACTCGAGTGTCATAACAGAAGAAGAGAAGAAACGAATATATTTTTTGCAATCTGAAGTTTAAGAAATAGCACACACACAGCTGCGTCGAGAGAATATGACGGCCAGTTATATAAATAACCGGATTACGGGACACGCCGTTCAAAGAAAACGATTATTCTTAGATTAATAAATATTGCAAAATACGTGTAAAAGTATGAAAAGTAATTATATTAATGTTTTGGAACTTTCAACTGTGAAAATAATTTTGTTGTGACCAAGAAACAAAAATAAATGATAAAAAAAACATAGTGATGAAAGTATTATAAAAGATTTTAGATTATCAGAAGCTTGCGGTTACTGTAGAAACTTCAGAATTTACATATGAGAAGTTGCCGCAATGTTAGAATCTTAGAAAACGGTGAATTCGTAAATAGAGATCTGAGATAGTAAACAGCTTCAAAGTTCATTAAACCCGAAGCGTACATATGCATTTCTAAGCACAGTAATAGAAATATCGCTTATTTTTTAAAATTACCAAATTATTGGATTATGTTGAGATTAAGGGCTAATTAAAGTGGTCTAAATATTAAATGAAGAAGGTGGAATGCAATTTATCGAGGAGGTCTTCTTCTTCCAGAAGTGGATTCAAAATGTAAAAAGGAAATTTGTGTTGCCATATTAATGGCTTGCGTTGGTTGGGAGCCATTAACGCATCTCTGAATTGGTATTTTTACACCATCGTAAGGCCTGGAAAATCTAGTCGTTAATATTTAATATTCATTTACTATTCAAGCTATGGCGCTCCAAATATTGAGTTTGGGAAAATTTGAAATTCAATTTCAATTTTCGATGAAACTCTGCTCGGCACAAAGTAACAAGGGCAATCAAAGTATTTTAAGGCATTATTGAGGCGTTAGTTAAGCCCTTTATCCGCAACAGTTAAATGGAAATGTTTTTAAGATTGTGTTAATAAATGACAATTATAATAATTTGCTTTTAATTACGCGTTCGGTGGGTGGAAGCGTAAAAATAAACGAATAAAAATATATTGTTCATTGTAAATTAGGAAATAAAATGTTAAATTTCATGAACAAGATCAAATTCTATCTAAGAATTAAGGCATATCCACACTATATCCGTTTGAGAAAAAAAAACATTTTAACTCCGGTGTATATTGGTGGCAAAATAACGACGACTTATGAAAACTCTAAGTGACAACAATGGCGACCTGGTATAAAGACGTCATTGGATAGAAGAGGTATTAAATGTAATTAAGAGGTGTAATTCTGTATTCCCAATTTCAACGACCTCATACAATTATACATAAACTAACTAACTAACCATCATGCCGCTTCATCGCAGGGATAGGCAGAGAGGACGGACCGCCAAACAACTCGGTCTTGGCATACATTCCTTGCATCATTCACATTCATTCATCGTCTCTTGGATAATATTATATTATTCTGACTCTTGACAATAATTGAGTCCTTGCCCGTAATAATGTTGTATCCAACAAAACTATCAATGTTGAGTTATTGATGGAGTAGTTGGGCATATTAATACGCATCTTTTAAGGTAGGGATTATGGTAAAGACATTTTTTTCTAACACCCCTGCTAAATCCGTAGCGAACCACTTGGGATGACCTATGGCAGAGGTGTTGGTTATCCAATAAAGGTTCACGGGTGGCGGTATCCATTCCCGCCTCCCAAATGTAAAATGCATGGTTTATTTAATGGGAATAAATGGAGAAAACGAACATCTTATTGCATCAACTAAAAAGACTTCAAATGTAATGCAACACTTTTAAGAATTGTTTGTTTATTGTATTTTAAATATTAAATGTTATGTAACAAAACTGGTTTCGTTTTTTCCATTTTCTCGGTATTAACATATTTTTCCGGGCAAGGGCTTAATTATAGATAATGTGGTATGAAATACATCTACCTTATAAAACAATACCTTATAATTATACATAATGTGATATAAAATAGAAATAAACCTACCGGAGCCAGAGAATTATGTCACGCCCGTTTCGGTAATACTGTGCAGATGATGAACTTGGGAGAGGAAGTTCGGAAGAACTCCCACAAATACGAACTAATTAAAACCTTTACAATTTCATAGTGTGGAATATGTTTTGGTTGTCTAAAAATAAATCTGGTAATCAAGTACCCATTGTAGGATTTTGACGTCAACCTGCACGTACACAAAGGCAGTTGAATATTATGCTTTCCTTCCTTTACGTTTTGTCGACTTCGCTTCCCCACCTTAAGCACAGTTGGCCGCTAACAAGGTTTAATGTCTGGTCAAGGCGAGCCCAATTCGCGAATAATCAAGACGACAAAGATCAACGAGTATTTAGAGCTACGGATATCAACTATCGAATCATGGTCATACATTGTGACTTTGAAACTATAATTCTAATATCGCCCGACAAGTCGACACTGAGAGTGCGAGATTGCATTGTGAAGATGCACTTAATAGCGCGAGACAAGATTGATGTGTTCGATTTCAGAGTTTATGGATGCCGATCGTATGAAATGGTGCCGTTAACTTATAAAGAACCCATTCTATTTGTTTAACGACTTCGCCCTGTATGTTTGTGCGGATTAGTATCGGAAACGGTTTTATTTCAAAAATGAAATTCATGTTTGTTATTGTATTATGCTTGAATATCCCTTAGAAATGAAACTCGGTAACGCGGCAGTTACGTGAACCAACATTAAAGGAGACTCGGATAGGTTCTAATTATCTTGTGCACAATATTACTACAGGACTCTTGTTCAAAACAAAAGGCACGGGTCATTCGCTATCTTGGATACAAGTGCTGATCTTTTACCACCCGTCCCCGTCGAATACATTACTGTTATCAATGTCCATTTGGTTAGAACCATCTTCGTATATTATTGACGTTTAAAGACAATATTGTTGTCGGCAGTGAATAGACCCTTCTATAATTACCGTGAAGATTCCCAGTAACGTTACTGTGACGGCATAAAAAGGAGATCAACATACGTTCCTCAACACAGTAATGCTGCAGCTCTTTGAAAAGATGAGTATTACAATGTGCGTAGGTCTATTTCCTCCAAAGTAAAAAGTCATAATTTTCTTGCATCTCTCTCTCACACCGCAGAGTGAGATCCTAAAACACTACTTGCCGTGTCATTAATTTTGAGTGTATGGAATACAGGTACAATGATAATATTGGTGAATTCCGAAAATTCAAAAACGACAAATATCAATGCGCCAACGGTTTTACTTTTCTTCTTAAACATTAACAGCCTTACTAATAACAAAACGCCTTAACGATCGTTAGACGGCATATTTGTTGCTTGCGCGGTGACCAGAGTTTTTACACCTTTACATATAAGGCCGGCCGCAAACGTAAGATTTTTCCATCCATCCAATTGTCTGATCAGACAAAAATCGATGCGAAAACTTGATTGGCCGCGAATGGGCTTGCTTCTGGCAATGTGGAGTGCTTCTACTATCGCGGAGGTGATCTAGGCCAGTGGATCTACGTTTCGATGTGTTCACCGAGTGTGAGTACGGTCTTGGTTTTTCAGTATATCCGGGACTAGCCTTAAGGCTCGGGCCGATTGCTGCAAGCTCGAGAATTCTCTGGCTGGCTGCCACAGGGTATAATAATACCGGGGCCACGCCCATTGTCGGACCGGATTGGACGGTAATGAAAATAATTAAATCGGATGGAAAAAAAATTATGTTTGCGCCGGGCCAATCATGATCACATTATTATGTTGGTTACATTGTTTTTGCTTGAACTGCGCATGCGCGGCCATCTTTTGTAGCATGTTGGGGCCTTATTTTTTTCAATAAAGTCGCGGTTATTTTCTTTTGTGACGTTTGAAATTTCATGCGCAGTTATTTAATATTTTTAAACATGATTACCGCTTAAATGAGCAATTCACTATTAGATTGGCATAATAGAATATAACGTAATATTATTTTATAACATTAAAGGCTTGTGGGTGCGTAAATAAATACCAAATTCGAGTTATCAACGTTCATATTGTTCGAAAATGAATTCAAAGTGTCAGAATTTTTGAATTACTCTCTAAGAATATTTGTTATAATTTTTTAAAATTTTTAATTGTATGAACGAGGTAAAAATGAGGCGACAGTTTCCTTCCAAATTTATTAAATAAAAAGACTGTGTTTTTTTTTTAATTTTGATTTAAAAAAAATATCTTCATTTTGATTAAATATGTTTTTGGTAAGATTTTTGTTACAATTTTTTTCCATGTTTGAAGCTAAAAATATGGCAATTTTTATACCCTAAAGTATTCTCAAATACAAAAATCTTTTTTTTTATAATGGTATTTTTTTACATCTTATATATATTTAGAAATATATAGAAAATTCAAAAAACTTTGGAAGGTGGCCGAGCTGTAATAAGGTATATCTGTTTCCTCCAAAGGAAACAAAATAGTACTTACTTTGGAAGAAAAAGACGCGTTTATTTTTTTCAGGTATTTCATATTTTGTCTCACGTAGGTTTATTGTATTTTTTTGCCATCGCGGTACCGTAACCGTGAATCGTCACGGTAATTATAAAATCGTATAATTGCTGTGTATGCCCGTCTACACAAAAATGATATTAAAGGTATTTTCACGTAATGTTTTTTTGCGAAGGTAAAATTGTTTTTGAGAAAAAATCTATTTGAGAGCTGAATCTTCATTTAAAAAAAAATAAATAATTAAAACGTACTGATATAATATATTTGAATATTAAACATGGATAAAAAAAACATATTTTTAGTTTGGAGTCTAAAGTAGAGCATTAATATAAGTAAGGGCAGTGTTGCCTATCTAGCGTAGAAGGGCTATCAATGTTGAAGGGGTTCGTCCATTTTTAATAAGTCCTCGTGATTTGATCTTTACCCAAGTTCTCTCGGTTAAGAATGCTTCAGGGCCACCCTGAATTAATGAAGGGGATCGGGTCGAACCTCTTCGATGAGAGAATATTGACAAAGATAGACCTCAAAAAGGAGAGGAGAAAGAGAACGAAACTATAAAACTTCAATAGATACTGTATTGGCGTTATAAGGAGAAATATATTTATCTTCTACGTTATCTAGTCTAACAGTCAATCCATAGTTTTATCTTTTCAGTATTGCAGTACTGATTTTACGTACACACTCCACATTCGCATTATCTCTATTATATCTTATAATTAAATATATTCTCCTATCTTCGGACTCCTGACATTACACTTTCATTACAGTTCACTTATCTTCGTCCAATAAGTAGGCGGTTTCAAAGTAATTCACTTTTAATGATTATGGACTTAAAATCCGCCATGTTTACTGGAATAGTTCAGCCTTTAGTTGGCGATTTTCTTCATCTTATTAATTACACTAATTAAACAATATTTCTGGATTCCCTCGTCGTAATCCAATCATACATGGTTTATCCACACCTCAACCTCAGTAATCAATTTTTCAATACTTTCAGCCTACTTTAGTACTTTCTCTGGTAAGTGTCTCGCTGCCAGGTATCATATTAACTCAATTGTGAATAGTTAGTTTCGTACACCTGATTATAACATTTCATTTGTGAGGAGTGTTTGCGCTCCTCCTGTAGCTAATTTTACAGTGTTTAAACAACTATAAATATCATTATCAATCTTTACAAATTCGAAAATATACCACATTAATACACTAACTAAATCGTCCTGATCTATGGATTCACCGTTCACGATTGTACTCACGCCAAAATTTCTAAGTTTTTAAAAAACAACCGTATTTCATCGTGATCGGGCATAACTGATAAGAATTACTATATATAGATTTACCAGTACCCTTTCTACCGCGCTTCTGGACACAGTACTGTATTCGTGCTCTAAGAGCAAGTTTCATGGTCGTTACCAAGTAACGTGCAAAAAGGAGTAAATACGTCGCCAAGTCACGGAGAAAAGAAAGAGGAGATCCATTTTAAGGTAGGACCTTTTCATTATTCTGATGGCATCCTCTCACAGTTTCATTTTCTGTTACCTATCTCCTTCCATTCGTTATTTACGGACAAACTCACGCATCCTAAATCGTCATTTTTCAAGAGCTATCGAATGAGCTCGTACGTTGACGTACACCTAATTAACAGTCACTGCAGAAAGCAGAACGATAAATAGTTTCTGCCCAAACTTCAGGTCTTCTTCTTGGCCGCTGAGAATGCTTACTGAGTTAAAGACACGTCGCGTCGCGGCGCTCTGGCGTTCAAAGCAGAGCGGGGGATCGGCATCGATATGCGCGTCCCTGGCGTTTATGCGTCACTACAAGGCGGCAAATTCTAATTTCTAACAGCATGCAGAAAGCATTGAGCAGGTAAGCGACAGGTTGACCCTTCTCTTGCGAGTATTGGTTGCAACAGTTTTCCAAACAGTCAAAAATGTTCCAATGTGGATAGATTTTCAGGAATGTCCTAGATACCTATGTACCATTCAATGAATAATGGACGTTTAAATACAAGTATGGTAAAAAGTTATCATCTTTATTACAGATAATATTGCAGCACTATATCCAAAGAATATCGAAAAATATAAAATAAATAAAATAAATAAACGCGTAAGGTGAAACACAAAATTAATCGAAATTATTTATAATTAATTTTTTAAACTTTATGAGTAAAATCTCAAATTATAATATTTAATTAAATGAAAACAATATTAGCGAAACTCAATCGAAATCTGTAGCTCAATCGGTAGAGCTGTTGCCATGTAAGCAAAAGGTCCTGAGTTCGAGTCCCAGCGGAGCCAATATCTTTTCTGATTTTTCTGTCTCCAGATTTCGATTGAGTTTCGCTAATATTGTCTTCATTTAATTAAATACGAAATTATTTACGTCGTTGACAATGTAAATAGCAAATTTTGGACACGTTGATTGTATGATACATATATAGATAATAATTTATGGATAAATTTCGTTAACCCGCAAAATAGGTTGTGTGCACAAGCGTGAATTGAACGGAGTGAATTTAGCTTAGGTAGGCCTTCATTTAACAGGAGGTGGTTAAAAATTGTATGTTAAGCATGAATTGATTAAGCTTGGAAAATCCTTCATTCAACAGATGGTTATTAATAATTGTATTTTGTTGGTGATGTATGGTGTTATGCGTCATAAAACAACTATTTGAAAAGCTTAGCAGAAGAGTCCAGTGAAAGTGCATGTCAACTTTCAATTAGATTGATATTTGCAACTTTAAATGCAAGGTCCCATACGATCTGAAAATGTGTATTGTGCTTCAAAAGCCAATCTGGTATTTTCAGTATCTACGGTATGGGACCATTACACACCTAGTTAACTGTACATACTAGAAAACATATTCTGGTTTTACTTTCAACGTGCCGATGCCGGCGCAGATAATTTAAATTTGCTCTCAAGGCAAGTGATGTAAGCGTGACACATCAAATGACCTAATCTACCACTTAGCAGTTTCCATGACAAATAATAAATTGTAATTTCCATCATCGATAACATTTTGATATTAAGGTGAATCATTAAAAAGGTGTAGAATTTTTCCATATGATAAGAGGTTCCTCGCACACAAAATGATGGACATTGAACATATCTGCTTGAGGTGAAAGCTGATAGTACTATGTAAAGTCAAAGGCAAACATCTATTCGGTTTGAAAGGTTTGGGAATTTAAAATACGTTGTCAAAAGTTATCTAAAAAATGCCTTGAAACTTTTGGCCAAACCAAAGCCCACATTAACATATGGTCGCGTCAAGTCACAGGCGAGAAATCTAGTAGAGGAAGAGCACCGATCCGAAGAATTAACGTTAATTTAACGTTAATTAAACGTTAATTCGTTAACTAAGGCAGAGAATGCTGAAATGTTATGTGTGGTCGGTCTTGCTGTATGGATGTGAAACATGGACCTTGAAAGTAAATACCATGAACAGGTTAAAGACTTTTGAAATGTGGCTTCACCGGAGAATGCTCAAGGTCCCATGGACCGACATGATCACCAACACAGAAATTCTCGAGCGGGTTAGAGCAGATAGAGAACTGCTTACATTAATAAAAATCAGGAAAATTTCATATCTGGGTCATATACTTCGAGGGGAGAAGTACCACTTGCTCCATTTAATTGATAGGCAAGATAGAGGGTCGTCGAGGGCCTGGTAGGAAACAAATGTCTTGGCTGCGAAATATACGAGAGAGGACCGGCATTAGAAGTGTGGAGGAGCTATTCCGGGCAGCACAAGACAGAGAAACATTTTCAAGAGTGATTGCCAACGTCGGGGGGACCTGATACGGCACACAAAGAAGAAGAAGAAACGTTATCTACTAGTGCAACAGATTGCCAGATCGTGAGAAGTAACGGCAACCGGAAACCAAAATTTCTTCAGCATTTATGCTCCAAAAAAGGTCAAGAAAAGCTTGTTATCTACGTCCCTTAGGTGGAATTTTTTTAATGCATTTGGATTTACAATTTAGAAAAGTACGCTTGAAGGAATCATACTACTCTGTGGTAAACATTTCATACCAACGATAAACATAACAGTGGAAGGATCAAGGTTTTTCGCCAGAAACAAAACCGTAGAATAATTTATTGCTTCACTGCAAAATCTGAGTCAAACTTGCGAATGCGCGAATCTCTAACCTTAATCAAAATACCTATTACCTGAAGAAAAGACTTTTGCAAAAACCATCTTTAAACATGGAAAAGGCGATTAATTTGTCAATAGCGATTCTTCTACCGAGGGAAAACACAACAAGTATAGATGAAAATAATACACAACAAGTTTCAAGAACCTCTTATTCATCTTCATTTTAAACCAGAAGTCAAATCTTAGATGTCAAATTCATTATAACATGGTGTCAGATATTTCTTTATAAATATTGTTGTGAGTGAAGATGAACTTGTTAACGATTGTCGACCCCAGCGGTTTAATAAATAACATTGTAACCCATCTGCTTAGGAAAAACAAAACAAGTGTGCTTTAGACCACACGACTGAAGTAAAACTTCACTCACTTATATCTCCCTCTCAACTTCCGTTCGCCACGCCCGATCACATTTTTAATAACGCTCTTGTCACGCATTCACCAGCTTACTCCCCAAGTTAAGCGTGCGTAAAGGCCCGACCGTTCGCCTCGCCCGATCATACTTTTCGTAACGCTCTCGTCACGCATTCACCAGCTTACTCCCCAAGTCAAGCGTGCGTAAAGGCCCAACCGTTCGCCTCGCCCGGTCACACTTTTCGTAGGGCTTTCGTCACGCATTCAACAGCTTACTCCCCAAGTCAAGCGTGCGTAAAGAAGTTTTACTTAAAAAATTAACGTTACACCTTAAACAGTTTATTCGATTCGTTTTTGAGTATATCGACTCGCATGTAGAAAGAGCTACCGGCATCTGTTTAGTTTATCCGCCCACATTATACGAGTATATCCCGGCCTCTTTAAGACACGGCTTAATAAATTTCATCCTTCAGCCCTTAACTCAACTCGCCTAATAACGCTGCCCTACCTATTGTCCATATACATAAGATGTAACATTAAAAATAAAAAATAAAATCTCTCCTTCGGGCACTCATGTAATTGTGTTTTGATTAAACACAACAATGTAACCCTTTATTCAGTGTTCTGACTAAACATCACAATATAAACCTTTATGCAGTTTTCTGACTAAACACCACGATATAACCCTTTATACAGTGTTCTGACTAAACATCACGATATAACCCTTTATACGTTGTTCTGAGTTCTGACTAAACATCATAATATAAACCTTTGTACAGTTTTCTGAATAAACACCACAATATAACCCTTTATACAGTGTTCTGACTAAACATCACGATATAACCCTTTACACAGTGTTCTGACTAAACACCAAAATATATTTGTTTATCAACCTATCTTCTGAAGGCTTTATAAAACAGTTTGAAATGCCATCAGAAGGCGAAACAGCTGTCACCGTCACAATAATTACATGGCAGAACTTTTTTATAAATAAACTGTTTTTATTGAGTGAATAATAATTTTATTGAATGTATAAAATAAATTAAAATTAAAATGGAGTTCTACAAATTAAACTTGATAATAAAAAAAATATAATTACAATATACGCCTTATTACCTTGTATGTATAAAATTTAAAATTTGGAGGTAGGCCTGGGTACCGCCGCCACGGAAACCATTTATTGGATAACAAACACATCTGCCACGGGTCACCCCAAGTGGTGAGCGACGTTTAGTGTTAGGGCACCCGGGTTCATAGGGTGATGTTTTTCTCGTCTTGGCGGCGGATACGTTTGCCTACCAACTGCGTGGTAGGCCGGATTTGTGGGTGACCTTTTGATCTCTCCAGCGGGACTCCCTCGACAAATCACCCTGCACCGCAGTGGGAGAGTTGGATACGTGCGTTACTCCTAGGACACTGACCCCCCAGATTCCTTCCCAGCCCACTTCCTCTCCTTTCTTTTTGACCCTCTACACAGCATTGACAAAGATGAAATAGGCCCTGAGAAGAAATATTTTCCGCAGGGCCTCCTGTCGAGCTAATGTAAAAATAAAATATAAAATAAAATCATGCAATGTCCAGTGTTTTAAATATCTATAAAGTTCTCAACGTGCAAAGCCGTTTCTTCTCCAAGCATAATATATCTAATAAAGTGTGTTTATCGGAAGTGACCTGCCAGGTAAGGAAGTATGTTTCTGTATCTATATGTAAATAATAAAATTAGATAGAGCCTAAGAATTCTGTTCCGCGACTGTTCAATGCGCGATAACATATCCCCGACAAATTTTTCCCGAAAAAATATCCCTGACAACCGTCCCCAACAAAATATCCTACGGACAAAAAATCCCCCAAACAAAATATTTAATAAAACCTAACCTAGCAAATATAGGACAAAAATAATACGGACATACTGTAAAGACAATAAATTATTGTTCAAAAATAGTAAAATATAAAATAAGGTTAGGTTAGGTTAGGTTTTAGTATATATTTTGTTGGAGGATGTTTTGTCCTTAAGATATTTTGTCGGGGATATTTTGTCGGGGATATTTTGTTGGGGATATTTTGTTGGGGATATTTTGTCGGGAATATTTTGTCGGGAATATTTTGTCGGGGATATTTTGTCGGGGATATTTTGTCGGGGATATTTTGTCGGGGATATTTTGTCTGGGATATTTTGTCGGGGATATTTTGTCGGGGATATTTTGTCGGGGATATTTTGTCGGGGATATTTTGTCGGGGATATTTTGTCGGGGATATTTTGTTGGGCATATTTTGTTGAGGGTATTTTGTCGGGAATATTTTGTCGGGGATGTTTTGTCGGGGATATTTTGTCGAGGATATTTTGCCGGGGATATTTTGTCGGGGATATTTTGTCGGGGATATTTTGTCGGGGATATTTTGTCGCGGGATGAAAACGAGCAGTACCTAAGAATTCATAATAAATTGTACAACGCCCTTGAGGTGTTTTTTTCACATAAACCGTGCTCTACAAATTATCCAATTATTACTATTATTAGACCTATCCTAATTGAACACGTGCCATGTTCATTGTTCATACTCTCTCTTTGTATCAATTTTAATGACTATACATTAATTTTAATGATAATTATTCATACTCCCTAATGTACGTGACGTACAAGGACCACTCCTTGGAATTGTCTTTTATTATATTAATATATCAATACAATGTCGTAGGTGGTAAAAGTATACCGTAATTTTAACTTTACTAATTATTAAGGAATATAATTATTACAGAAAACTGATTAATTAAAACTTAAAAAATCATTGCTTAGCATGAGATACAAGCATCACGTATTTGAAATTCGTTTCAAATTTAAAAGAGTTGTTATTATTTTACGAGCTTCCTTTTTTTTGCGGAATGCACATTTGAAAAAAAAAAATTGTTTGCAAATTTTTCTGATCGAAATTTTTCCCGTAAAATCCAACTTTAAATTGAAACATTTTTTCCATTTGCGGAACAGGTTTTGTGATTACAACCGATTGTTTTGTAACAGCTTTGTTTTGTTATTGTGGTCCAATCATTTTGATCCAAGTTCAATAAGAATACAGCGAACCAAAATATTTCGGAACATTTTAACACGTATTATTTCGTCTGCTCTAATGTAATGCACACTATGCACAATATATCACGTAACAAACGCCTGTGTACGAAAAACGAAAATATTTGCCTTTCTCCAACAAGGATCGAAATGAAAATCTAGTTTCCTTCAACGGAAGCAATCTTCCGAACAGGCCCTCCATTGATAACCTTGGTGTAAGTCTAAGTAACCAGCTCAGACATGGGGCCTCCATCAAAGCCAGAGTTAAATTACGATCCGTCAAAAATGTACAAGGGGTGGTCTATTATGGACCGTTTACGGTAAATAATTTAATGTGGAAATAAGTTTAATATTTGTTTTATTGTAATATATAGGGTAAAGGGGGGCAAAGTGGAAGGGGTGGGCAAAGTGGAAAGTTCACATAAAACAAAAAATAGCGACTTCCCCCCCCGTTGCGCTCACTTACCACAAGTCGCCCCTGTGCCCCTGATGTCGCCCTGTCGCCCTGTCGCCCTTGTGCCCCTGATGAAATATAGCACGGCTGCGCCGACCCAGCGCGGTGCACGTGTATGTTGAGTGATTTGTGCAGATTCCTTACGAAAACATTCAAACTTCAACGGTTGATTTTTCATTGAAAGATGAGGATTTAGTTATATGCTATTTATTATTGCATTGCATATAAGTATTGTCCAACGTTATTTTAATACGTCTGTGATATTTTGATACGATTTTTCGATATATATATTTTTTTGTTCCTTTCACACCATTTGAGCAAAGTGGAAAGTTGTATGTGAGGGCAAAATGGAAACCTTTCCACTTTGCCCGCGCTCGTGAGATGTCCAGTTTTACTCTAACATAACAAAAATCAATTGGAAGAAAAATAAGCCAAAAAGATGAAAATTATCAAGGAAAGAGAGCAGAAAGTAAAAAATACAAAAGAAAATAAAAAATTGATAAAATGGAACAGAAAAAGCAAATTTCAAAAAAACAAAAAATCTGCAAGAAAGATGAGAAACCATTTTCTCGAAGAGAAACAAAGTTAATGAGAAAATTGATTTTCAACCTCAGCCTGGCACATCAAAACAACAACATTTTACACTTTGCATGTTTTGCAAAGAAATTTACATTGATCCTCCAACTGAAGAATGGCTTCAATTTAATGTCTGTCAAGAATGGGCACATGAACTGTGTGTCGATATTGACAATGATGGAAAATTTACCTGCTTCAATTGCCAATCCCATTGGAGGAATCATGCTATCGTTTTCTGTATTTTATTGTTCTATATTATATGTTTCCACTTTACCCGTTCCACGTTTCCACTTTGCCCGCATAGCAGGGCAAAGTGGAAAAAAGTTAAGTTTTCAAAACTGGGTCTCCATTACCAAAACTGTTCTCTTTTAGTATTATTTTTTTTCAATTAGCAAAAATATGTAAGTTTCTTGTTTTAATAAACTTTTAAAAACTAAAAAAAAATTACATTTTCTTAATTAATCTGTACACTGAAGTTAAGTTTTCCCCCCCTTCCCCTATTAATAAAATATTTTGTGGTGACATGGCGTAATGGTCAGTTGTTTTTTGGCTGACGACGATTATTATTCCCGACATCTTGTCCCGATAAACTGCACAAAGTCCGCTGATTTTTAAACGTCGTTATGTTTTTTTTCACCTAGCGCTATTTGCGTGCGTTTGTCATATTTTATAATAACCTCTCGGGCGCTATCACTGAGGCCAGCGCCGCCGGCAGCACCCCGCCTAGTTCAGCTGTCATCGCGTATCGCGCTAGTGGCTGGTGACTGGCCGGGCCATGTAGAAATATATTTTCAGTACCGTATCATTTGTTATGAAAAGTCGTCTAATGACGCGTCATTTTTTACGCACTTGCGCTATTTCGCTAACTAGCGAGACACCTCTACTGACGTAGGTACGTACAGGGCCGGAGCAAGGGACATAACAACTAAAAAGATAAATCAATAGATGTATTGTGTTATGGGCGTGACTTTTTTTGGGGGTGCCCGAAGGATAGAATTTTTTTTTTTTTTAAATTTGAATGTTACATCTCACAAAAGCGTATGTATATGGGCAACAGGTAGAGCAGCGTTATTAGGCGAGTTGAGGTAAGGGCTGAAGGATGAAATTTATTAATCAGGGTCTTAAAGAGGCCGGGATATATAATGTGGGCGGATAAACTAAACAGTTGCCGGGTAGCTCGTTCTATCAAAGAAACTGCTTATGGTGTAACATTTATTTTTTTCCTAAGCAGTTGTATAATTCATAGTTCTCTGGTGTCGATAGGTTTTGGTAAATTTAAAAAAAAAAATTCCTTTGTCTCGGTATAAATCTCACCAACAGGGATTTTCTATTAAGTTTTCAACCGTTTTCACTTAGCGTAGCAATCGGATAATGGGCTCTCCACACGACACTGCATGTAGTGACTGCGGCAGTGACTGCAGAGAGCGTAGAGTTGAGCAAACTAGCGCTGTCTCGTTTGTTAAAGGGCCGCTAGAACGAGACAGCGCTAGTTCGCTCAACTCCACCCTCTTTGCAGTTACTGCCGCAGTCACTACATGCAGTGTCGTGTGTAGGCCGCTTAACCACTAAGTTACAGGTAACAGGAAGTATGTTTAGCACTATTCGTCCATCTGTGCGATTGCACAACCAGCGTGAAATAGACACTTCCTGTTCACCTATAAAATTAGTATATTATATAAAATATCCAGAACAAATTTATAAAACACCTATCTTATCGTTTTAGTTATCATCGATTTGATCTTTATATAAATGCAGAAAAATCTCTGATGCATTTCTTACACAAAATCGTGAACTGCCTTGTTGATTCATCATATCTGTTAGAAAATATTGCATTTCGTTGCCCCAAACAAAACACCAGATCGAACGACTTATTTAGAATGCCACACAGTAAATCTAAATACGCGCAAAACTCTATAATAGTACGTATCTGTGAAACTTACAATGCCTTACGAGATGTGGACATTTTCAACCATGACTTGAAATCATATAAAATGCAGCTTAATAAATTAATAACTTAAAATACTTTTTTTTTCTCTTTTTTGTGAAAATTATATTATTATCAAACATAGTAAATAGTATTACCATTTTTGTTAATAATTTAACGTTATTCTTTATTATGTTTTATGTTCTTCTTTTTTGTGTTTTTCTTTATTGTTTATTTTTTTTCTTTATTGTCATTTAATAAGTCGAGTAATGGAACTTAATTGGTCTACAACATTGAATTTTATTGTTATAAAATAATTTTACTGTATGACTGTTTGTTTCCTCAATAAAAAGAAATGAAAAAAAAAATATATTAAATGGAGTATAATTTTTCTATAACTGACGCTCAGCCAATTGTATATTTACCTGCGAAAAGTTCTACAGTTGCCTGTATGAAAAAATGCCAACATAATAATTTGCACCCACACATAAATAAGAGATAACTGTTATAATATGAAGCGAAGTTCTGAAAATAGTTTATAAATATCACGCAAGCATTAATTTATTGTGGAACAAATCTGCATTGTTAATTTGATTTAATTTGGAACCAAAAATTCCTCCAACTCGCTTTCATTCTTTTCGGATTCCCTTCATGGAAATCCTGATAATGATACAAGATTTTACCACACTTATGCAGTTTTGAATGAATATGTTGAAGAAAAGATTTGAAGTAGAGGCTTGCCGGTGCCGAGGTGATTTTTATTGACCGTCACTAGGTTCGGTGGCCCGAGTGCGCCGCACACACTGCACGTGAGGACGCGGCGTCTCTGGATAATTTATATAATTATCATAAAGAGGCGGCTTAATAGCCTCACAAGAGACACGCTTAAATAAATTCTGGCGGCTCTTAACGCGGGATGATAACTAATGATGATGATCAGAACTTTACCGTGTTTTGCGAGATTCAAAGTATAAATCATCGTTCAAATTACAAGTTCCGATAATGTTTACTTAATCATTAATCATTTTGAAACTAACATACAAAATCGTTCAAAGTCATAAACACGAAATTTCAACATCAAATTATAAAATTATTTATCATTTTATAAACTTATTTTATTACATTACGTACACTTTGCTGATTTTGCCATGTTTGCATCTCTTCTGATTTATGATTTCTTCGTTTACCATATGTTTTATCATTAATTTCATGACACTTTTCTTGTAAATGTCTAGTTATATGACTATGTATCGAGAGTTATTGACTGAATTTAATTTTTTCCTCATTTTACACGCCCCACAGGAAAACATTTATATAAACTTTCATTTTTCAGTGTATTATTGCTTACGCTTATGGACTTGTAATATTCCTTAACGTAAAAATTTCAATAATGTACATATTTGCTTAGTATTTAAAAAAATCAGAGTGTGCAGTTCATACGCGGTAGAAGTGATAACCAGAGAATACTCAAGTAGACAATAGTGGGGTGGCATAAAGAGGAGACCGATTATTCAATCTCACTCTCTCGCAGGCTAAATCCTATAGATGTATGTGTTTGTCTCTAATCTATGAATCATAGAATGTTAAGCTGATATTTTTGAGATATTGGATGATTGGAGGTGTTGTGGATTACAATGTCTGTGTATGTATCTTTACCAAAATTTTTAAATTCAAATTTATTATTAACTAGCTTTTTCCCGCGGCATCGCTCGCATGGTGTAAGGGGGTTCTCACTCCGCCTTCTCCACCTTCCCCCCTCCCCCTTCCCCCATCCACCCCCCCCACCCCCCCCCCCACCCTCCCCACCCCCCCTTCCTTCATCTCTCCCTCCCTCCCGCTTTACATATATTCAATCCCAGTACATTCAGTTTTTAAACAGCCCGCGTGCCACCTTTTACAATTTTTATTCAATATTAAATTTGGTACCTAACATGGTACCCATTTAAAAATTCTTGATTCGATTCAACCTATTAGGGGAGTACCTACTTTAAATAAATTTATCAACTTAAAGATTTTCAAAAATAGAATCCTGATTTAACATTTTGCAAAATGTCATTCTCAAACACGCGAACTGTCAAACGTGCGATAGTCGTTAGGTTTTCTGAAATTATCCAATTTTCTGCGCAATTTTCTTAATTTTTCTCTCCGTAAAAACCATCCTCGTACTTCAAGGAATATTCCAAAAAAGGTTTAGCGAAACCGGTTCAGCTGCTCTCGAGATTTGCGCTTAGTAACACATTTAGCGATTCATTCTTGTATATAAGATTATTGATATATTTAAATCCAAAAAATTTATACTCAAATTTTGCCCAATCTCTTCAGTAAATTTTTTGGAGTTTGTATCTATGATTCGTACCCCTATCTCCCAATAATTTTTCAATAGAACTCAATATTATTAAACAAATTGCAATCAAAAATGGATACAACACCAATTTAATTGAAAAAATTCTTAATATAATATACAAGAATAAATTTCTTAAATCATATATCTATCCTGAACAAATGGATCAGGAAGGGAAAAAATGGAGGAAAATGATGTATTTTAATAATAAAATTTCTAATTCCTTAAGAAAGAATGTATCAAATGAAATTCTTCCTGTATTTTATGCAAATAACAAACTTAAAAATTACATTGTAAATAATAAAGATAGAGATTCGAAAATGAAAAAATCTGGAATCTTTAAATTGAAGTGTAATGATTGTGGTTTCTTTTATATAGGTATCGAGAAACTTCGAAATAAGGATTAAAGAACATATTATGAAAACTTTAAACAATAACAGTTTCTCAGAGTTTGCCAACCATTTGGTGTAAACCAGTCACACCTTTAACTTCAATGGTGGAATAGAATTAATACATTGTAATTAATGTCAATGGCATTCAGTTGGATAATTCAGTTGGATAAACTAGAAGTTTTGAAAATCCGAAAGAGTGTTAATGCGAATTTGAGTATTATTAAAAATCAAAAATTGTTCTTAAGTTTCATTGTTTCAGTTGTTCATTTCTGCCCGTTTCATACAAATCTTAGATTTGGATTTGAGGTCAAAATACCCAACCAAACTGGAAAATTATTTTTGTAATCAAAAGGTACCTATATCAAATATCTAGTCAGGATGTGAGCTACTTTATTTATTTTTGCTTTAAATCATAAGATATGAGCCATTAAAGATTTTAGTGTTTCATGATTTTGTAGGCAACTTAGGCAATTATTAGTGAGTAAAAAAAAACATTAAAAAAATAATTTTACTACTTTTATTTAGGTAACAAAAATAAATAATCAATTTTCAAAACCAATGGAAAATAAGTTAGGAGTACCACAGGTCCTTGGACCTCTATTGTTCATACTCTATATTAATGACATGGTGAAAATATTTTTAAAATGCAAAGTACGACTATTTGCCGATGATACACTAATATACTTAATTGGTGATAACTATGAAGAACTAATACACATTTTAAATAATGAACTAGATGATGTATCAAGATGGCTAAAAATAAATAAGCTTAAACTAAATACAAAAAAAAAAACAAATGTATGGTGATTGGATACAAGAAGACATCCAGTGAAAGCAAAATTAAAATTGATGGTGAAACTATTGAAAATGTTACTGAAATAAAATACTTAGGAGTTATATTAGATTCCAAACAAAACTTTAATAGACATGCTGAATACACCCAAAAGAAAATTGGCAAAAAGATATCTTTTTTTGGAAGAATTCGGCCAAAACTTTCTAGAAAAACTGCAATCACCATATACAATTCAATTATTGCTCCACACTTCAACTACTGCTCAAGTATGCTTTTCCTATGTAACGAAAGAGAACAAAATAAGTTACAAATTCTCCAAAACAGGGCAATGAGAATAATTCTTCGACGAAACAGATTTTCAAAAATAATTAAAATGTTAAAGGAACTAAATTGGTTGACCGTGAAACAGATGCTGACCTTGAACACGATGGTATTTATCCACAAAATATTGAACAACATGTTACCAAAATACTTCTCAAATAAAATTTTATACAATAAAGACATTCACAGATATAACACAAGGACGTGCAAGGAAATTAGGCTACAAAAAAAGGACAAAGCGAATACGCAGAACAGTCTACTGTACAAGGGAATGAAGTTGTATAACACACTACCAGAAACTTTAAAGTCCACACCAATTGGAAAGTTCAAGATGTATTGTAGGAGCTACATAAAACTTGAAAAAATATAGTGAATATGAAATATTATAATCAATTAGAAATTTGTAAACTGAAATGTACAAATAAGTAATAAATACTTTAATGTAATAATAATAATAAAAATTATTATTATTATTATTATTAAAAATACAATGAAAAATAATATAAAAAATTCTTAATAATGCATTTTTGGGTAGTAATTTTAATATGTAAACGACTATTTTATTTTCCGCCGTAAATAGGTTATTTGTATTTTTAATTTACACCCATCAAAATTACTTTTTTAAATATTTTTTTTTTAAATTTTAATTTCATCATATTTACATGATACATATTTTTTTATTGTTTTTCATTTACTCGCAAATAATTGCCCAAATCGCCTTTAAAATCCAGAAAAATTAAAATTTTTAATGGCGTATATCTTATAATTCAAAGCAAAAATAAATAAACTAGCTCACATCCTCACTAGATATTTGATATACCTTTTGATTACAAAAATAATTTTTCAGTTTGGTCGGGTATTTTGATCTCAAATCCAAATCTAAGATTTGTATGAAATGGGCAGAAATGGGCCGCGCATACATTCCCCTTAAATGACCCAATATTAAACCTGTTCCCTTTGTAAATTGTCCCCCATTGCCCCTCTCTCCCATACTCACTCTCATATTTCCTTTGATACCATTGTCTATGTCTATTATTTTTCAATTGACACCATTGTCTATGTCTATTATTTATAATTAGTATCAATAAAAACCCTGAAGAAGTGAGCGTTGCTCACGAAACATGTTGGTTTTTGTAAACAATAAAAGTGGTAAAAACTAAGTATTTTATTAATTTGAAGTCTTTATCATTATTTTGATTTTGTTATAAATCGTTTTAAAATTATCCATATGGGTTGTGAATAGTTATTTACAAATCTCTTCTGCGTTTTTTTTTACATTTGCTCTACACAGGAGGACCCGAGGAAAAAATATCTCTCAGAGGCTACGAGGACGGTATTTTCATTGAAATAAAAGAGGGAAATTCTGTGAAGAATGGGAAGCAATGTGTCCAGGAGTGACGGATGTATGAATCCATCCTCCCACTGCGGTACAAGGCGATGGGTCAAGAGAGTCCTGCTGGAAAGGTAAAAAGGACTTCTCCAACCAGTCTCTCACGATCCGGCCCGCCATCTGCCACCAAGACCTTGACAAAGTTCACCCCATGAACCCGAGCACCCCTGCTAAGTCAACAAACGTGGCGGTCTATGGCAAGGGTGTTGGTTATACAATAAATAATTCCGGGGCGATAGGGAGCAGAAATCAGAAGGTCAACGATACTACTACCTATTAGCCTTCTGTAAAACCTCTGATCGAATTAACTAGAGATTGGCGAATTATCGATATCGCCAGTAGAATTAAATCACAAAGCTCAAGCCATGATTGGCAATAATACAGTGTTAGCAGGGCCATGCCCGGTATTTCGTTGATAAGCCCCTTTCAAAATGGTCGAGGATTGTTTTCTAATTAAAATATCGTTGAAATGCAAATGAATAGTTTCCATCCTAACAATGAACGCAATCAAAGCCCAGCACGTTCCCAATTATTAGCACATGTTAGTATAAAACAGGTGTTGTATCACTAATAATTTCGTTCTTACATTATAAAACGTTTTGTTCCCTACAAAAGTCTTAACGTCTAGCTACTAAAAGTATGCATCTAAATTCTGTTCAACCCTAACAAGAAATAAACAAAAATTGGACCAACTTATTATTTATTTAAAATTTTAGAATTAACAATATTATCTATGACTAATTTTTCCATAAATGTTACTGAATATTACGTTCTGTAATAAATAAACCAATATTACATAACTTTCACTTGGAGATTAGACATTATTATTTGATTATGTCCATACTTATATCTATGAATCTACTAGATTTTGCCCCCGGCTTCGCTTGCATAGTATTAGGGGTGTTACCACACCGCCTCCTCCACCTTCCCTATCCCCACTTCACTCCCCCCTCGCCTTAATAAATAATTTCATAACTCCAGAGCTTATTCATAACGCCCGAGCTTACCAATATACAACCTATATTACTCGCAAATAATGTAGCTTGAGTGAAAGAATTACTGAAGTACATTCAGTAATTTTTGCATGAAAGAGTAACAAACATACGTACATCCTACATCCATATATCTATACAAACTTTCGCCTTTATAATATTAGTAGGATTATATTATGTATTATGGAGTAAAATTATATAAAGATTTTTTTTTAAATATATTTATATATTTTTTTACAATAACTCCACACAGGAGGCCTTGAGGAAAATAATTTCCCTCAGGGTCTATGTCATCTGGGATGCTGTGTGGAGGGTCTTTTTGATGAGAGGAAGGAATGAACATTGGTCTTGAAGAGACCGGCAAGAGGCATAGAGGCCGGCAAATCATTCCACAGCCGAGCTGTTGAACATAAGAACGAGTCGAAGAAACGACCCGTCCTCATGTGACAAATGTTGGGCACGCGTTTGGCGTGTTTTCCAATGTAATTAATGATAATTCACTTTGTAATACACCACTTTATTATTTTTTTACATATATACAGCCGAAGAGGTGTCGCTTAGCACAAGCTTGGAAGATACTCTCAGTATCGCCATAATGTAAAATCACCATTCAGAATTGAAACGTTGCTTGAAATGGTTTTAGCCATGTTTGGTGACTAGTTCTGAATTGCCAGGCACTTTCTAACCATCCTGTTCCCAATTTTTTTCCCATCCCTACCATTTGTTTCATTGACTCCAGACGGGAGCGTTGGGACTTTTGTGTGGTATTCACATAAAAAAATCTTCGTCACGACTTACAATATATAAACTTATAAAGTATAATTAAAAACAAACACTAATGCAGATTGTAACAGGACACACCCGAAGGATTTTAACCAGCGATTCCTCAGCATATTTCGAATAAAAAATGAACATGTCATTTTGCTGTTCGGTATCATTTTTTTCTATTTAAAACGAAAAAAAATATTTTTCGATTACACGTCGCCACTGATCCCACTGTATCGTGTATTTCCGCATTGCTGAAACGAGACGGAATTCTTATCACTTAACCAGCCCCTACTATATGCTATACCCGACTATTCAGTTGCGCAAAATGACATCTAAATTTTTTACTACAAATATGCTCAGGAATCACCCTTCCTTCCCTCCTTAGTAAAAATCCTTGTGTTATAACCTATTACAACCTTCTGTTAGAACATGTATACAAAATGATAGAGAGAGATACAACTAGAATAGAGGGATATACAATATAAGAGGAGAGAGTAGGTAGATAATGGAAGGGAAATGTTTCAGCGGGGATAAACGGAACAAATTAAAAACTTAATTGGTTTTTTTGGTTATCAACACAATCTATATGAGATGAGATTTATTTTTATTTTTGCGCATTGGTCAATTAACCTCATTGGTATAAGTAATACTATCTACAAAATCCATTCATTTGTTTTTAAATGTCGTAATGTCGTCTTTTAATAAAATTGTTTCACAAAGGGAAGTCGGGAAATTTAAGCTACGTAGGAAACTTTTTTAACATAGTTTTTACACTAAATGAAATGTTTAAATTTAAAAGAATAAACATTTTACCGTGATTTTTCTCGGATTCAAGCTAGTAATCAAGTAAATTCAGTTAAATAGAGCGGAAAAACTCATGAATTCCGCTCCAAGTAAAACGTTTTTTAGTCTGAAAAAATCACTAATGAAGAAGATTTTTTTTCCACACAGTTCTAGAGCTTTTAATTGAGTTTGCATTGAGATTACCAGTTCTGGTGTTTTTATTTTTTAATCTCTATTTACAGAATTTACAGAATTCAATTAATTAATTTATGTACATCAAGCTAAAGGTGTAGTGCTCCATTTTTATTAAAAACTCTTTTTTGTGTTTTTACACAACTCTCGTATATGTACGTTACTTGATTTCTAAACTTAAAAATCATAATCATAATGCTGAATATAATAAGGGATGCAATCAGGAGGCAATTTCTTAATTCAAAATATTAATTTCAAATATACGTTTTTTTACATTAACTCCACATAGGAGGCCTGTGTCATCGGAGATAGTGTTGAGGGTCTTTTTGACGAGAGGAAGGAATACACATTGGTCTTGAAGAGACCCGTGTTGAAGAAGGAGGAAACACTTAGGCCGGCAAATCGTTATACAGCCGAGCTGTTGAACACAGGAACGAGTCGAAGAAGCGACCCGTTCTTATGTGACAAATGTCAACCGTGTACATATTTTGGGGGCACGTTTGGCGTGTTTCCCGACTCTGACGTATGGAACTTTCATGCGAAGTTATTAATTTTCACGGTTCGGTACAAATCCACCGATGTTTTCTATGACAGGTAGATACTGCGTTGGAGAATGTAGGTACTTTTTCCGGGTAGCTAGACTTCCACGTTCAGATATTTTATAAATGTAGAGTTTACTGAGATTCAGCGGAGGAATGAAGACTAAATTAGATACTCGTATTAGTCCCTTCAGTTTTCCACCGACGACACATTCCTGGTTCTAGTTTAGGTGTACCTGATGGATATTTAGTTTCGCATGAGCCAACCGCAACTTACCCTTCTCGCTAGGTCTAAATTTATGGTGGCGCTACGTATAATAATTTTACCTAGCCAAAAACGTTTATCTTAAACAACATTTTCTTTGCCAGCCAACGTGGCTGTGTTTTTACTAACACTATCAAATATTATTACGATCCCATAAAACCTTTCAGATATCGTTTTACACTATACTTGTATAAGTACAAATTGTTGGCTTTTTTCTCCTTTAGTTTAGTGTAATGTGATGATTTTTTTTTCCAACATTAAAATGTTCAAAGCAAGTAGCTTCAAAAACAATAATTGCTAACTGAGCAACGTTTAAAAATAGTTGACAATTTTTAGTTTCAAAATCCGTAAATAACATTTTTCAAAGATTTAGTCATGAAAATCCATGAACAAGCCTACGTCTGTACTGTTAAAGGAAAGAGGAGAAAAGGAAAGTCGAGCGGGAAAACTTTTTGACCCTCGCGAAGTAAGGACAAACTGTCCGGCGGTGGTCATCCCCACTGCATTGTAAAAAGAAGAAAACGAAATATTTTAATGGAAAAGACTCTCTAGGGATACTTTCAGGAATAAGTTCTTTCTTAAAAAATATCGACTTTAAATTGCGAACTCTGAACTTTCAGTCCAAGAAAAAAGATAAATTTCTAGTTTATTTTACAATCCAAATTTCCCCAAGAGAACACTATTTCTTCGAAGTAATTAATAAAACAACGATTCAATTACAATAAATTAATGATTGTTTTAAGGAGACTATCTTCTAATAAATAATGTAAAATCATGCAATGTCCAGTGTGTTAACTGTAATGTCCTCCACGTGCAAAGCCGTATCTTCTCCAAGCATAAACTTTCTAATTAAAGTGTGTTTATTGGAAGTGACCTGCCAGGTAAGTATGTTTCTGTATCCATTTGTAAATAGTAAAATTAGTTAGAACCTAAGCATTCCTAATAAGTTGTACAGCGCCCTTGAGGTGATTTTTCACAAAAACGGCGCTTTATAAATAATCCAATTATTATTATTATTATTATTATCTTCTGATGTATACTTACCAAGCAACACAATATGCAACATAAAATGGGTTGACAATACAAAAGTAACTAAAGTATACTTGGTTAGGCAATGCCTTTATCTATTTAGAAATATCTTGTAAAATTCAAACTTTTAATCAATTCAAAAGATAAAAAAGCCATATTGGCATCTATAAGTATAAATAGAATGATTGTTCAGAATTAAACATAGGTCAAACTATTAAATATTCAATTGCAACTTTCCCTAACGCCTCTCCTCCCCTTATCCGTCCGTACCAACCAAAGTACCTATTTCGCAGTCTATTTAAGTATAGTAATCATCATATTTATTTTATTGTTGTGTATTTGGTTTATCATTTGTTGAATTTACATTTGTTTAACAAAATGAAACAATACAACTTTGTATAAACCACTTATATAATGTGCAAATCCGACCGGTTTCGGAACAAACGTTCCTTCGTCAGGCTTATACTATAAGTATAAGCTTTAGTATAAGCTTTCCCTGACGAAGGAACGTTTGTTCCGAAACCGGTCGGATTTGCACATTATATAAGTGGTTTATACAAAGTTGTATTGTTTCATTTTTCTATAATGGATAACCACAAAGTAATAGCTACATTCAAAAATATTACATTTGTATTTTTATTTTTTTTAATTATTGCTTAGTTCTGTTTTTTTGTTTGTTTAATATTAGTTTCGAATCAGTTTTATGTTTCTAAATACCTGTGAACATTAATAATTGTTATTTTTTGTCATCCTCTAATGTTTATTATATTACTAAGACTGTTTATGTTCCTTAAATAAATAAATGAATAAATAAATAAAGTGCTATTCAAACTAAGTTATTTTATTATAATTATTGTATTTCTTATTTATTAAACTTAAAATATTTCCACCTCACGTGGTCTAACAGATTTTAGTTAACGCTTTGCTTATTTCTACATATTTTTTACATTTGTATTTAAATATTCATATTTTAGGTAAATTTTTGATTTCACTGAGAACTAAGCTATTAATTTGGATGCCGATAAGTAAACAGTTCCGTGTTGTTTATTTACATGAAAATTCCCCACAGATGTGGTGGTTTTACGTGAAACACGTGAATAATTGGCAATTAGGTATTTTACCGTATATATTGTATTTATATCCAAAAACTTACTTTCGTTTTAAATTAGATGCCAGCAAAATTGCATGAGCAGGAAGAACAATGCCGTATACTTTTGTAAATGTTCCTCAGAGCCCCAATTATACAAAGTAGCCACATAATCCTTTACCACAGGACTTTGGATATGGCAGCTGCCGAGAGATTATGGTTCATTTGGAGAGATAATGAATTTGGGTGGACCTTCGAGTACCAACCTATCTATTTTTGTACCAAATTTTTTAGGTCAAAGGCAGAAGTTTAAAGTGAACTCGATCTTAACTAGTAGACTTGAAAAAACAACTTAAAAATGTTATAATATTGATGTCATCGTGATTTATTTTTGGGATATTATGTCGTGTTGCGCTAACTCATTGTTTAGCCCTTCTTATCTTTGAATTTATATAATTTAATGACTATGAATATTAAATTATAATAATATAATAATAAATTTAAAAACTGTTTTAATGATACAAAAAAAACCTGAGACGAGATAAATAATATTTTAGGACGTAAACCCAAAAACGATTGCGATCAAACTATAACACGATATATGTTAAAAGATAGAACTGAGGATTCTGTGTCAAATGATTTTGTGAATTACTTCTCGGATAGCATCAGCAACATGTTACATAAATGCAATCACAAAGCTACTAATATAGTACTGGAAGAACTACCTCACAGTTTATATATACCAAGAACTACTATAACCGATATTGAAAACATTGTTAAAAAATGAAAAACTCTAAAAGCACAGGTATTGACAATATAAGAATGTTTGATTTAAAAAGAAATATAAAAACTCTTGGGCCAATAATTACTCATTTAATAAATATGATAATAAAGCAATCAAAAACTCCTCAAGAATTTAAATGTAGCATTACTAGACCAATATTTAAAGGTGGAAAACACATTGAACTGGGAAATTATAGGCCTATTAGTATTCTACCAGCATTAGAAAAAATTCTTGAAAAATTTTTATCAAATAAATTAAATAATTATATTGAAAAATTCTCTATCATTGATCCAAGTCAATATGGTTTCCAAAGAAAAAAAAATACTGAAAAACTACTGCAAGATTTTTCCAATTACGTAAATAACCAATTGAATAATAAATTACATGTTATTGTTTTATTTATTGATAACTCTAAAGCTTTTGACACAATTAACTCAAAAAAACTGCTTAAAACTCTAGAAAAAATTGGAATAAGAGGAAATGTGTTAAATTTATTTAAAGATTATCTTAGAGATAGAAAAATATGTATCAAAATAAATAATACTTTTAGTAAATCAAAAAATGTATCTGCAGGAGTTCCACAAGGTTCCATATTAGGACCTACACTATATATAATTTATGTAACCATAATGAAAAAACTTTTCTCTTTTGTGAAACATTTTGTATTCGCAGATGATACGGCATTGGTCATATCACATAAAGATCTAAAAATTGCAATTGAACTCATGCAAATTGACTTTAATCAACTCTGTAAATGGTCACATGATGCAGGACTATTAATAAATGCTAAAAAAACCAAAGTAATGCATATAAGATCACCTAATGCCAAATTTCAATTTAATCCTAATATTATATCTCATAATTTTAATTGCATTTATAAAAATATTCCAACTAATTGTAAATGTGAAAGCTTAGAATTAGTTTCGGAATACGTGTATCTTGGTGTTACTGTAGATTGTTTTTTTAAATGGGACAAACATATAAAAAAAACCTGTAAAAGACTCAGATCGATTGCTGGCAGAATGTACACATTAAATT
Source organism: Limnephilus rhombicus (assembly GCA_929108145.2). Taxonomy (NCBI): domain Eukaryota; kingdom Metazoa; phylum Arthropoda; class Insecta; order Trichoptera; family Limnephilidae; genus Limnephilus; species Limnephilus rhombicus. The sequence goes on along the minus strand of OV815270.1, from coordinate 57,086,005 downwards.
TTTTCCTATCAATTGAAACACTTAAAATAATTTATATGTCACTAGCAGAATCTATTATAAGATATGGATTAACAATATGGGGAAATACTTCTATAACCAATCTGAAACAAGTGCAAGTTGTACAAAACGCAATTGTAAAATTATTGGTCGTCCCTAATATTTTCAAACAGAGACAAAATAAACCGTTGCTGTTTCAGAGTGCCAAAATTTTACCTGTTAAGGCAATACTTTGGCACAAAATTATAATTCAGCATATACATACCCCGCAGCATAAAGAGAAATTAGAACATAAATACAGCACTAGATTCACGCGCAACGACGGGTGATAAGTTCCGAAATTTAACAATAAGTACGGACAGAGAACGTTTGAATATATCATACCGAAGATATTTAATTTATTACCTGACACTATAAAGCAATGTAATTCTATGAATAAGGTTAAATATATGGTGAAAAATTGGCTATCGGAAAAAAAAAGATTTATATTGATTTTGATATGTATGAAAAAATGTTGTATCTGTAGATATAAGATGTAAATTTTAAATTTTAAAAATGTATAAATGTGTAACTAAAATATAAGCACCTGTTGACAAGCCGATTCAATTGGCTTAGCAGGACTTGTTTGTTGATTATATTATGTATTATCTATTATTTCAATAAAAAAAAAAAAAGATCAGTTAAGTAAATTTATCAATATATTTTTGAATAAGAATTCAGACTGTTTCGTGATTTTTCACGAATTTCCGCCAGTTCCCATATAATAAAGAACAATGAGTAATTTGAAATCGAAGGTTTACACATTAATAGATACACTCGTAATGAAAGTAAGAGTATGAGGTGACATTTAAGACCTTATAAACCAATTAAATAAATTTTCTGAAGAGCGTTGTTTAGCCGTGCACTAAATGCAATCTATACTGTACACAATCTACACTGTGCGCAATCTATACTGTGAACAAAGTACCTACACTATGCACAATCTACACTGTGTGCAATCTACACTGTACGCAATATACAATGTGTGCAAAATAAACTGCGTGCGATCTGCACTGCATGCAATCTACACTGTGTGTTCAATCTTCACTGTGCGCAATCTATACTGTGCGCAATCTACACTGTGTGAAATCTACACTGTGTGCAATCTACATTGCATGCAATCTACACTGTGTGCAAATAAACTGCATGCGATGTGCACTGCGTGCAATCAACACTGTATGTTCAATCTTCACTGTGAACAATATACACTGTGCGCAATCTACACTGTGCAAAATCTACAATTGGTGAAATCTACATTGTGTGCAATCTACACTGCGTGCATTCTGCACTGTGTGCAATTTACAGTTCAATGCTTTTGACCGAATTTTAGTGATCATTGTGAATTAAAAACACGTTAAATTTGAACACTGCTAAAATAAGGTCGAAATAATGTGTGGTTATCACGCCAACATTAACAATGCGTTTTGATGAAGCACAGCGTTTGATATCGAAGTTCAAACAGTGGAAACTTTCAACTGAATTCAACTGAATTGGTTATCATATTGGGATACAAATCTATCAAACACAAATGAGCTTTCAGAATCAAATGCGTTTCATTTCAAAAAGGCCGGAGTAATAATAATTGAAATATGCACTGAACAGTTTATTTCGGAACTGAAAACAAGCACAGTCTTCACACAAAAGGCTTTGATGTGGAATACGTCAGATTGAAGTTTGCAAAAACAAGCCCGAAGGCGAATCAATGCTTCATGTGAAGGAATAATAAATTATTTATTGCATTTGTTTATAAAACACTTTTATAATCGATTCGAAATAATTTTCCGAAAAATAGAACTGAGTCTATTTTTGTGTTAAAGACAAGTCGGTCTTTGTGGTCGAAGGGTAAGGTAAGGCTCTCGACTAGCAATCTAAAGGTCGCGGGTTCAAATCCCGGCGTGCGCAAGCAAATTTTATTTGACGGAATTGTGTTATTTCTCAATTTAATCATTTAAAAAATTATATAAGATGTATTTGCGCCACGTTTCAGAGTGGACGTTACTCCCAGTATCACCCTGGTGTAAGACAACTATTAAGAATTAAAACGTTGCTTGAAATGGCTTTAGCTGTATTTGATGACCAGATCTGAATAGCTAGGTGCTTCCCGGTTTCCTTCCCCTCCCTACTAAATTAAGACCTCACATCATATCCCAATTGGGAATGCCATAGTGTCACCGGCTCTAGGTGTTTGGGACATTGTGCGGTGTTTATTATTTAACTATTGACTGCATTACAAAAATTAGAAATGGTTATTTTATATAAGGATATTCTTCGTTTATTTCGGATGCTTTCATCACGATTACCTTGGCAGGTAATATAACTTAATTAACCAAAACACCATTTACTCGTAAATTTTATTTTTTGTTATGATCAGTTATTATTTTTTTTAACCAAACCCATACCTTTTATGTTATTTATCTGCTATACAATTAAACAGAATAAGGTGCATATTAAAGTCATTTAAAAAAATATATATTAAAGAAACATGGAGTTACATAAAAATTTATAAATTAAATAGAATATTATATAAACCAGTTTATCCACTTATAATATCTTTCGTTATAGTTACAGATTAGGAATCAAGTAGACAATCAAAATTGTGATATTTCATAGTGTAAATATACATATATTAGGTCCTTACATATGAAATTGGCGTTTTGTATAGGAGAAACATAAAGTCGATTTTTTTAAATATAATATATTTATTTCATCAAAGTATGTATCATAGCTATCTATGCACTTTTGCCATCTCACAGGTAGTTCATCGATCCCTTTACTAAAAAAAACCATTCGGACGGGGATCAATAAAATCTTTGAAGGTGGTTTGGACTGCCCAATCGGAGTTGAATTTTTTCCATTGCAAGAAGTTATACAAATTTCGAAAAAAATGGCAATCTGTTGGGGCAAGGTCCGGAGAGTACGGTGGATGTACAATTGAAGCAGCAGTGGGTTCATGGGGTGAGGTTTGTCTAGGTCTTGGAGGCGGATGACCAAGACACACTGAACCCCAGATTCCTACCCACCCCTTAAACCCTTTTCCTTCCCATTACTCTCCTATCCTTCCTTTCCTTTAAAAGACCATCCACACAGCATCCCCAAAGATGACATAGGCCCTGAGGGAAATTATTTTCCTCAGGGCCTCCTGTGTGGAGCTCATGTAAAAAAAAAGTGGTCTATAGCGATTAACCAGCCTCGGTTGTTTAGCAGCTAGCTTTTCCATCATGGTTTGAAGTTGCTGACAATAGACAAGAAAGCTGTAGTGAACGACACAAAAAAAAGAAAAAAAAAAAAAAAAAAAAACACACACACAAATGTGTTTTCTTTTGCGGCACCGTCGCCAAACACATCATTAATCCTTCGAGCCGTTTCTGCAGCACTGGTGCCACGGTGGAACTCGTACTCGTAAATAACGCGATATTTCAAGTTTTCCATTTTCTAAACTAAAACAATTAAGGAAAAAACAAATGAATTCTAATTTTCGAAACACACATACATGACTAAATAGCTGTATAAAGTTGAATTTGGAATTCCCAACCAAAGAGAAGATATTTGAGATCAAAGTTGCCAGTACGGCACAACGCCAATTTCATATGTAAGGACCTAATATTATTAAATATTGACTTTCTTCTTTGCACTGATATTAAAAAAAGTTACAAATACTGTAATTTAAAAATTAATGTCGAGAATCATCTATAGCGGAATCGCCACGTACTTATTTTTATTGTGAATAGGTACGAATACATAAACTGAGTAAGAACTTACTTTATTTAGATAAACAACTAATTTTCCGAATTATTTTAACCTTATTTCCGGTCTTAAAATAAATTTCAGGATTACCAGTTCATTTTATTAATTAGCACAATAATGTTGACTGTTATTTATTGCGTGTTGTATTATGAATACAAAATGTATTAAAATCGTGTACTCACACTACTGAAAATCCACAAAACATTAAATGAACGGTTCACGATATTAAAAGATTAGGTAAGAATCAAAAACTTTATAATTAAAGATTTAGATCGAAAACTCAATTAGCGTCGAAGTTATTTGGCGTAGGTAGGAACGAGTACATAAAGTTTAGTTGATTCTAAGAAAAAAATTAAAGGTATTCAGTCAAAGTAATTGAGTTTTCAATTATTTAAGAATATTAATTTTATAAAAGTAGAGCATTTTAAATACCACTTCCAAGTCCATTATTGTACATATTCTATAGACTGGTTTGTCCATACATAAAAGAGAATTTCGATAATACGTAACAGTAACTAATAATAAATAGAATACGTTACACAAGTTTTTTTTGGCACATTCTTCAAAAAACTAAAACACACCCGTGTTTGTTGACGTAGGTAATTGAATAACATGTGTGAGTAGACTGAGGACTGAGTAGGTTCCTACAACAAGGTAGATACATTTATGACGAACTTAACACACTTTACATAACATGCGTGCCTAAATGAGTTTTCTGAAGAATTCTTTTCAACAGGTTTCAACCCGACCGGCGCGGCATTGCACGGGGTTTGGATTGGATTGAATACGCGTTACGAATGGTGACCGGACAACTGAGAATGAAATCAACTCAACACCTCCTTTGAAAAGTTATTAAAAGTGATGTAAAAAACTGATTAAATCGGTAATAATTTAGATTAGGTTATGAGCGAATATATATTTTTGAAGTAAAACTTTTTAACGCACGCTTGGCGTGAAGAGAGCGTTACGAAAAGCGAGGCGAACGGTAGTTGAGAGGGAGATATAAGTTAGTGAAGATAGATAGATAGTTTCGTATCGTATATTACTGTAGGGGCAAGAGAGAGGTGCGAGCACACATTTTCTTTCTCTCTTTCTCTTATATCCAGTTGCGTTTCGTATATCTAAGACACAGTGCACAGTATCACACTGCAGGACCCAGAGAGAGCAATGCGTGCGCACATTTTCTTTCTCTCTTCCTATCATATGAATGGAGCTAAAAAAGTTTTACTTCAGTCGTGTGGTCTAAAGCACACTCGTTTTTTTATCAATTTTAATGCTTCTCGAAGAGGTGTTGTTGAGTTGACTTGATTCTGAGTTGGCATGGAACCATTATAAATGTATTGCTATTTTTCTTGTTTATTGATAGTTAAATAGATATTTCAAAAACTCGGTAGATTACAAAGGAAATAATGATTGCATCTAAAATTGTTACAGCATATCTTTAAATTTTTTTTAATTAATTTTTTTTATTTTCTTTTTTCATTTTGTTTGTTACAGGTTTGATTTACATGGTTTATCGACTACCAAGCTTTATTTATTTATTTAATACATGAATTATCGAAAGTACAAATAGTTTTTTTGTGATATTTCACCCTCCATGCTAGGGATGACCCTGTGTTAGGGCGGGTTAAGTTAGGCGAAGGCCCGTATTATTCAATTCACCTACAAACTGAAATCTCCGGCGTTGCACGGGTTTTACGCATCTAAACGTTAATTTTGAAAAATTTCATCAAAAAGTATCGAAGTTCAGTATTAATGAATAGAAAAATGGATGGAGTGGTTTTTCGAAACCTCCTAACAGTGACCTTCCTCTTATTCTGAAGGTCACGTTTGCGAATTTCATCAATATGGGAATAAAACTGTAGATTTGTAAAACAAATAAAGCCATAGACGCTCTTCTTTATGTGTCAGATGAATTGATATAAAACATCGATGCCAGAATGAGTCGAAAAAATTGCATATCAGAACTAAATTATCTGCAGCACCGTTGTCTATCAATTCTAAGTTTTCGATCGACTTGTCAATGCTTTAGTCGAGTGTAATAAAATTCATGGCTCACTCGCCCATTTTTACATTCACGAGATGCAAATGTCAAGCTATTGAAAGAAACCACCTCATCCCATTTTGCCACTAAAGGGTATGGAAGTGGTTTTTCAAAATCTCACATAGACAGTGACTATTCTCTTGTTTTGAAGGTGTAAAATTTGTAAAAGTGTGTAAAATTTCATCATTCTCGGAATAAATTTGTAGTTTGTACAAAAAAAAAACACAGCCACGCCAACCGGGATACTCTTCTTTATTTATATAAGAGAAAGGTAGATTAGTAAAGAAGATTGTGTCACGTGGGATTATCCAATACTGAGACGTTTTCAGACTTGTAAGGTGATGTTTCATTTTAATTCTTGCTTCACTGGAAATTCACATTATACTTCAATGAACTCTCTGAACTTCTACTCCTCTGAATCAGATTTCTTTCAAAACCTACTATTGCCGATAAAGAAAGCACAAGAAAACAGCACAGTGTTTCTTTTGAAAAAATTAGGATTTTGTCTTTTTTAAAACAATTCTTATTTGAAAGGAAATCGAAGCTTTATTTAATGAAAGGATTTAAATAAATTTTTTTAGCATATAAAAAAAGCTAACAAAGGCAGGAGAACTTTAAAAAATAGAAATTTATTTACCATTTAAACGAATGTTGACAAATCAATCACATTACTTCTGTCTCCAGCAAAGACACATCACTCCATTGAAATATATCGTTTCCACTTTCAAATTCCAATGAAGGCGAAAAAATAAGCCAATTTTGACAATTTCTTTTATGTTAATAGCTTACATTATGTCCCAACAGCTCTCAGCTAACTAGAGCCAGTAAGATTATGGCATCTTAAATTGGGGTTTGTTGTGAGGTTGAATGGTATTGGGAGGGAAAGGAGATAATAAAGAAGAAGGTGGAGAAGTACCTGGCGATTCAGATCTAGTCACCAAGCACGGCTAAAGCCATTTCAAGTAATTTCTCGATTCTGAATAGTGGTACTGGGCCAGGGTACCAGGGCGATACTGCGAGTATCTTCCACTCTGGAACGAGTCGCAAATATGCCTTGAAATTAAATTGTAAAATAACTTCATTTACTTGCGCACGCCCGACACCCCGCGACCTCCAGATTCGTAGTCGAAAATCTTACCCCTGGCCCATGGAGACCATCAACTGCGAATTAGTTTACAACTACACGAGAAAGCTAGCTAGGACACGTGTAGGGCATGATCGTATTTTTTCCTAAAACATATACAATGAAACGAAAATTTTGGTACCTACTTTATCGTTTTTACAGAGATTACAATTTATTATGTAGTTGAACTTTTCAGACATTTAATTTTGACGTATCAAATATTAATTATGAAACGTTGGAGGATGGAAAATTAAACAAATAATTTAAAATCCGCCCCTTAGTAAAGTGCTTCTGAGAAACTCAATTATCGCTGTTCGAGAAAAACATTTTCGTACCAACTATTTAATTTAACACAGCTGATTTTGAACAGTTCTGCTTTTAATCGGAAACTTGCATCCATTTTATAATGACTTGAAATCGTGTAGATAGTTTTTTTTACCAAGAATTCGAAAAAGTTTCTATAAAAAAATACAAATTACCTAATAGTATTTTAACAATAAAGTAAATAGATTTTTAACCCGTGACGTTAATTCATAAAATTGTACGCTCTCCGATTTTCTTTACAATTTTTGAAGTGACAACTTGTTTAGTACCGTTGTGATTTGAAACTCGATGAAACAAGAAAGCATAAAAATAGATAAACACATACTCTTACATCTGTAGGATTTAGCTTGCGACAGAATGAGATAGAATAATCGGTCTCCTCTTTGTGCGATGCTTCCTAGCCTGCCCACTCTTGTCTACTTTAGTTTTTTGAAGGTTTCACTTCTACCAGATGTGAACTGCACACTTGTATTTTTTTATAAAATTTCAAACTTGGATTTTTGTTTGGATTTTTTTTTTGATGGGATTTTGGATTTTTGATTGGATTTTTTTTTTAAATATCAATTTTTTTGGAACATTTTGAAGTTAACATTTAAGAGCGTTTAACCAGCCAGCGGCCGAAATTCCACATTTCGTCGAAAGTCGTTCTTACGAAAGATTTATTATTCTCCATACCAGATTTTTAAAATTATAACTCAACATCGATTTTATTTCATTCCAAATTTGCTTTAATTTATACCTACAATCCAAAAATGCTAAAAGGCGTGATGATAAAACAATTAAAATAATGTACGTCTTGTAATTATTTTTTGATTATAAGTACTTATTAATTATTTTTTGATTACAAGTACTATTTTTCAATAATGTCTAAGTTAAAAAGAATGCTTGATGCAAATGTGAATGGTAGGAGAAGTCGGGGACGCCCGAGGAAGACATGGCACGATCAAGTGAATCAGATACTTGAGACGGGCCATGTCAAAAGTCAGAATAATAGAAGAGTATGTATGAGACGATGTATGAATGTGAGTGAGGCAAAGAGTGTGTGCCAAGACCGAGTTGTTTGGCGGTCCGTCCTCTCTGCCTACACCTGCGGGGAAACGGCGTGATGGTTAGTTAGTTAGTTAGTCTAAAAAATCTGAAATATAATAGTTGTAAGTGCGCAAATAAATACACAAACGGAGCAATTTTCATCGAGAAACACATGTATATATTTTTAATGATTTTATGTAAACTAAAATTAAAATTCTAAAACATGCGATATCCAGATAACGTATGGATATATTTTACTGCATGATTATATGATTTGAAATGGGTGTGGTATAATACAAAATCTTTTTTGAAAATTTAACAAACCTGCCAACGACCTATGGTATAACCTTATTTTACTAAAAAAACATATTTTCTCAAAATTTAAAACACGCGAATGCTAGATAAAAGAACAATCTTTCGAAATCCATTTATATTTTTTTGTTGAAAAGAGTCAATACGTCTAAAATCTGATTAAAAAATGACATATTTCTGGTTCCCATATTCCCTCTTAACAAGCAATTTACTTGTGTTTGCAGCCTGCAAACGTTGTTTTACGAAATTATTAAGCTATCTTTTGGAATTCACGATATCTATAACTATTTTAAGGATTTTCGCGATAGGTATATGAAACCATTTCTTAACAATAAACACAGTCCGCTCTCCGGAAATTTTTAATTTTGACTGGTTTTTCCGAAGTGAAGTTAATAATGATGAGGACGCCGATTTTTACAAAATCAAACTATATAATACATTCTGAGTACGAGTACAATTTATATCTGAAATTTGGATAATATCAAACATCAAAAGGAGGTACAAGATAAAGGTGTTTAGCAACAAGAATATTCGGCTGTTCAAAAATTCAATGTGAACCTTTTATTATAATGTCATTGCAAAAACCATTCTTGATTTGACATATTTTATGTGAACCTACTTAATTGTTTATATTAAGTTTCTGATTGTTGGTAAACCTTCTGTTTTTATTTTCAAAGAAGATTTTATTGTAAAATATTTGAATTAAGAAATGGTTATGTCTAATAGCTGAAGATTATGATGATGAGTACGACCAAAGATATTGAAATATAAGTAGATGTGCTATCTGCTGTGTTTACTATGTGGGTCTGCGCTTCCGGGTGTCGCCGATATTGTTTACCAATTAACAAATAAACTAAAAGAACAAATAATTAACGAATAAACCAAACGAACGTTAAACTAAATTAACGAATTCTTTCCTTATTTAAAATATATTTTTAACCGATATTAATGCACATTTTCAAAAAATCAACGAAATGAACAAATTCCTTTTGTATGAAAACTACGCTAATTAGCGCGTAGTCCGGCGACAGTTGCGCGGACACCATAGCATATCTCTTCTGTATTTGAATATCTTTGAGTACGACGGACGTATTATGGGATGTAATATTTTTGGTATGGAATATTTAGGCAAGGAAAAAAAATGAGATATAATATTTTTGGTATGTGTTGTTCTCCTCTGCCAATAGAGTGGAATTCGTTGTCCTTTTTAAAATGATATTTGGTTAGGTTTTTTGTTTCGCACGCATAAATTATTTACGGTCTTTCAGGTTTATAAGAAACGATTTTGGGTACTGAAATGTTCATATAATCGCCTTGATTTTTAAATAATACGTTACAAACATACAGAATGTCTAAGAATTTTTATGTAAACCAGAAAATATTATCTTAAGAGAAGGATTGCAATCTTTAGAGCACAGGCGTCGGGTGGTAGTGCTATCCTTGTTCTACCGCTATTACAATGGACGATGCTCCGGTGAACTAGCATCATTGATTCCTTCGGCACCGGTGCATAGTCGGAAAACATGCCAAACGCGTGCCCAACATATGTACACGTTTAATATTTGTCACATGATAACGGGTCGCTTCTTCGACTCGTTCTTGTGTTCGACAGCTCGGCTGTGGAACGATTTGCCGGCCTCTGTGTTTCCTCCTTCCTACAATATGGGTCTCTTCAAGACCAATGTTCATTCCTTCCTCTCCTCAAAAAGACCCTCCACATAGCATCTCAGATTACATAGGATAATGTAACATAGAGTCAATGTAAAAAAAAAGTGAAGCAAGTGGCGCATTGAAATGGATCCAAGAAGGGATTATTTTTTTATTTGAATAAGAAGTTGAAGTCAACTAAAACAATTAAAAGTTCCTCAATTATATCGCTGACTTGCGTCCACAGTCTTTTCAGAGCACTTACAATTTACAATCATCTTCCTACGAGACTTGGGAATTGCTTTGTATTTTCAAAGACAAGTTCTGAGTACAGAAACCTAAACTTATTTGCTACAAGTGTTTAACTTTGATCCAAGTTTGCGATAGTTCAATTACTCAAAAAGGTCAAAGTTTCTGTTAATCTATTTATTGGTCTATCTGCGGAAATGAATTAGGGTTCTTGTAATCAATATAATAAACTCAATTAAATTTTGTGGATAATTTGGACTTCAAAAAGGCACTGCACCATATTTTATGCGCTAGAATGAAAAGCAAATATTGTCTTCGCCCTCATGGTGCAGGTTCCTTTACTATTTCTGTTGGACGACATACGAGCGGCTTTCCATGGATTAATATATTGATAAGGTCGATGATCAAAGTAAAGTCACTAATGTCTAATAAATTTTCAGTTCGCGAAAAGCTGAAATAAAACGCTAGGTAGTCTCACATTTAATTCTTAATTTACCCGGTAGGTCCCTGGGACTCCATTGAAAACTTTCAGCGCTCATAAAACCATTCGTTTTTGGAATTACAAATTGTGCGTTCCAGTACCTTCACGTCCTTCAGTCAGTGACGCGCCAAACGCGAGGGAGAGCGGACGTCGATGTGCGCGGCTCCGATTGATAAGTACCTAAGGGAACGTACCCATACTACGTGACCTGTTCAGGGGGGGGGGTCTTCAAAATACCACACTTGATACAAATGAGCGGTGGGTTGCTTAGGTTTTTGGTCACCGGGTAGGGGGGGGGGCATGTGAATTTTATTTGGCAGATTTATGTGTTCACAATTAGATCAATTAACATAATAAAAGGTATATTTGCGGCACGTTCCAAAGTGGTAGAATCACCCTGGTGTAAGACCACTATTCAGAATTGAAACGTTGCTTGAAATGGCTTTAGCCGTGTTTAGTGTCTAGATCTGAATAGCCAGGTACTTCTCCACCTTCCTCTTCCCGATCTCTTCCACTCCCCACTTACTTTCAGCCTCATGACATACCCCCAAATGGAGATGGTCTCACTGGCTCCACGCGATTGGGAGCACTTGGAACTCTTGTATTAAGATTTTTTAAAATAGCATAACATCGCAAAAACAAAATACTCCACCATGCAAGATGGAAAAATAGTGGATTGGAAATAGTAAAAATATGATATATTATTAAATACAAATTTTATTGATTATCTATATTATTGATTATCTATCTATTAATATTAACAATATACCAAATTATTTTGTTTTTTACGATTGCCCAAAAAACAAACTCAATCTTTACCCGTTGGCAGATTAAAGTTTGAAAAATATTAATTTCAATATTGCTATTAAAATATTGTATCCTTTTAATTTTAGAAGCAACTGCTAATATGTGGATAAATTAAATAAATAATGAAGACTTTTAAAAACAATATTTTCACGTAATTCCACTACCACTAATCAGTTTAAATAATAGATATTGTTTATTAGCTATATAATTATTTTTTTTACGAAAACAAAAGCATCGTGTTTAAATATATACATGTGAATTGTGAATACCTTGCAAAGCTTAACAATGAAACCATTAAGCACGAATATATTTTTGTAAATTTATGGCATACATTATATAATCTACATACCTACCAATGCATGATTATAATATGAAAGCATTTTTTTCATAAAAGCGCCAGACGGCCAGTGTTTTATGTTCATGTCAAAATTCACATCCCACTTTTCAAAACAAACAGACAAATAATAATAAAAATTGCTTCAAAATGTGGTTTGGTGTTGCCTTTAACTAAAGCGAGTTTCAGTTAATAAACAATAACGCTCTACAAAAAACCCACATGCATTGCTCTCTTAACAATGGGGGTCTTTTAGTACGATGCATTTATTGCCATTCGGATTTTATACGGAATATAATAGGAATTTTTACTCAAGGAATACTTTTTGCGAACGTAAAAAATATGCAGATTTTTTTTTAAATTTCCAGTTACTGCAAATAAGCTGGATGGACAGGGTTACAAACGAAGATGTTATGATTCGGATGAATAAAGAAAAGGAAGTAATTAAAACTATAAAAATCCGAAAACTTCAATATCTTGAACATGTGATGAGACATCCAGAGAAGTATGAGATCATGCATCTCATAATGCAGGGAAAGATTGCCGGAAGACGGGGCCCTGGAAGAAGGAGAACCTCATGGTTGAAAAACCTGAGACAGTGGTATGGCCAGTCTACCGTGGAGCTGTTCCGGGCTGCAGTAAATAAAGTCCGCATAGCCAACATGATAGCCAACGTCCGTTGAGCGGACAGGGCACAAGAAGAAGAAGAAGAATTTATTAACTAACTAACTAACTAACCATCACGCCGTTTCCCCGCAGGGGTAGGCAGAGAGGACGGACCGCCAAACAACTCGGTCTTGGCACACACTCTTTGCCTCACTCACATTCATACATCGTCTCATACATTCTCTTCTATTATTCTGACTTTTGACATGACCCGACTCAAGTATCTGATTAACTTGATCGTGCCATGTCTTCCTCGGGCGTCCCCGACTTCTTCTACCATTCACATTCGCGTCGTATATTCTTCTTACACTACTTCCTTCGTTCATTCGCTCTACATGCCCAAACCATCTGAGGGTCCCTTTCTTAATCTTACTCATTATGCTTACATCAGCCTTACATTCTTTGCGGATATCCACATTTCTCACACGATCATACATTGTTTTACCACACATACGTCTCAGGGATCTCATTTCAACAGCATTCAGTTTACTTTCATCCTTCCTCTGCCAGTTCCATGCCTCACTGCCATACATCAGGGTAGGTACCAGGACTCCATTGTGGACTGCTAGCTTCGCTTTTTTTGACAGTTTTTTATTAGCGCCAACGGCATTCAGTCCACCATTAATGGAGTTACCGGCATTCACCCTTCTTTCAATATCTCTTTCAGCCTTCCCATCTCTCGTAAGAAGTTATTGCAATAGAAAAACAAGCTGACAAAATAACCAAACTTGACGAATAAACTAAACACATAAGAACATATAAAAAAATTCCATATGCATTAGGTGCTCGCAGCAAAACCGTCGACATTTTCAGCAGGTAAGGTTTTTAATTTGTTCCCTGCTTCTAATACGGTAGTCGCTTAACAAAAGTAAAGTAATTACTTCTTTGCACTGAACATAATGTTAACAGCGTCGTAGGGATCACTCTTTTGTTCTCGTCGTAGTCGATGCTCGATTTACGCTCATTCGAACATATCACAATGTGTGTTCGTTCTTTATGTATGCATCTTTTTTGTCTGATATCAGGCCTAATGTGCGAAAAAAATTCATGCATCTGCGTTCAACAATAATTTACGATTTGCCTGAGCGTCTTGGTGGTATATGTCGCAGGCCAATTGTAAAATCAGGCAGATCATGATGCGCCTAAGGCACAGGCATTTTACGATGTGGCTAGGCACATCACGATCTGCCTGATTTTAGGATTGGCCTACGACATATCTAAGGCGTTAACGGCGAGCACAGTTTCAAGTCGACATGTTCGATCGAGTCAAACCGTTGATAATGAATATACGCGTGTCCATAGCATTAGTCAATATTCCGCTAAACAACTAAGGTGATAATCAAATTATGTTTAGTTCACTGTTCAAGCAACGGATGTGACTATATAATACGAAGAAATGAATATTGATATTGAAATACGAACCAGCTTGAATGGCTTCGTGATATATATGAAATCACTAATTTGCTTGTCAACAGCTGTTGAAATTATATCCAACCTGGGATGTGCTTTTTACAGTTAGCGATTATTTCAAGATAATCAACAGCTTTTAAATTAATTTCATTTTACAAAATTGTTTATTATTATTTAACTATATTCTATACTTGGATCAAAAGTTTCTATTATAATCTAAACGTCCTGGATATGCCCACTTCTCCTTTGGAAAGGTTACCCTAATTATAGGCGTTGAGTAAGCGACAATTCCGTAAAATTCAAGAGAATTAAAGTTAATTTTAATTCATAAAGTAACCCGCCATGCGCTTAAAATAAATCAAATATGAAATAGGCGATTCGATTCTCATCTCATTCATGCGAAGTTAGAAAAAAAACAAGCTACATGCTTTGAACTCATGCTAACGTGAAGAGAGAGTTTAGTGCAAGCAGAGATAGTTCGCACGTCATCGACGATCATCATTTTCCTTCTCACACGTCTTGTACGAAAACGAAAAAGACAGAAGATACTAGAACGTTGACTTCACGCACGACCTCTCTCTGGTACTAGTGTACGGAAGTTACTAAAATAGCTAACTTTTATTTAAAGAAAAGTAGGTACCGAACTTTATACATTTATAAAAATAGGTACGTATAATTTATCAATTTGAGGTATCCAATAAGATAATAAGGCCATATAAAGTGATGCAAAGTCACCCCCTCATAAGAGTAACTACACATAATTTTTCAAAAAACTTTAACTAAACTTTTGTTGTAAAAAGAGTACCAGTAAAATTAAAAATACTACCTACTCATAGCCTAAAAAAATAATTTTAGTGAAAAATTTCAAAAAAGAATTGTTTCAATAAAATGGTATGGCACCGTAAAAATTCGGAAACGATAAAATAATAAATCTTTTTTCCCTCGAAGAAAACGATTCCGGCTGAAATTTAGCAGTATTCACCAGACTGTTGATAATTTGCCAACTTGTTTGATCGGGCCTCTGGCGACCATAACATACCAGCAAGTGCAATAATTTAAGGATCAATGGAATACTCTAGTGCTAGTGCATTGTGCACAAGCTAAGGGAGGGGGTGTTCAAATAGTTATGTAACGGTCAATGGGTAGGAACATATGCGAGCATATCTTAACTAACGTAGTTTAAACCACTATTTTGAATTAAAATTATCAATTTGTTTTCTTCAAAGGTTTCCTTATCAGAATACAAAGTAACTAATCAATTCAAGAACATATATTTATATTATTAACTTCCACCAATTACTAAATCTAGAATAAAAAATACTGATTTCCACACTAGCAATACGGGGGTAAAGTAAGTCTACAACCTTGGGAGAATATGGTAAGTATTAAATCCATTGATTGATTTTTCTAAGAAAATATTTTTGTACCGTACAAAAAATTCAGCTTTTTAACCTGAAAATTAGGTACCTAAAAACGTTGGATTTTCGGAAAGAGTTATTCATCTTTTTACTTGTACTATCATGTGGAATAAAATGACGTTTTTATTTCATAACACAACCGATGATGTCTTAGATCAGCGCAGCGAGCCCATTTCACGTGGCCTGCGAGTATTTCCGTACTGCCCACTTACATGAAATATTTAAAAATTACGTTGTGTGTCCTGTTTTGCAAAAGGGTTTAGCGAAAAATTTCAGTCGTTTTTGGAAGCTTTGAATCAGCCGCTAAAAATAATAAGATTTTTTTCACGAATTCTTAAATCGACCTTCTGTGAAAAAAACACCTTCACAACGCGGCGCTGTCTTGTAGAGATCTACGTTTGATGCATTAGTGGTTTCCGTTTTATAAAATACCAAAAGTTTTCTTGACTAAATTTTGTTTAACTTTCCGGACAATATTTTATTTATTTATTTAGGACAAGGTTACATATACATAATTTATGAAATGTTTTGACTGCCCAACTAAACTAGGATGATTTCCGTTTTAGGACAGTCAATTAAAATCAAAATTTCAAATAATTTTTTTTTATGTTCTTTAATATTTCAGGAATGAGAGAGTATTCGTGTTTAAAAACTTATAAATCAATATACGCTCGAAAAAATTGGATTTGCTACAACAGCCTTTATTTTTTTAATGAAAATTGTTATGAAAATACAATTAGGTTTGCGACACCACCGACTGCAAATTTAACAACGGCATGCTGTGGATACTCATCTTCTGCGGCCTGCGAACAAATTTAAAATTGATAAATTGGCCTTTCGACTAAAAATGTTGATCATAACTGCTTTAAACTAATTTTAACATAATCAACATTTCTCATTTTTTCTACTGTATGAATATCTGGACACCGACGAAAGTATCAACCATTGAATTATGTGCCTTTAAAAAAGTTCCTGGCCATACAAGTTGCTTCTAACTCATCAATTATACGGACATGAATATATCAAGGAGCACGCTTTAATGGAAACAAATATTTTTCAAATAAATCAAAAGATGGTAAATCAGATTCTTTTATTCATTTTCAAGAAGGCGGAATTTAGAAAATAAAATAGGGCAACAATTTGTTCCTCCGTATAAATGGAAGGGAAATACGGAAATTATTTCCATAAGGATGAATACATTGAATAAAGGTCAGGAAAATACGCTACACTGCTAAATTGATGAGGGAAAGGCAGAAATAACGAGAAATTTTGAAAATATATTGATATTTATATGTCTTACTTCGTTGGAAACTTTATATATGTATACATAACGTTATAAAAAAGAATGTTACATTAATGTTGCCTCTAAAGTCATCGGTTTTCGCTAATCAAATCTCTGCCGAAATCCAATTATTCGAATAACATGTTTTGAAAAACCTTCTAACCTTTATGAAATCAAATTTTTACTTCATATCTAAACCCACATGTCTACACAGACATGTGCGAGGGATAATATTTTTATTCAATGTATTTTTTTTTAAATTATTTAAAAATATGTATTTAAGAATAATTGAGGGAAGGAAGAATAATTAATGTCGAGGGAATAAAGAAACTAAGAAAGGTTTACCAACTTCGACAGAACATCACTCCTTTCTGGATTTTATAGAATTGGGTCATCCGACAAGGTGTTTATTGTAATATGTGTATATAGTGTATCGAGAGGTAAATCATATTTATATGTACCTACACGATTTTTTTACGTCATGGTAGCAGTTGATCGCGAACGTTCCTCTGGGTGGATGCATTGAATATAAAGAATCAGCTTTATGACTGAAGTTCACTTATAACGAAAAATTTAATGAAAATCGAGACTAAAAATTTGAATAGATTTTGTAAATAAAAATAAAAATATACAAAGAAATATAAATTGAAATAAAAATTGGAACATATTTTTTTTATTACATAGGAATAGTTATAAAAAGGATAATAAAATGAAAATATAAAAATACGTAGTAATATTAAAAAAACGCGTGTGCTTTAGACCCACCATACGACTGAAGTAAAACTTCACTAACTTATATCTCCCTTTCAACCTCCACTCGCCTCGCCCGACCGTTCCCCTGCCCGATCACACTTTTCGTAACGCTCTCGTCACGCATTCACCAGCTTACTCCCCAAGTCAGGCATGCGTAAAGAAGTTTTACTTAAAAAATTGAGTGAAAAAAACCCAACAAAAGCAATGAATGAGCGTGGGTATTATAATAATTTTTAACGTAGATCCTCGTAACGTTTACTAAATTTATTAAATACCAAGCCTACCTTATTCTTGTTTAAACGTGAAAAACTACGGAATATTATATTTCCAATTTTGAAGAGACTGTTAAAATATTACTCGGTCGGTTTGCTAAGTTTTTACAATCAGTTCCAATTTTGAAAATGAACTTAAATTGCATTAAATTACATTTAATAATTAACGAATTAATTAATCCAAGTTAATATAATCCATTAAACGTGAGATACAGACATACAACAGAAATTAGTATTTTTTATTATAAATTTGGGTATCATTATCATCATCATTACATAGTATAAAATGAAGTCGCTGAAATCTTCTGTCTGATCTTTTAAACTACGTAACGGATTTTCATGCGGTTTTCACCAATAGATAGAGTGATTCAAGAGGAAGGTTTATATGTATAATACATGCTTAGTACAGTAGAGAAAAGCCGAGAAATTCAAATATTCAATTCAGGCAGCGGTGGTGTGGATTTTATAAAGGTTGGGTAATGGCGTTGTATTTCATTAGCCACAGCAACGTGTGACCGGGTCTGCTAGTTGTAAATAAAGCTTCAATTTTGGTAAATTTGTAAAACGTAAGGTGATACATATAACGATGGATTGAAGTGTTAATTTCTTTTGGAATATGAATAAAATTGATACTAAGCTTTTGCCTGCGACTACGTTTCATGACAGGATTACCTCTAGTCCCAGGTTATAATATCTCGAGTTTTCGTAGAAGACACTTGAATAATTGTGTCTTGTTGAAACCCGGGACAATTATTTATAGCATTGTTCATTACCCACATTGTACAGGTACAAATGATCAACAGTACTTCTTCTCTCTTCCAGATTTGAGAAATTGACGTAGTTCGAGGTTAGGGGGAAATTGAAAGCTTTTATTATTTCTTGTGTAAAATGTACAAAACTTAGATAATTTTAATGTTTTATAGAATTACTTTCACAATTTAAGTTATCGGAATAACGGAATCGTACTATCAAATAAATATTTACCTAAAAAAAACCTGGATAAGGCAACTTTGTTCAATCCTGAAAGTACATTTTATTATTTCTATCTTTGAAACTGACAATCTTACTAATATTATAAAGGCGAAGGTTTTTATAGTTGTATGTTAGTTACTCTTTTACGTAAAAACCACTTAATGGATTTTAATGAAACTTTACAATAATATAATAGCTCATACATCAGAATAACATTTTATTTTTATTTTGAAACTGACAATCTTTCTAATATTATAAAGGCAAAGATTTGTATAGGTATAGATGTATGTTAGTTACTCTTTTACGCAAAAACTACTGAATGGATTTTAATGATACTTTACAATAATATAGCTCATACATCAGAATAACATATACGAGCTCTGGCATTATGGAATTTGTATAAAGAAATTGCAATAGGTGGAACGCGAGCTGTTTGAAAGCCGAATGTATGGAATGCGGGAGGGAGGAGGGGAAACCGAGAGGTTGGTGTGGAACTCGGGAGGGGGGATGGGAACTCGGGAGAGGGAGGCGAATACGGAAGGGGGGGGGGGGGGGAACTTGGGAGGGTAGAGGGGAACTTAGGAGGGGCAGGGGAACTCGGGAGGGCGGTTAGCAACGCATGCCGGGAACCAGCTAGTTAATTATAATAATATAATAAAACAAATAATAATCTTATTTCCACTTTAATTTATTTGACCGTAACCGGTTCCAGCTTGTTATTATTACATTTTATTATACGCCATGCCAATATGAACTACATTGCTTTGCACAACCTTCGCATGAAGTTAATAAACCCTAGAATAAAATTTAAAAAAATATTACCAACGCAGCCCCGTGAAAAATCATTTGATAGCCTAAAAATGACACATCGGTTCAAATGGTAAAAACGACAATTAAAATAATTTTCTCTTAAAATATTATACTGAATTCTTGACGCAATCAAATTGACACTTGAAATCAAAACAAATCGCAATTCGTTGAACCTCTGACAGACCCACAACCAAAATCAGTATATTTGTATGATTTATGGGATGTTCTCTTCTGGTTTTGTTGTATTCATTATTCATATTGTTACACTAAGATATTATCAGCTGATATTAAACGGTTGTGGAGGTCGAACAAGGACACCGATCTGCAGTCTCACGGCAATCCGATTGGTCCCCCGTACACCAATAGGATTCAAGCCTTATCTCGAGCCACTCTCGCGTGCCGCAACAAAGATTATTCAAACCATTATGTCTTAAGGCTCTGTAACCGGGCCCAAAAAGAAGAAGATGGAGAGATACGAAATTACAAATGTTAGAAGAGAGCGCTAACATTTACAACGACAAAATTTACACGACTCGTTTAAAATAGAGCAAAAATCTTAAAGCCGTTGTCTTAAACAGCATTTAAAGAAACACTGTGAATTTTTTTGTACATATAACTTGTAAAATAACTGAAACAAACGTGTTTATAATAATTTTTGGAGCAAACTTTGCGATTTTTTTCTATCGAGGGAATTTTATAAAATTTGCGTTTCGGCGAGGGCAATGTCTAGATATTATCTTCAAGAATGAAATATATTTTTTTAAGAGCTTTAAAACTTACCGTGTTTAAGGGAAATATGTAAGAAATCGGTAGAAATTCGGGTTGCGGACCCTTAAACTCCCGGTCAATACACAGCCTTGGAAATCGTGCTTGTTCACTCCACTTCATAAAAAATTGTTCATATTTAAATATTAAATTATGGTGCGTTTGTAATTTTTTAAATAAACTTGTAAGTATTGTAACTACAAACTATTTATTTGATTTGCCAGACACCTTCCACACGTAAAAATCTAACCCCATACGGTCATTATCAAAGGTCATAATATTAATTATTTCTTAAAGTATGATTGTGTTTGCACATCAAATATCTGAACCATTCGCACGTCCTCAATATTTAAGTCACGCTTCAATGGGAACAGAGTTATTTCCTAAACCTGGATGAATCTCTTTCATTGGAAAATAAATCAAGTGAGATTTCCATCCTATTGTAGAGTACAATAAAGTGGAGATATTTCACAGCCTATTTATGAATAGATTCTAGGTTTTATATTACTAGAGGTATTCTTGAATTTCAAATTGACAAAATTTTAATGTACGGATTCATTTGCATAATAATATTCTTTATTAATAATAATATTATTATAATATAATATAGGTCCCTGATTCAAAATTTAGGCGTATTAGATTTGTCAAAGAATTTATATATAAAAATGCAAAAATCGGTAATTTTAAATACATGTAGGATTACAAAAGATTTTTTAAATATTTATATTGAGGGATCAGTAGGATTTATAGGTTCAATTAGGAATTCCACAGAGCCGAACCCTCTGATATGAAAATATCTGGAGTCGGTGAATTATTTTCCCATCTGGTCTCTGGTAGGTTGACATGTTGTTATTGTATTGTTTTGTAATTATAATACTTATATAGTGCAATTGCATAACGTGGATTGACCAGATGATCATTTGGGAAGTGTGTGAAAGGGTTTAGTTTTTCCTGTGGGGAAAATTAAACCCGGACATTTAAATCTGGTGCGTAATAAAAATGGAAAAGCGGTCTTTCTAAGTTTTTCTATGTTATCTACCGTTCTTATTCAGTATTTAGTTTCATACAACATGTATGTTTTCAACGGAATTGTCTATTCCTCTCTTTCAGTTTTATTTAAGCACACACAATAATGTTTGTGGTCGAAATGAAGAGAATTTCTCACATTGCCCCTGTATGCCCACGCAAGATTTATTCCTCTTAAAAATATTTATTGCCCAAAGATTTTTGCTCTGATTGCTTCTTTTATAAGCAGTAACTTACAGAGAACTGATAATTGAAGACTTGCGAAAAAAAATATCTCGCAATTTCGAATATCTATGCGATAAGTTTTCGTTTAGGAAGTAATGTTTTAGTGGGTACTTATCAGCACATTCGCAAAATGTAGGTTGTAAGTTATTTACCCAATAATAATAATATTTTTTGAATTAGGCAATTCACCGTAAAAAGAGTTCGTTAATAACTCCACACAAGAAGCCAGGAAAATAGTTTCCCTCAAAACCTACGTCAACTTAGGAGTTAGGAGTAATGTATGAATGAATTAATTTCTTCCACTGCGGTGCAAGGTGATCGGTCGACAGGGTTCGACTGGAGAGGTCAAAGGGTCTTCTTCAACCGGCCTCTCCCGATCCGGCGCACTCGCCGCCAAGACCTGAATAAACCACATCCCAAGAATCCGACACCCTTGCTAAATCACCAAACATAGCGAACCACTTGGGGTGACCTACGGCGGAGTTTTTGGTTATCCAATAAATAGTTAATAATGGATAATACTAAGTATTATCTCCTTCTCGTAATGTTTGTGTAAACAGACATATAGAATTTAATATCGAGAAGTTTACAAAGTCAGGAGACATTTTACTGAAACATTTTGCAAGAATCTTCAGCAACTCATAGTGTGGCACTTTTTTTTAAAGATTCAACCGTCAAGCATCGTTCTTGTTGCCCGTAGTAATAGATCTATGGTATTCCAGTAGGTAATGGAAGTATTTTGGGGATTTTAAGGATACGAAGGAAGGAAGAAAAAGGAAGAGGTTGGATGGTAATGACCCGAATGACCTAATTGCTGCTGTCGCAAAAGCCATACCTAGTTATTTTTAGATTCTCAAAAGTTCTTCTGGAAAGTGTTGAGCATTTATTATAGGCACCAACACCTTTATGGGCTTTAACATATTTTTACATTTTCTATGATTTCGTGCATACAGGTGTAGAAAACGGGATAAACGGGATGTAGGTTTAGATAACAAAATTAACATAAATGGGTATTGCACATGGTATCTACGTGTAAAGGTGAAGTACACCTTTACACGTACATACCATTATTCAACGAAGTTATTCAATAAAGATAAAACATATCAAAAAATTATAATATGTGGGTTTTTAATACATAGTTTGTAAGTGCCAAATACATAACGAAGTAGATTTAAAAACAAAACCTCACTAACGATTTGCACGGCACTAAAATTAACATTTAATACAAAAATTGTGCCGCGCCAGTTGTCGAATACGTGACATTTGTGTCCAGAGCCCATTGAAATTTAACGATATTGTTTTTTTAATGATTTTATAAAGCACCCATCAATTAATTCCGTGAAAGTTAGCGTATCCTACTAGAAAATATAATCAATTAAAAGTTAGACGTCACGTTACTTTGATACGTTGACAACACGCTGGAGAGCTTTACGATGCAAATGCATTCCTCGGAGAGTTGGTGTTCTGTTTTGACTAGACAGATGAGCTTTACAGCGCTGCATGATGTATAGTTAATTTGGTGAGATGAAGATACTCGTACGATGATACAGACTTACGTCTTCTTAGGTACCTACCCACCGAGATACAAAATAAAAATTATGTTTTTCACGCAGCAAATTTCGCAAAATTCAAATTAAAAGCTTATTTCTGTCTACATATTTTGAAATGTTTATGCATCAATTTTCATCATTTCCATTGTAAATACAGAGCATTTAAATTAACATATTAGAGTCTGCGGTAGAGATGAGTAGGTTCTGCGTTTAGTTGAAGGCCTCCTTACCTCTCCGCGAGTGAGTTTTGGCGAACTTTAAGTGAGGAGTGAATTTTTTTTGTTCTTTTTTAAAATATTTTTTATAAATTATCACAGATTTAGTAAAAATAATAATATATTTTGAATTAAAACGTCATCGACATCAATCCACGAAAATAAACCAACATCGAAAAAAAAACATGTCCATACAAAAAAAACTGCTTCCAAAAAGAATTTATAAACTAAAAGTGTTAAGTCGGTATTTTAAGTATGTTTTCTAAAACTTCGACAAACTATACCACTACAAGTCAAATATTTTCATTAAATATGATGGCATTTGAATAATAGCCGTGGACGAAACGGTTCGGCCCTACTCTTCTGGGCATTTTTTCGCTTCGCCCAACCGTTTCGGCCATACTCGTGGAGAGGTTAGGAGTGCTTTCTTTCAAAACAACTCGAGTTCTAGGAGTGGGTTCCGGGTTTCGAGTTATTGTGTATGAACTGGGTACTGGGTATTGTTGCTGGTACCGAGACGCACGGTTCCGGCCCCGAACTCGAACCTGGACCCGAATCGCCTGTTGCACCGGGGTGTAACAGGCGATTATTCAGAGCCAGCAAAAATTTAGTTAATAAAAAACGAGTAATTACACTAAATTTGATGGATCACACAAACAATGTCAAACTGTACAACTGAAACATTTATACGAGGATTAGATCTAGTTTTTCCAAATATAAGAATCAGTAACAATTTAAAACTACAAAAAAAAAATGTCAACGACTTTTAAATTTATTTTTATTTATTTTTTTATTTAAGCTCCTATATAAAATAATTCTAGAAGTACCTATACATAATATAATAATAAAATGAAACAATGCAACTTTGTATAAACCACTTATAAAATGTGCGAATCCGACCGGTTTCGGAACAAACGTTCCTTTCGGAACTAACGTTTGTTCCGAAACCGGTCGGATTTGCATATTTTATAAGTGGTTTATACAAAGTTGCATTATTTCATTTTATTATAATGGATAACCACAAAGTAATAGCTACATTCAAAAATACATGATATAATGTTTATGTAATAATGTTTAAGTAATAGCTACATTCAAAAATACATAATATAATGTTTATGTAATAATGTTTAAGTAATAGCTACATTCAAAAATACATAATATAATGTTTATGTTAGGTAAAGATATTGTATTTTTTAGTCCTCCTCACTAGGGGTTCCTGTGCCGAGGTGAACTAAAGTTGTTTAATTATAGTTTATTTGTCTTCTATGTCGTTTTTAGTGACTTCATCAGGATGTTTTGGTTGACCTCTTTCAGCCATGTTTGTATTCTTGATTTGTACTCATTAATTTTTTTGTTAGTTTTATGTCTTGGGGAAGAATGTTATGGAGTTTTGTTGCAAAATAAGTGTAGTTTCTTTGTCCGAATGTGTATAAATGTTTTTGTTTTTGACAGGTTGTATAAATGTTTTTTATGTCATTTTTATTCGATCTAGTGTGATGGATACGCGGTCCAGGAGAGCATTCAGTATTTTTCAATAGCCTCAATAATATATTTTTGGCATATATTCGTTGTAAATTTGATACGTCAATTGAAAATTTCAATCGAAGGCTTTCTAATAGATACTTTCAGTATGGTCTTTATGATACCTTTTTGAATTGTATTTATATGTAGCAGATTCCAACCTTATTATTCCATATTCAATTCGAGAATGACATAACGGATTCCTTTTTATTTAACACATTTCTTAGATTTTTAAAGAAATATATAAGGCTTGTGAGTTTTTCAGTAAAACCTTTTACATTTTGACAAACGGAATACGAGAAATAAAACAGTTTTTTCGGAACAGAACTAGGGATTTTCTAAAGTTTAGATTATCCGTCTTTCTGAAACAGTAGACAAGTTACCCAGAAGTTTCTGTTATAAAAATCTCCTTCGTAGTTTTTTTTCTTTAATGCTTAAGTTAGTTAATTGTTAACATTGATTAATATATTATGGATGTACATAATGCTTCATCACAACTGCATAAAAACATTGTTGAAAATAAAAATGTACAGAAAGTGTACAATTTTCTAAAAAAATCTTGACAAACACAGTTCACCGACCTTTATGACCTTAAAAAACAGGGTTAACATTTTGGAAATTGATATCCATCGACTAATGGAACACCTGGAGGGACTGGGACCAACACCCTTCCTCTTCCAGACCCTCCCTCTTCTAGACCCTTCCTCGCAAGTAAAGGCAGATGTCACTCAAGACGACATGTAATTTCCGTTTGGACAGGTTATTATTGATATCTGCTGTCAAAACTGATCAACCCAAACGCTTTTTAAAAAATATGTGAAAATCCATGTCAATTTTTTAAAATAAAAGTTAAAATTTTGTGAAAGGTTTGATCTTTTTAAATAGTTTCATTTCAAAGTTCGAAATCGAATGACTGTAGTTAATTGGTGAATAGTTGTCATTTATAAAATTTTAATTAGTTCAGAAGCGGATTATATAAGAATAAGGAGGTGCAAGCAGAGACTTAGATACTGAAAGAGTAAAGAAAGCCAAAGAGCTAAGACGAAACAAGAGAAAAGATCAGAAGAAACAAGAACATTTTCTTCTGTCATTACAGAAGCGAGAATCCAACGCTAAATCAATTAAATTATTCCTGCCCATCCTACTCGTAAGTTCGAGTATTGGCGTATTAGATAACCATGTTCCGATTAAATTCCGCACTAAGATGCGTGAAACACCAAGAAGAGCCGATAAGGGGCGAAAAGAGATAAAATGAAGCAAGAAGAGCCAAAAATAGATAAGAAGATCCAAGAAAAGCCGAGAAAAGAAAATCAATTCCTCTCTTTCTGCATAAAGTCGATTAAACTCCAAACTTCTTCCCATTCTCGGAGCACGTGTTCCAAGTCCCAACAAATCAGACCCCACTGGTGTACCGGTTGTACCGTGACATGAATGGTCCTGGTTGGGGTGGTACAATCGTATTGTAATTAAAATGCTTCAATGCATCCAAGCCGAGAGTTGAAAAATATTGGCTGCCATTATTATAGAACACCTTTCGGAGCTTACTCGAAATCGACTTATTTTTCAGCAGTCGTGCGTAATGGCACGAAGTATTTACTTTCGTCTGGATCTATCCATTATTCGTTTTGTGAATCTATTAAGACAAAAAACAGTGAATATTGTTGAGTGCTAAGAACTTAAATAAGTGTACATGTTGTTCCCACGTAAGAGGCATTAAGGCAGCGATTTAAGCTGGAGACAGCATCGGGGAATCCGTACAAAATCTTCAGCGGTTTTAATCCCCAATACTCGTGTGTATTGACATAATTTATTTATGATATTAATACCAAATAATGCAAATGAAATTTAAAATACTCTTAATGAGTCATTGCAAAAAAACCTGGTCGCCGACAAATTTGAACAATAGGTATTTTATTAAACTTTTGGAGTCACTGTTGCTCTTACTTTCCCCGAATACTGAGCGAAAGGAACTATTATTGCACCTCAGGCTGATAATACGAGTAACTAAATAACATCACCAAAATCGAGGTTTTGTACTCGCCATTTTCATCCTCCAAAACTGGGCCGATTTGTAAGATGTTTTTTTTACTAACTGTATTAGAAGAAAATACTTTATGTCTGTACGTTGTAATAAAAAAATAAATAGTCTAATTTCAAAACTGAACGTCTTTTTATGCGTTTAAACCAGGCAATTTTAATGATTTTTGGAGGGTCCTAACTAGTATAAGAAGTAACTTGTCAAAAAAACAAAACTCACCGACACGCTGGTGGTCGATATCTATATTATATTAAAAAATATATATATTTGCAGTAGTATCAAAATCTAGAGAGGAAATTTGTTTGCATGGACAAAATACCGCCCGGTTTCCTCTTAATCCATGGGAATCATCTCGTCACTGACATTTATTTAATACGTTTGTCCCCTGTTGTGGCATTATAATAGTGGTCACTAGCTACTTTAATCTGTCAACACGATATTTTTAAAAATCATTCGGGTTATGTTGAGAAGACAAACTACGTTGTGAACCGAAATATATGCACGTATACGGAGTGTCAAAATTTTTACAAATTTTCAGGCTGTGTAACTTACAATCAAATCATATAGGTTCTTCAAACACAGCAAACTTATTTTGTGGCACCATTTTGATTAAAATTAAGAAAATGCTTTGTTTTTACTACTTTTATTGTTTACAAAACCAACATGTTTAGTGAACAACGCTCACTTCTTCAGGGTTTTTTATTGATACTAATTATAAATAATAGACATAGACAATGGTGTCAATTGAAAAAGAATGGACATAGACAATGGTATCAATGGAAATATGAGAGTGGGTAGAGGAGAGAGGGGCAATGGGAGACAATTTACAAATGGAAAAGGTTTAATATTGGGTTATGGGCTCTCCACACGACAATGCATGTAGTGACTGCGGCAGTGACTGCAGAGAGCGTGGAGTTGAGCAAAATAGCGCTGTCTCGTGTGTTAAAGGGCCGCTAGAACGAGACAGCGCTAGTTCGCTCAACTCCACCCTCTTTGCAGTCACTGCCGCAGTCACTAAATGCAGTGTCGTGTGTAGGCGGCTTTATTTAAGAACAATTTTTGGTTATTAATAATA
This sequence comes from Limnephilus rhombicus, assembly GCA_929108145.2. Lineage (NCBI taxonomy): Eukaryota > Metazoa > Arthropoda > Insecta > Trichoptera > Limnephilidae > Limnephilus > Limnephilus rhombicus. The sequence goes on along the minus strand of OV815270.1, from coordinate 57,057,877 downwards.
TTCAAATTCGCATTAACACTCTTTCGGATTTCTAAAATTTCTAGTTTATGCAACTGAATGCCATTGACATTACAATGCATTAATTCTATTCCACTATTGAAGTCAAAGCTGTGACTAGTTTCCAACAAATGGTTGGCAAACTCCGAGAAACTGTTATTGGTTACAGATTTCATATGTTCTTTAATCCTTATTTCGAAGTTTCGCGAAGTTTTACCTATATAAAAGAAACCACAATCGTTACACTTCAATTTGTAGATTCCCGATTTTTTCATTTTTGAATCTCTATCTTTATTATTTACAATATAATTTTTAAATTTGTTAATAAAAGTGGTTAAAACAAAGTATTTTATTAATTTTAATTTAAATCCTATAGTCTTTTAGAAAGACATTTTGAAACAACTGTCTTGGAGCTGAAGGTAAGAAGAATCCATCCGTAGGCATTAGACACACAACAGACGTGTGTCTGTTTCCCCTTAAGTACTACTTTTTTTTCCTTTGGAGGAAACAGATATATCATATTACGGCCCAGCCACGGCGATGGGAGTTGCGTTTCATTTTCTTTATACGTGTGAGGGAGATGTATGATAATGTTTTCTTAGGGGGAGCAGATATACGTTTATAATTTGTCTCATTTTCGACTGTTTTTATTTAATGTGTAAGAAAGAGCTGCAACATTATACGTTTTAGAACAAAAGCAAAACCATCAGAGAATTGACATTTGACTTTTTTTTTATTTTTTGGAATTCTCTCGCACTTCAAAATTATCCTTGTAATTATATTTCATAATTTCAAAATTATCCTTGTAATTATATTTCATAATTTCAAAATTATCTTCACGGTTAGTAGTAGTGAAGGAGTCTATGGAGGCGTCGTCGTGGTGCGGTATGTTAGCGAGATGCAAGAAAATTATTGCTTTTTTCCTTTGGAGGAAACAGACCTACGTACATTGTGTATCTCATCTTTTGAAAGAGCTGCAGTATTATTGTGATAAGAAACGTATGTTTATTGCTTTTTTTATGCCGCCACGGTACCGTAATCGTGGATTATCATGGTAATAATAAAAGCGCTCAATGAAAAGCACTCGGTTTCAAAATAAGTATTCGAAATTTAATTAGAGTTCTTTTTAACATGACTTGCACTTTTTTCTAACTGATTGACTAAAATTGATTTCACGGCTCGGTCCCTTGTGGTCTAATACACTTCTTAATTCGTCGGCTGAATTAATGGTAAAGAGGAAGATTAAGGAATCCCATCGTTCTTATAAAAATAATAAGACTTTAATACAATGAAAAACAAACAACACTCAACTGTCAAGTGTACATGGCCGACTGGGTTAGAAATCTGTTTTACTATACGATGAGTATATCAGTTTTACCATACATTTTAGTTTATAAAACCAATACCAGGGGGTTCAGCTAAGTGCCGAACCAGCCTCTGTGGCATAATTTATTAGTTATTGATTTCAACAATGAAGGAAATTTGAGGTGGAAGGAATAGGTAGGAAATTTTGACTTCCAATCCATTCCCATCTTATAACATATTATATTATACTAGCAGACCCGGACACACGTTGGTGTGGCTAACGAAACCTTTATAACCATCGCCATCTGTTAAATTAAATCCACACTGCCCGCTGCCGTTTGGCCAAATATATTATGTATTTCAACCAATTTACACAAAACATTGACAAATTATATATCTAAAAACCTTCCTCATGAATTACTCTATCTATTGGTGAAAACCGCATGAAAATCCGTTGCGTAGTTTAAAAGATCTAAGCGCACATACAGCGTGAGCGACTTCATTTTATACTTAGTAAATAAAGATAAAGATACACGGATAGGTCTTATTAAAGAGCCATATAGTAAAAAAATAAAAATAAAACAAATATGAAATGATTTCCGGGTAAAACCCATTTTGAGAAAGATTGTAGGTAGAATGCCAGGTACCTATGAACGAATATATTAAAATATTTTTTTTCATGCAGGTTGGTATATTATGTACACATAATTGCCATTGTTGGAATGAATTAGAACGTATAGGTAGGCAATCAATAGATAAAATAGCACTATTGTTCTATTTTTGTGATTTTTTATCATACTTGATAATATCTAAAGCATAAAACCGAATTTTTTGAGTAAAATTATTTACATTGAACGGCGCAACACGAAAAAACATTCGTAATTCGAGATGAAATTTTAACAAGGAGATATGAATGGTTACGGAAATAATTAACGAATTTACGACCAATTTTGAGGCATTGTATTAAAATATCGGATTTTACTGCTTGGCTTTGTTAAATGAGTTTTTATTACTTTCTAGCAATAAATAATAAAGTAAAGATTAAGGTGTTAATGAACCTTTTTTCTTTTCATACATTTTTATACCTTGCACTTCGAAGAAAACAAGAGATGCTAACTAAAATAGTATTAAAAAGGCGTTGTTGGATATTCTACTATTCCACATGAACACCGCACAAGAGTCCCAACTGCCTAAAGCAAGTCGGACCATGACATAGTATTTTGTGAGGTTGAGATGACAAGAGATGTTAAGTGGAAAATTATTGTAATGTAGCTGCTTCTTCAGGTCTGGTCACCAGTGCGGCTAATGGCGGCTCAAAGAATGTTTCGATAATGATTGATAAGTCTATGCCAATAAAATAATGTTTTTTCGCTAAATACTATCTTTTATGAGCTTGAGATTTGTAGATTAATAATTTATTTTGTGATTGCATTATAAATATTTTCCAATATCCAATAATGGCTAATGTTCTTGTGTTGGCTATCCATTACCTTTGTCAAAGAACTTAGGAAAATTGCTTTCCATCAAAAATAGTGAAGTCATAATCTATCATCATTTGAAAAACATTTCGTGTAAACCAGCCTTTCAATATATAAAAGCTCGACTGCGGTTCCATGAATTCTATTACAGTAAAAACATGTTTTATCCATTTTGGTGCACTAAATCATTATTTTTTTTAATAAAATGTTTTGATTTCATTAAATGTTAAAATATCAACTCTGGAAACAGTCAAGATCAGCGAATTCTTTGGAAAATCCTATTAATAAACGCCTGAACCCATTTTTAAATAACATATGAATTATTTAAATAAATCCATACTTTATACGCATTTTGAGCAGAAATAAATGGTGTTTTTTTAAAATAAATTTGAATTAATCGTAAGTAACTAACGTGAAAGATGATTAACAACCTAAAGTAGTTAACCCCTGCACAGGAAATAGGATAATTTTGAATGGACTGTTTTAATTAGTATTTGTTTCAAAATGTTCTAACTTTCTTTGAATCTTAGAGATAATTTAATTAAAAGTGTCTAAAGCCTCGATTACATTGAGCGAGTTTACAAGCTAACAGCCGGCGAATTCACTATCTACTAGTAAACTCCTTCAGCGTAAAATCTGCAGTTAGCTAGAAATATGATTACACTGAGCGAGTTCACTAGTAGATAGTGAATTTTCCGGCTAGTAGCTTGTAAACTCGTTCAATGTAATCGAGGCTTAAAAAAAACAGAAAATCCCATAACTATTTAAGAAACTATTGATTAATATGCAATACAATTTTTATACGTTCCGTAGTGGTACCATACGAGAGATAATTCATGAATATTAAAAAAAAAACAATTAATTTCAAAACATTAAGCCTCGATTACATTAAGCGAGTTTACAAGCTACTAGCCGGCGTATTCACTATGTGTTAGTAAACTCCTTTAGTGTAAAATCTGCTAGTTAGCCAGTAAAATGATTACACTGAGCGAGTCCACTAGCAGATAGTGAATACGCCGGCTAGTAGCTTGTAAACTCGCTCAATGTAATCGAGTATTTAGCAATTTTTCAGTCTAGTATTCATCGGAGAAATTGTTTTTGTTTCGCAGAATCCTCTGTGACTAAGCATTGTTCTAAAAAAACTCGATACTTTCAAGAATTTATTGCTCATGAAAAAATGTTTGAATTTTTCGATCTTCAAAAGCTGCAAGCTTAAATTGTCTTGTTATGTGATAAATATGTCGGGTGTTTGCAATCTAAAAAAAGTCATTCAGGATGTATTTGAACAATTATCAATTAATTCTGTTTATTTTTCATTTACATTTTTTTCAAAAGATTCAGTTTTTCTGGTCCCACATACATACCTTTTTGCACTGAAACTACTTTTGAAACGAAATGGCAAAAACAAACACTAAAAAAGATGATAAATATGTTAAAATATTTAAGATGATTTGCCATAGTGTTTTATTAAATAAATATTGCGTGCGAAAATGTACAAACTATTTACATGAAAAAAATGAAAGTCCGTAGATATATTAATGAAAGCAAGAACTGTCTGACGGGAATAAAGTAATCTTAATAAATAATGCAAATATTTATCATACTCCTTCGCTTGTGATGTAAGATCCTTGCCTTTCCCCTAATTATCATGGTCCCCCGAACCTTCCATTATTTAAATGGACATCCCCTTTCAACCTCATTTTGAAATCTGGTCTTGTGAGATGTTACTGAACTTCAATCGTTATACATTCGCCTAGCTCTAGGACAACATGGGATGGGATTAAAAATAAAATTTCAAGGTTTATAAATACACAAATAATTTAACAGCAAAATACATATATAATAGGGAAGCTTTGCCATGCATTTGCCTTGAATCTCGGGTGGGATCATTTCTCCTCATTACAAACGTTCTATTCATATAACTGAGACGGTTTTATTCGTGCAACGTCGTGCGTCCCACGCAGAACCACAAATACTATACGACATTTAAAATACAACATTTAGATAAACATTATTATAATATATTTATATTATTTAAGTACTAACTTATACCTAACTAATAACTAATAGCATTTATGTACACTCCCCTTCCATACACAAGCAAATGCTTTTAATGGAAGAGTAGTAAAAAAAAACCTGTAAAAAAATATATTTTGTTGTAAAATTGTAATTATAATAAATGTTTCAATAAATAATAATAAAAAAAAAAAAAAAAAAAATATATACTACCAACACAAAATTTACACTTACGCTTTTTGCCTTATGATCCAAGATTCGATCCAAATAATAGCCGATTATCTAAGAAATTCTTATGTGTCGCCAGACGATAAATTCCGCATTAAATGGATGCCAACAGTTGCTTTATGTTTTTAGAGTTCGAAGAAATTTAATTAAATTATTATTGGACTTTTTGTTTTAAGTAAGTTTTCTTTTAATTTTAGTGGTATGATTGTGAAAATTGTTATATTAATAGTGTGTTAATCAGTTTGTATGAATAGCTTCACACATGATTCATATTGTTATAGTTTAAATATGTTGTACAAATACTGTTATTATTAGTGCAGAATTGGTCCGGTAAAAGGTAGATAGTTATAATTTTGTTTAAAAATAGGTTTTTTTTATTGAAAATTCGGATAGTGTTTTGAATTGTGAAATGATTATTAAAGTGTTTTAAGATATTAATTTATACCTTGTGTATTTCCAGGAGATTTTAAATAAAACTATTGAACTTTGGTCGTAAAATAACTAAACAACACTCTTCAGATAAACGGGTAAAACTATTAACTGAAAGAACACCACTGCACTGTTGCCAAAAAAGAATAACAGGGATTATAATTATTATTTTGCTCATCGAACGGGTTCGGGAAATTAAATGTTCAAAACATCGCGGGGCGGGAACGGACGAAAAAACACTTGCGAAACGATCCGGTTCGCGCGGAAATAGATTTACCCGGGAGATGCGGCGAGACCGAGCTTGGCTCCCTGCGAACTGACGCCAGGAGCTTTTGCTATGGGGCTTCCTCGCGCGGCCGCGTCGCGCGACTAAACCAACCGCAAACTACAACCACCGAGTTAAAAAACACATCCAACCCGTTAAAATTCATTCCCACTTCCGTTCAATTGTTTTTACCTTTTTGTTTTGTGTCTTTCAGCTTTCCGTCGAATTTTCGCGGGGTAGTGCGGTCTGTGGAAAGCGTCCACTAACACCATCTAGGAGCCGCCCGGCCAAGCTCTAGGCGGGGCCGACTGACGCTGTTTGACATTTGGCAAAGTGAAGTACACTTCATCTCTCCCGGCGTCAGGGTCCCTCCACGATACTTAAATTTGTATGTGCGTTCCGGTTCTGATGTCAATTTCGACCCATAAAATATGGAATTGACGAATTCGACGTATTATTTATAAGTGGAAAGGGGAGGAAAAATTGATCTCTCACCTTTTCACGGCCCATGTAATTTTCAAATATGTGTAGTTCAATATTCAAAACTTCTGCTGTACATAACATACATAATATTCGGGGGGTTTACGCCCATTTTTAAATATTCATTTTGTTAAATTTTGAACGATAATGTTGTTCGATAATCGTACAAATATACGAAAGCAAATTATGGAAACACAAAGTTGTAAGTACAGGAGTTAAAATTATTGCTTTTATAGCAGCGCTAATTGGTATATAAAATAATTAAATAATTTACACAGCATATCTCTCTATCGGACTGTAAAGAGCTACAAAGTGACTTAGATAGGCTCTGCAACTATTGCACAGCTAATTATTTAGACCTCAATGTTTCTAATGCCACACAATGTCCTTTACTAGAAACAAGCATCTAATTAACTTTTCGATGCGAACACTCTGCGATGAACCCGTCATCTCAAAAAATGAATGTAAGGACCTTGGAGTCTATTTAGATAGTAAACTTATATTTAAAACGCACATTGATTCAATCACTGATAGATCTTATAAAATGTTGGGTTTTATACTACGTCTGAGTGAATTATTTAGAAATCCACATACTCTAGTAATGCTTTACTCCTCACTAGTCAGAAGTACACTGGAATTTGCATCGCCTGTCTGGAATCCCAAATACACCCAATACGTCAATAACATAGAGCGCATACAAAATAAATTTATTAAGTATCTCGGTTATAAATACAACAATAATTACATCTGCACACTCCAATCCCTGAAATCCAGGCGAACGGTAGCTGACATGACATTTCTCCATAAAATTATACATAACGAAATAGACTGCCCAGAACTTCTATCCCAAATAAATTTTAACATCCCATCTAAAAGAACTCGCCACACCAACCTTTTTTACACAACCAGTAATAATACGAACGCTGCAGCCAACTCCCCCATTTCCCGCATCCTTCAAAGTTTCAACTCAATTCAAAAAACCACAAATACCGATATATTTTTTGATTCCCTCCCTCTATTTAAGAAAAACTTTTTTAGCACACTGAATTCGCACACATAACACACACATCCACACCCTCACATGCGCATTTACATACATACAAGCACTCTCACACACCCCTCTCCTTCAATAAGTTACTAACTTAATTTAGGTATAATGTATTATTTATCTCACAAAAATATAGGTTTATAACAGCGACATGTCATTGGTACCAATTATTGTATTAATTCCATAACTTTGTAAATATTTTCCATTATGTAATAATGAACTGTTTGTTTCTGCAAAATAAATATAAAATAAAATATGGATTAAGGCACTATTGAATCTGTAGCGGTCATTTGGTATGTAATATTACTACTATTTTCCTAAGTCTGCGTCTTTTCAAGTAGATTTCAGCTTCATTCTCTTCTTACAAACGAACTGAGAAATTCCTAAATTAATATTTTGAACCTTGAAAAAAGGTACATTAAAAGTTGAAATAAAACAAAAATATGTAATTTATAAAGAAAATATATTTGTTTTGTGCATGTAGTATAAAAAAACCTTCTTGCTTGTTGTTATTGAATTAGGAAATCAGAAAATACAGGAAAAAAAATGCAATGTCCATAAAATTGTTAATATGCAATGCAAATGCAAATATATGCAATGTCCAAGAAATCTAATTTTCTCGTTCACATCCGACATTTGACCGTAAAGTTAACGTTTTTTGGTAGTTTGCTTTAGATTAACATCTTCTTCTTGCGACGATATTTTTCAAAAAATTTGAACGATTTGAATTATTTATAATATCATAAACAAATGCCGCACAACACAGCAGACGACCGTAATAAAATTACCTCAAAAATTCAAACGGTCAACGTCAAGCCGGCAACCATGGACAATGATTTTTTTTCCTATACGACTTGGAAATTACTTGTTATTGTACTTTATCAATATTTTTCTATGGAGATTACTCAGTGCATGCTACCGCAATGTGTGTTTTGGCGTTTTGTTCTACCACATTAATTTCTAATATTGTCAAATTGCCAGTTCAAAAAACATAAAAATATGACATTGCATGTTTTTCCCCTGTGCCCTTCAAATACTTTCAACTGATGTGTCTAGTTTTTTCGTTATTTATTTTTGGGGTGTTATGCTATGTTGCGCTACCTATTTTTTATCGCTACTCTTCCGCTAGCCCTTACACATCTGCACTGATGATGGACATTGTAACGCTGTCCGAAACGTTGGCTAAAGAAGGAGGTAGCGCAACACGGCATAACATCCTTTTGAAAATACTAATGAATATATTATTTTCTCCTATTGGCCAAATAGTTGTTAATAATACTATTAATAATATCTGGCTAATTTATATAGCGCCGTTTTCGCGAAAAATCACCTCAAGGGCGCTGTACTAATACTAGTGGCACAGCTGTTTTTAGGATCTGTTGACCCCGAGGCTGAACCTCTGGTGCAAGCCTTACCGGCGGGGGAGGGGGGGAGGAGATCTGGGAGGTAATCAATAACCCCCGGTAAGTCTAACTTGCAAAATCACATTTCAGAGCAGTTTTCTAAATAAAACCTGAAAAAATAATGAAAGTGTGGGTATTATTAAATTGTTTAAAATTTTACTGCACCGTATTTAATAGAATAAGAAATAATAAAGAGTAATACAGAAAAATTTTGGGTTCTCCCCAGACATTGCAGCGCTTCCCGGATGTTTACGGAGGGACGAGTTACCGGTTAAATAGCCTTTATTACATCCGGGGTGGCAGGAATGAGGGAAAGGATAAGCAGCTCTGGAAAAGTCCGCTTCAGTCCGTCATTCAGCATTGACGCACACTGGAGAAAAATACTGACTCCTAGGTAGTTTCGTCAGGGCAGTACGAGTATAATACTCTACCAAAGTGAAGTTACACGTGTAACAAATAATATATGGTTTTAAACTAAATGAGCTGGACGCCTCCAGTGAAGGAAGAAGTAGGCGTAAGTGTAGATGGAGAATTGGGAAGGGAAAAGGAATGCTCTTCATCAATAGGGAACAACCTAAGTTTTGAACTTTTATTTCAATTTATAATTACCTTACTATTAATGTTTTTAACTTTTCTTAGTTCTAGTGCTTCTAAGTTATCCAATCTGATACCTATTTCGTTTTTATACATTAAGGTGACGCCTGTGTTTTTATCGAACTTATGGTCTGTTTCTGTAAGATGGTTTGCAGATTCGGAGAAGCCATTACTGTGTAAACATCTTAGGTGTTCTTAGACTCGACTGTTAATGTTACGTTACGTTTTGCCTATATAAAACGCGGAGATTGCATTGGAGTGAATAAATACCCGATGGGCTTAAACTACATTTTTTGTCCTTAGCGTTCATTAAAAGCTTAGCTATACTATTATTAGTGTAAATGCTGGTTTGATATCTGATAGGAGATTTTTAACGCTTTTTTGAGAAAAATTATTGATGTTCAAGATTCTACGCCAGTCAAAGGTAAGGTTGATTATTATTAGTTGCTATATTTTTATTATGAGAAGGGCTGTTGAATAAAAAAATAATTGTAGATAATTTTTTATTTTTTATTTTTATTTAGGTTGTTGATGACTATATTTGAATTGTAACCGTTATTTATTGCGATTTGTTTAATTGTAGATAGTTCTAATGTGACTTTGGTATTTGATAAAGGGACCGTAACAGATCTGTGGATCATGGAATGGAAAGCTGAATGTTTGTGGAAGATGAGGTGGTTAGAGGAATTGTGAATGGTTTATCAGTGTACGTAAGTTTGCGGTAGATTTTAAATTCAATTGTATGATTTATGGTCGATAATGTAGGATCTAAGGATAAGGTAGAATTGGTTCCTATTTCTATGGTGAATTTAATTTGTTTATGGAAGGAGCTTTATTAGTAGCAGGAACGAATTGAGTTGGCGTTCGGTTTCTACTCAAACAGAGAACACACCATCGACATACCTCTTCCATAAAAGTAATTTTTTTAATAAGGATGATTTACAGTTAAAAATATTATTCTCAAAATTTTCCATGAATATTTCAGCGATAAGGGATGATGTCGGCAGTACCATGGCCAGTCCTTCTTTTTGTTGATAAAAAGTTCATTGTATCGAAAACAGTTTTGGTTAAGGAACATATTAAACAGGTGAGATAAATCCTTAGATAAATGATTTGGTAATTTGAATTTTGTACTAATTAAGACAATATGTTTTTCCTTTCGACTATGGGAATATTTGGAAAAATAATAATAATATAAGTTTATTCCAGAGTGTATGCAGGGGAAGTGCAATGCAATACATTCCATATTTTGAAATAACAAAAAAAGATAAATAATAAGTTAAGGTAAAAAGTAAATAACAACACATAAATTAAATTAAAACAAACGAGTAAGCATGAGAAATGAAAAAAAGTTAATAGCATCGAAGGTGACTAATTTTGGATTATTAGGGATATGTAGGTTTTCAAGATCATCAAACAAGCCTTAGGAATTCCTATTTCGGAGCTAAACCTAGTTTTAAATACATTAGTTATAAATGATGCTATTTTGAAATTTGGGAAATTGCAACTTGATACGACCGGTCTAATTAATTTGTCACCTTTATGGATTTTTAAGAAACCATATAATTTAGGAGCTTTTGGATTTTTTGTTAAATTTTTTACTTGTTGATATGAGTTGTCTTGAAAGATTGCGAATTTGCATGATTTTAGAACACTTTTAATATTTTCCTATATTAAGATTCGTAAAAAATTAAAGGATGAACAACTTAATACTTACTAAAGCAGACAAAGGCAATACGTTCATTATATTACATAAAAGTGATTATAATTGTAAAGTGCAAGAATTTATTAATACGGACAAATTTGAAATTCTACCTGAGGACCCTACTACCAAATTCCATGAAAATATAGGGTGCCCGTAGGCTACAGTCTTGGTTGCCTAAGCCTAAATACGGCTCTGATTAGCGTCTTGCCTTTATGACGCCGACGGTTCCATGACAGTTGATCCCCCGACATTTGCCCCCCCGGCAAACGTACATAAAATATGCAGTCGGTTTACGGAAAACACGGTATGCCTACTTAGCCAAAATATAACTAAGTGTCCCTGGAGGGGTATAGGGGAGCGTATGCAGAGTGGATGTACTGCCAAATTATATGCTGATGTCGTATAAGTACAAAAATCGACTTTATAAATAAATTCGTTTAATATCCATACCGACGCTTATAAAATACATTTTTGAAGTTGATTTTATGTTTAAAATCGGTAAATAATTTATGTGCGATATTGATTAAATAGTAGGTACTTATTAAACTCAATTGGAATATTTCTTGATTTTACCGCTCCAAAGTAAAATTTATTACATCATCATCAAAAATACTTGGATGATGGACACTGCAACGATGTCCGAAACGTTGGCTAAAGAAGGAGGTAGCGAAACACGGCATAACACCCCAAAAAAAAATAACGAAAATCAAAAATACTTATTTCGGTTGTTTGTGCGTCCTGCGTATCCCTGGTTCAATGAACTCAAATGTTAGCTGAATTTGAGTGTCATTTATAATATTATGTAATAGGAAAATACTTTTATCTATCATCTGCTATATAATATTTTTAATAGAAAATTATTTTAATTGTCATTTTAAAAAATGGAGCTGATTTATCAAGAATCTAGATCATTCTGTAATTTTTCTTGATAATAATCAATAATGTACGGAAGTTTACTAAGATATAAAAAAGGAAGTGAAGCTCTATTATTCCACTAATATCTATAAGAACTCGGTTTGCAATAAAAAAAGTTAAATTACTGATTTTATGTACATTTTTTTAATCAGAACACCGCCTGAACTGTTTTCTTAGTTCCTTTGTTTATTACGTTAAAAGCAGATGTCATGTTTGTTTTTAACATGTGTGCTTCCACATCGACCTATAGAAATCTGTTGCAATAATATAACGGTTTAACAAAGGATGAAGTGCGTAATAAGGTGATGTAGGTGAAGATATATTTTACGATTTCACAGTGAGGGATCTCGCAAGTGATTCGATTTACTACCGCCTCTCTCAGTTCCATAAATAACACAGGTACCTGTCCACATCTTCTTGGCAAAACGAAAAGGCTATATTCACCTACAAAGGATACGCAAGGCATAACTCTCAATAGCGGGTGTTATTTGCTTCAAAGCAATCGGGACGGCTACTGAAAAAAATTAAAACAAAGGAAATTATACTTGCATCCCTGTCACTCTCTTAACTTAGAGCTGCTTTGTGATTATTGAATTATTCACCTACTATTATTATTAATTATACTGAATTATTCATTGGCTCTAAAATATGTGTATAAATGTATTTATGTATGCGTGTGTGTACGTACGTGTAGAGCATTGTTAATGTGTAGAGCATTGGTCCAAAACCCCCGGGCCGCAGCCCGGTACCGGGCCGTGGACCAAATGGTACACGGTACTGGGCCGCGCAAGGGCCTGCTTAAAAATCACCCCCATAACGAGCAAAACAGATTTTGAAAAAAAGACATATCGCATAAAACAAGGAGAAGTCCCATCTTCACGTCACTCACTTGTGAGCCGGGACTTCCGCGCCAGTTCATCAGTCTCATTTAACTAGCACATTAGTATCGCATGTGCTCGTACATTTTTCCATTTTTTTTTGTTTTTTGAAATTTGTATTTTTTTTTCTTTATTTGTAAAATTTCGGAATATGAAAAAGATTTTTCTCCTTAGTGAGTCAGCATGTGGATTTTAAATTGTCACTTTAGAGAACACTAGAAGCTTGTGGACTTTTAAATGTTCCTATTGAGAACATGAATAGTTGCAACCGGAACATGAAAATGGGTTTTCTCCACTTGAGTAAACTTGTGGATTTTTAGTCTCCTTTCTAGCTCATAAATAATTACAATCGGAATATACAAAAGGTTTTTCTCAACTGTGAGACGGCTTGTGAACTTTTAAATGTTCCTTTCGAGAACATAAAGTGTTGAAGTTTCTTATATTCTGCGTGTAGATTAAAACAACTTCCCGCATACAGATTCACTCTTAAATTAAAACCAGTTTCGAGAAAAGCTTTAAATTCGAGGACATCAGAGAAAAACTGGTCCGCGGTGATAAAAAGGTTGGGGACCACTGGTGTAGAGTGTGCATTATGTAGGTATTATATATTAGCTTGTGTCGCTTTCCATAGAGAGAAAAAAATGGCCTTATATTTAAACGCCCGGGGTCTCAAAAGTTTCGTATTATCTGTAGCTATTCGAAAACGTAAAAGTTTAGCTTAGAAGTTTTAAAAAAAAAAGAATTTGTGATTTGGAAAAAAAATAAAAAAAAGGATTCATATTTTATGTTTTGTGCTAAACTTACTTTTCATTCCATAACTGCACTGCAAAGAACCCAAAAAATTTTTTTTTTTTTAAACATATGTGATGTGTTGGTTAAAAATATAAAAGGGGAAAATAACACTTTTTCTGGATAAAATCAGAATTCTTGTTGACTTGTATTCATAAACTTGAACTTTTTTTCATTTTTGTCAGGTATACGCATTTTTTAATAATAAACAAACGTTAAAAGGTTAAATTACTGAAAAACCTTTTTTATTAAAAATTCCAAAAAAATGGTCTTAGGTTTGTTTTCTGATTTCAATTCATTTTAGCGGGCTAATAACCTTTTTTTTTTAAACAAGTTTTAATGCAGTTCTCATTAAGAAAACCCGGGCGTTTTTGAATTCAAAAGTTGAAATAATTGACACACCCTATTATATATGCATTACACCTACCTACGCATTGGCTTTTTAATATGTTTATAAATATATGTGTGTGTGTTTGTGCATGTATATGTACGCATATATATGTATGTAATTAGTAATATTTGATATTTATTTATTTATAACATTACATTTGATACATTTGTATGGCAAAAATAACATAATAATAACATTGAAAAATAACTATAAAATGTGTACAAGTGTTATTATGTCTTGTTGGTCGATATTAGTTCCTAGCTAGGCAGATTGCCCGTTCTAAGGAACCAAATTCTGGTGAGAATGCAAAAAAAAAAAGTTAACAAAATGTTCATTTTAATTTTTAAAATTAAATATACATTAATAAAAATGCCAGAAAATTTATTCTGTAACAAAAAAGAAAAAGAAAAGAAAAATGTTTTTATTTTTTTATTTAAATAATATACGGACAAAAATTTTACTAAATGTGCCGTTAATGGGCCATGTAAAATTTTAAGTGACATTATTTAATAGTTTTTCAGATTCCACCCTACCTAAGCCAATCAACCATTTTGTTATTATTGAACTGACGTGGGACATTTTGCAAGCTTTAATATTTAATTCTAGGGGAAGTTTATTATATATTTTTGGTGCAAGATATGTACATGTTTTTTGATACTTTGCCGTATTGCTCCCTGGGACCACAAGATCCTTTCTGGTGTGACTTCTTGTGATATATTTATGATCAATTTTTTGAATATTATCTAGATTTTTATGTACGTGGATAATAATCCTTTTTATATAGTTTTGACGAATATCAAGTACATAAAAGTTTTGTAGAGCTGATCGCTAGAATACCTATAGGGTTTACGCAAAATTACTCTAATTATGGATTTCTGGGCCTTCACAAGCGGATCTAAAATTGTTCTACCCGACGCTCCCCAACCAATGCAATCATACGGTAAGATGGGGTTGCACAATCCGAAATATATTTTTCTTAGGTCTTGTTGTTTAATTATATTCCGTAATGCAAAGAATATGTGAATCAATTTTCTTACCCTTATTGAAAGGTTTTCTATGTGATATTTCCATTTCAGATGATTGTCTATAATAACACCTAGATATTTGATGTTTTCTACACTTTCCAAAGCTTCACAATTGCAGTTTGAATCAGTATTAACGGAATTACAAATAGTCTTATGTGTTTTTATTGTGTATGATGTACTAGGTTGTCCTTTTATAGTTGGGCTGAATCTTATGTATTTTGTTTTTGCTTTATTTAGTGTTAGTAGATTTTTGTCAAGCCACTATTTTATAATAATAATAATAATAATAATAATAATTTTATTTTAGTAATTTGTGCATTTAATTTTACAAATTTCTAATTGATAATAATATTTCATATTCACTATATTTTTTCAAGTTTTATGTAGCTCCTACAATACATCTTGAACTTTGCAATTGGTGTGGACTTTAAAGTTTCTGGTAGTGTGTTATACAACTTCATTCCCTTGTACAGTAGACTGTTCTGCGTATTCGCTTTGTCCTTTTTTTGTAGCCTAATTTCCTTGCACGTCCTTGTGTTATATCTGTGAATGTCTTTATTGTATAAAATTTTATTTGATAAGTATTTTGGTAACGTGTTGTTCAATATTTTGTGAATAAATACCATCGTGTTCAAGGTCAGCATCTGTTTCACGGTCAACCAATTTAGTTCCTTTAACATTTTAATAATTTTTGAAAATCTGTTTCGTCGAAGAATTATTCTCATTGCCCTGTTTTGGAGAATTTGTAACTTATTTTGTTCTCTTTCGTTACATAGGAAAAGTATACTTGAGCAGTAGTTGAAGTGTGGAGCAATAATTGAATTGTATATGGTGATTGCTGTTTTTCTAGAAATTTTTGGCCGAATTCTTCCAAAAAAAGATATCTTTTTGCCAATGTTCTTTTGGGTGTATTCAGCATGTCTATTGAAGTTTAGTTTGGAATCTAATATAACTCCTAAGTATTTCATTTCAGTAACATTTTCAATAATTTCACCATCAATTTTAATTTTGCTTTCACTGGATGTCTTCTTGTATCCAATCACCATACATTTTGTTTTTTTTGTATTTAATTTAAGCTTATTTATTTTTAGCCATCTTGATACATCATTTAGTTTATTATTTAAAATGTGTATTAGTTCTTCATAGTTATCTCCAATTAGGTATATTAGTGTATCATCGGCAAATAGTCGTACTTTGCATTTTGAAAATATTTTCACCATGTCATTAATATAGAGTATGAACAATAGAGGTCCAAGGACCGATCCCTGTGGTACTCCTAACTTATTTTCCATTGGTTTTGAAAATTGATTATTTATTTTTGTTACCTGCTTTCTGTCTCTCAAATACTCTTGTATTAATTTAATAGCTACAGATGAGAAACCAATTTCTTTAAGCTTTCTTATTAGTATGTCTCGATCTATAGTTTCGAATGCCCTTTGAAAATCCAAAAATATTGCTAAGATAAATTTATTATTATTCATTCCTTCCTTCCATTCTTCGACAATTACGTTTAATGCTGTTTCACATGAGTTATTAGATCTGAACCCTGATTGCTCTTGGTATAAAATATCGTGTTTATCTAGATATTGCAAAATTTGTTCTTTTATTATAACTTCAAGAATCTGCTCATATTTTGGTAAGGTGTTGATTGGTCGAAATTCTTCACATTTTCTGGTATTTTTAACCTTTGGAACCGGTATAATAGTAGATAGTTTCCATGACTGTGGAAATTTTCCTTCTTCAATCGTCTCATTGACAATATTTAATAGAGTAGATCCAATTACTGGAAAAGCATCTCTTATTTTACTAATAGTTAATCCATCAGAACTATTCTTTGATTTTATTTTGTTTAAAATGTTAAATAAATATTCTGCATTTATTTTTCTGAAGACCAATGATTCTTTGTTTGGGTCGATATTATCACTTGTGGGATTAACAGCAATGTTGGGTATTAATTTGTTAATTTGAATGATACTTTCAATAAAATATTTATTAAAGTTATTAGCCATGTTTTCTTCGTTTATCTCTTTTGGAAAGTTTACAATTTTTATGTCGTCTTTGTTTTCGCCATGTAGTAATTCTTTTATGCTTTTCCAAATTTTTTTGGGATCCCCTTCTTCTGAGTTTATTTTATTTTTTATGTACTCATTATGCGTTCTTTTTATGTCTTTGGAGTATTTGTTTCTCGCTTTTTTGTAGTTATCCCAATCCGTAATACTATTAGTAAGGCATGCTCTTTTGTAAAATGCATCTCTATCGTGCTGCATTGTACGTAGTTCGCTTGTGTACCATTTATTATTGTTTCTTTTATGTATCTTCTGTTCTGGAACAACTTTATCAATAGATTTTTTTAAGTTAAATATCATCTGGTCAGCTTTTTGGTTATATTCCATTTGATTTATTCCATTCCAATTAATAGTCTCTAAGGATTGAATGAAAATTTCCTTATTGTATTTTTTGTAATTTTTAAATGTTGTTATTTGTGTTTCGTTATTGGAGTTGCATTTTTCTCTGTCATTTATTAGAATTTGAATGATGTTATGGTCGGTAATTTTAGGATTATCTAGTACATTAATATTTAAGTTGAATTTATTTGAGATTACCAGATCAATCGTCGTTTTTGAGATATTTGTAATTCGTGTAAAATCTTTGACTAATTGTTTCATCCCTGCAGCTTGTATAATAGATTTCAGTTTTTTTGTGTAAATGTCTGCATTTGCTTTAACATTTATATTAAAATCTCCAGCTATAACGTTTATATTTTCATCTTGTAAATTTTCCATGCACCATCTTTGAAAATATGTTAAAAAGTCGCACTTGCTTGTGTTTGGTGATCTATAAATTACAGTATATACACCTTTCTTGGTTCCTGATTTAATGGTGATGGCTAAGATCCAACAATGTTTTTCAAATTGATTGTTCGATATTACTTCATATGGAATTTTATTGCTTAAGAGAATCATCACTCCTCCTGTATGTCGACTATGTGAGTCGCAACGGATGGTATTATAATGTTCAAATCTAATTTCACTATCTTGAATATCTTCAGTAACATGTGTTTCACTCATCATAAGCATAAAAGGTTTCTTCTCCTCTAAAAGTATTTTTACCTCTTCGTAATGTGCCATGATGCTTTGTATATTCAGGTACATAATTTCATCTTTCTCGTAACTTTTTTTTATAAAAAAGAGATTCTGCTCATTTTTGCTTCTAGTTTTCTTTTATAAATTGGGCATTCCTTGCTCATGGCTGAGTGACCACTATTTAGTTTCAGTCCTAATCTATTGCTAGTCATTATACAATTGATGCACTGAATATCCTCATCGGTGCAATCTTTAACATCATGATGTTTTGCGCATTTTGAACAAGATTTTAGGTTTCTGCAATCTATAGCCTTGTGATTAAACCCATTACATTTAAAACATCTCATGATATTTAAATTATCAAAAACCCTGCACCTGTCCCATCCAATATTTATTTTTTCTTCTTTTAACATCCTGTGGTATGTCTTTCCGTCAACGTCAGCATATATGGTGTAGCTTGTTTGATTTCGTAGATTTTTTGTTTCTTTTACAAATGTTACTTTTATTTTTGAGTGCTGTTCAAAAATAAACTCATTTTGACATTTAATTTTCCTTTCCATTTCTTCAAAAGAATATTTTTCGGTTAAGCCTATAATTTTGACAGATGGATTTTTTTCTTGAGGGATTTTTACATCATATTTGTCACCTATCTTTGAAATTATTTGCTCCTCCATCTTTTGTATTGCAGCTACGTTCTTGCACTCCACTATTACTGCCCCTTGTTTAAAATTTCTAATTCCAGTAACACCAAAATTAACAGGATCTATGTTTTGTTTTATTTCATCTTTTGTTACTATATTTTTTTGATCCTTATCTTTCGGCTTAATAATGATGACAGGTTCATGTTTTTTACATTTACTTGGTTCTTCAATAGATTTACCATACTTCGTAATTTCAGCATACGATTTAGACTCAATATTTAATTTTAAATCTTCAATGTTCTTATCAATTTTATATAATGACTGATACAATCTGTCGAGTCCCTCCCCTTCTTTGGTAGTTGGTGCCTTGTATTCTTGGACCATGGCTTCAATATGGTTCAACATTTCACACATTGCCTCAGTTAGGGAGGTTTTTTGATCCTTTGACAAGATGTTAGATGTTAATGTCTTATTAAAATTTTTCATTAAATTTTTTGCATTTTTTAACCTCTCTTCTGGAGTTAGGGAAGTCATTTTAAATTATTAACTTTTATTTAATAAAAATAAATAAATATTATTTTAATTTTTATAACTATCACCATCTATTGGGCAATAGTTGTATTAAAATATTTTCTTTTTGCAGATTACGCATGCATTGCCATCTGTTGATCAGTAGAGTAACTTAATTAATTTTATTACTGTATGTAGGTATTTACTGCCCTCTATTGAAAGGTAGCATAAATATACCATATGTAGGTAAACCATACAAGTTATTCAAAATCACAGTTATTTGACTTTATAAAATCAGTTTCTCTTATGAAAATGGTTCAGTACGTACATAATATTAGCCCCAGAATTACCGCAGCACAGTGATGCACTGCTACACCAGTTTTTAATGATCAAAATAAACTTTTTTGCGTATTTTTGTACTATTTTTACGGAGCAAAATTAAACTTGACGTCTGGCACTAACTGTTGTTATCGCATTTATTCCACTTTCAGCACGTTTATGAGTTTGGGTCTAATCCTCTCCTTCAAATATAGCTACTGTATCATCTGCGAAAGTAATAATTTTTCCTATTATAAGCAATAATTATCAGCCTGAAACACTCATCAACATTGAAAAATCTTCCGAGAAAAAATACTTGCCGCCAACGGGACTTGAACCCGTGTCGTTCTGATTACCGGTCAGCTGCTCCTGACCACTGAGCTATGGGGGCTTATCAAATACTCGCCAAATAATTCAATATATACTAGTGTTTCATTCAACAATTACATATTGAATTAGTATATATTGAATTATTTGGTGGGTATTTGATAAGCCCCCATAGCTCAGTGGTCAAGAGCAGCTGACCGGTAATCAGAAGGACACGGGTTCAAGTCCCGTTGGCGGCAAGTATATTTTCTCGGAAGATTTTTCAATGTTGATGAGTGTTTCAGGCTGATAATTATTGCTTATAATTATTGTTACCCTTTGTGCTATGCATAAAAATCTTGTCTAAACGTTAGTTTATAAATTAAAAATAATAATTAATAATTTTTCCGCCTACTGTTAGCTCGCATAACTCATTGATATAAATTATAAATAGAAGAGGTCCCAGTGTGCTCCCCTGTGGTACCCCAAAATTAGTGTCTAGTGAGTTACTCACCGTTTTTCCCATTTTGAGTTGCTGGCTTCTACCCGCTAAGTAACTCTTTAACCATTCATAGGGCATATCTACAATACCAATATTTATAGATCTTCCTTGTTTTATGTACCTAATTTTAATTAATTTTTATTTATTTATTTATTTTTTGTTTATTTAGCACAAGATTATACATTTATATACATAATTTATTAATTTTTTTGACTGCCCAACTTGGAGTATCCCCGTTTTAGGGCAGTCAAATTATTATGGTTATGAACATGTGGAATGATTTGTACAAAAAAAAGAAACAAAATTTATGAAATGAAAAGAGGGAATAAAAAGAAGAGAAAGAATATAAAATAAAATAATTTAAAAAAAATTAAATATAGTAACCGTTATTTGTTTAGCATAGTTATTAAAATTATATTAATTTAAAAAAGAAAAGGTAAATGGGTACATAAAGGTAACATATAGGTAACTTAAGAGGAATTAAGAGGATTAAAACATTTAGGGAACTTCTGTAAGTATCGCATATTATAGTCTTACATACATGTGTTGTAGAAAAAAAGAAAAAAAAGAGAAAAAAAGAATAAAATAAAAATGAAATAACCAATTAAAACATAAAATAGCCGTGGATTGTTTAGCATATTTGTTAAAATGATAATAATAATAAATAAAAGTAATGTACGTACATATTTTCCATAATGAGAACTAGAAAGAGAACAGAAACAATAAAGTAAAATATAATAAACAGTTCATACTTTACTGTTGTTTACTTAGCATAGTTATTAAAATAATAATGAAATAGTAGCTATATATATATACTTATAACTGGTGTTTACATCGCATATTATAAGTCTACATACATGTTTTGTATAAATGTGAATAAAAAAGAGAAGAGATAGAATAAAATAAAATATGCAATTAAAACATAAGATTAACAGCTGCTTGGTTAGCATTCTAATTTAAAAGTAATGGTAGGTACATACATACACATAATAATATAGATTAGAGGATAAGGGTATCTTTTATTTAGTTCATTTTTTGTTGGAATTTTTGTTGTTATTTTTGGTTTGCGTTTGATTTCATTTAGTATTAATTATTATGTATTACAACTTAAAGTCACACTAAGAATGTTGAGATGAATGGTGTGTTTCATGAATGGTGAATGTTGAGATGAATGGTGTGGTGGTGAATGTTTGAGATGAATGGAATCATCGCTACAAGTATATTGAAAATGTAATAATTATTATAATGTGATGTATTTTGTTGGCGAGGAATGGAAAAACAAAAACCAAAACAAAAAACATTTTTATACACATATTTGCAAGTACCTATATTAATAACAAACGAAACATTTTTTTACGTTTTCCTGTGCTTTGTTCATTTTTCTATTTTTTCCGTGACAAAGGTCTTGCTTTTCGAAAGTATTATCAAACTTGTATGTGTTTTTGATGGCTAAAGTTTAAACACGTTTCTCAATTACGACACATCGATCCAGAAACATGTTACGTATAATACACCATATAAACTAGCAGATTTTATAAGGGATAAGAGAGAAAAAAATACTTACTAACTAGGGAGTTGTTCATATCCAATGTTCGCGTTTTACCACAACGTCAGAAGTATTGAAAGATTAGTACAATAACGTTGAAAATACTATGTGAACGGGAATAAAGTGCATTAACATCGGGAGGTATTACGGTATTCTAGACAATTAAGTTCTTGTTGCCAAAATTAATGGTTACAATTTTTTTACGAACATCCTTTAACTTAGAAACAACCCAATTGGTGAATGTACAAGAAGATATATACTCGTAAGAAGAAATACGTTTAATACGTGAAAAAAATAAAGTTATCATTTAGGGTTATTATTTTGGAAAGGTATTTATCGCACACTTTTATGGGAATTTATAGATTAGTCGTAACATGAAAACATGATTAAAATATAATTTATCCTAATATTGTAGGTGTACAATAAGGTGGGCCATTTAAAAAAATGTTATTTTTAAATTCTAAGAGCGATAAAAGGGTGCCAAATGTGTTCAAAACGACGTGTTTAAATTTTTTCAAATTTCTGATACGATCTTCTTCCTCCGGATTCACTTCAAAGTTTTGAAAATTTTAATTTTAAGGGGTTATTTCTAGTGTATATAAAAGTTACTATGAATCCTTTAAACCATATTTTTTGTAATCTTCCATAGCAAATTTTTAAAGATTTAATAGGGTGGGTTTTAAAAGTTTTATAAGGTTTTAAAAGAAATTTTAAAGTCAATCCGGAGGAAGAAGATGATACGCAAATATTATTAAAAAAATTACGTGATTTCACATCTCCATTGAACACTTTTTTCACTATTAGACTTATCAAAACAAGAATATTTTTTTCCCATTCGTGACCTTCATTCGTGATATTCATGCAGTCGTGACCCACCGTAGGGTGCAATGTAAAGTATAGATGAGTAGAACACATATAGATTTATATCATAATTTTCACATATGTGACTTACATAATCATCTTATAGGTTAGTTAGTGGCCCTTGAGGTGATTTTTCACAAAAACGGCGATCTACAAATTATCCAATTATTATTATTATTCTACGAAGTTTTTCACCGACAAGAAGACCATTGGATAATAGTCGTAAAAGATGGATTAGAAGCCGAGCAAATGAAACATTTTTCATAGTGTTCAGTTTTCGATTAAGCCATTCGATATAATTAATATAATGCCTCCAAATTTTAATATAAAACCATACAAACTGCTTACTAAGGTTCAAAGCCAATGAATCCACCTAGATTTCACCGTTTATCCCGTATTTTTAGGTTTCATAAAAATTGAAAAAAAAAACAAGATACCAATTTTATAAATTATTTAATTTTTAAAAATGTCCATTCTATATTTGGGAAGCCATTTGGTTGTAATGTTGGAAGAACGGGGAATTCAATGGTTGTCAGATAATTCGTAACTAGGAAATGTTCGCCTTTCCCAGAAAAATAGAATAATGATACCATCCCTTACAGATATCCAATAATAATCTTGTTATAATATTACATTTGATCCTGATGATGTGAACATTGTTCACGAAACATGTAGATTCTGTACAAATAAAAGTGATGTAAACAAAGTTGTTTGTCTTTTCTTAAAATTATAATATTTGTTAAAATACCGTTCATATTATGAAAATGTATTATCGCGTCTTCCAAATTCTAATGATAACCGTTTTCATTAGTTAACGATATTCCAAAATTGGTACAGACGATTCATGTTTTCTTTTTATTTTTATTTTTTTATTTATTAAATTACAGAATACATTTTGTACAAAAATTTGAGTAGACCCACAAAGCTGTCATATGGCAGCTTGTCTGCAGGTTCTAACAATTTAAACATTCTTAATATAATATCTAAGAAAATATTTGTAAATACATTTATAGTTTTAAGGAAACATTAGAATAGATCACATAGTAATATTAGATAATTTAACTTACAACCATAAATATACAAGATATTTCAATATACCTGCCTAATAACAAGATATGTAGGCAGCTATATTAAGATATTCAAAGATACATGGAGTTTTCGTTCATTAACCATAGTTTTATCATTTTAGGACTTAGTCTCTCATTTTTTTCAAATTTTATGTTTTTATTGATTTTATTGAAAATTGCTGGTATTAGATATTCAAGAGTACGGCTTCCATATTTATTTAATATTCGAGGAGTTTTTAGGCCCTTTCCATCTCTAAATCTTGTGGTATGTTTGTGTACAAGTAGGTGTTTGTAAGGGCTTTCCCCCATATTATCCATAATAGTAGTGAACCAGTGGAGACCTTTTATTGTAAGTAGGCTCTCTGAGCCATACAGTAGTTTTAAGTTATGTCTCTGTTTGTAAATATTTGTTGTGACAATTTTTTTTAATGTGGCAGTTTGTAAATTTTCTATATATTTAATGTAAGTAGTGTTTGCATGTCCCCAAGTTCGAATACCATATCTAAGGATGGATTCGACCATAGAAAAATATATGAGTTTAAGAGTACAATGAGGCAAAATAAATTTTAATTTGTAAAATTTACTAGCTAAGGATCTGAGCTGGTTACAAATTTTAGCCACTTGTTTATCCCACTTAAAATTGTTATCAACAATTTTTCCCAGATAAGTATATTCATTTGTGTAATCTATTTTTTCACAGTCACAAACATTAACAATTCCTCTATGTATACAGTCAAAGCTTTGAGCGGTTATTTTAGGAACATTCCACATTTTCAAACTTGGTGATTTTATGTACATGCATTTGGTTTTTTTTTCACATTAATAATTAATCCTACATCATGAGCCCATTCGAGAAGCTCGTTAAAATCTCTTTGTAATTCTTGTATAGCTATTTCAGGATTTTCATTTGATACAACAAGAGCAGTATCATCAACAAAAATGAATCGACAAGCTTTTTTGAAAATCTTACACATAGCAATTCTAATAAAATATATAATTTTGGACCTAGAATTGACCCTTGTGATACTCCCGATTTGAGGTATCTTGATTTACTAATTATATTTAAAATCTTCACACTTATTTTTCTATTTGTCAAATAGTTTTTAAAGAATAAGAGGAGTTTACCCCGGATACCTATAAATTCAAGTACTTTAATTATTTGTATATGGCTAAGTGTGTCGAAAGCTTTTGAGAAATCAATAAATAGAACCAATACATGTTTTTTACAGTTTATTTGTGAATTTATATGATTAGAAAATTTTTCGAGCAATTTATCGCAACTTTTATTTTTTTGAAAGCCATACTGGCATTCATCAATAATACTCAGATTATTTAAGAATTTATCTAAATTTATTGATATATATTTTTCTAAGACTTTTTCTAATGCAGGAAGTAAGGAAATCGGCCTGTAATTGTTTATTAAAGAGTGATTTCCATTTTTAAAGATAGGCCTTACAATGCTATATTTTAGTTTATCGGGAATATGGCCCGTATCAATTATTCTGTTAATTAAGTGGGCGATTATAGGACTAAGTAATTTAACATGTTTTTTCAAATCATACATACGAATTAAATCTATGCCTGGTGTCTTGGAATTTTTCATACCTCCGATAATTAATACGATTTGCTTTGTATTTGCTCGTGGTAGATACATTGTGTGATTTAAATATTCCGGCGTGTATTCTGACGCTCGAACATCACATACATGTAATAACTTATTTACCCCCTCATCAAAAAGTCTGCAAAATTTTCTGTCACTGCATCTTTCGATTTGGATGTTAAGAAATATTTTGATATGACTTCATCACAACCGGATTTATCTTTCCTTCCTAAAGTTTTATTAATTTCATTCCATGTTTTTTTAATGTTTTTGAAACAGTGATTAAATTTATAGTTATAGTATAATTTTTTTGTGTTTATTATTTGCTTATTTAATTTATTTCTGTATTTTTTTAAATCGATTTCATTTGTTTTGTTGTAATATAGTTTCCAGTTCATGGAGAAATAATTTTTTATTTGTGTTTGGAGGTCTATACATTGCCAATAGATGTATACGTTTATGTTTGTAAATAGAAATAGTGCCGTCAACGCATTCAAAATTAGTTGTCACTATATTTATTTTTTCGAATGTAAGATGATCCTTCACGTATACAATAATTCCGCCACCCGATCTTTTTGTACGGCAAAAATAGTAAGAGTTGAAACCCGATATTTTGTATAGATTTACATTATTTTCATTTATCGACGTTTCACATAGCGTTATTATGTTAACATTTCGCAAGGAACTAGAAATAGTTAGGAGGAAAGTATCAAAATGTTTTGATAAGGATCGAATGTTAAGGTTATTGGCACTTATATTATTAATTCCTAATACATGTTTATTTGACCAATTTTCAGAATTGTGAGTACGTTCATAATCAATTTCTGATATGTCAAAATCTCCGTTCAAATCACCCATACTGAATAATATTTAAATATGCGGGAATAGTATGTAAACATGTGTGAAGATTTATAAAGGCAAATTATAAATATCAATGTTTTTATAGCAGTAAGCATTAACAATATATTCATAGTTAGATTTTGGTTTTGATCAGAACATATTTGGTTTAATAATTGACAACAATAAATATTTTTTCTGCATGTACAAGTAAACAAAGGATAGACTAACATCAACATACATTTCAATACTAGCGTGTTAACACTGTGGTTACCGGACAATAATTCAGAATATAATATAGTTAGAGAAGAAAAAATTTGCAAGGATATGAGATACTCATATTTCGTAAGTAGAAGACATATATTATTGAGCTTAACAGAAAAAGAGGTTAAGTATTTAAATAGAGTTTTGGTTAAAAGCATTGAATTTTGTTTTTTAGAATAAAAATACATACAAAACATACCTAATCGTAATCGATGCGACTTTGCGCGATATACATCATCGTTTTAAAGTAAGTGCAGTTTGTGTCGTTTGCTTTATGATTAGTGTTAAGGGTCATCTTGAAAGTAGTGTTTTGATATATACAGTTGCTACATTTTTCTTCTGAGTTTTTGTTAGGGCATTCCTTCCATTCAATGTAAGCAGGTCGCGCTTTTATCTTTACTCAAACATTTCAGTGCAGTGTGTCCAAATTTCAAGCAGTGGTAGCACTGCATCAGGGGGTTGGCGTCTACCACTCGTACTCTGCTGAATCCTATATTTATTTTTTACTTTTCAATGAGGTAAGACCTCAGTGCTCCGCTGGTTTCCAGTACATAATTTGTTAGTCCATTTTGTGATTTAGGTTTAAACATTTTTATTTGTTTTATAGTGTTTTTTGTATCATAATCCATAATATCTTTGATACCATCATTTTGGGTTTTTAAAGCGCCGATTATATCTTCTTCTGTCAGATCTGCCTGTACATTTGTTACGAAAATTTTGGAGTTTTTCTTTTTTAATTCTTCGGCAACCACATTTTTTTTAGCAATTTATTTATTTCATCCGTCAATTTTTCTGCGTGGACTTTAGTAGGGCAAGATATTATCAGTTTATTTTGAGCGGCTTTGCGAACTCAATACCTAGATTTTCACTGCAATACCTAGATTTGCTATTTTTATTTTTTTGACGATTTGATCTTTTATCGCGTCTGATGTCATATTCGTGTTTTCACTTTTAATAATCAATGAATATTTCGATTCCGGTATTTCTTTTAGTCGACTTGCATAGGTTTTTTTTTCCATATAACTCACATTTTCAATTTTTTTTTCTAATTTTTCTATTAGTTTGTTTTGCAGAGAATCGATCTCG
Source organism: Limnephilus rhombicus (assembly GCA_929108145.2). Classification (NCBI taxonomy): domain Eukaryota; kingdom Metazoa; phylum Arthropoda; class Insecta; order Trichoptera; family Limnephilidae; genus Limnephilus; species Limnephilus rhombicus. The sequence continues at coordinate 57,030,310 of OV815270.1, read as the reverse complement.
TTTTGAAATGAAGTTTTTTAGTGCATCCATTTTTCTTCTAGAAGTTTTATGTTTGTTTCTAGATTAGTTTTGGCCTTGGAGTCTTGTTTGGTCGATATATTTGAGATTTCAAGTTTTATATTCTCTATTAGTTGCAGCACGTCCATAATGGGTTGGGTTTAGTGACCGCGGTCACCTCACTCGCGGCAAATGCTAGTAGCGGTGTAACAATAAAACCTCTAATATTGTAAAGACGAAATTTTTAGATACGTGCACACACAACCGAAGTGGGCGGACTAATTGGGCGGCTTATATCAAATAATTTCATTATTAAACTACTTTTTATTCGTTTAATAAAGAAGTAGTCCGTAACATTAGCTGACGGCCTCCGTGGTCGAGGCGCAAGGCTCCCGACTAGCGATCCTGAGATCACGGGTTTAAATCCCAGCGTGTGCAGATAAATTTTATTTGATTGGTTTGTGTTTTCACAATTTAATCATTTAAAATTAAATAAAGTATTTTTGCGTCACGTTCCAGAGTGGAAGATACTCTCAGTATCTCCCTGGTGATCCACCAATTAAACAAAGACCACCAGTCAGAATTGAAACTTGATTGAAATGACTTAAGCCGTGTTTGGTGACTAGATCTGAATATCCAGTTACTTCCCAACCTCCTTTTTCACCATCTCTATCTCCTCTCCACTTACCTTCAGCCTCACAACATACCCCAATTGAGGATGCCATCAGTTCCTGTCTAGAGCCAGTGAGGTTCTTGTGAGGTATTCACATAATTTTTTTTATCAATTAGCACTGATTGAAACTACTCAACGTAAAGCTGCTTGAATATAATAACAGTAGGTACACATTGAACAATAAAATTCCACAATTAAAAGAGAAGAGGAAAAGTTTTTACGATTTTCTTCAAATGTACCTACATGTCCTGACTGAACTTATGCGTACTGTTATATTCATGGACATCGAGAATTAAAATTTGATTCAAGCTCTACAAGTATTGATAAAATAGTAGAATATGATAATTTTAGTTGAATTTGCCCGTCGTCTTTTCTAGCGATTCAGAATCTCTCTAATCATTTTTAACATACCACCTCGCGCGATGCAGGTAAGAAAACCACAAGACCGTGGAAAGCGCGATCGGCGCTTCTAAAGCTCTGTGCACTCGCTTCGATGGGTAGTATCGGGAGTAATTCATTGACATTATATAAGCTAGATTACCCGCAATAAAAAATCTAGTATGTTTTTCAAATTGATCACATTCGTAAAAATGCCAATGAGCGCTTTTATTATTACCGTGAAGATCCACGATTACGGTACATATGTACGTTGCTCTCCAGTCTGTTTCCTCCAAAGGAAAAAAGTGATAATTTTCTTGCATCTCTCTCACACACCTCACCGTGACGTCTCCGTGGACCCGTTCAATGCTACTAGTCGTGATGATAATTTTGAAAATATGGAATATTGAAAGTATACCCTTTACTTTAACAACACCAGGATACTCTCTTCACAATCTCGGTAATAAATATTTTGATCTGGGAGATATATTTCACCTTAAGAATAACCAGTATAAAACATTGTTTATTCCAATGGGCCACTTGCATGGATTTCATAACGACTTGGAAGAAATCGTGTGGTTAGATTTTTTTTACTAAGATTACGAAAATGTTAGTAAAAATTTTTAGAAATGTACTTTTTTTTATTTTTAAATAAATAAATCCATTATTTGGGCGCGTGACGTCACTAACATGAAAATGCCCCGTCTTCGAAAATGTTCCTATTAATTTTGTAAAATTCCACACTGATTAATTTTTTTTAAATGGCAACACTTTGATTTCAGGCGAATTTTTGAATTTGGCATTTAACGTTCACTAGATTTACTATTTGTGCTCTATGAATTTATCATTTGGTTTGACTTTTTGACAGATGTTATGAAGAGAACCCCGTACATTTTACGCTGTCGTTACGTGTTTTAGAGGTAAAATGGTAGTGGCGCTGATTTTAACCAAATCAAATTTTATAATATTCATATTATTATTATAATTTACAAGTACAGGTATATTACATTGGATTTAATAATATAGACGTTGAACATCATAATGATTTATAATCAATAAAAGGATCAAGGGAAAAAATATTTATGAGATGTAATACTTTTGGTATGCCTCGTTATGCTCCTGTGTGCTTTCTTGTGGAAATCGTTTTTTTTAAATGATTTTCGGCTATGTAATTATCGTGTTTTCTCACCTATAAAATTATGTCCCATCTTTCCGGTTTATAAAAAATGGTCTGATTTTTCGGATAGAAATTTTCAAAAAATCGCCAGGGTTTCAAAAATACGATTAATAGAATGTCTTAGAATATTTGCCTAAACCGTTTTTTTTTTTAATGTGATGCAAGTGGCCTATTCTTTTATACATCTAGAGATATAGATGCAAATAATCGTGGATAATTTCTGCAATTTTGTTTATACTGCATATTCTTCTTTATGTTAGACTTCTTATCATTTTTACCAATGTATTTTATTACATATTAAATGCTTTTGTTGTTGTTTTTTTTTATTATTATTAGGTCCTTACATATGAAATTGGTGTTTTATATGGGAGGAACATATAGTGGATTTTTTTTTTTAATATAATATATTTATTTAATCAAAGTACAAATGTACCATTGCTATCTATGCACTTTTGCCATCTCATAGGTAGTTCATCGATCCCTTTACTAAAAAACCATTCGGACGGGAATCAATAAAATCTTTGAAGGCGGTTTGGACTGCCCCATCGCAGTTGAATTTTTACCCTTGCAAGAAGTTATCCAAATTTCGAAAAAATGGTAATCTGTTGGGGCAAGGTCCGGAGGGTACGGTGGATGTCTTAGACATTCCCATTGAAGCTCCTGTAATTTGGTAGCCGTCTGTTGTGCAGTGTGTGTCATGAAGCATCAGTGGCCTAAAGCGATTAACCAGCCTCGGTTGTTTAACAGCTAGCTTTTCCATCATGGTTTGCAGTTGCTGACAATAGACATCTGCCGTAATCGTCTGGCCAGATTTAAGAAAGCTGTAGTGAACGAAACAAAAAAAACACAGCCGTGTTTTCTTTTGTGGCAACGTCGCCATACACATCATTAATTCTTTGAGCCGTTTCTGCAGCACTGGTGCCACGGTGGAACTCGTACTCGTAAATAACGCGATATTTCAAGTTTTCCATTTTGTAAACTAAGTGACGCAAAGAAAAAAAAATTAAGGAAAAAACAAATTAACTATAATATTCGAAACACAAATACATGAGTAAATAGCTGTATAAATTTGAATTTGGAATTAATAACCAAAGAGAAGATATTTGAGATCAAATTTGCCAGTACAGCAAAACGCCAATTTCATATGTAAGGACCTAATATATTATATTTTCATTATTGTTTTAGTTTTAAAGTATTTAAAAGTACTGTGTTACTTAACATATAAACAAAGAATGGAAAAGTCTTTTAGGGCGTGTATAAATAAATAAATAAATATAGTTACAAGAATAATATTGAAGTGTGAGTAAATTTCAAAAATTCAAAAACGTTAAACGTATATGCGCTGATGGTTTTGCTTTGTTCTTAAACACATGATGCTGCAGCTCTTTCTTACACACTAAATAACAATAGTCGAAAATGAGACAAGCGGTGAACGTATGTCTGCACTCCCCAAAGGAAACTTGCAATATTAATATATATCTATTTCACACGTAGAAAGAAAATGAAACGCCATCTCGTCGCCGTCGCTGAGCCGTAATTAGATACATCATGTGTCTGTTTCCTCCAAAGTACTACATTTTTTCCTTTGGAGGAAACAGACACACGTCCATTGTGTGACTCATCTATTGCCTCGCCATTATTTAATGTGTTAGAAAGAGCTGTACCTAGCGTTGTAAGGAAAAAAAGCGTAATTAAATCCTTTTTTGTGCCGTCACTGTACCGTAATCGTGGATCATCACGGTAATAACATAATAACAAAAGCGCTCATGTGAGAATTGATACTCTGGATGGTTGCTATTAATCGGATTTTAAAATGGGAGACAAAAATGCACTCTTCTATAAGTTGTTCTATGTTGTTTTTTTCCAAAATTACATTTACATTTCATTATTTTTAATTTGAGAGGTGTATATGGGTACCACCGCCTCAACCAACAAATCTGCCATAAGTCACCCCAAGGAATTTAATACGTTTAGTGACTTAGAAGGGGTCCCAGATTCATGGAGTGAAGTTTGTCTATATCTTGGTGGCGGATACGTTGGCTCACGTGGCGAGCCGGATCAGGAGAGACTGGTTGAGGGAGATTGACCTATTCAGCTGGACTCTCCGCCATGGAAGGAATAATTTAATACGTCCGTCACTCCTGGACACACTGACCCCCAGATTCCTGCCCACCCCTCATACCTTTTCCTTCTTAGATTTTCCTCTCCTTCATTTCCATAAAAAGACCCTCCGCACAGCATCCTCAAAAATGACGTCTTCGCTAGATAGACAACACAACCTTTTAAAAATTAATGCTCTATTTTACACTCCAAACTAAAAACAACAGTATGTTTGGTCCAATTTATATTCATATACTCGTATATATACGTATATTCTTCTTCTTTGTGTACCCTATCAGGTCCCCCTGACTCGACGTTGGCGATCACTCTTGAAAATGTCTCTCTATCTTGCGCTGCCTGGAATAGCTCCTCCACACTTCTAATGCCGGTCCACTCTCGTATATTTCGTTGCCAAGACATTTGTCTCCTACCAGGCCCTCGGCAACCCTCTATTTTGCCTTTCAAATATTAAATGGAGCAAGAGATACCTCTTCCCTCGACCCAGATATGAAATTTTCCTGATTTTTATTAATGTAGCAATTGTCTATCTGTTCTAGCCCGCCTGAGAATTTCTGTGTTGGTTATCATGTCGGTCCATGGAACCTTGAGCATTCTTCGATGAAACCACATTTAAAAAACCTCTAACCTGTTCATAGTATTTACTTTCATGGTCCAAGTTTCACATCCATACAGCAAGACCACACATAAAATTTAGCATTCTCTGCCTTAGTTTTAAGCTGATATTGTCATTGCAGAGGAGGGATCTCATTTTAATGAACGCAGTTCTTGCTGCTTCAATTCTGCACCTAACCTCTACACCTGGGTTAAGAGTCTCCGTGAGAATACTGCCGAGGTATCTAAATACTTTTTGACACTGCAAACATTTAACTGTATCGCTGATTTAGAGTGATCTAGTCGTCCAAATGTCATCCATTTAGTTTTCGTTGATTGTTAGGCCCAATTGCTCACCAGAATTATTTTTAACAATATTTAATAGGTCTTGGAGGTCATCGATACAGTCAGCTAGTAATACAGTATCATCTGCGTATCTTATGTTATTAATGACAACTCCGTTGATCTTCAGACCCTTCTCAGTTCTCAGTATTACTTAGGGCTATTTTAAAGACATAGTTGGAAAAGAGATTAAACAACAGTGGCGACAGGATACACCTTGTCGTACTCCACGCTGAATGGCAATTGCTTTAGATCTCTCATTCCCATGTCTTATTTCTACTGTTTGGAACCAATACAGGTTTTTAATGAAATTCTGGTCTTCGGTGTCAACGTTACAATCCGCAAGCATTTTCATTAGGTCAGCATGTTTTACCCCGTCAAATGCCTTTTCGTAGTCAATAAAACAGGCAAAGACTTCCTTTCTTTCTTTCTTTCTATATATATATATTGATATATTGTGTATTGTATGAAAATTGGTTCGTTTTAAGAATCTGTATAATATAATAAACTCAATGCAAATTTACTCTATTTAGTGCTAATAAATACTTTTGACAACTTTTTGACAAGTCCCCTTTGTTTAGGTACATCTTTTTTATTGTAAATAATCCTATCTAAATTTTATGTTCTCTGTTATTATAACATTGATATTATTTTTTTTTGTATAGTAGCAGTAGTTTAGTAACACATAATAGAATCCTTGCCACTTTGTTAAATGTTCATTTCTACTTTGTAATTATTGATAATCTCCTGTGTACCACTGTATACTTATAATATCATGTACTCACTTCAATGTAAAAGCCATGCTATGGCGTTTAAATAAATAAATATGTATAATATGTGTATTGGTTCGTTTAAGGAATCGATTATTTTTTCTAAAAAACTAAGATTCAGCACTCAAATCAGTTTGACTTAACATTATTCAAGCAAAGGGCCAGCCTTGTGAATTTTCAATCAACACCATTTAATTGATATTCCCTCCGTACCTTATCAGCAAACCTTATGGGAAACAAAGGCAACCTCCGACATGTCACATTGAGGAACATCGATGTACGAATAATTGATTAAACCCCGGTGAGGCTTTTACTAACTGGAGTTGGAACCATTGTGTCGGCTACAAAACATGTTATTTCCGGCAGACTAATATTAATGGAGGTTGTCTTTATACATGTTTCCTGTTTGAATGAATCTGTGTATCTGATGATATTCATTAGAAATAAAGACCTATGCAATATAAGCATGAATTATTCATTTTAAAATTCTCAGGTTTTTTAAAATTGTTTTGTTTCCTGAACATTACATTTTTAATGCAATTTTGTATGCAAGAATTGAAAGAGATGGGATTGGGCGCGAAATTGAGCGATCTGAAAGTATGTTGCCTGTTGTGTGCTGATGATGCGGTGCTGATTTCTAACAATATGGAAGATCTACTGGAAGAATGAGTTAATGATGAATGTAAGTAAGTCAAGACTCTAAGGTCATGGTCTTTGAAAGAGAGTGTACGAAAATAGTGTGCAATATAGTTGTAAATGATGAATACTTGGAGCAGGTAGATGAGTTTGTGTATCTGAGTAGTATTTTTACGAGAATGGGAAGGCTGATAGAGATATTGAAAGAAGGATAAATGCAGGTAACTCAATTAATGAAGGACTAAATGCCGTTGGCGGTAATAAAAAAACTGTCAAAAGAAGCAAAGCTAGCAGTCCAATGGAGTCCTGGCACCTACCCTGATGTATGGCAGTGAGGCATGGAACTGGCAGAGGAAAGATGAAAGTAAATTGAATGCTGTTGAAAGGAGATCCCTGAGGCGGATGTGTGGTTAACCATGTATGATCGTGTGAGAAATGTGGATATCTGCAAAGAATGTAAGGCTGATGAAAGCATAATGAGTAAGATTAAGAAAGGGACCCTCAGATAGTTTTGGCATGTAGAGCGAATGAAAGAAGAAAATAGTGTGAATAGAAGAAGAAGTCGGGGACGCCCGAGGAAGACATGGTACGATCAACTACGATCAATTCAAATAATAAAACTTGTACAGCGTGTCCTTAGAACGGGGTACCCCAGTAAGGACACATTTTTCTTTAAAAAACTGTAAAAAAAAAAATAATAATAAATGAATAAGTGAATCAGATACTTGAGTACGATGATACAGATGTCAAAAGTCAGAATAATAGAAGGGTATGTATGAGACGATGTATGAATGTGAGTGAGGCAAAAAGTGTGTGCCAAGACCGAGTTGTTTGGCGGTCCGTTCTCTTTGCATAGCTCTGCGGGGAAATGGCCTTATGGTTAGTTAGTTAGTTACATTTTTTTCTGTATTCTAGCATAGATTTTTAATGCTAGGTCAGCAGGTCACCTGACTCTTGGATACTTGGGGTATTCTTGGATACTCTCTTTCCATTTCCTCGGGGAAAATAGAAGGTAAACATACCTTTCCGAGAAATGAAGTATTAAGAAACACATAAAAAACATATTAAATGAAAAAATACACTTTGTAATACACCACCTTTTTATTATTAATATTTAACAGCTGACCGGGGGTTCGCTCGGCACAAGCTTCGTCAGGGCTTATTATATTAACTAAAGCGAATTACATACAGACACATACATATATATGAAAATAAAACTATGAGTTAAAGAGATGGAAATAGATAAGAAGACACCGTATTGTGACAGGAAGGGGGGGGGGGGGTTTAAACAGTTTTAGCGGAACAAATTAGGCAACTTAGGGGGTAAGGCTTTTGACTCGCAATCCGAAGGTCGCAAATTTTTTTTTGATTAATTTGTGTTATTTCACAATTAATTAATTTAAAACAATAAATAGAATATTTGCGGCATGTTACAGAGTGGTAGGCACTCTCATTATCGCCCAGATGTAAGACCAAAATGTAAAATTGAAAAGTAGCTTGAACTGGCTTTAGCCGTGTTTGGTGACCAGATATGAATAGCCAGTTACTTCCTCACCTTCCTCTTTCTCATCTTTTTCCCCTCCCCACTACCTTCAGTCTCACAACATACCCCAATTGGGGATGGAATAGTTTTACTGACTCTAGACGAAAGCGTCTTAGACTCTTACGAGGTATTTCATATATTTAAAAAAAAGATTATATTTGTAACCGTGATAGTAAGGGAGATAAAATGATTTCTATGAGACCTATGTTTTGAAAATCGAACACATTAGTCTGAGGCAAAGATATTGAAATATAAGTAGATGTGCTGTCTGCTGTTTTTACTATGTGGGTCTGCGCTTCTGGGTGTCGTCGATATTGTTTACCAATTAACAAATAAACTAAAATAACAAATAATTAACGAATAAACCAAACGAACGTTTAACTAAATGAACGAATTCTTTCCTTATTCAAAATATATTGTTAACCAATATTAATGCACATTTTCAAAAAATCAACGAAATGAACAAACTCTTTTTGTATGAAAACTACGCTAATTAGCGCGTAGTCCGGCGACAGTTGCGCGGACACCATAGCATATCTCTTCTGTATTTGAATATCTTTGGGCTGAGGTGTAAAAGGAGGTATTGAAGTTGTGTGTTGTTCAGTTGTCCGATCTCATGTACTGCTCATGTAATTAGTAATAAGCGTAATAGAAAGACATTCATTATACTACCAGTATTTTTTGGTATTGGGTGATTTTCCTGGCAACTGTTATCCTTATAAATATACCTTTAGTATAAAATCATATATGGAAAATAATTTCTCACAATATTCCAAGATTATTAGGGTTGCCGAAGCCCATCGCTTTTGTGCTATAAAACTCTCGTTTGGTGTGCAATTTAAAATAAACAAATGAACTGTTTGTTTTGCTGAAAGTTGCTCATCTATAATGTTCACGTTTGTAAATATTTGGGCATTTTCTAGGAGTTTGCATAAATTGAAAGCGTGCGGTGTTTGCGAGTGTAAATAAGTAATGTGGTTTGTTCAGATGCAGAGCAAAATAGTTTGGTACTGAGCTAATTCTATTTTATTGCACTGCACCACTAAACGAGGATCAGCGGGTATCAAATTCGGTCAATATCGACATTTTCACAATAATAATATAGGAACAAGCCTTAAAAACTCAAAAAGTAGAAATCCTAAACTCAAAAACGATTTCATATATGAATTAAAATGCCATGCCGACTGTAACGCCACTTATATCGGACAAACGGGTAGAGCATTCTCAACTAGATTCAGGGAACATAATATAAGATATTATAATAATTAGAACACCTTTCCAGAATTCGCAGAACATCTCTTAGTGAATAATCACGTTCCACTTAAAAACAAAAAGCCTAAGCCATTGCGTATAGGAAGAAAGGATAATAGAAAATTTGCTTGAATAATTATAAATCAATAAACGAACGAATGACCCTAACTTGACGCCAATTAAATAAAGAAAATGATTTATTCCCCACTCCTTGGTATATTTACACAACCCAAACAAAATATCGCATTTAAATAAGTCATAGGCGTAACGTCATTATTTAACAATTAAGAAAACATTAACATTTGTTGCGCACAAAACAGATTTCGAAGTACCCCACATAATAGATTATCTAGTGTGTCAATTTATATCTCAGCAAATTGGTTTGGTTTAACCGGTAATAAATCAATTTAGACACATTAAAAAAATTGAAATTTAGAATTATATAAACAAGTCGTCTCAAAGTGGTTTATTCACAGAAAATGGCCTTGTGAGCCGAAACAGCTGTCACAAAAATAAAATCTAAAATACTTACAGAACTTAATAATAAGTTCAATTAAAATAAAAAGTTCAATTTAAATAAAAAATTTATATATTTTGAATGTAGCTATTACTTTGTGGTTATCCATTATAGAAAAATGAAACAATACAACTTTGTATAAACCACTTATATAATGTGCAAATCCGACCGGTTTCGGAACAAACGTTCTTTCGTCATGGAAAGCTTTTACTAATTTGACAGTTTCGAACAATGTTTTATTAATATTAAACAGCAACAATATTAAACCAGCGTTTTATACAAAAAAAAATATCGGTAATTTTTTGAGAAATACTAAAGATAAAGACCATAAATTGACTAATTTCGGAATATATAAACTCAAATGCAATGATTGTCCCTCATTTTATATTGGAAAAACAACTCATTATTTTGAAATCAGAATCAAAGAACATTTAAGGTGTCTTAATAATAATAATTTTTCTGAGTTCGCTAACCATATCATTTAAAATAACCATAGTTTTGAAAAAAATACAGGGCTAAATATTCTTCATATTAATCATAAAGGAAAACGTTTAGATAACTCAGAAGCTTTGGAAATTAAAAAATCCCTTAAAAATAATGAATCTATTATCAACAAACAAAAAATATTGTCATATAGCCCAATCATGGATTTGTTCCCCTACCCACCCACTCTACACTAATACCTACCCACCCAATCTACGTTATTAACTAACAACGGCTCCACCACCTACCATAATAAAACATTGTTCGAAACTGTCAAATTAGTAAAAGCTTTCCCTGACGAAGGAACGTTTGTTCCGAAACCGGTCGGATTTGCACATTATATAAGTGGTTTATACAAAGTTGTATTGTTTCATTTTTCTATAAAAAATTTAAAAATCCTACGTAGTTGACAAATAACTGCGTGAATAAAATCACGCTGTATATCAAAACCATCATGTATTAAAACCAATATTTTTTTTCTGGATAGATATATATTTTTTCATTAAATGAAAAATAATCTCTTTGTATGAAGCACTTATTTAATCAAAATTATCTACATGTTTAAAAACCAATGGTTTCTTCGTGAAGATATACTCGTCATGAAAATTAACGATAGACGAACAAGTAAAAAAAAAATAAGTTCAAAAATAAGTAAAAAAAGTACAAAGGTACAGTTCACACGCGGTAGAAGTGAAACCTTCATAAAACTAAAGTAACAAGAGTGAGGAGGCTACAAAGCACCCCACAAAGAGGAGACCGATTATTCTATCTTGTTCTATCGCAGGCTAAATCCTTCAGATGTATGTGTTTGTCACTTTTTAGTGTCGCTTTTTCGTTTCATTGAGTTTCAAATCACAACGGTGCTAAAGAAGTTTTCACTTCAAAAACATCAAAACATAATTAATTAAAGTTGTTATAAAACGGGTATATTTTTTTCACCAAGAATATCTAAAACAACGAAATTGTTAAATATCAAAACATGACATATTTTAAAACATTGCTGTATTATAAACACTTTTTGAGAATTTCAGGGATCGCAGGCAGCACTTAAAGTTTCAGAAAAATCGGCCTAGGTAGTATTCTGTTTTACGTCAATAGTTTAATAATATTATAGAAGAGCTTTCATGTGTTTACTTATACTTAAACAATTGTTACTTTATTGCTTCACAAGAACATTAAACTGTATATTCTTTCTTTGCGGTGTTAATAATAAAACAATGCTGTGTTTATTTCTCAAGAACTCGAAAATGTATCCCCATAAAAGTTATAATGCTTTTAATCAGTTTTACAGCCCCAGTGGCTTATATTAGTAGTAGAATAGTAATGGTCCAAGCATTTTTCTTATCGGAAGGTTTTAATAAGTTTGTGTTTCATGACTACTGTCACGGCAGAGTAATAAAATAAGTTAGTAAGTTTAATACAGGTTTAGTTTAACACAGGAAAAATCTATTAATTATCAACATGTTATATGAATCTCTGATGAGACAACAATTGGTCTGGCGACATTGAAGTACCCACCGTCCCCCCCCGGTATAGGCAACTTATGGTCGCCCCTTCGGAGTTCTCGCAAGAATCTAATTTTTTTGAATAAACGGCTCTACATTTAATGTAACGAATCTAGACCTTCAATGTCCCCTCATACTGTATTAGGTAGCGGTACGCGGGCGCGCCTACAGGACTGTACTGTAATGGTCAATCTCTACAATTCTAAAGCCCATGGAGGCATCAATGTAAAGCAGTGAGCCTCATGGACAGTCAAACAAGTTAGTTACATTTTCCACATCTCCTTCCCCTCCCCACTACCTTCAGCATCACACCATACCAAAATTGGGGATGCCATAGTCTCACTGGCTCGAGACGGTTGGGAGCAGTTGGGACTCTTGTGTTATATTCAGATATAAAACTTATATTACATTCAAGAAGGAATATTTAGCGTTTTTTCGCTGAGCCGACTGCACATATAAGTAAGTCGCATTTCGTGGTTGCCGCATGCTACTTCGGAGAGTTGAAATTATTAGTAAAAATATTTTTACAACGGCTTTTCACTCAAGATGCCTTCAGATATAAGTATATCGATCTTGGTTGTACGGCCGTATATCCTCTTTGCATACTTACTTGAAGAAAACATCTTCTAAACTTTCGGCCGGACCAATTGTCGCCGGACCAACTGTCGCCGGACCAAATGTCGCCGGACCAACTGACATGGAACCGAATCCTTTACATGTTTCATGTAATGTTAATGTATGTACCCAATGGTACTTCTTACCATGTTTCACTCCAAAAATCTGTGTTTTCAACATCTGTATTTGGTCATCCGCCTCCAAGACCTAGACAAACCTCACCCCATGAAACCGGGCACCTCTGCTAAATCGCCAAACGCAGCGAACCACTTGGGGTGACTTATGGCAGAGGTATCCAATTAAGGTTCCCCGGGCGGCGGTACCCATTCCCGCCTCCCAAATTGAAAATTATTCAGTTTAAAATAAAAGATTTTGAAAAGAATTGTCAATGTTTCTGCATTGAGTTTGTTATAGATCAATTTTACTGATATTTTTTATTTTAATAATAGGTATCGTGTTGTAATATCGTGTTTAAAATGTCGTGTTACAAATACACTACAACAAACAAACATTGCTTCAGTGATGTGAATGGTAATATTACCATTTTTTCATTAGAACCTTCCACAAGGTGCTTGTGGCAAAACGCAACATTTAAAAAATCAACAAAATTTCAAAAGAGCCCATTTGCAATATTTTAACAAAAATCTTCAATACGAAAACGTGTATATTAAATATAAACTTGTAAAGCATCATAGACAAAACCTTAGAGGCTATATTAATTTGTTTAAAACCAGAAAATAGGCCAAATATGTTGGTTGGAGGACTCAATCGAAATCTTATTTTTGCTCTCCTGAACCATTTTGAAGTTTTTTTTTTTTTTCATAAGTTTTTATTCCGGTAAAAAAGAAAATAACATTTTCACTTACTTAACAAGAATATTGAATTATGTACTTTTTACATTAAATTACATAGTTTTTACATTACACAGTTTTTACATTTCATAACCTTAGATTACATTAGATTGCAATAATAACATTTACATGATATTATATTACCATACGATATTATTCACTATCACTACTTTGTTTTTTGTGAATAAACATAAACAATTTTTTTTTGAATTTGCACACACTTTTTTCGTTTTTGATATCATCTGGAAGGCAATTATATAAATTGCCCCCCTCGTAACTAATCGATTGCTTACCGTAGTTAGTATGAATGGTGTTTAAACGTATGTTATCGTGTTGTCGTGTAAAATGTTTGTGTACTTGGGACGTTTTAATGAATTCTGTGTTTGTATGTATGAGTTTTTTTTATTTATTTTGTATATAAGGACACATATATTGTACTCGCATAGTTTTCTTAATATTAGCAGTTTTGTTTCCAAATATAATTTTTTTGTGGATGTTTTGGATTCGTAGTGAAATAGTTTTTTGATTATCTTATTTTGAATTACCTGTAATTCATTGATGTATGTTTCATACGCATTTCCCCAGATTTCAATCAGATAATTTAGGTGTGAGTGTACGAGACTATAGTATAAACTTTTTTTTAATCTAATTGGTAAAAGATATGATAACCGGCTAAAAACGCTAATTAAGGGTGTGATTTTATCTTTTACATTTTGAATGTGTTGTTTAAAAGTTAAATGCTTATCGATGCACAGCCCAAGATATTTTTCCCGTTTCAGGATTTGCAAATCGTTATTTTCAATTTTTAATGGTACATGTGGAGGAATTATTTTACGGTTTGAACTTAAAATCATGTATCCTGTTTTTTTTATATTCATTGATAGGATATTTGATTGGAGCGAACCGCAAATTCTTTCTAGGTCACTTTGTGCATTTTCTAGTAGTATGTTTAGATCTTTACCCCAGTAGAATATTGCAGTATCATCTGCATATAAGAAAATTTCACCGTTTAATTTTAATTGAGAAATATCATTGATATAAATTTGGAACAGTAGTGGCCCTAGTATGGATCCTTGCGGAACTCCATAGTTTATTGGGAGGTGCTTACTATTTTGATTGTTAATGCTTACGAATTGCTTTCTATTGCTAAGATATGATTTGAGTAGATTAAGAGCAGGACCAACTACATCAAGTGTCTCGAGTTTCTTGAGAAGTATATCATGGCTTACCGTATCAAAGGCTTTTTGAAGGTCAACTAGTATAGATAAGATATAATTTCCACCATCAATATCACTCCTAAGTTTACTGATTAAGTCGTTTATTGCCGCAAGTGTGTTAGATTTTTTCCTAAAGCCATACTGTTTTTTATAAAAGAATGATTTTTTTAATAGGAAATTGTTTAATCTTTCGTAGATTACACGTTCAAAATTTTTTGATAAGATTGGTAAGATTGAGATGGGCCTGTAGTTTGAGGTATTTGTTTTGGACCCACCTTTGTGAACTGGTTTCACCTTGGCAATTTTACAGCTGTCTGGAAAAGTTCCCTCTTTAAAACATTGGTTAATCAATTTTGATAATATAGGAACCAATTCCGTTGAGAGACTTAGCACTGTTTTGTATTTGAGTTTATCGTAACCGGCACTCGCATTTGATTTCAATGATTTTAATATTTTGCTTATTTCTAATTCTGTTGTTGGTTGAAGATATAAAGATTCTATACTATCGTAAACTAATGTTATTTCATTGGCCGGTTTGTGTACGACATTGTTACGTATATTATTAGCTAAGGAGAAGCCAATGTTGCAAAAGAAATTGTTAAAGTGGTCGCATATCTCTATATTGTTAGTGATTATTTCATCATTAATTATTAATTTAGTACAAAAATTATTCGAAGTATTAGTTTGATTTTTAAGAATGTTATTCATTAACTTCCAAGTTTTTTTACTGTTATTTTCGCATTTTTTAAAAAGATCACTGTAGTGTCTTTGTTTAAAGTTTCGTTTTTCTGTAGTAACGTTATTTCTTACTTTTAGGAAATCTGCTTTCAATAATATGTTATTGGGTTGTCTTTTTAATTTCAGATGCAATTTATTTCCTTTGTTGATCAATTTTATAAGATCTTTGGTTATCCAGTCTGGATTATTTATATTTTTTGTTTTAATTTTAGTGGTGCTGTTAGAATTAATTTTATTTGTGAGGTAGTTTACAAGATTATCATAATTTAATACCGAGTCATTATTCATATTAAGATTAAAAGGATTTTGGATGACATCATTCTTTAGATTATCAAGATTAATATGTGTATATTTTTGGGATGATTTTAAGGATGTACTCTTAATATATGTGTGAATTACATCGAGGAGTAGTATATTATGATCTGATATAGAATTATCACAGTTCGTTAGTGAGTATGATAGTTTTGTATCGGTAAGTATATGATCTATTATTGTGTTCGTATTTTCTGTGATGCGTGTGGCGTGTTTTTTGTTTATTTTTTTCAAAATATTGTAATTGTTCAATCTAATTGTATTTGTGTATTTACAAGTTTGTGTATTGGTTGGGTCGAGCAGATTTATGTTGAAGTCTCCAAATACAATACCTCTTTTATATGATTCTAGATGAGAGGATAGTGTCTCCAGGAAGTCTTTGAAAACAGTATTTGGTTTTTTATACACTAGGCCTATATTTAGATTAAGCTTGTTTACATGAAGCCATAGAAAATTATTGTCGGAGTCGCACGTGTTATTAATCACATCGTATTCTAAGGAATTTTTTATGAAAATAGAGACTCCGCCACCTGCTCCCTGCGGCCGGCAGGATGCTTCGTGTTTGTATCCTTCTAGGTTGATGTACTTTAGGTCCGCTTCTTTGAGCCAGGTCTCACACAAGAGGATGATGTTGAAGTTTGAGATTGTAGATTTCAGTAGGCATTTAATATCATCGAGTTTACCTTTCAAGCTTCTCACATTTAGGTACATAAAAGAGAGTGAGGTTTGTCCTTTTGATGTAGTTGGATGTTTGTGGCATGTTTTTTTTTTATTCTGATGTGTTTTTTCAGTTTTTCTGAAGAAATGTTTTTATTAACAGATAAGGTCTCGATGGAAGGTTGTTTACTTATTGCATTATTCATAAAAAAATTCTTTGATTTTCCGGATATAGTGAGTTCCTGTCTTTTATCTGATTGAGATTAGGACCATTTTCCGAGTATTTTCTTTTCATCATATCGATTATATTTAATCTTACTAATCCCATAGATTTTGAAATGTTTTAATTATTTATTCGGTCATAAAATATTGGCCCAATGAATTCACAGTTAGTTTTAAATAGAGCAGTATTTGATTGTATTTCAGTGTTAAGTTTAAAAATATTCAAGTGATTATTTTTTGTTTAAATAAATGAAGACAACACAAGCGAAACTCAATCGAAAATCTGGAAACAGAAAAATCAGAAAAACATATTGACACCTCTGGGACTCGAACCCAGGACCTCAAAGGTAATTTCCGGGCAAAGGTAATTTCCGGCAAGCAAGAGGTCCTGGGTTCGAGTCCCAGAGGTGTCAATATGTTTTTCTGATTTTTCTGTTTCCAGATTTTCGATTTAGTTTCGCTTGTGTTGTCTTCATTTATTTAAATATTACAATTTGAGGTTTTACTCATAAAGTTAAAATAAAAAAAGATTATTTTTTGGTACAGAGTATACAATAACATTTATATTTTGGAGATTATGTAGAAGATAGTACAGATGGCTAATTATATTCTTTGGTGATTTTTCATTACTGCCGGTAAATATAATAACTACATCTTTTTTAGTTAAGTTTTTACAAGATTGTACTATGGTTGAAGTGTATTTGTCTATTGTGGCACCTGGATATATGTAGCTGTGGTATTCTACATTGTTGGTGCTTCTTTCAATGGTTCTTCGCATTTGCCTCGCTCCTTCCTCTCCCGTCTCCAAATATGGGAACTTTAGGTTTTTTTTCCGGTGATGGTGTATTATTCAGAATATTCTCATTTTTTAATGGAAGTGATTTATTTCCAGGATCCGCTGTTTGTTGGAGTAAGTTCAATTTTTTTAAATTTTATTTGATAAAATATCAAACATTTTTATTCAGCAATGTCGGTCTCACTGGGTAGCTCACCTGTGCTAAGGCCTCCAATTTATAAAACAAAAAATTATACATAATACATTAAAAATAATATAAAAAATAATGCTGCGTAAAAAAAGGAAGCTAAAATCTAACTAAAAAAGAGATGAGACGAAGTATGAATGTGAGTGAGGCAAGAGTGTGTGCCAAGACCGAGTTGTTTGGCGGTCCGTCCTCTCTGCCTACCCCTGCGGAGAAACGGCGTGATGGTTAGTTAGTTAGTTTGGTAAAATGTATTTTTTATGATGTGTTTTATATTGGTTTTGTGTGTTACGTGTATGTGTTTTACTATTATTATGGTATGAGATTTTGGTAATATTGTCTTCTCTGTTCTTTAATCCATTTTTTAATTTTGAGTTTATTTATTTATTTAATTATTTATATCTATATATTACAGTTTACACCTTATTGTTAACATTTTTACATATGTAATATATTTTGAAAACATTTTTACATATTAATATTACATTTCATTATGTTGTGTGTTAGGTAGGTTTGAGAAGGTGAAACTGTTGGTCGGTAATATTGTATGTTTCGTGAACACCTCACTAGGAGAACCTGTGCTGAGGTGTTTACGTGTTTATGATTAAGTGTGACAGGTACAGGTATTTATGTGTTGTAGTAGAAAGTTAGTTTTTTTTTTCTTTTTTTTTTACATTTTAATGGTAATTGTACATAGATTACTTAGAAGAATATATATATATATATATATATATATATATATATATATATATATATATATATATATATATATATAAGGTATATATGTATATTATGTGTACATATGAATAGTTGGTAAATTAGTATATATGTATGTATAGTTTGGTTATGTTTGCTTAGGGATTAAAGTATTTTGAATAAAGTGAATATCTTTATTTTTGATCCAGGCTGTGATATGTTTTTTGTGGATGTTTGTAGATGTATTTGCAAATAGTTGTTGTTTCAGAGTAATGGGCATATAATTAAAAAGTTTGGTTGCATAATACTGAAAATGTCTTTGACCGTGTGTGGTGTGTGTTATTGGTATGTTCAGGGTTATATTTGTTAATGACCTGGTTTTTATTATTATTTTGGGTTGAATTGGAATATGGAGTTGGTTTTGGAGGAAGTATAGCAGAGCAGATTTGGCATAAAGTTGTTTTATTGACATGACTTCTAATGTTTTGTATATTTCGGTTGAATATGTGTAGAAAGCACTTGCAGAATTAGTTTAATTATCGCCTTTTGTATCTTTTGAATTGGGTCAATTGCTACATTTGTATCACTTCTCCAAGCCAGTATTCCATATGTCGCAATGGATTGAAAAAGTGCAAAATATATGGATCTGAGTATTGTTAGTGGGAAAATGTTTTTAATGGATTTTATTAGGTGCATGACTCCTTTTAGTTTATTTGTGATAAAAGTTAAGTGTTCAGTCCAGCGTAAGTGTGTATCAATAATAACCCCTAGGTATTTTGTTTGTGTGACCCTATATGCTCGCATTGGCAATTGGAAGAAGTTTGTTCACAATCATGCAGAAGCAGGTCTATGTTTGATGGAGGTTGACCTCTTTGTGTAATACTATGTGTGATGTATTTTGTTTTGATAGTATTGACGGTAAGCGTATTACTGTTTAGCCATTTTTTGACAACTGATAAACTTTTTTCGGCATTTACGAATACATCTTTCCATGTGGCAGCTTGACAAAGAAGAACTGTATCGTCAGCGAAGGTCACGATTTTACCTTCAATTTCAATGTCACATAGTTCATTTATGTAGATGAGGAATAATAAAGGGCCAAGTACACTCCCCTGTGGGACTCCGTACGTAATTAAGAGTGGTTCACTAATCTTGTTATCAATTTTAACTTGTTGAGTTCGGTCAGATATGAAGCTTTTAATTAAGTCGAATTCTACTCCGTTAATACCAATGCTTTTTAACTTCTTGAAAAGTTTTTCGTGTGAGATTGTGTCGAAGGCTTTACATAGGTCTAAATAAATTGAAATAATTTTTTTCTTGGCATCAAGATTATGTGTGATGAAGTCCGTTACAGTAGCTATTGCATGTTCTGTGCTTCTGTTTTTCCTGAATCCATGTTGGTTTATCGACAGTATATGTTTGGTTTCCAGATAGTGTTGAAGCTGTTTCTTAATAATTTTTTCCAAAATTTTTGAAAAGGTATTTAGTAGCGTAATGGGTCTGTAGTTGTTTATGTTATTTTTTTGTCCTGATTTAAAAATTGGAATGATAAGACCTTTTTTTAGTAAGCTAGGAAAAACTCCATCTTTTAGACTAAGATTAATTAAGTATGTGAGTGGTTTGAGTAGTTGTTGGCTTACTGTTAAGATAGTTTTGGAGTCCACACCATCGGGTCCCGTTGTTGTGTTATTCTTTAGTGATTGAATTATTTTATTGGTGTCTTCTAGTGTAATGTTTTGTAATTTGAAGTGTCTGTTCATATTTTCATTGCTGATGTTAGTGGCAGTGTTTTGAGGTTCCTGAATATCTTGGAGAGGCTGTGATTTTTTTATATTTTCAGCTAGGCTAGCTCCTATATTAGTGTAGTGCTTGTTAATATAATTGAGGATACGTGTAAGATTGTCGTGGAAGTGGATTTCTTCATCATCAATAAGTAAATTTTTTATGGTATCATCTTTGTTCTTCTGTGAATGCGTACTTTCCCTCAAAATTGACCATACGCTTTTAGGGTCATAGTTAGCTGCTATAAGTTTATTTTGATAATACAATTCTTTGGCTTTACGTATTATTAGAGAACAAATGTTTCTGTACCTTTTGTAGAAGAAATAAAGCTGAGTGTCGTAAGGGTTCAGTTTAACTTTTTTGTGTAGTTTGTCTCTTTTTTTAATGCTTTTTATAATGCTTTGGGTAATCCATTTTTTAAGTTTACTTTGCGGTGCGGGATAGGTATGTATATCGTTTTGGTATTTTGGGTAATGAGAATTTGTAGATGTGTTATGAAGAAATTCCAGGCCTCTTCTGCCGTGTTAAATTTTGTAAGATGTTCCCACGTTCGTTTTTCTAAGCATTGATTTAGATTAACATAATCAATAATTTTTTTGGCTGTATTATTTTGGAACGTTGATTTTCTAGTTGGCGAAGTCAGGCCTATCATAGTTGTGTAGTGATCTGTGATTGTGGATTCGTATACAGCACTACATATTTGACTTTTTGATTTAACCATAAAGTGATCTATACAAGATTCTGAGTCTTTGGTTACTCTGGTAGGAGTGTTAATGGTGCTTATAATGCCATGTTCCAGAAGCATCAGTTGGTAATCAATATTTTGAGGGTGACCATTAGGAAGTATGTTTATGTTTAGATCACCAGCTATGATGATGTTTTTGTATGAAGTGAGTTTTTTAAGGTGAGAATCTAGAGCTATTATAAATGGTGAAATGTTATGTGTGGAAGGTGATCTGTATATAGCGAGGGCACACGTGTCTGAGTCGATGATTATTTGTAGACAGTTAGTATTTATCAAGTCGATTTCTGAAACAGAGGTGTTAAGACTATCATGTATGTACACAGCAATCCCATCATTTTGATTTTTGTTTTTTAATGTGTGGTACGCAGTATAATTTATTTTATGTTTTTTTGTAAAAGCGGTTGATATCCAAAATTCCGTTAGGATTATAATTTTGAAATCGGTTTTAAAGTTGTTTAAGAGTATGTCAAGTTTGTCATAGTTACGATTAAGTGATCTTATATTTTGGTTAAGTAGTGTCAGAGAGCCTGGATTGTTAAAAATATCATCACATAGTTTTGAGTCATTGATTTTATGATGTTGATGAGAGCTATTTAAGTTCATTGAGAGTAAATCAGCCATGATGTAATGTAAATCAGGATAGTTTTGTAACGAAGTCTGAGTGACCTTCATTAGTTACATAATTTTTTTAAGTCATTTTCATGTTTTATTTGTATAGTTTTTTCCCCCGGCCCTTTCCGGACCAGCAATTTTCCGGATTTAAACCAAACGAATTGGAAGTTTTTGACTTTTGCTGATTGCTTCGTTTTCCAAAGTAACTCTTTGTAGTACGGTGTTAGTACTTCACCTATGTATATGGGGGAGTTTGGAATTAATGTCTTGGCCGCGTTTTTGAGTG
Organism: Limnephilus rhombicus; assembly: GCA_929108145.2. NCBI lineage: Eukaryota > Metazoa > Arthropoda > Insecta > Trichoptera > Limnephilidae > Limnephilus > Limnephilus rhombicus. The sequence continues at coordinate 57,008,613 of OV815270.1, read as the reverse complement.
TTAAAAAGGAATCCCTAGTTTTCAGGCTGTGGAAGGCAGCACGGAGTTTGTCCGGGGTGTTGTGTCTCCGGTCCTGTGTTGAGGTCACCATTCGCAGATCCTGCTGTAACAGGGGCATTCCCAGGGAACTGGCGACCCGAAGTATCGCTTCCACAGGTGGTTCTCCCGGCTGCAACTTTACGCCCGCCATCTCTATGCTGTCAAAATGTTTATCCTGCTCCAATTCTGCCAGACGACATTCTAGAGAAGAGATTCTGATGTTTTTATTTTCATTTTCCTCGCGTAGGTATTTGGTCTCTTTGTGAAGATCCTCCATTTTTTTAAATCTTGTAAGCAGATCTTCGTATTGGTTGCAGGTGAAATCACTGCTTCTCTTTAGTTCATTGATTTCTTCTGTAAACATAATTTTTATTTCCGTAATTTTTGAATCAAAGTGTTTCGTAAGGCGCTCATAGAGGAAGTTACTTTCTTCATTAGATATAGGTACGTCACTCGCATTCGTATTCTGCGGAGCGTCCTTGATCTTTTGTTTGGGAGCAGTCTTGTTTGAAGGTATGTCATTTTCATCTGCGTCGCAAGGTGTTGCTGGTTTTCTTTGTCTGCTCATTTTGAATTATTGTAGTGATTAGTTTTGTAGATAGATGGTGCTATTGTTATTTCAAATTATATTAATAAATGTATTAATTCCAATTATAATAATAAAAGAAGAAAATAACAAAAATTGGTCGGATTCACTCGGGTTCGAACTGAGGTCGACAGAACCACAGTCAAATTCGATGGCCACTGGGCTATTTCGCTAGGTATCGATATTGACTTTTATTCACAATATAAACTGTAGTGATTAATTTTGAGTATGAATTTATTTTTGTTTTCTTCTATTTTATTTTCAATGGTAAGACTGTTGAATGCTTTTATAGCATGATATTTATAGTGCCTTTGTCCAAAGCTTGTATTCACCGTCGGAGTTTTTATGTTATTTTTGTACGGTTGTCTTACTGGTCTGTTAGTGATATTTTGAAATTTTTAATTTTTTTTTTGTCGAAAACGTAGTTTAGTAGAGTTTTAACTTATAATTGGCGTATATCTAGTAAGTCACAACTGTTGAATATTTGGTCTATATCAGTTGGTCTATGTTATTTAAGTATTATCTTTAAGATCGTTTTCTGCGCGATTTCTAAGTGATCGATAGCTGAGTTTGTTGCTCCTCCCCAGACAATTATTCCATATTCTATTATTGATTGACAAAGTGCAAAATTTTCATTTGCACTTTGTCAATCAATAATAGAATAGTTGTTTGTTTTCATTTGTTTTATTTTATATATTATGTTCCTTATGTTTAGGAAAATGTGTATTGTTTTGAGGAGTGTATTTGTGAATGGTTGATATGATGTGTCCATCTTAGGTTATGGTCAATTACAATTCCTAGATACTTTATTTGAACAAAATGGGCCATTTTGCCATATGATTTCGTTTTTATAAACATAAAAATGAAAAACATCCCGTTCTCAGTTAGTTAATTGGGCGTATCTCCACCATTAATGGTATGTTAAAATGTACTTCCAAAATCCCGTTACTAGAAGCATTAAATTATCCCAGTACCTCATAGCAGATACCGTCAGATTGAATTAACTGATTGAATAAAGCATTCGACTGGAAAATGATTATCACATTTCCAGGGTGTTTCAAATACATCGTTTTATTAGATTTTGTTGATTTATCTTCTTCGCGTCGGTAAAACTATCTTCTCATAAGTGCCTCGTTTCAAAAGAACATTTATCTGTCGCCATCGTTCTTGATAATTTCAGAAATGTGATGAAACATCAGCAAGAAAAAAAAAATTAAGTGATAGGCAAAATGCATAATGTTACAATTTCGAAAATTTCATTCGACCTATTCGTCTGTGAAGTTATATTAAAGTGTGTCTAAGTCTAAATGATATCTCTTCAGAGTCAATGCTTTTTTTAGGGTCTAAGATTTCATACCAATCGGAAAAAGCATAAAAAATGTAACAACGCGTTATATATAAATCATGCAACCATGAAAAGGTACCTACATTCACAGGCAGTCTTTGGGTTTTTACGCACTGGTATCAACAGTTTTGTCTATGGAGATGTCAGTGACAAGAACTGAAAACGTCATTATTTGCCAAAAACACGGAACGACCAGGAGCTCTCGATTGTGTTATTGAGGCAATTTTCTGTCAGATTGTGATGACTGATGACAATCTCACCAACAAAATAAAAAGGTCGTATTTCGGATTCTTTTCAACCCCACCTGAAATTTGGATGGGATTGTGAGCTGTTTGCTGCCTGGTGTGAATGCACCATACTTGAAAGAGAGTTCCAGGTCTCGTCCAAGGCCCTTTGTAACACAATATTATGGAAATATGGATCACTAAGTGTGTGATCGCCTGAATTATGGATTTGGACACTCTTTTCAAGAATCAATTGGATCTCGAAGGATCGTTGGACCGATCCTGTTTGCTACAAGTGACAACAAAAGACCCCCTGATAAAGCCATTCAGATTAGGATGTAGGGTGTTCTAGGTGTAACATGTTTTTTTTTTAAATTTTATAATATAACCTTTGATCGCTGACTGAAAACTTTGCTATTGAATCATAAATTTGTAACACCTTCATTCCGAAATCGCCTATACATTGGGTACAAAACCTGAGATAAGCAGTTCTCATTGTTTCTTTTTTTGTTTCTGCTGAAATAGGCAGGATGGCGCCCCAACACTTTAAAATAAATCACATAAGATGCCTGAAACAAACAAAACATCCTTTTCTCAATTTTAGCGTGTCTTGATCGAAATCACAGTCAATCAAAAATCACTCATGTTGGAGTTATATCAGCTTTGCGAAAGTTGAATTGAAATCATGAATATATATTTAGTGTGTTTCACATAACGCATTTGCAGATGTTTACGTAGGTAGAAATCGCTTATTATCATTGTTTTATTAGAACCTTGCACAAAGTGCTTGTGGCAAAACGCAACATTTTAAAAATCAACAAAATTCCAAAAGAGTCCATTTGTCATATTTTAATGAAAATGATATCGACGCTGGAAAGGATAAATGGCTAAAGCGCCACTATGCTAAATGTTCAGGAGAGCTGTTTGAAAGTTTAAAAAAATCATAACTCTGAAAACGATTATCTGATTTGTTGCCGCTTGAAAATTATAACTGCATTTATAAAACCTAATCAATTGCAATACATATATTTTTAATAATATTAATAATTCTGAAGATAATGGCGCTTTAGTCAAAAGTGCCTAAAAATTTAGGCAGGAAAAATGACTAATGTGCATGTTTATGTTATTTTCACACGAGGATGAATAACTAAACTCTTTGTTCTACACATTAATACGAGAGGAAAAATACCTTACGGACAAATGTACCAATAATGTAGTGAGGAATAAAAGCTTATCATTAGAAAATTAATAGATATTCCAAGCAATAATGGCTAATGATCCACCGTAAGTGATATCTTGACCGACATAAAGACTTACGGACATGACGAATACATATTTAAACTATGGTCATTGGGGTATTTTATTGGTTAAAAAAAGAAAAAAATATAAAAAAACACGAATTTTATTATATTTCGATCGCCAAAACATTTGTACTAAAGTTGCTTTCTACAATTTTAACTTTTCAATAATATTAATTTGAAATAAAGAATATAGTATCATGTTATAATACGCTACGATGAGCAAATAACGATACCTATATTAAATAATATTTAACCCTTGAAGTGTAAAGCCAGAAAAAATGGAAAAAAGGGATTAATGGCCTACAAATTATACTTTTCAATTAATATAAATTTGAAATTAAGATGCCTTATTTAAAAAAAAAACAATACGCTACGATGAGCAAATAACGATATAGTATAATATTCAACCCTTGAAGGGTGAAAGCCATTAAATATGATAAAAATGAATGGCCTACACTCTGCAGGCCTACAATTTTAATATAAATTAAAACAAGCTAGAAAAGTTCAGCTATTTATTTCAAAGAACACCAAAATAAATAAAGACACTTTGATCGACTGTTAATTATCATGATCTGGGTCTTCAATGTCTGATTCCAAAAGCATATCTTTAAAGTTATTAATTTTGAATTGTTCATAGTAAAATTTCAAATTCTTCCACTGGAGCGTTGCCGGCCATGGGATATTTTACGAAAATTTTGTTTTCATGCTTTTTAAATGTGGTAATTCTTATTTTGTTAATTTTTCCAGCAATACTTTTGAAATACCTATCACTTATCTTGTCCCAGCCAATAAAATCTGAGTAGGATACCGCTTCCACCGAATAGGGCTTCGGGTTCTTTCGTGCGAGTTCAAAAACTGTCACCAACTGCAACGCTGTCCAAAACGTTGGCTAAAGAAGGAGGTAGCGCAACACGGCATAATACCCCAAAAACTAATAACAAAATGTTTTATTTTTGCTTTGTCCCGGGCAAGAATCGCTGTACAAAACAAGTTTATTTGTATTGTTGCGTTTATCCACCTGTACAATGTATTTTGTAAGTATTGTTGCTATTTCGTTTGCCCTCATGTAAAACAAAAGCCATCTCGTGTTCCACTCTCATAAAAAGTAAGGTTAAATACGGTATATTTCTGCGAATAATACAGAAGCATAGACTCGTCGTGAGGAGTATTCAAAACTGTAAATCAAAATTCTCGTACAAAGTATATATTTATTCTTTTCGTAGACTTTTTGGTGATATTTAAATCTATTTAGACAGTCTTCTTTTTTCTTCCAGTGGTGTCTTTTTAATTCCTCATCTGTGTTGGTGATGAAATATGATGCATTTTAAGCACTTGTCCTTTTTGAATATTTTTCCCCAACAATATCTTTTTCTTTGGATGTCTTGTCTTCTTTGTACAACCTGTAGAGATTACTTTCATTTTTTAATTCTTACCCAAAGTATACTTTTTTAGAATCTCTTCTACAATAATGAGATGGCACTGCCGGTAAGTTTTTATGTAATCTCTTGCGGAGTGTAATAGGTCGGCTTTTGTTTTATTAGCAATTGTCTTGCATCTCATATCCATCTTTGAAACTCCAAAGTCAGCATAGGATAGGGTATAGTGTAAGAATCGTTGGCTAATATCAAAAGTATTCAGTAAGAATTTCAGGCAAATTTGTCGTCGCCCTTCCCCTTCGTTTATAAAATAAAAGTACGTATGGTTACGTCGGCTTAGCTCTTTGACTCTTTTTCTTTTGACTTCTTGTTTTTGCGCCTTCGCAATGAGCCAATCACGCCTCTTGGTTGAGTCCAAGCACCAAAAAAAATTGAATATGCTTTGTCTTTTCTCGCCTGTAATTTCACTACAACCTTTACCACAGGGTTTGTCTTTGCAGGTATTATTTTTCTTTTTTTTCTGGTACTTCAGAACCATCTTTTCCCTCATATTTTTTACCACTTTGAATTAAAATTAACTTTTCCTTTTTTTATTGATGCGTTTTCTTTTTTTCGCATTTTCGCCAACCTTTCCATCTACATCGGTTTTATTTTTTTCTGAAAGTCTCTTTTTAGTCGATCCTTCTTTAATATTCCCAACTACGGAGTCGGAGCTTGATGAACCACTCCATGACGTGGAATTCCACTGAAAATTTAAGGCATCTTCATCATCTGACAAAAAGTCTAAATGATTTTTTTGCATTTTATTCCTGAGGCTTTTGAGTGCCATTTTTTGTTCAGTTTTTTTAGAAGAGCTCGTGTTTTCTTAAGAGCATTCCTTTGGGTTTTTAAGAGACATGATTCTTCTCCATAAAAGTGGATATCTTCAAAACCTTCATTGTGTCGTTCATTAATAATTGATGTTTCAACGGCAGTAGATTCTGCAATCGGTTCAAATTCGTCTGTGTTTTTTCGTGGGGGATCGTTAATATTAGAGATTTCCGGTAATCTGGTAACTTCCACATTTTGTTGAATTTCTGGAACAAAACTGTTCTGTACTTCAGCACGGAAAAGCATTGATTCAAAAAGATTTGGTAGTTCCAAATATGTCACAGTTTCGTTCAGCTCTACTTGGAATCCCATTACGGTGTATAGTATTCCAGGCTGGATATTCTGTAATCATATAAATAAGTGAACCTAATTAGAATTAAAGTTATGTGATAATTAGTGTAGGTATATAACTTTACTTATTATAACAAAAAACAATGCAGTATAATATTTTATGTATGTTTATTATTACTAAATATTTTAGTATGATTTTATAAATAACACTAACACATAATATTATAAATTGTACATCAGCACATGTGACGTAGGAAGAACTTAATTATACATTATTAAGCTTAATTTTGCTACTTACCACACTCGTGACAAAGCTTACACAACAGAATAAATATATCCGATGCACGAACTCGTAACCTGCTTGTAACCCGCACTGTTCTTGGACGACTAACGCGCCCGTGGAATCCGGAACTATATTTATAGGTGGGTGCTTCCGACTAAATCGATGGTAAAATGGTAGATCTAAGCGACATTAGCAAAATGACGATCAATATATTTAAAATTATTTATTCGCCAAATCAACTGTAAAACGTGGCAAGCATAATTAACTACAGCGACAAATCTTTTTTTTTTTGGAAAGGAAAAACAGCTAAAGCGACATTGTTAGTGATTTTCTATATGACCTATTTGACTTAACAACAAATTTATTATTAAAACGGGTAGGGAAGAAATACTAATGTGAATTATGTACTTTATTACGGTAGGGAACGTGTGATTAAGTAACTTCCATAGCCATTTCATGGTAAGGAAAAAAATCTAATTCTACAAGTTATCCTAAAACATGGAAGGTAAAAAAAGCTTACAAACAATTTGGATAAAATTCTGGAAAGGAAGAGTGATGTAACCTTCCACCACACCTAATCTATGATGACTTAAGTCGCACTCATATTAAAAGACCATATTTGCTGTCGTTTAAGTCGATGAAATTTTAAATAAGTAGCTATTTTGTGGTGACTAAAGCGCCATAAAAGTGCTCGGATCGCAATGAAACTAGGACCAATCGACGCAGAAAAAAAAAACTAAGTTGGACTGCATATATAACTCATATTCACCCGATGTGGCATTTTAGTCAGTCTTCCTTTCCAGCGTCGATATGTTTTTTTTGTCGTTTTTGGGGTGTTATGCCGTGTTGCGCTACCTCCTCCTTTAGCCAACGTTTCGGACAGCGTTACAGTGTCCGAAACGTTGGCTAAAGGAGGAGGTAGCGCAACACGGCATAACACCCCAAAAACAGATGACAAAAAAACATACCATTTTCATCTCCTCCTTTAGCCAACGTTTCGGACAGCGTTACAGTGTCCGAAACGTTGGCTAAAGGAGAAGGTAGCGCAACACGGCAAAAACAGATGACAAAAAAAAACATAACATTTTCGTTAAAATATAATTTTCATCTCCTCCTTTAGCCAACGTTTCGGACAACGTTAAAGTGTCCGAAACGTTGGCTAAAGGAGGAGGTAGCGCAACACGGCAAAAACAGATGAAAAAAAAAAACATAACATTTTCGTTAAAATATGACAAATGGACTTTTTTGGAATTTTGTTGATTTTTAAAATGTTGCGTTTTGCCACAAGCACTTTGTGCAAGGTTATAATAAAACAATGAAAATAAGCGATTTCTACCTACGTAAACATCTGCAAATGCGTTATGTGAAACACACTAATAACAAAAATACTTTTGGCCGTGAAAATTTAAAATGATACGGTTTTTATTTAATTTTTGCAGATAGTATATAAGAACACACTTATTCGGAAAGAGTTCACAAAACTAAAAGTAACGAACCGCGAGACTGAGCTTGTGGGTGATGAAGAGATCGGAAAGAAGCGATTGGATTAGGAAGTAACCAAGAGAGCTCGAGGCTGCACTAAGACTCACCGGATAAACTAGGTAAACAAGTTAGGCGGAACCACTTTGGGTCGCAAAGTTTTGAGCCAAGTAGAGTGGATAGATCTGGTTGAAAAGGCACTCATATTTTGTATTTATTTCACATTTGCGCCACAGAAAACTCAAACATACAAAAGCATTAATCAGTTTTCCCGTACTCAACATCTGTATAATGCACATGAATACTACACCTATGAATCGTCCCTTCCAAAACACTATTGTATTTTAACATACGAGTATTATCTCAAGTATTAGTTTACGGATAAATGATTGGGTTTCTAGTACCTACTCATGTATTTTGTATTGCAGAATAGCGTTTCGCGGGCTTTCGGGACCCAGAAATTGAATGTAGGTACTCACGGATTATTAATAATATTTGGCTGATTTATAAAGCGCCGTTTTCGTGAAAAATCACCGCAAGGGCGCTGAATTGTCTAATATAAAAGGAGAACTAATGTCATAAAATAAACTATATTGTATCTATATCTAATTTAGTAACTGTTATGTTTTTCAAGTTCATAATGTAGACTTATTATCATGCTATAGAAGCTTATTTATTTCTTACTTGAAATAATATAATTTCTTTTCCTTATTCTATAATGACACTGCTATTTTCTCTATTGAATTCCGGAGCTGAAACTGTAGCTATATACTCGTATGTACGATAAGCTTGTCACTATTCCCCTCAAGTAAAGGTATTGAGTTCGCAGATGACATAGCTTTTTTCTTATCATCCAAAATTATCCCACCCTCCGTCAACTATCATAATAAAGCCGTGGATGCCCTTTGCACAAGGCTCACTTTAAATGGTCTTGAACTTCAGTCCAAAAGAGTCAAAGTGTCACCTTATCAAACCGTCATAAAAACCCCTCCGTTCAAATTTTATTAAAAAACTCTCCAATCCCAACGCCTCCGAAGTAACATTTTTGGGAATAACATTTGATAGGAAGGTCTTGCCGTATTCATAATATAATTACTAAATGCGAAAAAAATATCGTCAGATCATTGACTGGCGTTTGGTGGGATGCCCACCCTTCTTGCATTAAGTTACTTTACTTGTTTGGATAGTTTGTTAACCAGAAATTACTTTATTGTGATTAGTTTTAAGAACCATATGATTCTTTTTTAATCTGTTGGTATGTATTTTAAATAATAAAATCCTCCATCGCGCATAAGGAGAACCAAAATTAATATATAATATGTACTTACTTTTTTTATATGAAACTAATCTAATATAATTCCAACAAAAATTAATAAACATTTTGGTTACCTCAGGTAAAATCAGTTCTCACGAACACATTCAAATCGATTTTACATGCAGGTTTTCCACTACGTTGAAAATAACTGTCAGATTTTGTAACACTCCTGAGAAGTTCTGATAGTTACCTTAGTTCTGATAATAATATATGAACCAAATCATTGTTGAACGAATTTTAATATTCAATTGACATTTTTATAACTTGATATTAGAAAGAGCATGGAAATAAAGTGAAAAATACTAATAATTTTTTTTTTTTGTCAATCGTGTTCACATTTTAACACTGTATATAAATGCTGCGAATGCATTGTAAAAGATGGAACGAAATACAATTCGATATTATTTTGATTGAATAAAATGGTTGAGTACCTACTTTGTTCCAGAGCATCATTATTATGTTCTTCGTGATTCAACACTAAAGCAGGTAACGCATGGGTACTGAAATTTCACTGAAAATCTTTATCTTCCTACCGGGATTTGAGAGGCATATTTATTAAAATTTTCGAACATAATATATAATTATGTTACGTATTTTTCGGCAATACATATTTGTGAAATTTTAATTAGTTAGCGTCGACTCGAACCAAAGTTTGATTTTCATGGGGTAGTGATTACTCTCAATGGTAACGGTAAAGAGGGGAGGGGTGAAAGTGCGAACGAAGATTTTTGGAAGTATAAAATATTAAGGAGATGAATTCATATATTTTTTTTAATTTTGTGAATACGGCACAAGTATCAAATGTTCTCAAAGGCCAGGAGCCAATGAGACTACGGCATCCCCAGTTGGGGGTATGTTGTGAGGCTGAAAGTAGTGGGAAGGAGAAGGAGATGGAAAAGAGGAAGGTTAGAAAGAGGAAGGTTAGAAAGAAGAATGTGGGGAAAGTGCTATTCAGATCTGATCACCAAACATGGCTAAAGACGTTTCAAGCAAAGTTTCAATTCCGAATGGTGGTTTTACAACAAGGCGATATTGAGAGAATCTTCCACTCTGGGATATGCCCCAAACTATTTAACTAACTAACTATCAATCTACGCGGTCTTGGCACACACTCTTTGCCTCATTCACATTTATACATCGTCTCAAACATATTCTTCTATTATTTTGACTCTTGACATGGCACGACTCAAGTACCTGATTCACTTGATCATGTCATGTCTACCTCGGGAGTCACCGATTTCTTTTATCATTCACATTTGCGTAAAATATTCTCCTTACACTTCGTTCATTCGCTCAACATGCCCAAACCATTTGAGCGTCCTTTTCTTAATCTGATCCATTAAGCCTTGCATTCTTTGCGGATCTCCACAATTCTCACACGATCATACATGGGTTTACCACGCATACGACTCAGAAAGTATTCATCTTTCACAAATATATTGCACACTGCTTTCGTACTCTCTCATTCGAATATCACGACTTAAAACTTACTTACACTCATCATTAATAGGTACTTCGTTCATCCTAGATACGAGAGACATCCTAGACAAAGTAGATCTTTCATATGGTTAGAAATCAGCACCGCATCATCAGCATACAGCAGGCAACATATTTCAGATTACTCAATTTCGCGCACAATCCCATTTTTTCTCATGCTGCATATAAACTATATATTATTTTTAATGAATAATTGTGAAATAATGCAAAATTATAAAAATAATTTTTATTTGCGCATACCGGGATTTGATTTTAAAAGTTGTGGTTAAAGAATCTACCAAAAAAAGTATCTGAATAATTTTAGTTATGCTCCCGTCTGCGTTTTATCCATAATTTACGGAACCAATATTCTTTCAGACGTTTGGATAAGTGTTTTTGATTATAAAAAGAAGGTTTCACGAAAGCGTGCAATGCTAAAATTGTTATGCTTACTAAACGAAAGCATCGCAGCCTGATCTTTATCATATTATAATAAACCGAATATGGAACACACACGAAAAACAGTAGGTATGTCCGTAAAAGTTTATGCCTTTACCTGAAAAGGTAGTCGATGCTTGGCGTTCATGCGAAGTCAGTAATACCGATATGATATCGTTTTATGACATCAGTCACCAGTCATAAACGTAGCTGATAAATTCCCATTTGTAGGAGCCAGCCTTATCACTTACAGTGGGTACTCGCGGCCGATCAATATCTAGTCAAGGTAGCGGGGCCAATCATATCCCGCTTAAAGCGCCCGCTGGTGATTGCATATCAGGAGTTGGGAGATAACCAGCAAGTACAAGTAACATCAAAAGCTGCCTTCAAGTCGCGATTGTCAAAACAACCAAATATAGAATTGGCGGCGACCCGTGCCCGATAATGCCCGGATATAGAATATACACAACAATTCTTGGATAAAATCCGCGATTATTTACTGAACTTGTTAGGGCTTACACGATGTACCCACAAAGCGGAAAGAATGGGGAAAATCAAGGGATGCCGACTAAACGTATTTTCTTCATTTTTCAATTTTGCTGGTTCATCGCATTAACCAACAAACACGCGAACTCGCGATAGTTTTTTTTAACTGTTTCGACACCGTCGAACGTAGTGATCTCACAATAGATGTTGAAGGGAGTGTCACAATGGATGCTGCATGGACGGCGTTTACTTTCCAACCAATGATGACCAGGACATACTGAACCCCAGATTCCTTCACAACCCTTAAACCATTTTCCTTCCCAGACTCTCCTCCCCTTCCTTCCTTAAAAAGCCTTCCACACAGCATCGCCAAAGATAACATAGGCCCTAAGGGAATTATTTTCCTCGGGGCCTCCTGTGTGGAGCTCACGTAAAAAAAACACTCTGTTACATGTTTGTATTTAGTCGGCATAAGGTAGATAAGTTGACAAAAGAAATCGTAGGCAAGAATTAAAATTTTCGAAAAAGGTACAAGGATGAATGCTAGGTACTAGCATAACGGCCGGCGTAGTCCAGCGGTAAGGCTCTTGACTCGCACACTGAAGGTCGCGGGATCGAATCCCGGCGTGGCAAATAAATTTTATTTGATTAATTTGTGTTATTTCACAATTTATTCATTTAAAATAATGTATAGCATATTTGCGGCACGTTATACTGCGTTACGTTATTAGGCAGGCCGCACACATCAGATAAAAATCGGATCAGACAAAAATTAATACGAAAACCGGATTGGTTATAATACCGGCGCCACGCCCGTTGTCGGACCTGATTCTACGGCCGGCGCGGAGTAATGAAAATAGGCCACGCCTGATATTTGCGGCCGGCCTTAGCCATGTTTGGTGACCAGATCTGAATAGCCAGGTAATTCCCCACCTTCCTCTTCCCTATCTCCTTCCCCTCCCCACTACCTTCAGCCTCACAACATACACCAATTGGGGATGCCATAGTCTCACTGGCTTCAGACGGTAGCAGTTGGGAATCTTGTGCGTTATTCATATAAAAAAAAGAATGATAAAATCATACCTATGTACATACCGATTTCATTTGGGGGCATAAATAAATCAAACCACACACGTTGGGGTCTGTCTGTGAGTGATTTTAGCTCGGCTTGTTCAAATTCAAACCTCATTTTCATAATTGGAACTGATAGTGTCGAGAATGACAAGGGATAAAGTAGGTACTTATCTATAATATGATATTTTAAAATATTTATCTTTATTTTATTTGTCATTTTCAAAGTAGGGACTGATGGGTCAAGAATAAAGACCATCGACAAAGTACATATCTGTAATTTGATACATTTTAGTTCACGTTTTTCTTGTTTATTCTGTAGAAGTTGTCTTTCTTCTGACTATGTATTCTTTACGTAAACTTTTAGCTTCACAAATCTAACGGCAAGTTTTCTAAATTAAAAAGAAGCTATAATTAATAAAATATAACATTTTTATAGCACAGCCCTTTTCACGAAACATAAATTGCGATTACGTGCTGCGAAAATCGAACTCGAACCGTCCAACTCTTAGCCGAGGGTCCTACCGCCAGCTATATCTCAATAATTAAGACCGTTAGAAAAAATTTATATCTCAAGATTTACAAATATAATTCAAAGACGTTTGATTTATGTACACAAAAAGTCCATCGGAACAACGTTTTAATCGCAAAGTATTAGGTAAGTTCATTGGGTTGTTTGAAAAAAGTTACCTATACATATGTGAAAATCTAGGAAATGTTGAAAGATTTAAATATCTTGTCATTTAAACAAATTATTTCCTTCAATGCTTGATTTAAATCTACAAAATAATTAATTAATGGCCACACACCAATTGAATTTATAAGAAAAAAAAACCTGCAGCCTGCTACACACTAGCAAACAAAATAAATGATACTAGCAATTAAAAACCCACTCCGCAGGTTTTTGCTGCTAGGTCCCGCGGGCGGCTTCTACATTCGGCTTCGCCCAGTTTGAGTGTAGGTAACATTTTATAAATCCGATAAAAAATGGTTCCAAAAATAGCCAGTTCTTCGGATCCACTGTGATCCAGTGATAGCTAGTCACTGAGTTAAAGTAACCAAGTGAGAGGCAATGATGCCATATGTAATCTCTCCGTATCCGGATAGATACTTAAATTATATTATATATTGGTTTTTGGCAAGTTACAGGGAGAAATTAACCCCTTTGTCTTGCAAACTGTAGTAATGTCACCTGATGGATTATTTTTTGGCCGATGTTCGGGTTACCTTGGGCAAGATGAAGGAAGTTAATATTTTTTTTTATGGTTTGTTTATCTGTAAGTGGTATACATTTTGTATAGATAAACACACACATACATACATTTTTTCATACATCCGTGCATGTATGTATTCATATACAACAATTATGTATACCATAATAAATATATATAAATATTTATTTATTTTTTATATAAGAGAAAAAAGGTAAGTTTTATTATAGCCCGCGCATCAAGGTGGATGAAGGATGGATATGGGCAGGCGGTGAAGGAGATTTTCATCGGGACTTGATTGCCCGAGACACGAGATGCTTGGATTTGAATTTGAAGCAAGTTTGGAGAAAAATGTTTTGGCTAGATCTATTATGTGTTTTTTAAGTGGAGGGATTTTCGTGCCTGAATTAATAATGCTATTTCGGACGAACCAAGGGCTTTTGGTGAATCTTCTAAGCAAGACATTTTGGAAGGTTTCTAGACTCTTAGTATTACTTGTGGCCCAAATTGGGGCGGCGTAAGTCATAATGGGTTGCAATTTTGATTTGTAAATATGAATTTTGTTCTGTAGTGACGTTTGACTATTATAATGTAAAAGCGGATAAAGGGCTGCGGCAGCGTTTTTGGTCTTTTTAATTGTATGTTTGATGTGTGTGTGCCATGTAAGTTTTTTGTCGAGTGTGACTCCAAGGTATTTGACGTTATTTTGCCAGGGTATTGCTTGGCCGTACATGGAAACGTGGCCTTTAGGAGTGCTGCGAACCTTTCTTCGTGAGAAGAAAATAGCAGCGCTCTTGGAAGGGTTCACGTCTATACGCCATTTGTTATAAAAGTCTTGGAGTATGTTTATGTTATGTTGTAAGCGATGTGTGATCATCCTGGGAGAACTGTATCGAACCATAATGGCGGTGTCGTCAGCGTACAAAGCTTTATACGAATGTTGGTTCTCTGTGAGTGGTATATCGTGTATGTAGATATTGAAGAGGGTGGGGGAAAGCAGGGATCCTTGCGGGACGCCTGCTGTCATGAATCTGGGAGTTGAGAGTGCATCTCGGATCTTTACTTGAAAAGTCCGGTGCCGAAGAAATGATTTTAAGATACCGAGGAGTTGGGGATCGATGTCCGTGTTGTGCAATTTGAGAAGCAGTCCGTTTGACCATACTTTGTCGAAGGCTTTGGCTATGTCCAGGAAAATGGCGCCAGTGGACCGTTGGGAGTTGAAGCCGCCTAGAATCAGTTCGGAAACTCTGAGCAGTTGATGAAGGGTTGAGTGTTGAGATCTGAAGCCATGTTGTTCATCAGGGAGGGTTTTCACCTCGTGAATGTGCTTTAAGAGCCGAGTGAGGAGAATTTGTTCGAATATTTTACCAACATTTGAGAGAAGACTGATGGGACGATGGTTCTCACAGAATTTCGGGTCCTTCCCAGGTTTTGGGATGAGAATGACATGCGCGTGTTTCCAACTTTTGGGAAAATAACGCAGTCGGAGTGCGGAATTTATGAGGCTCACAATAGCAAAAATGCTTTTAGGGGGGAGGGCTTTAAGGGCAAAGTTTGTTATGCCATCTGGACCGGGAGCTTTTTTGTTGCTGCGGTGTTTTATGGCCCTTCGGACTTCTGAAGGGGTGGTGAAATGTACATTTGTTCCGGGAAGGGAGTCGAAAATTATGTCTATTTGATGGTTGACATTTGCTATATGGACTGGGTCGGCGTGCTTGGAGCTGGGGCTAAATTGAAATTCCAGATTATCGGCAAACGCCTCCGATTTATCTTGATCGTCAAATATGAGGCCGTTTTCGGTATGAATGGGATGGTTTGAGGATGGGGTAGTTTGGAGAGATTTGCATAATTTCCATAGGGAGCCGTCCTGTGGATTTATATCTTGAATTTTTTTGTTCCAGGTGGAGTGTGAAAGCTCGGAAAGTTTCTTTCTAATAAGTGCTTGAATTCTATTGATTGTTTTTTTGACTGAGGGATTTCGGTTTCTGTGCCAGTGTCGACGAAGATTGTTTTTTGTAGAGATTAATTCCTGGATGTCGATTGGGAGGTCACTTTTAAGATTAAGGGCGGAACGTTCAGGAAGAGTTTTAGAGTCATCGGTGATGGAAGATTTGATTATATCGGCAAAGTCGTCAACTGCCTTGTCTAGTTCGGGGCCGTCAGAAATATTTTGAGGGATTATTGTTTTTTCCCCAACTCTGTGAGTGAAATACGTCCAATCAGTTTTTATAGATTTGCGCGGTGACATTGGAGTGGAAAGTCGATTAAGAGTGAGCAAAACAGGATTATGATCTGAGCTTAGGTCATTTATGGTTTCGATACTGTAGACCCAGGGTAATTTGTGGAGGAGTGCAATGTCGAGAACATCGGGTCTAGCCCCGCTGTTCGGGAAATGTGTGGGTGCAATTGGGCCCGCGATGAAGAGTTCAGGATGTGCGCTAGCATACTTTCGTAAGATACGCCCATTTGTGTTAGTAATCCTACTATTCCAATTGGGGTGCTTTGAGTTAAAGTCCCCAGCGAGAATAGTAGGAGTGTGGCTATCGAGAAGGGTATCGAGGTCTTTTGGATCAAGCTTATCTTGCGGACGGTGATAGATGGAGTTTATTCTTAATGGGCCTGAATGTTTTGTATATATTGTGATTGAAGTTGACTCAATAGACGACAACGTGGGTGTAATGTTGTATTTATGGGCGATTTTCGATTTAACGAAAATGGCAGTGCCCCCGCCTCTCGTGTTTTGGCGGTCGTTTCTATATAATGTATAGTTTGAAAGTTTTGGCATCTGTGATGGGTTGAGGTGAGTTTCATTTACAAGTAAAACATCAAGAGCGTGTGTATTTGCAAAAATACGTAATTCATGTACATTTTTTAAGAGACCATTAGCATTCCAAAATGCCATACGTAGCACGGAGGGCATGGTAGTAGAGCTAGCCATTTACACTGAAAAAAGTGAAAAAATCTGAGGGGCGGCGGAGAAAATGATAGATATGTAGTCTGCCGGTGAGGTGGCAGACTGAAATTTGGGGATGAGGTCGGAAAGAAGATCGCCAACCTTGGAGAAATTGAAATTTTTGAAAAAATCAAAAATATTGAAGGGGGTGGAAGGAGGTGTGTGGGAGGTTAACGTTGAGGGAGCTGAGGGTGATGTGGACGTTAATGGGGTTTGGGCAGTGGCCTGCGCGTATTATAAAGAGGGATTTGTGCTATGCGAGGTGAAAGTGGCATTACGTACGGTTTGCAAGATGGGTTGTGGAGACGGTCTTTTCGGACATTCCTTATAATTTGCCGGATGGGCTCCAGAACAGTTTGCGCAGGTGGCGGGACCATCTTCTCTCTGCTTCTTGCATTCCTGCGTGAAATGATCACCCGCGCACTTGACGCAGCGGGGAGGCAGGTGGCACATCATGGATGAGTGTCCAAAATGCTGGCAGCGGTGACACTGAGAAGGAGCTGTTTTTTTATTAAGATACTTGACTCTTATCTTGAGGTGAAAGAGGGAAGTGAGGGAGAAAATTTTTTGTCCCGCCTCACCATGATCCAGTTGTACAAGGACTAGAGGAATGTTTTTCCTGTCTGGCCCGGATCTCATCCGAGTTACAGAATTAACTGGGAGGTTGAGATCTAGAAGTTCAAGGCGGACCTCTTCTTCGCTAATTGTCGTCGGAATCCCTCACAGAACCGCCTTGGTTAATTTTTCTTCTGCAAGCTGAAATGTATGGAAGGGGGTTGTGTCCTCTTGAAGCATCTTTGTAGCCAGCCGGTATTTAGAACCACCCCTGTTGGAATGGCCTTTGCGTTAATTATATTAACCCCAGCGTTCAAGAGGCGCTTTTCCAGGAGACTCCAATTTTTTTCCGATTTTATAAAAATTGGAGGGATCTTAATAGGCCTCGTTTTTGTGGTATCGGTTATATTTGCGGCGGAGTCAGACACGGAATTTAGAAGTGGCGGTGGTGCAATTTCATCGTCTGTAGCAAGGGCGGAGAAACGATTTGAGGTTTTTATAACTTCTGTGGACGGAGGAGGAGAAGCGCACGCCCTTCGTTTCTTGTGAGCTGGAGTCACCCATAGCGGGGGGAATGAGTTTACAGAAGAGGATGGAGCGGTTGATGTTGAGCTGGAGGTGGTTGTCGAAGAGGTGGGAGCTGTTGAAAAGGGAGCAGAAGTCAAGGTGGAAGTGGAGACGGAGGTCAAAGACGTAGCGAGGGTGGGAGTTGTTGTTGTTTTTAAGGAGTAGTCGGAGACATCTTCTTCACTTCCGAAGTGCTTTAGGTATAGAGCAGTTGAGCGTCTGGACCTCGTTACCTTAGATTTTTTTGCCAAAAATTCTTCAAGTTGTGCTTCTGTAGCACCCACGGCGGCAAGTTGTTGGTGGAGTGTAGACATCGAATCCAGGGTCTTATGCGTAGGTCAATAGTAAGGAAGGTAGACTGTGGAAGGTCAATGTGTAAGCGGGGGTCTGCAGGCTTGGATTTGGTAAAATAAAAAAGAAAAACACAACACTGCTTTGAAAGCTGACAGCTCAATATTTTGTAACCATGAAAATTGTTTTTGTTTAGAAACTGATGGAACGAATTATATGAGAATGGAAGGAAACAAAAGAACCAGATGACGCGAATAATGATTTGAAAATAAACTGTTCGGAACGCGGTGCACTGTTCGGAGCTCGATTTTTGAACTGTTGCTTCCTCGAGTAACAAGAGCGGACCGATACTTAAATTCTATAAATCCGTAGTTGTTATATCTAGGGAAGAAACCTCCACATGCGAGCTACTGGTGGAAGTAGCGTCATCTTGTGTCGAATTCTTGAATTAGAAACCGAATTATAGCAGTAGCTTTGCGTGAAATTCAACGTACACAGATGTTATTTGTGGCGCGGTTGCGTAAAGGTGGCGTCCGAAATGCACTCGTGGCTGGGTTCTGAAACGCAGACGCTAATAATAATAATAAATGATATAGTATAAAAAAATTCGGAGTCAAAAGTTGAAGATGTTTTTTTTAACATTAGCTCAATACAGGAGGCCCTGAGGAAAATAATTTTCCTCAGGGCCTAGGTCGTCTTAGGGGATTCTGTGTGGAGGGTTTTTTTAAGTAAAGGAAGAAAATAACGTTTTAGGAAGGAGATAGGTATGAGGGGTGGGTAGAAATCTGGGGGTCAGAGTGACGGATGTATGAATCCATCCCTCCAACCGCGGTGGAAGGCATTCGGCAGGAGATAGGTATGAGGGGTGGGTTCCGAGAGATTCCGGCTGGAGAGGATAAAAGACCTCCCTCAACCGGTCTCTCTCGATCCTGCCCATCACAAGGCAATTAGGCAGACGCATCGGCCACCTAGACCGGGACAAACACCTCATGAACCCGGGCACCCCTGCTAAGTCACCAAACGTATCGAACCACTTGGTGTGATCTATGGCAAAGGTGTGGGCTATCCAATAAATAGTTCCCGGGACGGCAGTACCATACCAGTCTCCCAAATTGAAAATGTACCACACAATTAAGATATTTGGCGAATTACCAAAGGAAATAAAATTAGAAGAAAATATAAACAAATTTAAGCATAAAGCACGATTTTTTTAAATAATATATACATGTACGTTGCACATATGTATTATGACAAATTGGTATGCACCTATTTAAAAAAAAAACACATTAAAAAAATAATAAATAAGCTCGTGTGCTTTCATCAAATAAATAAATGAAATAGGAAAACTAATCATCAATATGCTGTTATTCCACTGCACTGTTTGCGATTGACTCTCAACGTATTGGCAGTTTTTCGATTCCACGCCTCAAGAAATCCGGTGATTTGAAGATGAAAAAGTCGTCAAGGCAATTTTGAAGAGTTGCGTCGTAGATAAAGGAGATTTCTCGAAGATAGTTGGATAGAGAGGGCGGAAAGATGAAAATTTAATGGAGAAAAATCATCGAAATAGAGCGGATGTTGAAAAACCTACCAACCGTACTCTTGATCAGCCTCTATAATGCTGTTTAGTAAATGGTTCTAGCGGCCTACAAAACCTTTCAAAACCAACCTCAAACAAACGACTTAACCCAAACAAAAGGATATACATTTTTTAATGTGAATTCGCACAAGAATCCAAACTGCTCCCAACTCTCTGAAGCCAATGACTACGATACCGCCATTATTTATTTTTTTACATTTTCCACACAGAATAATAATTTCTTTCAGGGCCTATGTCACCTGAGATGCTGTGTGAAGGATCTTTATGAGGAGAGGAAGGAATGAACATTGGTCTTGAAGAGACCCATACTGTAGGAAATAGGAAAACAGAGGCCGGCAAATCGTTCCACGGCCGAGCTGTTAAACTCAAGAATGAGTCAAAGAAGCGACCCGTTCTCATGTGACAAATGTCAACCGCATGTGTTCCGACCACGCACCGGTGTTGAAGGAATCAATGACGCTAGTTCCTCGAAGCATATTCAATTGAAATACCGGTAGAACCGGGAAAGCATTACCATCTGACGCCTGTGCTCTAAAGATTGCTTTCAGTTTGTTAAGATGGGAGAATCTATCAAATTGCCCATTTCCGCATAGAGTTGAGGGTTTTTTGAGATATTTTGATGTGTATGCTAGGAGGCTGAAGGTATTGGGGATGGGAACGAGATGTGGAAGAGGAAGATGGAGAAGTACCTCGAGCCAGTAAGACTATGGTATTCCAAATTGGGGTATGTTATGAGGCTGAAATTAGAGTGGAAGGGTAGGAGATTGGGGAGGGGGTGAAGTATCTCTAACCAATTGGGGAATGTTGTAAGGCTGAAGATAGTGGAAGGGGAAAAAGATGGAGAAGAGTGATCTAGAAAAATACCTGGCTATTCAGATTTCGTCACAATTTTCATTTCAAGAAATTTTTCAATTCTGAATGGTGGTCTTTCACCAGGGCGATACTTGGAATATCTTCTACTCAAGAACATACCGAAAATATGAACATCGGGATTTGAACCCACAACGTCTGAATTGCAGGTCGAGAGTTTTAACTCTCGACCACGGATAACATATAGAAAATAAAAACATTAAAAACTTTTTTTTCTGTCTATTTTGACAACTATTTACAGTTCTTCTCTGTCAAGCAGCCACATGGAAAGATGTATTCATAATAGCCGAAAAAAGTTTGTCAATTGTCAAAAAATGGCTAAACAGTAATACTCTTACCGTTAATATAATTAAAACAAAATACATCACACATAGTATTACACAAAGAGGTCAACCTCCATCAAACATAGACCTGTTTCTGCATGACTGTGAACAAACTTCATCCAATTGTCAATACGAGCATATAGAAAGGGTCAAACAAACAAAATACCTAGGGGTTATTATTGATACACACTTGCGCTGGGCTGACCACATAACTTTCATCACTAATAAACTAAAAGGAGTCATGCATCTAATAAAATCGATTAAAAACATTTTCCCACTGACAATACTCAGATCCATATATTTTGCCGTTTGTCAATCCATTGCCACATATGGAATACTGGCTTGGGGAAGTGCTACAAATATAGAAATTGACCCAATTCAAAAGATACAAAAGGCGATAATTAAACTAATGCTGCAAGTGACTGTCTACACACATTCAAGCGAAATATACAAAACATTAGAATTCATGTCAATAAAACAACTTTATGCCAAATCTGCTCTACTACACTTCCTCCAAAACAAACTCCATATTCCAATCCAATCAAAAACAATAATAAAAACCAGGTCCTTAACAAATATAACCCTGAACATATCGATAACACACACCACTCACGGACAAAGACATTTTCAGTATAATGCAATCAAACTTTTTAATTATATGCCCATTACTCTGAAACAACTCCTAACTGCAAACTCATCTACAAACATTCACAAAAAACATATCACAGCCTGGATCAAAAATCAAGATATTCACTTTATACAAAATACTTTAATCCCTAACCAAACTTAACCAAACTAAAAAATAAATAAACATGTCTTTCAAGAATTTACCAACTATTCATATGTACCTTATACGTATTTTTTTTTTTCTAAATAATCAATGTACAATTACCATTAAAATGTAAAAAAAAAGATAAAAAACTAACTCTCTACTACAACACA
This sequence comes from Limnephilus rhombicus, assembly GCA_929108145.2. Lineage (NCBI taxonomy): Eukaryota > Metazoa > Arthropoda > Insecta > Trichoptera > Limnephilidae > Limnephilus > Limnephilus rhombicus. The sequence continues at coordinate 56,986,721 of OV815270.1, read as the reverse complement.
TAAATACCTGTACTAGTCACACTTAATCATAAACACGTATACACCTCAGCACAGGTTCTCCTAGTGAGGTGTTCACGAAACATACAATATTACCAACCAACAGTTTTACCTTCTCAAACCTACCTTACACCCAACAGAATGAAATGTAATATTAATATGTAAAAAAAAAAATTCTTTCAAAATATATTATGTAAAATTGTTTATAATAAGGTAAAAACTGTAATATATATAGATATAAATAAATAAATAAATGTATTAATATTATTATTGTGAGAATTTAGATACAAAAATATTAATTAAATATATTTCTTGAGTGCGTAAGTACTTTTACAACAATACAACTTTATTTAGGGGCAGGGTCGTCCGGTTAAAGATTCTGTAGCGCATTAGAACAGTTGCGAACGTATATATTATGTAGAGTTGTAGAGTCAACAAAGGAATAACAAACCTTACATTTCAAGTAAACAGATTCGAATAATCAATAATAAATATTATCGGTTACTCGGCTTCAGTTAAAACCTCAAATTTGATAACATTATACAGGCTAATTAGTGAGGCCTAATCTTCAATTAAAGGCAGATTTTCCGGGTGTTATTTCACAGATATTGTCAAATACATTAATTGATTACGTAATTACGTTGTGCAAATTACCCACGCGAATCAACGGCAACGCTAAGCAGTTTATCTGCAAATCTGTTATTTTACAGGTGTGAACTTTAAGGACTTTACACATTTTTGTTTAAAAAATTTTACATAGAATTTTTTTAAAATTTAACGTCCCAAAATTATCTTTTTGTAATTATGTTTATTTTTTGGATCTTCATTTTAATTTAATATTATTCATTTATTTCATTTTTAACAGAACTAATCTTCTTTATATATAAAAATTCATCCCATCGCGATGAAACTTTTGTGATTTGTTGTGCGCACGCCCGCGAAGGTTTCTGTATATAATGGTGAGCTCTGGCGTTAGAAATTTGTATATAAAAGTTACAATAGGTGGCGCGCGAGTTGTTTGAAAAATACATATCTATATAAATAAAAATGAATCGCCGAAATGTATGTACGCGCATAACTTCCGAACGACTGCACCAAATCGGATAATTCTTTTTTTGTGTGTTCGTTATTCTCAGGACAAGGTTTGTATAAAACTACTGGTGAGCTCTGGCATTATGAAGTTTGTATTAAAAATTACAATAGGTGGCACGCGAGCTGTTTGAAAACTGAATGTACCTGGACTGAATGTATGGAATGCGGGAGGTGGGAGGGTGGAGGGGGATTCACAGAACGGAGGAAGGTGGAGTGTGGAGTGGGGAGAGGAAAGGTGGAGGAGAAGGAGTGTGAATGAAAGAGGGGAAGGGGACGCGGGAGAGGAAGGGGAGGAAGAAGAGGAACGGGAAAGGGACGAATGGGAAAGGACACGAAGGGAGAAACTATTTATTTATTAATGTCATATAGCAACGCATGCCGGGAACCAGCTAGTATTTCATATAGTTTAGCGGCATTTTGAGTGGCGTTTCAACGCATGCCAGGTACAATTTATAAAATCAAATTATCTATAAAGAAGACCTGCTTTGTAATTAATAGCGTTATTAAACTGTTTGATAAAAAAAATTGAAAAAAGGAAATCGTCAATTATTATTTCGTGACCTATTTAGAAAGTTCTATGCCTGGGATGTCAGGAAAATAATAAAACGCCCTCGATAAATTAGTTGGTTGCATTTAAAATGCATAATTTATTTTTCTACTTTCACTCAGATTTTCATTGGTCTCTTTATACCATCAGCCTTATTAAAAAAAAACTACAGCGCGACCGATAACCTGTGTTATTGCAATAACATAAATAAACCCCGTATAAGCTAAATACGATATATTACTAATAACTTTCTTGTGTGATCACGTTGTAAAAATACATTCAATGTATTTTAGATCTGACAACGTTGTAATTTCTTAGAATTTACTAATGAAATTGTCTGTTTTCATTCACACCGGCTAGGTGGCGACGGTTAGGGCGCACGCGCACATGTCGTTCGCGCTAGAAAAAAATAAAGCTGCGAAAAACTTTGGCTCCGCGGATGTGTGTTTTAATTTTACTTATATGTGATTATTATTTATATAATAATGACCAATGCACTTTTATATTCCAGTAATTAATATATTTGCAGCCTTACTAAAAAAAAACACAGCACGCCAGATAACCCGTGTTGTTGCAGCAACATGAATAAAACAAAAATACACTAAAACAGGAAATATTACTAATAAGGTTTGATCTTAAAATGTATTTTAAATCCGGCAACAATGCATATTTAAGTACTAAATTGTTTGTTTTCCTTCATAACCGCTAGGTGGCGGCGCGCGGCGCCTGCGCATTCGTTGTTCGCGCTTATAAACGACGCTGGAAGCGCGAAATGATTTCTGTGTGTGCGAAATGATTTTTGTGTGTACAATATTACTTATGTGATGGTTAATTTCTGTTAATATGAATAATTTACTCTTATATTTATATCATTGATATATTTACCATGTTTTTTGTGATTTTTCATAAGTTTTAGTCAAGTTATAAAACAATAATCGTACTTTGAAAATTGAAGTGTCAAAAAATATTTTATATGATACAAGAGAATTCAAATTTACATTTTTAAGAGATTTTATTTTACGATAATTTTATGAAAGTGGTGTTTTTTTAAATAATAATATCTAATACATGTGTTCTAAATGCATCAAAGAAATTAACGCCTTTAGAGATGCAAGAACTCTGATATAAAAGACGGTATAATTTTTATGTTAGTTTTGTAGCAATAAAAAAAACTTTGATTTTTTTTTTTTATTGTATGCACGAGGAAAAAGTGAAGTGATAGTTTCCTTCCAAATGTATTACATAAAATGACTGTGTTTTTGAAATTTTCTTTTTTTTTAATTTCTCTACATTTTAGTCAAAAAAATTTTGGTAAAAAATTTTTTTCCATTTATTTCCGAGTTTGAATCTTAAAATGTGTCAGTTTTTGAAAACTAAAATGTATTTCAAATATACAGATCTAATAGGTAATTTTATCTAGTTTTCATAAATGGTATTTGTTTTTAAGACACCTTCAGAAATAAGAAATATATAGAACATTCAAAATACTTTGGAAAAATTTCAAATTTCGTTCGTGCATCAATCGTTAAAACAGAGATAAACTACCCTCTCAGGCCGTGTAAACCACGTGTATTTCTTTCAATGAACAAATTTTTAATTAGCAATGTTTTCACATCCGCGGCCGTTTGTCAATTGAATAAAATTTTCACTGGGTTTTTTAGTAAGGCTGCATGTGTATTAATGTTAGTTACTATTTTAATATTCCATCGGCTGTTGTTCCCAACTCGATCGATCAATCTAGTCTGCGATCAGCTAAGTGATTTGTTTAGTAACGTTCGATTCGCCTGTTGGTCGGAGAGTTGCGTTGGGAAGAGCGTATTTGTGAATTTGAAGAGTGTTGAGTTGAGCCAAAATTTCGGCTCAATAGTTGATCAGTAGGATTAGGAACAATGGCCGTTAGTCTATGCAGTAAAATAACATACTGGTTGAGTAAAAGTAAGAATTTCTTGCAATATTTACAGCGCCTTTGAGGTGATTTTGATGAAAGCGCTCTATAATTATTAAATTATCATTAGAATTATTCAATCTTTAGGTAGCTAGGTACAAAATGATCACACGAACATCATTCTATTTGAGCATAAAGTCTCTATTATGTTATATCTTCACTTTTGTACTTCTAAGGTTTCCACCGTATTTTCCATAGATAAACATAAGTATTCTTTCGTTATTGTAAAAAAGCTTCGGAACAAATTCTCCATTCGTAGAACTCAGTTTAATTTAAAAAATAAATAAATGGAATTTAATAATAATATTAACAACTTCTGCAAGTGTTTTGGTTTATTTATTATTGTGACAGCTGTTTCGGCTGACAATGCCATTTACAAACCGTGTTTATCTTTGAGATAGCTTTATGTGATTCTATTTATCCCGGCCCAACTTAAATTTTTGAAGGTGCCTAAAATGATATTGATGGTTAAACTGATTTACAATATAATTGTGACAATAGATTCTTTATTTTATGAAGTATTTTGAAAACTGTTTTCCCCACATTAAATGTTAATGTGTTCTTAATTGTTTAACCTTTCCTGGTCTGTAAAGTGTAAATACTACACATTGCTGCTAATAACTTTTATATCTCTATAAATATAATGAATTCTGGGTTCAAATTATAGGTATTCCTCCGTTATACATTTACGCACTGAATTAAAATTTAATATTTTAAATAATTAGCAAATTTAATTGTAAATCAGAGATATTTTGTTAATATCGGGAATAAACCACAAATACAATCAACCGTGTGCCAATGTGGACCGTGATACGCGAAGAGTGTGCGGGGGGAGATGACACGCCATGTGCCGTCTCGCTCTACTTCGCTATACGGGAACACGAGAAACAGAGACCGCCGCCGTGCGCAGTTGTGTTTCGACTACATGCACAGCTGTATGTATTGGGTAGCAGTCTAGCACTATTCTAGCTTCTAGCGCCTCAGTCGTTCGCGGGCAATCGTTTGAGATGGTCTCCTCGCCCGTTTTTTGAGCAACAGACGATGGTTTTTTCATGTTTTCAGCAATTAAACTACAATTATTATCACTTTTAACACAAATTATGATAAACAAAAGCGATTAGCTATGAATGTTGATATATTTCCGAGATAAAATCGCTAATTTTGACACGTGAATTGATTACACAGCACCGGAGCGCGCGTTTTTTTTTAGCACAGTAAGGGAAAGGTTAATAGCGACTGCTATTGACTTATTATGTGTTGAATTGTTTTGGTCTTGTAGACATATTGAGAAGTGGAGAATATATAATTTTTCTTAATTTATTAATTAGTGTTACATTAGGGTCGTGCGATGGTTTATTGATGTATAAGAGTTCAAATGAATTTAATCTAAAACCCTTTCTACCTACATGTACCCAATACAATGGTCTCAGCTTGTTGTTGTTAAGTGGAACGTGATTATTCAATAAAAGATGTTCTGCGAATTTTGAAGAAGTGCTTTTATTATTATAACATCATATTATATATTATATGTTATTTGATTCTAGTTGAGAATGCCCTTCCCGTTTGTTCGATGTAAGTAGCGTTACAGTCGGAGTGGTCACACTTTAATTAATATATTCCACTATTATTAAGTTTAGGATTTCTACTTTTTGAGTTTTTAAGGCTTGATCGTATATTCGTTATAAAAGCTATATTGAAATAATAATATATATCGTTATAAAAGCTACATTGAAACCACGTTTTTTAATTTTCTTGCATTTTTTACAGATATTGGGACGAGAAATTAAATAATAAAGAAAGTAAAATAGTTTCAGACCTTAATAAAACGTTTTTAAATTTGATTTAAATAAAAAATAAAATAAAAAAACTGAATGGTATCGTTGGACAAAATGTTTTATGTACTTACTTACAGTAAATAAGATTTCCTTAAATATTCTAATAATATATATCATTAAATATTAATTATTTAATTAAATAAAGACAATATAAGGAAAACTCAATCGAAAATCTGGAAACAGAAAAATCAGAAAAAGATATCGGCACCTCTAGGACTCGAACCCAGGACCTCTCGCTTTCCGGGACACCTCGGCGAAGTGGTTAGCGCGTTTGCTCGGAAAGCGAGAGGTCCTGGGTTCGAGTCCCAGAGGTGCCAATATCTTTTTCTGATTTTTCTGTTTCCAGATTTTCGATTGAGTTTCGCTTGTGTTGTCTTCATTTAATTAAATTTTACAATTTGAGATTTTACTCATAAAGTTAAAATAAAAATAATATTATTTACTTTACCTTTTCGGGGTAAAAAGTATAGTAATGGTATACAAAAATAATAATGCATAAGTCTAGTGTCTAAAAACTTGAGAAAATCATAATAGTTCACTTGAGTTTGATCGATTTGTTTGAGCCCTGTAATAATCTCCGCGTTTTGTATGAACAAGATAAAATTACGGATATTACTTTGGACATAAAAACGTTAACGAAATTTACTTTTCTCTGTCCATTAATAATAATATTCTTAGCATCGTAGGACATACCTACAGATTTAAAAAAAAACGCTACAGAATGAAATGGAGAATTAAAAAATAATATTCAAAATTTGTGTTGTAATACTGTAGGCTAATTAGATTACCAGCACTTCAATAGTTCAGTTAATTAGAGCACTCATCCGTCCCGGAACTATAATCCCGGATATGATAGCTATAATATTATATTGGTAAATGGTTTTCCCATTGCATATATTGTAACGGTTATTATAAAAAGAGTTTTACCTATGTGCGGTTATATCTAGAATTGCATTGTGTAAATAATTTAATGTATGGCTAGCTACAGTCTGAGGAGTAGAACATGTAATATGAAGTCAAATGAAATAAAAGGAAGGAAATTAAATATATAAAAATGTGATTTATTGAATATTGATTATAATAACATAGAGAAGTATTTATTAAAGACTCTTATAAAATTATATGATCTCAAGAGGTGCTTGTAATTCTCGAAGAGAATTACAACAATCAAACTATTATGCGTAATAAGAATTTAAGTTATGTGGAAGATAAAAGGAAGAGTTGGACGCCAGAGTATTTAAACTGCAACACCCAAGTATTAAATGGTATAACCAAAATGGTAACCTTGAATATATATCTAATCTAAATAAAATGTTAGGAAATGTAACGCCATGGAAATGTTGGTTTCGTCCGTCGCAGGTTCGTGCTCCTTCCGCTGGGCTTGCTCAATCCAAACTCAAGCTTGTGGTAAAACAACTCGAACTAGCATTGCCTGCTGCTTGTGATGTACCAACATCAGGAAACATAAGGGCGTTGTTGACATTTTAAGACTCAGCTAGTAGCTACTTGCTATAATATGTAATGTGACACTGCGTACTGTAAATTGATAATCAATCTGACGTATCATCAAAAATAAATAAATTAATAATCAGTTTCATATTATTATCATAAAGTGTATAAATTAGCTATGTTGATGCATAACTGCATCAACAGTTGTCATTTTCAAAGCAACAGACAGTTCAGCAATGCATATTTGAGAGTAGCTACTTGACGGCCGGCGTGACCGAGGGGTATAAAGGCTCTTGACTCGCAATCCGAAGGTCGCGGGATCGAATCCCAGCGTGGGAAAATAAATTTTATTTGATTAATTTGTGTTATTTCACAATTAATTTATTTAATATTACATAGGGTATATTTGTGGCACGTTCCAGAGTGGAAGATACTCTCAGTATTCTATATCTTTTGTAGGATCGTTATAGAGATAACGGACGTGATCTCCTGTCAGATTTGTATGAATTTTGTATATTTACTGTAACATATTTTAGTTTAGATCGTTTTAAATACGAATTACTGCAAGTATGCATGATTATTTATTCATTTAATGTACGTTGTTCATAGAAAAACAAATAAATCACACAACTCTGACAGGAGATGACGTTAGTTATTTTGATAACGATCCCACAAAAGATATAGAATCGCTCGCTGGTGTAAGACCACCAATCAGAATTGAAATGTGATAAGATTTAAATAGCCCGACACTTCCCTAGCTTCCTCCTCCCCATCTATTTCCCCTCTCCATTACCTCCAGTCTCACAAAATACCACAATTGGGGATGGGGATGCAATAGTCTATCTGGTTCCAGACGGGAACAGCTGGGACTTTTTTTATGTGAGGTATTCACATAAAAAAAAACAAAAAACAAAAAAACTCGTCGTATTTTTTTCCTTGATCTTTGTTATTGTTATTTTTTTTTAAATACGTTCTGTGATATTTAAATATTAAATAAATCCTAATAGGACTTCTTTATCTGAAAGAAATCCCTGAAAAACGCATCTCAAAATCATTAAACCCTTTTCTTAAATCAAAATTTAAACGTTAAAAATATTTGCGGAAAAGTCATGGTAGATCATCAATTTATTGGAATAACTTTTTAAGGTTACACAAAATAATTTAATATTTAATCATTGATGAAAAATATAATACAAAATAATAACCAACATCATCAGCAGGTTTATGGTTTAAAAAACCAATATCGTGAGCAATGCTTACTTCATCAGGCTTTACTTAAAACTAATAACACAATTATTTAAGTAAACACTAATGAAGTAAGCACTGCTTTCGAAAACTGTTGGTTTTTTAAACAATAAACGTGGTTAAAACTAAGTATTCTATTAATTTTGAATTAAAATGGTGCCACAAAATAAGTTAGCTATATAAGAGATGTTCTATCGGCAGATTTTACCAGGTGGGACTCTGTCGCGGATGTTGTTAACCAATTCTACTGCACACCTCAAAAAAATCAACTAAATAAACGAATTCTTTCCGTATTCAAACTATATTGTTAACCAATACTACTACACATCTTCAAAAAATCAACTAAATTCTGTATTCAAACCAGGACCATTAGACCGTAGTCCACCGATAGTCAGGCTGCCGACAAAGCATATCTCTTATATTTCAATATCTTTGACAGATATTTAAATCTAAATGAAACATTAAACAGAATTAGATACAGAAAACAAAAAAAAAAGTCACGATCGCAAATGGAAATCTAACGCAGGACCTCTGTCTTACCGGGATAAAAATCTGACTACTGAGCTGATTTATTTTCATCGATCTCAAGCAAAAAAAAAACATTTTTCAAAGACGGAAAATAATCAGGTCTCAATAGCTCGGTGATCAGGGTAAGATATTGGTCCTGGATTAGATGGATTTATATTTTAATCCCGACAAACATCTCAAAAGCGAAAGCTGCTCTCTAATAATATGGGTGACCTCTCAAACGACCACTTTCGAGTCATAATTTGAGTTACTTTGAATATCAATCAGCCGAGTGCTCCGTATACACTCTGCAACGCATTATCTTGAAGAAATTAAATATATATATATATAATAATAATAATAACATCATGCTGGTCGAATGTAAATATAAACAGGAAAAAAAGCCAGCATTATAAAAATATAAATGCATCTAAATAAAGCAAAAATTAGAACTTTTGAAACCACCTTGATATTAAAATCTACCCTTCTAATCGTATTTATTGGCCTTAAAAATTCTAAGAAAAAATCTTAAAATAAAACCCCTATTGTTTACTAATGCTGGTCATCAAGGTTATACTGCTCAATGTCATTATCACCAGTCAATATATTATGAACTAGATTAGAGCGGCTCGAATCATCTGACAATGACACCATTCGTGGTTCAGGGTTTGCAAGATATTGGCAGCAGGACCAATAATATTACACATCGGGGATGTAATTAGAGCGGACTAGTTTCCACCTCGCCGGGTGAAATATTACATTATATTATACATTCTGCTGATATGGTATTTAAAAAAATGTACTACATTTAGGGAACATACAGTTATTTATAAGAAAATTACAATTTAAAATAGATACATGATAAACCAATTGACAGTCTTAAATCAATAAATTCTTCAGGAATTGATAGTTTATCAGTCAATACACTAAAAAACTAAAACAATATATTTTAACTGCATTGCAACATATTTTTAATGCAACCCTAAAAGAGGAAAATTTTCCAAAACAATTAAAAATCTCTACTGTAATACCATTTCACAAATCGGGTGAAATGCACATATTAGACAATTACAGACCAATCTTCTTAGTTTCAAACCTCTCAAAAATATTTGAAGAATATGTTAAAAATAGTGTAATGTAAGTACCCAGAACAAAACAATATTCTGGGCTTTGCAATGCGTAAAATAAATCTCATTTAATAAAATGAAACAATGCAACTTTGTATAAACCACTTATAAAATGTGCAAATCCGACCGGTTTCGGAACAAACGTTCCTTCGTCAGGGAAAGCTTATACTAATTTGACAGTTTAGAACAATGTTTTATTAGGGTAGGTTTTAACGTTTGTTCCGAAACCGGTCGGATTTGCACATTTTATAAGTGTTTTATACAAAGTTGCATTGTTTCATTTTATTATAATGGATAACCATAAAGTAATAGCTACATTCAAAAATATAAATCTCATTTGCTTATAGGCCTTTTCTAAAATTGGTTTTATACGATCCTAGCATTTTAGAATCTGGTAAAACTCCAAGGTCTCTGATTTTTTCTACTAGGTGTAAAGGTAAATGCTTTAAATAATAAGTATAAATAAATGGATGTCTTTTCCGCTTAAATTTTACAAAATTACATTTGTTTATACTAAGAATAATTGATAGTTTTTATAGTATTCATTAATCCTGTTTACATCTTATCTTATTGTAATCATCTATAGGGCTAACATATTTAAATATGTTCGTGTCTTCTGTAAAATATAGGAAAAAATGGTGTAATTTATAACATGTTTGAAATAATTTAAATAAGAGTACAATAGAGGCCCCTGTAATGAGCCTTGTGGTACACCCGAGGGAGTAGCAATAATTTGTCCCACATTTATAACCTTTTAGGGTAGTAAGATGAGAACCATCTACATAGGAAGAATACCGCTTATAACAAACTAAGGGCTTATTTAGAAGTATGTCATGATTTACGTCGTCGAAAGTTTTAGCAAAATCAGTACACATAAATGGAATAAACTTGTTTCCCATTGTCCATATATACCAAAAAATATTGGACGTACTTTTATATTTTGTAAGCTAGGAATGTTGAGTGAAATTCATTATTTTCAATGCAACTATCCAGTTATTAAGGTAGGTATTATGGTTGAAAGGAGGTTGTGTAGTGAATTGGGGAAGTCTGAAGTAATTAAATTCAACTATATGCGTTCAAAAAGACGAAGATTAGTGAAGATGGTTTTAAAGGGAGGTGTTTAAATATGAAAGAACATTAAAACAACTATTTTATAAATTATGACTTCAAATCATTATCAAGACGGCATCTGAAAATAAAAAAATAAAACATTTTTATAAGAGCTTAAATCTTGTTCAACGGATATATGGTACGGAGTTTTAACGGAGATGGCGAAAGGCGGAATGCACCGGGCTATTGAGATCTTTTCATTAAATATATAAATAACAATCACGAAGTAATTAACCATGACGTCACGAATCGTGGTAACCACAAATTTTAGAACCAAAGAGGTTGTAAGCTTTTGGCAGATGAACCGATGTTGGGTGGCCAATACAGGTGTAATGGAAATAATGAGAAAAAGTATAAGGTAGATTTAAGTGACCCGCCAGCGCCGTTGTCGGAAGAAGAAGTCTGGTATGTTTTAAAACATAATCATATTCTTTAGTTGTTTAATAACAAAATTTGAAAAAGTATGTTGTATGCAAGATGTAAGAATGTGGATGAGTTAGAAAATACACGAATGTCAGTCAGCAGAAGATTTGTAGGGAAGACTTTATTGCAAAAATGACGTCAAAGTAGAAATGGGTTTCCTTTGAAGCTTGTTATTAAATGTCATGTATTCGTCTTACTGCTCCACTCAAAAGCTCTACCCGGTTCAGCGTTCGCATCAAATTATTTCATATTTTTAGAGCATAAATTTCCGAGAAGTTGGAAGGTTAAAGGGTAAAAATGCATGTCATCCCTGTATGCGCACAATAATACCGACGTAGGTACCTTTCCAGAGAGATTTTATATTAGAAATACAAATAACTCTTTCTTTAATATCTTTTTAAATATTCTAAATCATATAATTAAAATATGGTGCAACCTAACGCAGAATGAGTTTAGGCATTAGAAAACGCTTCCAAGGTGCATTTTACGGTCAAGTAATACGAGTCAAGCCAGAAAGCTCCCAAAAATAAACAATTATTATTGACTGTCGAACGCGAATCTATTCCTATCGTAAGTCAGGCAGAAAGGCACAATCCGTAATTTAATAAATATAACTTTAATAATACGATCTTTCTTAATCTTGATTTAATTATGTGTATATAATATATAAATTATAATTAAATCCAGATTAAAAAAGATATCTCGAGCAATTACTATAATTACTATAGCAGACCTGTGAAATATAGCGGCATATTGTGAATTCTTGACAAATCAGTTCCAATTTGTAAAACGCCAATTAAAATAATTTTCTGTGATGTTATATTACAGGTAGGTACAGTTTGTCAAATAAGTTTAGAAAACATTGAAGGGCGTCAATGTCGTTTAAATGGCCATACTAAAAATATAAATCATGGTGGAAATGAAAAGCTGTGTAACCTATATTTTTGTAAAAAATTAAAAAAGATAAAAGTGAAAAAAATATGCTTCATTACCACTGATCTCAAAATTAAAATTGCATATAGGTATATTATATCTTTGCAATGTTGTGTTCACATAATGAAGAATGACGATATTGTAATAAAATATAAAGCAAAGTTTAGAAATTGCTTGCTGGGCTTTAGATCATATCTCTAATTTTAGATCTAAATATATTTGACTTATTCAGATCTAAAAGTAGTGTAACTCACCTTTAGGGATTCTTCCTTTCTACTGACTTTTAAATTCAAATTTATGTTGAATTAAATGAAAGCAAATCAGTTTGTAAAGCACTATTTAATCAAATTTGTGTGATTACAAGTAAGTAGGTACCTTAACAACGGTGACCGGCCAACTCGGAATGAAATGAAACCAATTCAGAACCACCTCAGAAAGGTCATAAAGAGTGATTATAAAAATATATAAAAAAATTAATTAAATAGGTTTCGTTAGGTTAGGATTAATGGCTATTTTAAAATGACGTTTTTCATGGCTTATAATGACTTTTCAAAGAGTTATTGAGTTGACTTAATTCGGAGTTGGCATGAAACCCTTAACAACAGTGTTTCTTCGATTTAATTTTTTTTTCTTTAAGAACCAAAAAATGTTTTTTAAAATGTGATTTACAGTGTTATACACATTCAGTGTCATTGCGCTTTAAAATAATATTTGACAGTTAAATTGTTGTTGCCTCCCTACACATTTTGTACTTCCTTTTTTTATTATTTTCTACTCTTAATTTAACAGACTATACCTACTTAATCGATTTTATGAATTCTTCATTCTATTGATTTCAATTTTGAAATAGACGTTTAAATAAATTTGATTTCATTGAAGCACAGATTTCACGCCTTTATCCTTTTAACAATTTTTTTAAAAACTTTAGTTTACCCAGTGAGAACATTTAAAAACACTAAAGCATATAATTGACGGCCGGCGTGGTCTAGCGGTAAGGCTCTTGACTCGCAATCCGAAGATCGCGGTATCGAGTCCCGGCGTGGACAAATAAATTTTATTTTTTAATAATTTAATGTGATTACACAATTAATTCATTTAAAATAATGTAAAGTATATTTGCGGCACGTTCCAGAGTGGAAGATACTCGCCCTGGTGTAAGACCACCATTCAGAATTGAAAAGTTGTTTGAAATGGCGTAAGCCGTGTTTGGTGACCAGATCTGAATAGCCAGGTATTTCCCCACATTCCTCTTCCCCATCTCTTTCCCCTCCCCACTACCTTCAGCCTCACAACATACCCCAATTGGGGATGCCATAGTCCCACTTGCTCCAGACGAGAGCAGCTGGTACTCTTGTGGAGTATTCATATAAAAAAATATATACAATTATGTGTGTTTTCAATAGTTACAAAATAAAACTAGATCAATTAGTTAAGATGTTATGCGACCTATTCATAATATAATAGCAAGTTCCAGGCATGCGTTGCATGCCATTTAAATAAAGGCATTTTTCCCTTGACTCCCCCCTCCCCTCTCCCAAGTTCCCCTCCAAAACTCTCGAATTCCCTTTACACGTTCCCCGCCTTCTCCCCTCCCGCGAATTCCCCTTCTTTCGTTCCCCTTCGCCCCTCCCTGATTCCACTCCCCCTCCCGCCTTCCACTCATTTTTCAAACAACTTGCGCGTCACCTATTGCTAATTTTTTATAAGGTGCGCAGATCGTGTTGTGCGTGGTCCTGCGCCGAGCGGTTTTGCGTCGTTATAGAAGGGTGCGCGGCAAATTTGAACATCTTTTAGGGAATTCGGTTATGTAACAGTATATATAAACCATTGCGAACTTGCGCACATCAAATCCCCAAAGTTTCAACGCGATCGGTTGAATGGTTTAGGAGCAAAAAAGGTACAAAAGAAGAAACATTAATTTTTAGAGAAAGACTGACAACAAAAAAAAAAGTTTCATGGGATACATTTTTCATTAGGCTTTAATATCTTCAAAGGGCAAACACCTACTTCTGAATCTCTGGGAAAATTTGTGGTTGGTAATAATTTTAACCATTACAAAAGGTTCGTTCGGTGCATTTTGGATTTTAAAAATCAAGCACATCAAAATCCAGTGCTCTTTGATACTTCGCGTCATCACAAAGCGTCTCTTCTATTAGCCCTCGCGTTCCCCCACGTCAACACTAAACTACTCCTTGACCCGCTTGGATCTAGGATGATATACCCGGAACAGCAGTCACCTAATTGGCCAGCTCTTGGCACCGGGAAGAAGCTGCTATCCATCCGTCGAGAGGAGAGAGGGGAACACTTGGCACTTGGCACACCTGTGCAGAATGTGCCTGTGCAGTAGAACACTTTACAAGCTGTAGTCGTAGATCGGTAGGAAAGGCTAAACATGCAAAAATCTGGCGCCATTTCAAGTGCTTGAATCACTTGCTTGATTGTGGACACTTGTTGAGCACTACGAGGAAACTCAATTTCAAAATAACTCGCATGTTTTTATTTACAAGAGATTCGAAAAAATAACTTTGCTTGGACACCACTTTAACGTTAATATATAATTAATATATTTAACGTCACACAACTTAATATATTTAACGCCACATAAATTAATATATAAACCAACCGGTTTCGGTTCAGCCTGAACCTTCCTACGCATGATAATGTTTGTATTTATTAATTTATTTATTAATCATCAACGCCCTTGTGGGCTTTTACATATTTTTTTATATTTTGTATGATTTAGTGCATACAGGTGTCAAAAACAGTGTTAAGGGTTTAGACAACAAAAATGGGTATCACACAAGGTGTAATGGTGAAGTTTAACGTTATACGACAAAAGAGACGAAGAAAATCAGTTTTTGAACTGCAGTTAGCATAAAATGTAATAAAAAATAATAATGTGTTGGTTATGAATACGTAATTTATATGTTCTAAATACATAGCGGAAGTAGATTTAAAAACAAAAACAGACACTACCGATTTGCATAACACTAAAATTAATATTCATAACAAATTCTACTTAAAAGCATTACGTTAATCTCAAGAACTTCTGTTTAAATAATTCAATTTCAGAAAACAAAATGCTTTATACTGCTACCATGCAACAGTTTTATAGTAGATATATTATAGTAACGAGAGTATAAAAATATAAGTACGAACCAAAAGTTGCAAAACAGCTTTTTACAATGTGAATTCTCTAGGGAGAACATAATCAACAATAAAGATAAAAAAGAAAAACTTGAAAACTCAGGCTTTTACCGAGTGAATTGCACTAACTGCCCTTCGTATTACATTGGTCAAACTGGGAGGCCATTCAAAACCCGAATTATAGAACACTTTACAAACTGGGTGAAATACAAAGGAGAATTGTAAAATGTAGCATCACACTTATTAGAAAATAAACACTAGTTTGATAAAGACAAAGATGCTAAAGTTCTCCATGCTTGCAATGAAGGTCTTAGATAGACCAGAATCTTTACCCGCTTATCTAAAACTAACTTTGTAATGAATAAGCAATTATAATCATTTGCTAAGTCATTTGCTTTTGTATCCATTGTTCATAATAATTTCGAAATTAAAATATGTTTTTAGTTTAATTAAACATGTATACCTTCAAAAAGTAACTTTGTAATTAATAAGTAATTATAATCATTTGCTAAGTCCCCGCTTTTGTATTTAGTGTAATTTTCATAATAATAATTTCTAAATTAAAATAATATTTTTATTTATATGTATTTAGTTTAGACCATTCCTACTCCAATGTAAACATGTATACCTTCAAAAAGCAATTTAAAAGATCCCAAACATCATAAATATAATAACGATTTGACAATAAAATTAGGTCATTAACAATTCATATTACTTGTAAGGTTTTTCCCTAAATAATATTGAAGTGAGCTACAAACCCAAGGTGATTAGCCTACTGGAATTACCAAAATATTTAGAAATTCGACAGTCTAAAACGACTTAGTAACAAATATCTAATATATAAAATTCTAGTGTCACGGTGTTTGTTATCATACTCCTCCGAAACGGCTATACCAATTTTGATGAAATTTTGTGTTCGTATCTGGTAGGTCTGAGAATCGACTAACATCTATTTTTCATAACCCTAAAAGTAAAGGGTGTTCCACTCCGAATTTTTATTTTATTTTTTTTGGACAATTTTTTTTTTTTTTTTTATGGTGAGGCATTAAAAATACATGCAACCCTAAATTTTCACCCTTCTACCATTAACCCCTATTTTTTAAAAGTGATATTAGTAATTCAAACCGGTGTCACTTCTGACCCGATGAGAACGAAGCCGGCCTCTTTTCTCTAATTTTAAATTTTATTTAGTACCTGCCACTGCCGCCAGAAGAAAAGCAAAACAAATTGTTGTCTTGGTAACTATGTTGATATATTTGCGGGAAATTTTATTTCAGGCGTCGTAGTTAATAAAAATGAATCTCTGAATTGTACGCGCATAACTTCCGAGCGACTGCACCAAATTGGATAATTCTTTTTTTGTTGTGTACGTTATTCAAGATTTGTATAACTGGTGAGCTCTGGCATAATGAAATGTGTATTAAAAAAATGTAATATGTGACACGCGAGCTGTTTGAAAACTGAATGCACCGGGACTGAATGTATGGAATGTGGGTGATGTGAGGGGAAAGAGGGAGGGGAACTCGGGTAAAGGGTTCGCAGGAGGGGGGTT
The DNA here is from genome assembly GCA_929108145.2 of Limnephilus rhombicus. Classification (NCBI taxonomy): domain Eukaryota; kingdom Metazoa; phylum Arthropoda; class Insecta; order Trichoptera; family Limnephilidae; genus Limnephilus; species Limnephilus rhombicus. Next base: position 56,969,812 of record OV815270.1, on the reverse strand, counting down.
CGCTGGACGGGGGAAGGGGGGGAGTGGAGTGGGGAGAGGGAAGGTGGAGGAGGCGGAGTAATAACGTGAGAGGGGAAAGGGAACGCGGGAGAGGAAGGGGAGGTGGAAGGGGAACGGGACGAATGGGAAAGGACATGCAGGGAGAAACAATTTTTTTATTAAATGGCAAAGCAACGCATGCCGGGTACCAGCTATAATTATAATAAATCTCTGAAATGAAACGCATTTTTGTACATAAGCTCGACACAGGAGGCCCCGAGGAAAATAATTTCTATCAGGATCTATGTCATCTTAGGGGATGCTGTGTGGAGGATCTTTTTAAGGAACGGGGAGGATAGAAAGTTCTGGGAAGGAAAAAGGTATGAGGGGTGGGTAGGAATCTGGGGGTCAGTGTGTCCGGGAGTGACGGACGTATGAATCAATCCCTCCAACTGTGGTGCAAGGCAATGGGTCGAGAGAGTCCGGCTGGAAAGGTCAAAAGGCCTCCCTCAACCAGTCTCTCTCGATCCGGCCCGCCACGCAGCAGGTGGGCAGGTGTATCAACTGCCAAGACCCGGACATAAGTCACCTCATGAACCCGGGCACCCCTGCTAAATCACCAAACGTAGCGAACCACTTGGGGTGACCTATGGCAGAGGTGTTAGTTCTCCAATAAATGGTTCCCGGGGCGGTGGCACCCGTACCCGCTTCCTTTCAAAAACTCCCGTAAGTGAGTGGAAAAGTAAGAAAATCACAAAAAATATAAATCCGTACACAACGCCATCTCTGATACTGACAAAAACAAAGCACGGACAGTTTCGCATTGATAATTGCTTCATTGCGTAATTTTTAACTTAATAAAAAAACTGAATTTAATTCAACAGCTATTGATTCTGAGGCGGTACGAAGTTCGTCGGGTCAGCTAGTAATTAATATTATTGATTAAAATCCTTGTAGACCACCCCTCCCCATATATTGCGTATATAAACCGTAGACTAAGAATTATTTGTACCGGTTTGAAGATGGCTCTAACGAGATGAAACCGGTTACAGTCAATAAAATTAAGTGGAATAAAGTTTTATATTGGTTTTATTATAATATATTGTAAGTAATAGTTGTTGAAGTTTAGTTTTTACTATTGTTATTATAAATATTTATATAATAAAATTATTATTAAGTTTATTTTTGTAAGGAAGGTTTAGTCAAAAGCGAAACTGGTTGATTTATATACTCAGTATAATAACTCAAAGATAATGTCCAATTAAAATTATTTTAATCAAAATGTAATCATAAAGCATTGGCTACCTGCGAAAGTGTGTTAGAGATTCAGAGGGTGTAATTCAACCGTTGAACAAAAAAGCTCTGAATTTTTAGCAGTAAAGGTACATAACCAACTCCCACTCATTATGAAACAAATTAAAATAAAAAAAAATAACTACATGAAGGACATTAAACCTTGGCTTAAGGAACTATCGAAAAAAGAGCTTACTGGTATATCAAAAGCATTTTCGTATAAGTGACTGAAATATCTCACACAAAACATAGTTCCAAGTCCAAGTGAGGAGGACTACCTACGAATATAATCTACATCTATTATATATATAAATTTAACACGTATCTTCTATTAATGGAAAAATTAAATACAAAAACTAAATAACATAGAAAAATCGTTTTGATATTTGACATAACCATTAACATTGTAGAATATTGTAGGTAAACTGCAAAATCTGGATTGTAAATAATATCAATTCCATTAGTTTGTCACCGGTTGTACCTTGTAATGGTCCGCCACCCCTGGCTTTGACACCAATTGTGATGAACCCTACCTAATTGATTTACTTTTCTAAGCTTATACCTCGTAGTTCAAATCTCGTAGCTACGTTCATAATTCTACCCTTATGTCCTACTGATCACACCCCTAGGTATGATGGCCTGACTTAAATCCCCCCCCCCCTTTTTCGATTTGTTTCTACCTCAGGCTCGTGATTTTCTAACCCCTATACTTTATAATCTAGCTGAACCTACCCTATTTTCTCAAATCCCTGCGATTTTCTCGCAGTAAACAAGATTTAAGATTTTTTGTTCACATTATTTCTATATTCTTCGTTGTGTATTTTTTTGTTTTAAAATTTACATCTGTTTGCATACTTAATATGCACACATATGTAGAGAAGATAATGTATTACGTGTGGTAACCCCTAGATTCTTTTAGAGAAAGTGTGAGAATTTTCCGATCTATTTAGTTATTATTATTTTAGTATATTAAACCGAGTTTGATAAACTAGCCTCACCCTTAAACCTCGTGTCTACTTGATTTCCGTAGGAATTTTGTTTGTTTATTTAATTCTTCCTGTCACCGCTGATGCGTCGATAACATAAACCAACAGTTAATAAATTCAACATTTAAAGGTAGGGAACTTTACCTTACCGTTGTAGAATGGTCGTATTTGAAGGTCCAGTTTTATCACTCGAAGTCCTTGTCTGCAACTTCCCCTAACATAGTGTTTTGTATTCATGGTTAGTATTCATGGTTATTACTCGCAAAATTGTAGAAAAGGTAGGAATGGATGGACATGGATGGATATGGGGATAATATGTTTGCTGAAAAGTCGGCTCCTCCGCTAACCAAGTGAAAACCGATGAACAACAATTACAAACCGGATTCTCCCCAGTACGTTTGCTAGGCTTGTCCTTAGATCCGAGTTTTACCCTCTTCAACGGGCGTCTCATGCTATGAAAGGGGCCCTTCACGCCAGCAGGAGGAATACCTAGTCTTCATGCCGTTTTTCTGTCTTACTCCGACTTCCGTCTCCTCCGGATTGAATTTAACTCTACTGAGTCTAGAAGGGGTATTACATGTCTTCCCTTATCATGCCTCTATCCGTTGAATGTGGCACGCAGCTGTTTTAGGCGAATCCATACTCCCACGTGACTAGCCATTAGCAATACGCTCCCCCACCTCTGACTAGCTGACATAAAACGCACCTCGTGAGCCTTATGTTTGCTTTCAGGTTCGACAAGGACTTACGGTATGCAAATAACCTGCAGCTTTAATGCCGCGTCAGCGTACTGTCCGCATACGTCCTTCCTCTTCCCCGTATGCCCACCTCGACAATACCGCCACAAGATCAAAGCTCTCCGACCAGAAAGGTTGACACTTACATTTCCGGATAGCTAATATTCACATACAGAAGCCTTGAAGTCTAGATACGTGTGCAAATTCAGGATTTAGGACTGTATGAGTATTTGAACACCAGTGCTTTTTAAATGAGGTCACTAGTTCCTCGTGTGTTAGGTATTTAGGATTGCGAGTGATTATGGATTCTTGGATACCTACTTCCTATAAGCGAAATTTAAAAAAAGAGATAAATCATGTTGTCATTGAATCAATGACCTCCTGAATAATTATGATGAGCTCTTTTTGAGTTTTTAGCTAGTCGCGGTACTTTACTTTGCGAAATTTTGTACGCTGAATCAATGCTACCTATTGGCGATCGCCCTAGTATAATCAAGTTGTTTAGGATTGAATGAATTTAACGTCGAAGTTGCTATCACATATTGAATGCAGATTTCGTCGTAAGCTATAATTGATAAACCTGCCCCTTGACATAAATGATTGGTTTTGTTTATTTGTTGATGGGATCTAGGTGACTGTGTCAATGGATGACATTGAACTCCAATCGAATTTTTAGATACACAATCGAAGGTCATATCAACATACCCTAATCATGCTGGTGAGAGGAAGCTAATAGGTATTTGTTTTACAAGTACGCTAGGATGCCAAAATTGATTTAGTGATGCGTTTCTATCTAATTATGTGTTAAGTATTTGTTTTATTTAATGTAAGTGTTGTTGTTAATTATTTCTCCCTCATCTTATTATTGTCTTTATTTGGTAATTTTAAAATATGGAATGTATTGCATTGCACTTCCCCTGCATACATACTGGAATAAATCATTATTATTATTATTATTATTATTATACAAGTATGCCAATGTAATTACCTAAAATTGATTGAGAGGTACATTTCTATTAAATCGTGTAGTACCTAATTACACTGCGCCAATAGTTAATTAACTCCGATGAACGAATGAACGATAAGGGATAGATACATCATTTTTTTATTCTTTTATTTGTTTACACTTCACATAGACGACCTTCGGTTTACTGTCCTACTTTGGAGATTGTTTATTTCTACGGTCATTGTCCTTTTGAAACACGATTCATTGTTTAACTAATTCTTTTATATTTTATTTGCCCTAGTTTTTATCCAAACATTGGTCGTTTAAGTAGGTACTTTGCTAACCTAAGAGGTATCTGGATGACCTGGTTTCAACTAAGGTATAATTTGCTTGACCTAATTTTGAGAAATATAGGTATTTCGGTTACGAATCAAACTGATATCTTATGTCGCCGTATCCTTATGCGCGCTTAAATAAACAATAGACCTACCTAACTAAAACGGGTACTTGTATGGCCTAATTTTTAAGTAGGTATTTCCTATTTGACCTACTTTCGAGCAAGTGAGAATTGTTATCAGTGTGTTAGTGACAAAACTTTAAAGCTCCGATTGATTTATTGGTGATGCCGCCTGTCCCTTCCTTCTCTGTCTCTGAAAATAATTAATAATTGGTTAAATCTTACCAGCCTCGATCGATTACAATTTTTCAAGTCGGGAATTTTATGACAACGACATTGTGATCAAGGCTTCCTTTTTTTTGTTTCCTAGCTAACGGTTTCCTATCGGCCTTTTTGAGAAATGACTCTGATGACGGGAAAAACTCTTCAAATATCTGTCTATTTAAGATTCACTTCGGTATTTCACTTAGTTTCTCAACCTCGTATTAACCTCGTTTTTATTTCATTCGATTCGAAAAATGATTTATCAAATTGCAATTCAGATGTTTTAATTTTAAAACCCGGAATAAGGTAAATTATTATTTATTCTCAATATTTTAATATCACTTTAGAATTAATAACCGTAGATACGTACGTTCTCTAAGTGTTCGGATTATTATCACTACTGTTTATTATAATTCGTTATTTAATTCACAATGAAATTTTAAGGCATATTATTATGGAAACACTGTCGCAAAACCATCACTCGAGAAATTCGTTATTGTTATTTATTTCACCGATGTTAAGTAATTTAGAGTAAAATTATAGTTTTAATTATTATATCATCTTTAGTTAGTCTTAAAAATAATCGCGTCATGTGTTTTCTTTTATCCGGTAAACTATATTTATTTTAAGACACTGTATTTTTTTGTTAAATATTAGAAAGTCAATAACTATATGTTGTAAAAGAAACCCGAATATTATTAAATTCTTATTTACTAACTTTAACCACTTTCAATATAAAACAAAACACCCGAACGTATTATTTTTAAGCACTTTTTCGGATTTTTTTATTCCTCAATTTAAAAGGGAGATTATATACCGAATTTACTCCTTTGCAAACACTTGTAGAAATTTCAACTTTTAATAAAGAGTTATACGTTTGTTCCTGGACCCCGGTCTGTATCCCAACTGCCAACGGACTCTCAACAAAACTCTCAACCAACTCCCCTTTCTTTATCAAACCATGGCGTTTTAAAGACTTCTTAAAGCTCTCCTTTCGTAGGAAAATGACTTCTGATCACCCAGACCTTCATAGAAAAAAAAACCAAATTCGGTTCCTCCGTATACGACCTTTTGTCAAATCTCTGATAATCTCCTATCTCATGTTTTAGACCGAAATCAGTCTAACATCTCTCTCACGTAGGAAATCACATAAATTTCTTCATTGACATGTATTTATTTAAAATTTTTATGTACTTTGGTAATAAGTCATTGTTAATGTGTTTGTAATCAAGTTTTATGAATTCTGTAGTCTAAACATTACGTTAGAGCCATGTTAATTTTTATTGCCCTTTTTAATCGATAATGGGCCTTGTGTAAATAAAAGGCATGTTCGGATCTTCATTGTTTTTGAAAACAAAATACATGTGTGGTCGACAACCATTTCCTGCGTCCACTTTGTCAGTAGCCAAGCTCAATTATGTGATCCTTTCAACGGCACAAATGACATAAAACGACCATTTCTGTTGAATAAAATCATCCGTAATTTGTCCGGTATTGTTACTCGACCCCAGACACTTAACAATACTAATTGTATTTCCTTTGAGATTGCAACTAGCACACAACTATGCCCCCAACGAAACCACCATCTTTTTATTAAATTTTCTTCTAAAAATCGTCCTTCTAATATCTCCGCTTCATTTAGAATTGATAACAATAATTTTCCACTGTTTTATGTATATTTTTCATTTTTCCTTTCCTCAGACTACGTTAAGCATCCTTTCCTGCGATTTGCTTTAATTGTAGAGTGACCAAAATGTACTGCGGTCTTAGATATATAATTTTCTCAATCTCCTGTTTGTTGTGAATGGTGTTGTCAGAACAGAGTTATCCTTACATCGGTACCTATTCAAGTAGTTCCAATTAGTTTTATCTTGAGATATTTCGTTCTAATTACTTCGTTTCACCGTTCCATCACCATATAAATAGGGTTTTCCCCCTTTCCCAGGCTATTATCTTCAGTTTTGAAATTTTCCGAGATTCCACCCGTTTTTTGCGATCATTCCAGGTCGGTTTTAATTAAATCGTCCTCTGGGACCATTCATGTTACGTTTTCCGTGCCCTTATCGGTGATATTTATTTTCAACATTCCCGCCTAAGATTTTTTTTGTTTCCATTTGAAACTTTTGGCGCCCAAAACCTCCAGTTTTCGATCTCGCCTTATGTAAACACGATCCGGGGTTAATAATCCTTCAACTCTTTGTCTAAAGGTTTGTTTATTATACAGTTCGTTCACCCTATGTTCCTGTGAGAATTTATTCAAGGCCACTCAATCTGATCAAAGTCCACTAACCCTATACACGCCTCTATTTTCTCTGATTGGTTCAGATTATTATTAATCGCTGTACACAAAGGGATATTGGTAAAATTTAAACTTTCTTTGTTCTCGAGACAATTATGATACGGGGCTTCCCTCGCTTCTGTCTTTATACAGATCTCTGTAATAATTCCCAACTGCTCGGACAGATGTCGCCGAATGTACCGAATTCTCTACATAGTATTAAGGAGAAAAAAAAATTTCCTTGTGGGCTTCTCGTAGGTTGAAGGTTAGCATTCATCACAACCTATACATATCTAAGTTGTAAGTCATTAGCTATATTTGTCTAAGATGTAAGTCAATAGTTATAAGTCTCAGAAGTTAGTTGCTAGCTATTATAAGTCTTAGATATAAGTCACTCGTCCATATGTTAGTATTTATTAGTAAGTAAAAGATATAAATTACAAGTTAGATAGATTAAGTTATAGAGCGCAATTGATGTGATTTTCTCACGGAAATGATATATAGAGAAATACTTCATTCATTAAAATTATTATTTATTTTTTTGGTTTTGTTGTCATATTGTTACAAATGCTAACTAGTAGCAGAGCGGTAGACTTCCTGTCTATGGAACAAAAAGAATTACCAATTTAATAAACCAAACAATTTCGTAGAAAGTAATCACCTTGTGGTTTGACAGTAGTGATATTGTTTGTTATTATGGACTGTAAATGGGTAAAATGCTTAAAGCCATCATTTTTGAGAATGTTGCTTTGGGGTGACAAATAGAAAAAAAAATGGTAAAATAATTTTTGCAGAAATGGGTATTTTTCGTACTTGAAAAGATATCACCGTGAAACGATTTTATCGTTTTTTTTCGATACGCCCTCTACGAGTCAAACCTCATATCTCATAAACTTAATATATGAAACAAAGTCGGATTAGTTACACCGTTTTTAACTCAAGAACGGCTGAACCGATTTTTATGATCTTTGATTTGTTGTACTAACTCACACACTAAACGATAACAGTCGATATATGATAACAAAATGATAACTTACACACTAAATGATAACAGTCGAAAATGAGACATATGGTGAACGTATGTCTGCACCCCCCAAAGGAAAAATACAGTCATTATCATAAATCTCTCTCACTCGTATTAAGAAAATGAAACGCAATTCCCGTTACAAAAAAGGAGTACTTTGGAGGAAACAGTTACACGTATTTTTTGTGTCTCACCATTATTTAACGTATAAGAAAGAACTGCAGCAAAAAGTAAGAAAATCAAAAAATGTAAAATGTAAATGTAAAAAAATGTAACAACGCCATCTCAAACATGGACAAAGAATGATTTTGATTTTTGTACATTCACTGAACTTAATTCATTTTGAGTACTCATTTTAACTTATTAAAAAACTGAATTTAAGCCAGTTCATAAGTTAACACAACAGTTATCGATTCTACTGTCAGCTAGTAATAAATAGAATTACAAAATTTCACACCATTTTAGGAATATAAATAGTCTCTCGTAAAAGCCATGATGTTATTAGTTATTGTAATTAGTGTGTATATAAATTGAGATTGAACATGAACACATTCTTGAAATGATTGAAAAGCGCATTTTAGGGAATTTTGTCAACAGAAAGCTGTTCGACTATTACTAATACCCATACTATGGCAAGCGTTTGAAATAGATAAGATATTGTAGGTACGCGAAAAATACATGATTTGAAAAATATGGTGCATTTTGTCCGTTATTTACTCGTTTACCACCTTACATGGATAAGATTGTAGATCTGAAACTACTACAAAACAACAACAATAAAAACCAAATTATTGCGTATTGGGTGATGCAATCCATTTATTGTTAATATTGAAAAAAATATATAAGTTTTTATTCAAAGGAGCGATGTAATAATAAAAAAAGGTTTACTCTAATAGAGACATCTGTCGAAGTTTACCGAAGTTCTTAACCGTAAACAAAGTTTCCCTGGAAAATTTCTTTACCATTATGAAAAACTCCGATAGATGTCACTACACTGGAATGAAAATGATGGAACAAACGAGTGCATAATAATTTTCCTTCAATTATTCAAAATAATGAAAATAAATAAATATTCTCATTATTACATATTGTGAATATTAATTAAATCTTAGTAAATACGTAAATTTTAAATGAAAATTGAATTAGTTAAAAAAATAACATTAGTTGAAAGAAAATCTGACTCATCTTTAAACATCCATAAAAAAATATTCTGGTTGTTTTTATTTCTTTTGAGATTGTAATAATAAAATATTTATCAGAAACAGATCTTATGTAATAATTATGTACTAATTCCATTTATTTCTTTCTATAAATATGGATATAGGAATATAGGTCAACCAATGTCGCCAATAGCGAATAGTCAGACCGGAAGGCAGTAACCAGTGCGGTAACTAGGGGCGAGCGAGGGGGGCACCTGCTCCGGCCCGAATATAGGTCAGTCAGGAGCCGGGGTCACGGAAAACACCCCAAGGCTCTTTTTCTACCTTCAATCTTACCCTGACTGCGCCCGACGTTTACAAATGAAGGCAATCCCAGGATTTTATGTAACTGTTGATTGTGAAAAAATGTGTAATATTTTTACATAACGAATATTTAAATTTTCTTTTTCATTTCCTACGGCAAAAAAACGGCTGGTTTGTTTTGTTGGTTAAGGTTGGTTTTCTCACGTATACACATTTAAAGAAATATTCTATTTAGAACTTTTTATGTTTTAATGTTCTAATTTGGGAAAATGGTGGGTATGGATACCGCCGCCATTTATTAGATAACCAGCATCTTTGCCATAAGTCAGCCCAAGTGGTTCGCTATGTTTGATGACGTAGGAGGAGGGTCCGTATACATGGGGTAAGATTTGTATAGGTCTTAGCGGCGGCCACCTACTGCATGGCGGGCCGGATCGATAGAGGCTGGTTGAGGTATGCCTTTTGACCTCTCCATGCAGGCACTCGGAGGGATGGATTCACTCCGAGTTCTGTTGGACTCACTGCCCCCTAGATTGATACCCACCCCGCATACCTTTTCATGGGTATGTGGTGGGTCCTCCAATGTTGGACTCACTGACCCCTAGATTGATACCCACCCCGCATACCTTTTCCCCCCACAGAACTTCCTCTCCTTCCTTTCCCTGTGAAGGATCCACACAGCATCCCGTAAGATTACGTGAGCCCCGTGGAAAAAATGTTCTGTCTGAAGCAAATTTAAAACGTTTCTACTATACTCATTTTTTAACGGACTGCATTAAAAAACCCGCAGGAAAATGTATGTCAGGGAAAAAATAAATTGCAAAACTTTAAATTCTAACTTTGAAATGACATTATCAAGAAACATAACGAAACTAGACTAGACAGTTATGAGTCTAATTATAATGACGGAATTTTTAAAAGAAATTTAATAAAACTTAATTGGAATAATTTCATTCCTTAAAAATAATTAACCCTAGTTAGAAGTGTTCCCTTTTGCTGTAGCGTAATATGTAGGCGTGATAATATTCTTATTTGTTTTCTTATTACGTAAAAAGTGAAAATGATTTTACAAATAACATTTTGAAAATATAAAACACTGCCATCACACCAAGTTTCGACTAATATACGTTTATGCCACGGGGATAAAAGACTGAATGTAATTAATATTTATTTTCTCCGGCTCCACACGCAGAGTGATAAAAAAATATTAATTTTTATAATATTAATCATCTTCTTATTTTTTTTTAACACGAGGGTGGTTAAATAAGTCGTTTTTTACATTAGAACCACACAGGAGATCCTGAGGGAAAAAATTCTCCTTAGGGCCTATATCATCTTTGGGGATGCTGTGTGTAGGGTCTTTTTAGGAAAGGAAGGAGAGGACGTTCTGTGAATTAAAAAAGGTGTAAGGGTTGGTAGGAATCTGGGGGTCAATCTATCCCTCCCACTGCGGTAAGAGAGTCCTGCTGGAGAGATCAAAAAGGTCTCCCTCAACCAGTCTCTCCCGATCCGGCCTACCACGCAGTTGGTGGGCAGACGCATCCAATGCCAAGATCTGGACAAACCTGTCCTTCTAAATCCGGGCACCCCTGATAAGTCAGCAAACGTAGCGAATCACTTGGGGTAACCTATGGCAGAGGTGTTGGTATTTCAACAAATGGTTTCCGGGGAGGCGCGGTACCCATTCACAGCTCCCAAATTTAAATGATAATGAATACTTTGCTAACATTAATAAAATGGTAAAACAGGCAATTTCCTGCATCATTTGTGCCGCATCATCGGAACTTAATGCTTTTATGACTGCAGACCATAACGACACGCTGCATCATCAAGGGAGGCCAAATGATGTTGCTTACGGAACGTGTTCATTAAGCAAGATGCCCTGCGTGTAACTGGCCCAGAGCTTGTATTTCGATTTTCTCGCAGCCCCAACTGGAAATGTGCTTCATCAATAGTGGACTTTCCAGATGATAGTTCCCCATGAGCATATGATTTCCTAGTTTTCCATTTGTCATCTTCTTTGGTTTTTCTGACTTTTTTGACAGTTGGTATGTCGACTTTAGATCTTACAATAAATATTAACAGTAACTAGTCAAACTACGTAAAAAAATATAGAAAAGATTATGCAATAGACAAAAACTATTCAATTTGAGAGATGGTTATGAGTACCGCCGCCCCGGGAACCATTTATTGGATAACCAATTACTCTGCCATAGGTCACCCCCAGTGGTACTCTACTTTTGGTGACTTAGCAGGTGTGCCCGGATTTATCTAAATCTTAGCGGTGGATGCGTTTTCCCACCTACTGCGTGGTCAGCCGGATCGGAAGAGACAGACAGAGGGAGACCTAATCTAGACCTCTCCAGCCAAACTCTCTCGACCCATAGCTTTGCGCTGCAGTAGAGGGGATGGATTCATACTGATACATTGAATCAAGATTCCTATCCATCCTCAGCCGGCGTAGTGCAGCGGTAAGGCGCTTGACTCGCATTCCGAAGGTCGCGGGATCGAATCCTGGCGTGGAAAATAAATGTTATTTGATATATTTGTGTACTTCACGATTTATTCATTTAAAATAATATATAGTATATTTGCGGCACGTTCCAGAGTGGAAAATACTCTCAGTATCGTCCTGGTGTGAGACCACCATTCAGAATTGAAACGTTGCTTGAAATAGCTTCTGCCATGTTTGGTGACCAGATCTGAATAACCAGGTACTTCCCCACCTTCCTCTTCCCTATCTCCTTCCCCTCCCCACTGCCTTCAGCCTCACAACATACCCCAATTGAGGATGCCATAGTCCCACTGGCTCCATACGGGAGCAGTTGGGTCGGTATTCATGTAAAAAAAAATCCTTCATAGCTTTTTTCTTCCCAGAACTTTTCCTCGGATGCCTTTTCATAAAAAAACCTCCACACAGCATCCCAAAAGATGACCAGGGTTTTATTTTTCGCTGAGGGAATTTCGTATAGGCCCTGAGGAAATTTTATTTTACCCAGGGCCTCCTGTGTAGAGCTTATATAAAAAATAACTAAAATCTTTATTTTCAAAACTGTATTTTCAAATGTGAATTCTTTCCATCTTTATATATATGTAAATTAGATACTCGTATGATGACAAAATTTATAATTTGTAGAATCTTCACATAAATCCAAATACCATTCCTTATCAGCATAAAATGACATATTTCCAAATATTGCCGTGCTTCGTTTCATTTGTGTACCCACGCATTAGCCAGAAATCAGTTCGGTGGTTTTGATTTACCCGCACTCCAGGATTAAAATACCCCCGAGAATTGCTGTGGGTAAACCTTCCCTTCAGAAAAACATTCATCTTCCTCTAACCACAGAGATCAACCGAGGCATTTTCCTAGTTAGAGGGGATCGATTGTCCTTAGTTATATGTCGACCTTCAACGTTTCACTGTCATAGGCACTGCTATATTTTTCACACCCACAAAACCCTGACACGTAAATAAGTGCCACCTTACAAAAAGTTTAATATCAAACGCTTGACTGAAAATAAATAAAAAATGTCATTTTTTACTTGATCCATAACTATACCTGTATTTTCCTATTATGAATCGCGTTAAATGAATGTGGTTAAATTGTTTTCGTGAACAAGGATTTGGTTTGATGATGCAACATAAAATCGCTGCACAGAAAGGTTCATTCTTTTATACTCTTATGCGAGGGACGTGACGGGAGAACCATTACTCTTTTTACAGCTTGTCGAGAATGTGCAGCCAGGGTGTCGCGGAGGGGATAGGAGGCTCCGCGCATGCCCCTGGGACGCCATTTTGAATTTCCCTGTCAGATATAGCTGGATACAAATACTTTCGACCAAAGCCTCGGATACTGTTTGCGCCTCTCGGAAAAATAGCTTACAATAAACGAATCATATAAACACGGGGAAATTTCAAACGTTTGCGGCCTTTCAAGCTTGTTTATAATTAATTTGTTTATTATCCTTAATCCTACTTTGAAAACCTAGTGTTCCTTTTTTTAGAAAATTTGAAAATTTCTCAAATTAGAAGATTTGGTATGGTAGCATTTTTTTGATATTTTTACGATCGTAATATTGACAGTTTAGTGAATGATAAAGGAATCTTCTGAAGAACACGTAGCCAGTTGTAAACCAAACCAGTGATAGCCGAAAATCGATATTCACCAGTAGTGTGTTGTCGTCCTTTTCTCGAGTGGGCGGGCGCGCGCGCGCCAGAGTGGGACGCGGCTAGCTCAACTTGTATCAGGAGCTACACTCGACGGGGAGCGATTGTGGACAAATCAGCAGGAAAATTCACATAACTTACAAAAGGTTAGTACTTTTCAAATATTTATATTCTACACTGCCGTAAATTCAATACTTTGCTAAACTGTCTAAAGCGATATGGCTAAAATACATTTTTACAAATCTAATGATTTTTGTACTAGCTCTCTCTCCTGTCAGAATCGCGTTGTTCTATTAGGTACTCTAAAAAAATATTAATCCACTTGTATTTAATAATGAACAGATTTGTCTTTCTAAGATATCCTTCCATCACTTATAATTATTAAAACTAGTTTTGATGCTGAACTCAAATATACGAAATTATTATTAAAATATAATCAGGACATCTCAATGTTTTTGCAAGTTTCTGAACCTCATTTTTCATAAATGCATTTCTATAAAACTAGATTCCGATACAATTTTATTTAACTGTGATTTTCTCTGTTTCATTGGTACCAGCAGTTTTATCAAAAAAATATTCAGTTTCGGGTTCGCGCACCAAAATAAAAGAATCAATAACTTGCATAGATCTTAAAATAGAAACCGCTATTGTTGAGATATAACGTCACAATAACATTTCTTTTAAGTTCCAATCTGCACCCACTTTTACTGTATAATACAACATTTTAATTACTTTTGTTGCATATGTCTATAAATTTGCCGTTAATCCACATTTTTATGCAGACTTCCAAAAGGTTGTAATAAACGTACTTTAATTAGTAAAAAATATAGCTAATAACTGTTCCATAATACCATATGCTACATTTCTACGTTTTCGTAATATGTCATTTGAGATTTAAAAATCCATTCTCTAGAAATTGAAACTTGTCCATTTTTCTGCATCATATGAAAAGATGGCTTTCAAACGAGAACATTAATTTAAATTTAATATAGGTACCTACGTACCACTTATTTGGAATCATTAAAAAATCTACTCAATACACGTCAGTATTCTGTATGCATTGCAAATCTCATCCTATAATTTTTTTTTATCGATCGTTAAATTTTTAATATCATTCTATAACTTTTCCCCTTCAAAGATTAACTTGTACCGATTTTCTATATCGCGTGATATTTATTATTACATGGTTTCTGCAATCGGCAAAACAAATTACTTTTACAATTTCTTACAATTATTGCGTGTTATACGCCCAGCTGTCAGACAAAGTTTTCACGATCTGTCAGAATTTCTCAAATCTGACAGTTATAAAATCCAATAAATGTAACGAAATTCGATATCTTGCAAAAGCAGAAATTAAAAATATGGAGTAGTACGTGAAATTAATAATACTTAGTTAAATTTTGGTAAGGCAGACATACAGTTGCCGGTCAGTATAAGCTGTCGAAGTACAACATTTTAAATAATTAAATTAGAACATTTTATAAATTACTATCATCAATAATTTTTTTTTAACTTTGGGTATCTTATGGGCATCAAGATTTCGGTCAGTATTGTTTAAATCTACATTTTTCTCTAAATTTTCGGCATTAAAAATTACTAGGGCGTAATCTGTCAGGAGGTCCAAAATCCAAATAAAGCTGTTTTTGAAAGGTTGTTAAACACGCTTTAAAATTTTATTATCAGAAATAAACAAATAATTTTTTATACATAAAAATTAAGAATGCAATTATAAAGAGTTTAAAAAATGGCTCAACTTACGTTTTTTATAATTAAAATTACCGACAACGAAAAAAATAAAAACATCCACATATTTTATTGTGCAAATGTGTTATAAACGTTACCGTCAACTCACTTTTTTGTCGTTTCAAAAAATAATGAATACAAAATTCACAAGGTTCGTAAGTAATTTTTTTTAAATTGCGGTCGGAAAATTAAGTTTCATGCATTTGACTTATTTTATGGTTAACATTTACATTTGAATATAAAGTGTGATGTTTTCTCTTTCTAACGCCGCACCGTTTAGGTCATATTTCTCATCATGATATTAAGTGAGATACAACGATTTTTATGAGAGCTATATGAATGGTTCCCAAAAGCGACCAAATTAGCCTTAGTGGTTAAACTCTTTCAACTTTAGTCCTACACCAAGCAAGTGTTATGGTCATGAAATCAGGTTAGATAAGGATTGGCAGTTTAGGATAACAGAAACAATATTTAAGCAACTATGCAAGGTGATGTGTTAGATTGTTACAGTTGGGAAAAAAACTATCGCCATTGCTGGGTGTGAAACTCACTGGTGCCTTTTTCAATCTGACTGTTTTGACAGTTAGTATTTTTTGTTCATTCTTAATTATCACATGCGGTACCGATAAACCTTTGAGCTCAAACACCCAATTTCCTTATCACCCAATCGCTTAATTACCTAATAAACCGTTACAACGCGCTTTGAGATTGAGTGAACTGGATGGTTGAATTATGCACAAAAAGTCGCGTTTAACGACTGGTTTAACCATGTTAAAATAGTTGCAAATACTATAAATAGTTTAAGTAATAAAATAATATTGAATTAATTGATCCGTATAGAGGTCACGAAAAATTAAGGGATTGTTGACTGACGAAGAGGAATAGTTTAACAATAAATCCATGCAATAATTAAAAAAATTATCTGATGCCTACGTTAGAATCTTATTTTGCGGTTAAATGAATATGTTTTTTTTTAAAATTTAATTTTAATAATGTTATTATTCAGTTCTGCAAGTATTTTGGTTTTCGTTTTTGTGACAGCTGTTTCGGCCATTTTCATGTGGGGCCATTTTCAAACTGTGGTTAAACCACTTTGAAATTACTAATTTATAGGATTCTAAAAATATAACGTAAACTGAAACAGCGGACATGAAAATAAATAAAAAAAACCTAAAATACTTGAAGAACTTGATATTGACATTTTTGAATTTAATTGAAATTAAATTTTAAAAAAAGGATGTTCTACGAATTAAACACAAAAATAATGAATTTAATTTTAAATGGATATTCATGGCTCCGTAGCAGGGGCGCGCACTCCATATAGGCACATAAGCACTGCCTACCCTACCGTATTTGTAAAACATAAGCATGCAAACAATATTATAATTTATTAAATTATTGCTAAAAATAAATACACACTTTCAAAAATAGGCGCGAAAAAGCTGAGAAACCGAAACTACGCGAGCGCCACATCAGGACGGCATACTACAAACGTGGCATAAACTGTAACTAGAAACTACACGCGCGCCCTCCGACTGCCTCACTAAAATGCGGCCTAAGCAGGAATTATTTCTGCTTGGAGCTAACTTCATACAAGATATAATGTCAATGTTTACGAAATGCACACAGCATAGAGTAGAACTGTCACTTTGAATTTGCTTCTATGAGGTTTTTTTGTTAGTATTAGGCAGTGCTTTCTGGAACAAAATTAGCAAATGGCAATCAGTGACATCTGTTGTTATCTATTTCTATCAACTAGTTGTCTTTCCAGCAGCAAGCGCACTTAGCAAAAACTTGTACGAAGGGAGTTATTTGTAGAAGGTTTTTTTTATTTAATTATTTGAATCAATTTGGCGGTTTTCCTACTGCCTACCCTGATCAAAAACTCTATGCACGCCACTGCTCCGTAGCTCATAGTGGAAATTATCTTACTTGCATTGAAAATATTACTTGAAGTGACATGTGTTTGGTGATCAAATCTGAATATCCAGACACTTTCCCAGTTTCATCTTCACCATCTCTTTTCCTCCAAACTATTTTCTGCAACATATTCAAATTGGAAATGATGTTATTTGCTATTTGTGATGAACATTTGAAATAATTTGTTAAAAAATCAATAGTTTGAATGGAACAAGGTAGAAATAAAATATTCACTACTAAAATCAATAACTTGCCAGTTTATTAAGACGGCTTGTTTTGTTTCAGTTTGTCGCGGTTGAAAATAAAATTAAAGGGCGTTTCACGTTTTTATATTCTTTAGGATAATATAAAACTTGTTATACTACTCTGTAATCAAATATCATGTTTCTTAACTAGCTTTATGATTGTCTTCCATCTTTTCAAATAATACATCTTAAATTCTAAGAATTTTTTTTGCATTAATAAATGAAATACTAACTAAAATTGCTTTCAAAAAGTAAAATTGTACAGTTGCTTGAATCGATGGGTAAAAACATCCTTGAGGTATGAAGAGTGATTTTTTGAGGAGATGTCTTGAAAATTCCTATTTTCTTTCGATCTCTATTTATTACGAAAAGATAAATTTCTAATTTCGATTCGATTTTAGAATTTTTTCGCGTCTTATGGTAAGAGTTTATTTTAAACATATTTTATATTGTAAGTTCAGAGCTCAGTTTGGTAATTTCGACTTTAAAAAACTGTTATTTGATCAGCCACGCGATGTATTAAAATTAGGGCTGAATTCATTCTAAAAATTTACAGTTAGAAGACGTTCTAAATAGTGTTATTAATTTTGAGGTTGATTGGAATTTTTTAGTGAAGCATTTACGAAGACTGAAGTAAATTTACGTAGAGAGAACAACCCAGTTGACCAGTAATTATGTCACGTTTTTTTAAGTTTTCTACCTACTTACTGAAGACATCTTTAGGGATGAGCCATAAATTTAATAACACCATTTATGAACGATTCCTGAACAAGGCCATACAAGAACGCTAATTCTATGTAAGCTTGATAAAGAATGAGATATTTAGGTGGCTTGGTTGGATAGGAAACAGGAGAGAATAATAGATTGCCAAGTAAAATTAAGAAATTTCTTGGAAATTATGAAAATAACACAACATATAAATAATAGAAAATATAAAAATATTATAATTTGATCATCTGTAAGTGGTTCAACGAAGTTTGATATTAGACCCTAGATAATATGTGTGGTACTGAGAACCAGTAAAGTTTAGTAAACTCCTCAGTTTTTCGGAGAATTGTCTTTGTTTTCTGTCTAAATGCGGGACATGTCATTTACTCCTAACACGATTTTTAGGTTACGTATATAACCTCATCCCATGAACGCGGGCATCCCTGCTACATCACCAAACGTAGCGAACCACTTGGGGTGACCTATGGCAGAGGTGTTGGTTATCAAATATGGTTGGGGCGGCAATACTCGTACCCACCTCTCCAATGGTAGGAAACTGTTTGGACTCTCGAACAAAATAAAAAATGCCTTCATCGGAATCACACTATTTTCGGTATCTTCATTGCTACATTAGTTAAATTCACGTGTTTTATAAGAGATGCTTTCAAGGAATATAATTTGTTCTGTCAGTCTCTGGCGTATCTCCCGTATTAGGTTCTGGCACATAATCAGGGTTAATTTCAGAACTCCCGTGGGGATCACCCGCGTCGCTTCCGTAAACAACAGCTAATTACTGACTAATGCATATCATACTACGTTAAGTAAATTACCTGCACTCCACTATTCATTCAGAGTTAGTGACATGACGGTGGCGTAAGGTGTGTCACCTTTAGTATGAATGTGTTCATTTTTCAATCTCAAATATAACATGTTACCTATCGTTAACGCGGATATAAATAACTCTCATCTTTTGCAATACTTTGCAAATTATTATTTTACATGTTATTTACAAGTAATAGATTAAACTAAAAGCTATTATTCAAAATGTGCCAAATTTTTTTACCCCTTTGTAATCCTTCAGGCCTCAACCATATTCTGACAATGCGTTAGAATATTTCCGCCTTGCAATAAAATCACAATAAGTACAGTTTTTGTAAATGTATCCGAATATTTAAAACTGTTTTTATTGATAAAATACGCCTTCAAATTTTATGATTCGAAACAAACGTACAATTTTAGATATAAAATTTTAGCATGAAAACATAAATCTAAATAAATAAAAATGAATCTCCGAAATGTTTGTACGCACACTTCCGAACGACTGCACCAAATTGGATTATTCTTTTTTTTTGTGTTCGTTATTGTCAGGAAAAGGTTTGTATAAAACTACTGGTGAGCTCTGGCATTATGAAATTTGTATTGAAAAAATTGCAATACGTGGCACGCGAGCTGTTTGAAAACTGAATGTACCGGAAATGAATGTATGGAATGCGGTAGGGGAGAGGGGAACTAGGGTAGGGAGTCGCGGGATGGGGGGGAACCTCGGAGGGGGGAGGGGAGTTCGCGGGACGGGGAAGGGGGAGTGGAGTGGGGAGAGAGAAGGCGAGAGGGGAAGGGAACGTGGGGGAGGAAAGGGAACGGGACGAATGGGAAAGGACACGCAGGGAGAAGCAATTTATTTATTAAAATGGCGTAGCAACGCATTCCGGGTACCAGAGAGTAAGTCATAAAAATGGCTAACCTTACGTTTTTTTCTGACTAAAATTACTGCTTACGAAAAAAAACCTATTTTGTTAGACAAATATTTTATAAACGTTAATGTCACCTCACTTTTTTGGCGTTCTTCGTGAAAATAATTAGTGAAAATTCCCAGTTTCAATTTTTTTTTTCAAATTGCGATTCAAATCTTTGGTTTTATAAAAGTGTACAATTTACTTTTTACGTGATTTTTTTTAGACTTGAAAATAAGCGTGGTGTTTTTCCTGTCTAACACCGTTTAGAACATATTTCGAACTATGATAGTAAGGGAGTTACAGTGATTTTGATTTATATGAGATCTATGTGAGTTGGGACGAATTTGGTCTCCCGTGTTTAAACGGGCTAATATTCAAAATGTGTGAAAAGTTTTCATCCCTTTTTAAAATTGTACATTATATAACACATGTTTATTTAAATCTTTCTTTTCCTTTAGTTCGAGTTCTTAGTGAGCATTGTGGCCGTGCTGGCCATGGATATTTTAATGTATAGTTGTAGGAGTTTACATACAAGTTAGTAGTATCTAGCATCGTTGACGACCTTAAGTTTTCATTATAATGAACATTAATTACTTGAAAGCCCATACAAAATAAGTTTCAATCGAACAAAGCAATTCTTCAGTAGTTCAGGGACTCGATTCTCCAGTCGCGGCCGCTCGCAATTGCCGTCGAAAGTACGAACATTGGTCGACTTAGTTATTCTCGAGTATCGTCGAAGGTACATACTTTGACAACAAACATCAAAAGTCATTCCACTAGAACAACGAGTGAGTCCAACCAGTCGATACCGAGTCGTCTTCATCATAACTGTGAAAATCTTGTTTTATGAATGCTTGTTCCAAAATATAACTACAACTACCGACGGCAAACCTTGGTATATAAAGTGCCCAAAATATTTAACATGTTCTTGGTAACATTTTTTATATTACTTAAATATAAAAAAAAAATCGATTCAGTAAATAGATTGAGATGTATGCTGAAAAAGTTGTTACTAAATAGATATAGATATTAAGTCTATTTATTATTTGTGACAATCTGTATAGTTATTTATTTATTTATTTCAACGCCATAAAATGGCTATTACATCCTGTGATACATGATACACAGTGGTATAAATAGTGGTTATACATAGGTTATGATTATAACAAACAAAAAAGAATATGAGCTCATACAAAATACACATTTTTATGCAGAATAAACATAAGTAAATAAAGGTGAATTCTTAGAAAAATTCTCAACATCAAGTACAATATACCTACTTTACTTTTATTTGTACGTATTGTTGGATTCTAGAAATTGGCTAAAATGGACTAACTTAGTAATGATATTATTGTTACCTTCAGTTGAAATGACTGAAGTTTTAAATTACTACAGGTACTGCTAATTAGTTCAGCTTTTCAGGGCTGCCAGTTAGAGAATCAATAATAAATCTTTGGTTTAAAAATAATAATTTTGAAAAAAAAATTATACATTATTAGCTATCACTTAATTAGTCTGTCTTATAGTTAATATAAATGAAGCAAGCAGTTTGGAATCTATATTAGAGTATGATATAGACGCCGTGCAGACGAACACTATTATACCTAGCATTAATTATTGTCATTGAGGTATGATATTATAGCCTTCTTATAAGTATATTCGGTGCAGTTGAACACATCTACTACTTCTGAGAAAGCATTGCCAACAGCATGCAATCTAGGTATAAGCGAGTATCTAAATGACTCAGTCCTGATATTTTTGTTGCAATTAAAAAGAATTTTGGATCGAGTAGTCCTAGTAGGTATGTGGAAGGTAATTAGGTTTAATAAATCAGGACTGTCTATAATACCATTAACAATTTTAAAAATAAAAGTCAAGTCGGAAATAAGTCTTCTATCTGAAAGTTTGAGTAAGTTTAATTCTTTCATTAAGTGATTGTAATTTATTGATTCTATTGGTAGACCAAGTTTATAGTTATAGTAATAATATTATGTATGTTCGATTAAATTGTAATTGAAGATTAACATCCTGTTGAAAAACTGCTTAATTGCGGTTTAACAGATAAAATAACATGTAAAATAATAATTTGCTAAGTATTGCAAAGGACGAGAGTTATTTATATCCACGTTAACGATAGGTAACAAAAATAATTAGAAAAAAATGTATCTTAATCTAAGACCGTCTCTGACAGTGTTCATATTATATTTTTACTAAGTTGTTTTAAGGTTTATTAAAATAGCTGATTTATCGGCGATATTGACTGCAATACATAATGTAGAGCAAACTGAAGCAGATGCTTTGAGACCAATAAGAATATTTCGCCGGAAGGTAGATTCACATAAAAATTAGCTTAATAGTTAATCTGTTGTACTGTCGTTTTGTAAGTGTTCGCAACATTTCCGCGATGGTTACCAGCTGTTTTTGATTTTGAGTAATATACCCGTCAGCCATTTCGAAGAATGTGCGAAAGTGCTCGTAATTTCA
Organism: Limnephilus rhombicus; assembly: GCA_929108145.2. NCBI lineage: Eukaryota > Metazoa > Arthropoda > Insecta > Trichoptera > Limnephilidae > Limnephilus > Limnephilus rhombicus. Next base: position 56,947,442 of record OV815270.1, on the reverse strand, counting down.
AATTCACACCATTGAAACTTAAAAACATCAGAAACATGGACAATATTCCCAGGGCTGCCAATTTAATAATCTCTTTAACCCTTCGACATCGAAGAGTATGCAAAAAGAAACATTAGACAAAGTTCGTCGAGACGATGAGTAATTTTTCATTCGTAGATGTTACGTAACGAGTAACTCTTGATCGTTATTGGAGAATCGCAACCCTGCTCGCTAACGAGTCAGACTTTTCCACAGAATTGGTATTTGCGGTACAGACTAAATTGGGTCTACGACGCAAATGAATTTGATTTTGACATGTGGAAAATATAATGTTCACTACTTTGAATGCTTTGCATGTTCAAATTCATTAAATCAAATATTGTTTGTAATGAATTCTGATTTTACCGGATTAAAACACTTTACTGTGGTTTATGGTGATAAGAAAGGCAATTTTGGTAACTTTGATAACAGTACTATAAAAGATTTTCTCCTGGGCTCAGAGTTTAAAATTCAGCTGTATTAATAAAGCATTATAAATCGATTTGCTTCTGGGCATTATTTTCAAAAATCAATTCCAGGGATTCCCAATTCTTAATGAGCTGACTGCCTTTTTTTTCAAATATTCATGTAACCAATACATAGTTTCGCCAATTCTCCCAACGTAAAAATATTATACTATGAAAATCAAAAAAAACGGTGTCATCCTTATTACCTTTTTAAAATTCAAGATTTTGACGCCCCGACTGTACTCATTGTAATATTAATGTGCATTGGTTGTCCCACTTTAAACAAAATATATGGGATTTTTTCACAGAATTTGAAAACCATTCAAAGACCCCTAATCAATTCTTACCCCTTTCAATGCCTTAATTAGAAGTAAACTTGAATATGGAAGCACTATTGGAATCCACATTACCTAGTGCAAATAAGAAAACATTGTAGAATCGGTTCAAAAAAATGATACAATGTCATGTATTATGTGATCTACTTGACCATCTTAGATCATATGACTACGCCTTGAATACTTCAAGATTAATACACTTAAAAACTGATCTAATATGTTTACATAAATAATTCACGATCACCTTGATACTATATTATGCCTTAACAATATTGAATTTTTTTCCCAATTCCCATTGTCTAAGACCCCATGGCATGTTTCACGTGAATACGATATGTAAAAATAATGTCGCCTTCGTACCCAAATGAAAGTGTCTATATAATAAGATAGAGTGTGCTGAAGTAGACATTTTTTCCGATAATTTAAACTAATTCAGAAAAAATATTCTGTTATTGCCAAAAAATATATAACAATTGTTGAGCTAATCATATTATTCTGTTAAGGCTGTTCAACATTGAAATCAGTATCAGAAATCAAATATATCGGAATGATAAAAGAACAATATATGAAGTGGAAGAGCCATAGCTGTGAATTGGTTAAGCGTATCAGAAAATGTATATATATTCATAAGATTAAGAAATATTTTAAAACTCAACAATCTAAAACGAGTATACTATCGACTAATCCAGTCATCAATTCAATATGGAATTATTGGATGGGGGGGGGGGGGGGTCATACAACAATATTCTAACTCCGATCAAAGTGATCTAGAAGCTAATCATCAAAGTAATCCTAAAGAAACCCTCCACTTATAAATAAATAAATAATATATCTTTATTGACCAAAAATTTAAAGATTTATAATTACAAAAAAAAGTATACAATAGTTTAAAGGTTGCATAAGTACAAAAGTTAATAATGGAAAACAATATACATATAAACAGTAGGTACTTAAAGAATAGAGATATATAATTATAAACATAGGTTTCTCGTAACCTGCCTCACTAGGCTAGCCTGTGTTGAGGCAGTAATCCAACAGAAACGCTTTTCGCCGATTTCACGGTGCCTCGAGTAGAGAATATCTTCAAGAAAAATGCAATTATCCAAATTTATAAAGATTATATCATCAAAAAATTTGAAACCCACCAATCAAAAAGATATCAAGACAACTTCAAAATACCAAAATTTAATACCAAACTAATGCAAAACAATTATATCTATTTAGGAATAAAGTTTTTCAACAACCTTCCGATTTCACCATAACGTTTGTAACGCCATACAATTTGTAGATAGTATAAAAGTACGTAACATTTCACAATGATTTGGAAAAAGGTTTTAAAATACCTTTGCGGATACACTTGATTTTTTTTGCCAGCTTGACTATGGCATCCCCATTTAAGGAATGTTGCGGCTAAAGGTCGTGAGAAGGGGAAGGCGATGGAAAAGAAGAAGGTGAGGAAGTACCTGGCTATTCAGATCTGGTTACTGAGTAACTAAAAAAAAAGTATGAACAACTGTCAATTGACAAACATATTTACAAGAAGCGTTTAGTGTAAATCTTAGCTCGTTTTGAAATTTCTAAGATTTTTTCGTAAATTATAAGATGACTGAATAAAATACGTTGTTCTCTATTCAATGAAATTTTTTAATAAATTTAGAAGCAATTCACATATTTCATTATTTTATCCGAAGACAGAACAGCTTACAACAAAATGGCAAAGGAAACCAAGAGAATCATAAATAGGTCAAAATTCGAGCACGACCAGCAGATCAGCAGAAAGCTGACTGCATGCCCGCATGGCAGCAGGCAATTTTGGTCGCTTGCGGGCTCAATAGGTCGCAATTTCTGCAAATCCAGTCTGCCACCTCTTACCAGATCTGACGGCTCACTAGCAAACACCGCCACCGAAAAGGCTAACTTACTAGGTAAAATGTTTGCGGATAACTCAACCCTCGATGACCAAGGTGCTGTCCCGACGTCGGTTCCTCACTGCGGTTTTCGTATGAAAAAGCTGAGGATCCGGCATCGGGAAGTACTCCATGTTCTACGAGGGCTTGATGTTAATAAAGCTAGTGGGCCTGACGGAATATCTGCCCTGGTACTGCAAAGGTGCGCTGCAGAAATAGCTCCAATTTAGACGAAGCTTTTTAAACTGTCCCTGAAGACTGGCTCTGTGCCCTCTGGTTGGAAAAAAGCGGTTATCCATCCTATTCCAAAGAAGGGTGACCGCTTCAATCCGGCCAACTACCGCCCCATAGCGATCACATCAGTTCTGTCTAAGGTGATGGAACGTGTGATCAACGACAAACTGCTCACATACCCCGAGAAGAACAAAATTATTAACGACCGTCAATACGGATTCCAGCGGAACCGCTCGTGCGGTGATCTTCTCGCGCATGTGACGCATGTTTGGGGGCGATGCCTGGAACGTTTCGGTGAGACCCAAACGGTTGCACTGGACATATCCTAGGCCTTTGACCGGGTTTGGCACCGAGGACTTGTCAACAAACTGCATTCTTACGGACTTCCCGCATCCTTGTGTACGTGGATTGCCGACTTCTTGAGGGAGAGGTCGATTCAGACGGTAGTCGATGGTTTCACATCTTCCTCTCACTCGATAAATGCTGGCGTCCCGCAGGGATCGGTTCTGTCTCCAACTCTGTTTTTGTTGCACATCAACGACCTTTTGTCATGTGCACCAATTCACTGTTACGCGGATGACAGTACAGTTCATGATAGCTTTTTGTTTGACAAGCCCCCAAAGGGCTCACAAACTCCAACAGCTCGTAAGGCTTTGAAGCAAAGAATGGACGGTTACCTCGAGAGTGTTTTCTCTTGGGGTAAAAATAATTTCGTTGAATTTAATGTTTCAAAGACCCAATCTTGTCTGATTACATCTAAAAGGGATCGAAATGAAAATCCAGTATATTTCAAAGGTAGCAATCTTCCGAACAGGCCCTCCATTGATATGCTTGGTGTAACCTTAAGTGACCAGCTCAGGTATGGGGGCTCCATCGAAGCCAGAGTAAAGTTAGCCTCCCAAAAACTGGGCGTACTGTACAGGGCCCGCAGATACTTTAATAGTACACAACTGCTAACCCTGTACAAATCGCAAGTGCGCCCCACGGTTGAATTTGGCAGCCACCTCTGGTCTGGAGCTCCAAAATACCTGAAAAATACCCTCGACTCTGTGCAGAAACGGGCGGTCCGTTTGATAGATTCTCCCATCTTAACAGACGGATTGCAATCTTTAGAGCACAGGCGTCGGGTGGGAATACTATCCTCGTTCTACCGGTATTACAATGGAAGATGCTCTGAGGAACTAGCATCATTGATCCCTTCGGCACCGGTGCATAGTCGGGAAACACGCCAAACGCGTGCCCAACATTTGTACACAGTTGACATTTGTCACTTGAGAACGGGTCGTTTCTTCGACTCGTTCTTATGTTCAACAGCTCGGCTGTGGAATGATTTGCCGGCCTCTGTGTTTCCTCCTTCCTACAACATGGGTCTCTTCAAGACCAATGTTCATTCCTTCCTCTCCTCAAAAAGACCCTCCACACAGCATCCCAGATGACATAGGCCCTGAGGGAAATTATTTTCCTCAGGGCCTCCTGTGTGGAGTTAATGTAAAAAAAATCTTTAAAAAAAATTGTAACATTTTATAATTTTTTCATATTGGTCGTTTTTTTTTAGCTCTTCTCCGCTCTGTACAGACGTAATAAGTTATGTATGTGATTTTTACTACTTTCAAAAGGAAAGTCTTATATTTCCGACACTTTTACGTGTTTTTAAATCTTGCTATCTTATTTTAATATATAAAACGAAGTCGTGTTAGTTACACTATTTATAACTCGAAATTGGCTGGACCGATTTTGATGATCTTTGATTTGTTGGATTTGTCTCCGCCCCGGATAACAGAATAACTATTGAAACATCGAAAAAACTCACGAAAAAGAAAGAAATGAAGAATATTAATTTTTCCATACATTTTGGATGGAACGAATTCTCACATTTTGAAAGATCTGCAGCAATATTGTGTTAGGTATAATATTTACCCGAGCGTGAATTCCAAAAATTCAAAACGTCAAATGTCAATGCGCAAATTGTTTTGCTTTTGTTCTTAATCATAAAATATTGCCCCTCTTTCTTACACACTAAAAGTCAATAGTCGAAAATGAGACAAACGGTGAACGTATGTCTTTGCACCCCTCCAAAGGGAAAATACAATAATGATAAATCTCTGAAATGAAACACATTTTTTTAACGTAAGCTCCACTCAGGACCTATGTCATCTTAGGGGATGCTGTGTGGAGGGTCTTTTTAAGGAAGGGTAGGATAGGAAGTTCTGAGAAGGAAAAAGGCATGAGGGGTGGGTAGGAATCTGGAGGTCAATGTATCCGGGAGTGAATCCATCACTCAACTGCGGTGCAAGGCCTTTGATTTGACCGGAATTGACCTTTTACCTTGACCTTTCCAGTCGGACTCTTTCGACCCAATGGTCGAGAGAATCCAGCTGGAAAGGTCAAAAGGTCTCCCCCAACCAGTCTATCTCGATCCGGCCCACCACGCACCATGTGGGCAGATGCATCCGCCGCCAAGACCCGCACAAAAGTCACCCTATGAACCCGGGCACCCCTGCTAAATCACCAAACGTAGCGAACCACTTGGGGTGACCTATGGCAGAGGTGTTAGTTATCCAATAAATGGTTCCCGGGGCGGTGGCACCCGTACCCGCTTCCTTTCAAAAACTCCCGTAAGTGAGTGGAAAAGTAAGAAAATCACAAAAAATATAAATCCGTACACAACGCCATCTCTGATACTGACAAAAACAAAACACTGGCAGTTGGGCATCGATAATTGCTTCATTGTATAATTTTTAAATTAATAAAAAACACTTAATTTAATTCAACAGTTATTGATTCTGAGGCGGTACGAAGTACGTCGGGTCAGCTAGTTTAATATAATTCCAGTATTTTCTTACTATTTTCTTTGATATGTATATTTTATCATTCAGATTAATTTGAGTAATTTTTTTTTAATACAGGTATTTAATCTTCTTCGAAAAATTTATTTTTATTTTTGTGTATACATTAATATAATTCTTATTATTACATTTAATATATCCTATATACATTTGCCAATATACATAATGCGGTAATCAGACTAACTAATATGGTGGTGGTAATAATGTATGAACATTATTAAATAGTAAAAACAAATGGTTTCAATATTCGTATATAAATTTACAAGAAAATTCATATTTTGCCTCAAAGAAATACACTAACGTAAATACATACATACAGACTTTTTCCCATTACTATACAGTTAGTTAATTAAATTTTAAATTCAATACCAAAACGAAGTCAAGTGTTTACTTCTTTTTTAAAGAAATAATAAAATTCCCGGCTTACGAATAACTTGACAATATTTAAAAAACTGTTACACCATCATTAAGCAGGAAAATGTTGCTTATTCAATGATGCAGGACTTAGCTATAAAATGAGTTTAATACACAACGCCTGCTTAGTAATTGAATGTTAGCTAATGCTATCCCGATGCATTTGTTTACTCAGCTACTAACCGGTCTTATTTTTCATAGGGGATATACCATTTACTCCTACGTAAAACGGTGATTTTATATTTCTTATTAGCCAATATGAAAAGCATTAGAACCTAATAAATTATGAATTTTTACCTAGAAATTGACTTGTATATTAGAAAAGAGTCCATATCATAATATAATTTCCAATAAACAATTTGCATAAATTTCCGACTCGGAAGCAGGGGTCGCATTATATTAGCATGTCATTTAAACGTGGCGAGGAATGACAGGTCCCAAACTCTATCCACAAAATAAACGAACGTTATAACAGAATGACGCAAACCATACCTGTAATGACGGGGGAGCTCTACGGGAAAAAGCTTTTGCAAATTGCCTACGCATTTTTTGATACTTTAAAAAAAGGGTTGAAGATTTGTGTTTGTTTTTGCTCGCGGGAATAGGGTTTATATTATGATCATCTGATCTTTATTTTATGAAAAAAACCTTCGTAAATCTTGACACTATGACGAACAACGCAATTAGGCTCGGATTGAACTTATTACTGAAAAAGTGACTAGTAAATCAAAACGTAGACGAAAATAACCGATATTACTGACGGAACCTCCTCTCTCAAGTGAGACTATTCTGAATACGTGGCAAGGCTAATAGATGATGAAAAGTTAAAATACAGCAAAAATCTAATAATATGCTGATGATTTGAGCTATCGATATTCGGCAAAATCAAACACTTGAAGAAGAACAATAGCAAAATATGTAGGTTTATATGAAAAAATAAACTACTTATAAGATTAAGGAAATTAACTTTTTGATCTCACCGTAGACATTAAACACGTAAAAAAAACAAAACTGTATAGAACATAAATAAATAATATAGAAGGTTTAAGAAAATAGAATTGCTTTGTCCAAATTTTTACTTCCTTACAAAAAGTATGAATCGTTAAAATTATATGTTTAAATACTTCTTCAAACTTTGCAAATACGCTTTTTTATCATTTTTAATTAAATGAAAACAAATAACTTTCATTTTTTTATAAGAAAAACTCTCTTTTATAACTTTTGAAGGTTATTTCCATCAACGTAATATATCATTGAAGAAGAAGAAAACAATAAAACTCTAAACGAAAATATGAAAGAGAACAAGACACAGAAAACAGAAAAAAGACAATGGTCGCAACTGGGACTCGAATCCAGACCTCTCTTCTAACCGGGATGTGCACGTTAACCAATTTCGCTTTTGTTCCCTTCTGTCAAGCCGTCATAATAGTCAATCTCATAATTCAAATTTTAGAATTAACAATATCATCTTTAACTAATTATTTTTCCATATTATGGGCAACTACCCCTTTTATTGGAAACAATCATTCTAAGAATTCGTTTGTGTCGTGGATAGCGTCTATTTTTTTCTGTTTTCTGTATTTTATTCTCTTTCATATTTTCATTTAAATTATCATTGTTATTTTCTTCTTCAATGACAAATAACTTTGTTAAAATCAATCAAAAGTTGTACGATTTCATTCAACATGTTTAAATAATGTTTCTGTGAGAACAAGCGCCCTGAAGTGATTTTACCGATGAAACGCTGTAGAAGTTACCCAAAAAATATTATTATGGGTAAAGGACAATTCAAGTGCATTTTTAAATAAATTTATACTTATACAATTAATAAGTTAAGCATAATGAAAAAATATTTGCAATTACATAGAACCTCTATGTTTAGTTAAAAATTTCTCTCCGGCAAAACGATTTTACTCAACTCACTCGTTCATTACTCAAGTCCAAGATTAATGGAAAAGCATTCGTATCAGCATCGAACATGGCGTTGGAAATAAACGACCCACTGGTTCTAGATTTAATAAATTATTAATTTAAACCTAACATAAAACAAGCACTAATAATATATTGAGTTAAGAACAGTTCGGCAGCCTTGAAGAGTTCCAGATGATATTGAGCATGCGTGAAGGGGTCGTAATTGCTTCCCAACCTCCCTCGGGCTGAGAATGGAAAATATCTCGTTGCAAATAAATTTTAACTCCACCTCACCATTGTATAAAATATACTCGGATTTCCCATCTCATTTTGTGAATAAGTAAGTTTAACGCTGCAATCGTAAAGGATTTTAAAGTGGGTTTTAAAGGACAGAATATCAACTTGAAAATTTAATTTCCGACGGTTGACGTATTTTTGTACGTAAAAGTAAGTTGAAGACTAACTTGAACTCGAAGAATATCTGATTTTTGTTTTTCAAACGAGTATCTCTTCATGGTGTTGGAACCTAACAGAAGGTTCCGGCCCGCCACGAAGTAGGTGGGCAAACGCCTCCGCCTCCAAGATCTATATAGATGGCCACTTTGACGAACATTAATACCTTGGATTATTATTACAGAGAGATTTATTTAAAACTTTACGGATGAATTACCCAATAATAATATAACAACACATGAAAGGAAAAAACAGAGATGACTGCAAATGGAAAGCACATGCACATACACGTATATAGAGACATTGTAAGTGTTAAATCCCTCGCTAGGTGGCTACAATGTCTCTCTCGCAAAAATAAAGTTGGTTGTTTTCAGGTGGAAAAAATATAATAAGCAGTAATTGTTGAATGAAACACTAGTATATATTAAATTATTTGGTGGGTATTTGATAAGCCCCCATAGCTCAGTGGTCAAAAGCAGCTGACCGGCAATCAGAAGGACACGGGTTCAAGTCCCGTTGGCGGCAAGTATCTTTTCTCGAAAGATTTTTCAATGTTGATGAGTGTTTCAGGCTGATAATTATTGCTTATAATAATTGTTACCCTTTGTGCTATGCATAAAAATCGTGTCTAAACGTTAGTTTATAAATTAAAAATAATAATTAATAAACTTTATCTGAATATAAGTAAATGCCAGATAATAAGGTTTTTCAGAACAAATCAACCCCTTAACTATCAATATAAAATTAATAATGTTTCCCTCACCTCTGCCAGTGAGATTAATGATCTTGGCATTATTTTCGATTGCAAATTTAACTTTCTTCCACATATTACTACAGTAACCAATAAAGGATTAAAAATGCTAGGTTTCATTCTTCGAAATGGCAGAGACTTTCAAAATATTTCAACATTAAAAATCCTATATTCCTCTCTAGTTCGAAGTCAAGTCGAATATAATTCTTCTATTTGGTCCCCTCACTTCAAAATCCACTCCGATTCCATAGAAAAAATTCAGCATAAATTCTTAAGATTCATTAACTATAAACTTGGTCTACCAATAGAATCAATAAATTAAAATCACATAATGAAAGAATTAAACTTACTCAAACTTTCAGATAGAAGACTTATTTCCGACTTGACTTTTATTTTTTAAATTGTTAATGGTATTATTGAAAGTCCTGATTTATTAAACCTAATTACCTTCCACATACCTACTAGGACTACTCGACCCAAAATTCTTTTTAATTGCAACAAAAATATCAGGACTGAGTCAATTAGATACTCGCTTATACCTAGATTGCATGCAATGCTTTCTCAGAAGTAATAGATGTGTTCAACTCAACCGAATATAGTTATAAGAAGGCTATAATAACATACCTCAATGACAATAATTAATGTTAGGTAAAATAGTGTTCATCTGCACGGCGTCTATATCATACTCTAATATAGATTCCAAACTGCTTGCTTCATTTATATTAACTATCAGACTAGTTAAGTGATAGCTAATAATGTATAATTTTTTTTCAAAACTATTATTTTTAAACCTACAAACCTACCTATTATTTTTAAACCTAAAGATTTATTATTGATTCTCTAACTGGCAGCCCTGAAAAGCTGAACTAATTAGCAGTACCTGTAGTCATTTCAAACTTCAGTCATTTCAACTGAAGGTAACAATAATATCATTACTAAGTTAGTCCATTTTAGCCAATTCCTAGAATCCAACAATATGTACAAATAAAAGTAAAGTAGGTATATTATACTTGATGTTGAGAATTTTTCTAAGAATTCACCTTTATTTACTTATGTTTATTCTGCATAAAAATGTGTATTTTGTACTAGCTCATATTCTTTTTTCTTTGTTATAAACATATTTGTATCCTATAACTAAATACTAGTTGTTATCATACATATGTACTTTGTTTAATGTACATTATTATCATTGTAATTACCCTCCTATGTACCACTGTGTATCATGTATCACCGGATTGTAATAGCCATTTTATGGCGTTGAAATAAATAAATAAATATCCAAACTTCCACAATACAGTAAAACTTTAAATTTTAATGTGACCAATTTTTAAATTGGTCTCATAGTTGCTTCAGTTACACATTAAACCATGAATATTTTCGTATTTCACTAAAGCTATATGCACGTATGTCTTTATATTATGTAACTCATCACATCAGTGCAACGTGGCCGGCCACATACGGATTTCCGCTCGCTGCGCCGAGCTCTGCACAACGCAGCAAGCAGAGATGGGGACTGCCTCCGAGAGCCGCTGATTTCGTGTGGGCTGAAGAGAGTGGGGAAGTCACAAGGAATCGAAATGAACGTTAGCCGTTGCGTGGTCACGTGATGTTTAGTTTGAGGCGCGCCTTATAAACCAAACATTTAAAGTCGAATTTACGATTAGCTCTAACGCTATAGTGACCAAGTTTGGTTTGGTTTGGTTTTGTGGTTGTTTGTGACAGAACATGGCAGTAGGTACCTACGGAGCATGGCTATTTGGATTAATTTAGTACGGAAATGTGTTTAGGGGCAAATGTGCAATTGACGTTCTATCTTGTGTTTTCACATTATTATTATTGTAGTTTGAAGTAAGCAATATTTCCATTTTTATTCTACGTTTGTTATAATATGTAGTGTAGGTACATAATACTAAATTTAAAAAAAAATATTTGTGCCTCCCCACTTTTCAAAACCGCAAACCGCCACTATATGTATACAGTAGTATACATGGTGAATAATGCATACATGGACGCATACATAGTATACTATAGTATACATGCATTATACTATAAACGTTTGTTTATGCATCCCCATTTTTCAACCCCACGAACCGCCTCTGGGAATAGGGCAATGACAAAAAGTAAGACAAAAGACTACCTACATAAAAACAGATAGTATCAAGTCAAATCCTGAATTCTGAAGGTTTCCATAAAGTCCAAGAATTGAGCCTCATAATAAAAATGTAATGAAAGAAAAAAAAAGTTCGAACATTGAAAAACCGTCATCGTCCGTAAAAGGTAACTTTTGATATATCATTTTAAAAGTTATGATTTAAAAACATGTATATAATATTAATTTTCCCTAAATTACATTAAAATAATATATTATGATGTCACATGTTGGTCTACGACATTTCAATAATTTTATAAAGAGAATTTAATAGATTCGTTATGATTTTCACGGTCAAATCGTGATAATTTTTGGTTTATGATGCCGTTCTTCTGCCCTGATAATGGACACCGTAACGATACGCAACGTTACGATACGAAACGATACGAAACGTTGGCTAAAGAAGGAGCAACTGCAACATGGCATTATAACCCAAAAATTAATCATGATAAGTTTGATTCATTCGTCTCACACGAGTGCTTTGGGAGGCGGGTATAGGAACCGCCGCCTCGGGAACCATTCATTGGATGACCAAAATATCTGCCATAGGTCACCCCAAGTGGTTCGCTACGTTTAGTGACTTAGCATTGGTGCCTCAGTTCATGGGGTGAGGTTGTAAAAGTCTTGGCGGCCGATATACCTGCCCATCTGCTGCGTGGAGGGCCGGACCGAGAGAGACTGGTTGAGGAGGTATTTTGACCTCTCCAGCCAGAATCCCTCGACCCATCGCCTTGCACCGTAGTTGTAGTTGATTTATAAGTCCGTCACTTCTGGACACACTGACCCCCGGATTCCTACTCACCCCTCACACATACTTCCTTCCCTGAACTTCCTCTTAAAAATCCTTCACACAGCATCCCCTAAGATGACTTAAGCCGGGTACAGATTGCTGGAACGTAACATGCAATGTAACATGAAAGGAACATTTCATAAGTGTGGACGCGCGAACGAACCGAGCATGTACCTACTCGCATCTGTTTCCGGCATGCGAGCGGTGAATATAGCTCAGTCTGCTGAGAACAAGTCCTCCATCGTTCGCACGCGTTCTGCAGTATAGACACGAACAAGCCGTCCACACTGACGCTTCGTGCACACTGCGCGCCCCTTTGTGTTCGGCGAAAAAACCGACACTTTGTGAATTGCGGCGCGCACGAGTTGAAATGCTCTGTTCGTGCGCGTAGTGTGCACGGTTCGTGCGCGCAAAACGTCCACACTATGGGAATTCTGTTACATTGTATGATACATTGCGACAATGTGGACGTCAAATTCTTTCATTGCGTGTTACATTGCATGTTACGTTACAGCAATCTGAACCCGGCCTTAGGCCTTGAGGAAAATTATTTTACTCAGGGAGCTAATGTAAAAAAAATTCTCTCAGAAGAACGACTTTGCAAAATCTTTCATTCAATTTTGTTTGTGTTCTCTTGAAAAGCATATTTAGGAAACATTTTTAATATTTTCATGCTCTTCTGGCAAAAAATTTATTAAGGAAAGCTTGAAGTTTAATCAAATATATTTGACTTTGAGCGTTTTTGTTGCAAAGAAAATATATCTAAGAAAACATAAACCTGAATACACATTATATAGCTTTAGTCTATGACGTATGTAAATGTCCCGAGAAAATCTTATTCACTACAAAGTGTCCCAACATAATTTACATAATATATTCCTCGGATGGAAAGATCCATAAAACCTTTCCTAAGAACCAGTAGATTCCATAACGTAACTGTGTAGAGAAAAGTCGTGAGGAGATAAAATAGGGGGCGTCAAAAAAACCTTTTTTAAGCATGAAAATCAAATGATAGGATAACAAAAATTTCATTATACATAAATCTAACCCCAAAAACTTGCAAGCCTAGTAGTACCTATAATACAAAAGAAGGCTTCAGTAGCCTATTGGTTAACGTTTTTGGCTTTCAAACGCTAAGTCGAGGGTTTAGTTTTCAATTTTTTGCAATTTTTTGGTAGGTGGGAATGGGTACCGCTGCCTCGGGAACATTTATTGGATAATCAACACCTCCGCCATAGGTCACCCCAAGTGGTTCGCTACGTTTGGTGATTTAGCAGTGGTGCCCGGGTTGATGGGGTGAGGTTTGTCTAGGTCTTGGAGGCGGATGACCAGGACATACTGAACCCCAGATTCCTACCCACCCTTTAAACCTTTTTCCTTCCTAGAATTCTCCTCTCCTTCATTTCTTAAAAAAACCTTCCACACAGCATCCCCAAAGATGACATAGGCCCTGAGGGAAATTATTTTCCTCAGGGCCTCCTGTGTGGATCTCATGTAAAAAAAAATCAATGTATTATAATAAATTAAATTTATTGTGAATGCTGCTAGTCTTCGTGCTTTGATATTGATTGACTTACGAAACTTACGAAATTGGTTCCACGGCTGTCGTTTCCTCTCCCGGAGATACATTTTTATAGTGAGAGATGGTCATTTTATAGAACCTAAATAAGCTGAAATCGACGTGGACAGGTATTATATACCCAATGGAATATTTTGAATTTCATATTATAATCAAATTCACATTTAACCAAGACTACAACCGTTTTATTTCTAGTTTATATAAGAGTACCTATTCGAAACACTAGGCATAAAGACCTATTTCAGTATCACGATACACGAACAAATTACGTAGCAAACTCGCTTATTCATTACCTACATAGTTTACAAACGAATATACAAATAATAAAAATATTTTTAATAAAACAAATTCAATGCTTAAAACGTACATAAATCTTTCGTATATTATTTTTGAAAATGTTTAGATTTCCCACCGCCCTGGGAACCAGTTATTGGATAACCAAAACCCTCTACACAGCATCTCCAAATATGACTTAGGCCCTGAGGGTAATTATTTTCACAGCAGGCCTCTTATACTTATGTAAAATATATATTTATGTAAAAATATATATATTTATGTAAAAAATGCGGTAGAAGTGAAACCTTCAGAAAACTGAAGTTGACATGAGAGGGAAGGCTACGAAGCACCGCACAAATAATAATAATAATAACGTAATACTTGTAAAGCGTAGTTTTGTGTGTAAAAGTAATCCTATAGTGTTCCTTAAGAGTCCTCACAAAATATTGATCAAATAATATAAAACAAAGAATATACAGTATGACAAGAGAACAAAATTAACAGATAATGATAAAAAAAATCTCACCACAAGGAGCCTTGAAACCTTGAAAGTGAGCTCATAATCAAAGCGGCCAATGCGGTAAGGTTTCATTCTATCTCATTCTCTCGCAGGCTACATCCTATAGATGTATATGTTTGTCTCTTTTTAGTGTCATTTCCGTTTCATCGTGTTTCAAATCACAACGGTGCTAAAGAAGTTTCACTTTAAAAAAATATCATTATTTACTTTTTTTAATTTATGTAAATTGTAAACCAACTCTTGTAAAAAAATTTAAACATTGTGTGTACCCAATGTAAAAGCCCCATAGGCGTATGAAAGAGAAATAAATAAACAGTCCTAAATTAACATTTCGATTAAGCTCGTCGTTATTCAATAGTTGCTATTATTTTGATAACGATCCCATAACTGCGTTGTTTTGTGTTTCAAATAATTTCATTTCATAACGCTTCGAATCAGGCATAAACATTAAAATTTTCAATATTTAATTATTTCCATCAAAGTAGTGATTCAACTGATAAGTTACTTGTTCTGCGTGTTAACCAAAAGCCCAGCAGTTTAACATTCCCCGCAAGCTGTTAATTTTTTATATACCGAAATTCAATACAGGTACGGGTAATGTAAAAATGGTAGCAAAAAAATAAAATAGTTGGGAACAATATTCAATGGTAAAACACGAAATATAGTAAACAATCTCCGATTGCTTTTCGATCGGAAATTGTAACGCTTCTCGAAACCTTACGAACATCCCGAGAATCGTTAATTACGTTTCTCTGGAAGAGAGATCACCTTCGAAGCCTTAAATAGAAATCTACGTCTTTTTTATACCAAGAATAATCATTACCCTTTAGCCCCGTGGTCGTCAAACTGCGGCCCGCGACGGATATTTGTGCGGCCCGCACAAATATCTGGGTTTTCTTTTTAATTTTTTTTCAAGTACAATTTATACTGTCCGTCTTTTTGCGGCCCGAACAAATATCTGCCGTTTTCTTTTTTAATATATATTTTTTCGTGTACAATTATACTATCCGTTTTTTGCGGCCCGCACAAATATCTGCCGTTTTCTTTTTAACAATATTTTTTTTCATGTACGAGTACAATTATACTATATGCCTTTTTTTGCAGCCCGCATAAATATCTGCCGTTTTCTTTTAAAATATATTTTTTTCATGTACAATTATATTATCCGGTTGTTTGCGGCCTGCAATATCTGCCGTTTTCTTTTTAAATATATTTTTTTCATGTACAATTATAGTATCCGATTTTTTGCGGCCCGCACAAATATCTGTCGTTTCCTTTTTGACTATATTTTTTATCATATACGAGTACAATTATACTATAACCGTTTTTTTGCGGCCCGCACAAATATCTGCCGTTTTCTTTTTAACTATATTTTTTTTTCATGTACAAGTACAATTATACTAAGTATATCCGTTTTTTTGCGGCCCGCACAAATATCTGCCGTTTTCTTTGTAAATATATTTTTTTTCATGTACAATTATATTATCCGGTTTTTTGCGGCCCACAATATCTGCCGTTTTCTTTTAAAATATATTTTTTCACGTACAATTAAATATATTATCCGTTTTTTTACAATTAATTATATTGTCGTTTGAGTCTTTCAGGGGGGCAGTAGAAGACCCAGAGAAAATTAGAGAGCGTGGAGATGACACGGTGAGGGTGTAGGAAGGTAAAAAAAAAAAATTCAAAATCATAAGTGTGCGGCCCGCGGTGATACCGCACATTGTCTTATGTGGCCCTTGACCAGAAAAGTGTGACGACCGCTGCTTTAGCCCTTAGCCCTTGAGGTGATTTTTCGGCGCTCAAAAACGGCGCTCTACGAATTATACAATTATTATTATTATTATTACCGGCTTCACACGAAATATCATCGCAATTTGTGAAAACCGACCAACAGTATTATTTTTTTTCAAGGGAAAAATACAAAAAATACCCAAAAAAAAATAATAACGTTCCGGGATGCGTATTTCCAAAACGACAAATTAACATTTTAAATATACCTCTATATTGGTTATTTTTTAACACATTGCAAAAACAAAAATTGTTCTAAAATCTAGATAAAATGATCTTTCTGATGTGTATATTAGTAATTAATAATTTTATTTCAAAATATTTAAATTTTAGTATTATTCCCATGTATTGTAAATACACCTCTGTATTGATAATTTTTTATCACTTTGCAAAAACCAAAAATTGTTCTAAAATCTAAATTTAATAATTTTTCCAATGTGTATATTAGAAATTAATAATTTTATTTCTAAATATTTAAATTTTGATATTGAAAATGTAAAGCGACTGAACCGGTATAGGTTTTAGAAATACGCTTCCGGGATCCAACAGTTAATAGTAAAGGGGGTTGGTTTATATCATCATTATCTACCAAATCACTATCTGGTGATAGTGAGAGATACAGGGATTTGGACCTGCGACAATGGTTCTATTATAGTTCTCCTGAGTGAGTTATCAGTAGTTTTTCTTTGAGGCTCAATTAAATGATATAAAAAATGTTATATTTAGATATTAGATATAAGCCTACCAAAAACTAGGCGTACTGTACAGGGCCCGCTGATACTTTAATATTACACAACTTTAACTAACCATGTTCAAATTGCAAGTGTGCCCCACGGTTGAATTTGGCAGCCACTGCCGGTCTGGAGCTCCAAAATACCTGAAAAAACCATCGACTTCGTGCAGAAACGGGCGGTCCGTTTAATAGACTCTTCCATATTTACAAACGGATTGCAACCTTTAGAGCACAGGCATCGGGTGGGAATGCTATCCTTGTTCTACCGGTATTTGAACTCTGAGGAACTAGCGTCAGCTTAGCAGGAACAGCTTGGCTTTGGAACGTTTTGCCGACTTCTGTGTTTCATCCTTCTTACAATATGGGTATCAAGACCAATATTCTCTCCTTAAGAATGCCCTCCACACAGCATCTATGATAACTTAGGCCCTGAGGGAAATTATATTCCTCAGGATCTCCTGTGTCGTTAATGTAAAAAAAGGCATTCATTCAAAAGGCAAAAATCTACCTCAGTCGATGGTTGTAAAATGTCCATGACACTTGAACTTTGAACTCTTTTACACTGAATGTCGGATTGGAAGCATTGTGGAGCGATTTAACCATTCCCCAAGACTCTTCTGTTATTAATTTTCTCCTTCTGTCGTTGCTCTTTTATCACGTATCTTTACCTCCCTAAAAAACCTAAGTGCTTCACGTTAAATACTTTTCATTTCGTAGTACTAGTTTAGTTTTTGAATGTGTTGACAATATGCTTGACCTTGGACATTCTTGTCACGACCTCTACGTTAGTTAGTTATTTGGTCTGTCTTGGGAATTCTCAACACGCAACAATTGTTTGCCACGGAACGTAAATTGTAATTTTTTCAATGTGCACAAACTCCGGCTGTGATAAACAGCTTGTCATTGATCTATTCACACAAATAATACCCTATAAAGGTCTGCAGATTCCGATCCCAGGTCCACGGTAAGATTTGTGAAAATAAAACTTCCAGAATATATAAACCAACTTGTGCTACTCCACCTTCCCGGCATGCGTGAAGAATTAGCAAGTTTATTTGTTTTCCCAGAACTTGATAATTTTGAATTTGAATAAAACCAATTCTGGAAGCAACAGGGGTGGTAATACAAAGTAAACAGTGAACGTTGGTATATCTGAACTGTTTATTTCAACATGAACCGTATAACGTTAACGCCTACGAAACTCCATTAACCAGGGGTTTCTAAACATTTTTAGGAAATAAACGTCGTGGTACAAGTATGCAGGCTGCCATCTTTTCCAAATCAATGTGATTGAAAAGGGGAAAAATGGAAAAACGCTGTGGTGAGTAGTGAAAGAACGAGCCTCAAAAGCTGAAGTGTTAATTGTGGAGAATATCGTGCGAAATCGTCATTTTTTTACATCAGCATAGATGGAACAGGAGGCCTGTGAAAAATAATTTCGCTCAGGGCCAATGTCAACATCAGGAACGCTATGTGGAGGGTGTTTTTAAGGAAAGGAAGGAAAGGAATATCTGGAAAGGAAAGGGTATCAGGGATGGGTAGCAATCCGACGGCCAATGTATCCAGGAGTTACATACGTTTGAATCCATCCTTCCCATTGCGGTGCAAGGCAATGGATTGAGAGAGTCCTGCTGGAAACGGTCTCCCTCAACCAGTCTCTCCAAATCCGGCTCGCCACCCAATAGGTGAGCATTCGCATGCACCGCCAATACCTAGACAATCCCCATCCCATGATCCCGGGCACCCTTTCTAAGTCATCAAACGCAGCGAACTACTTGGGGTGACCTGAGGCAGAAGTATTAGTTATCCGATGAATAGTTTACAGGGCGGCACGGCGGTAGGTGCCTCCCAAATTGTTGATCGCGATCGGGAAATCTTCAAAACATTTATTAACGAAATTTGTTTACATCTGCTATTTTTAATATGGGTTATAAATTTCATTTTAATCTTTATTTGTATTTTATAAAATACATGTTTTTTTAAATGGTCTGCAATTGTAAAACATCGTTTAGTAAAAATATGATATTTTCCAAGTATTTCTCTGCCATACAGAAAAAAACAAGCGAAAAACTTATTGCTTCGGTTAATATATACTCAATTTAGCTTAGTACGTAAATCAGCTCATCCGTATATAGTGTGGGTTAGATTCTTTGACTTCGAAATAAAAATAAAACCAATAAATGAACCCACAGATTGAGAAATCGTTCAGCAGGCTGTACAAATTGAGTTTGAGTAGCATTGTTACAACAGATTGCTTTATGAAGCTGTGTACACTTTCAATAGAATATTATATCACAGAAGGTGAGCTAAAGGGGAGTCCAACAGCATTTACCGAAGCCAATAAGGCTGAGGACAACTCACGATGAATCCTTTGCATGTGATAAATTAATAAATAGAAATTTTCCCATACTTGAGAGAGCAAATTTTATTCAGAATATTTTACCAAAAAAAATTTTAAGCAACTTTAAAATAATAAAAAAAATAATTAGACAAACAATTACAAATGTTTACGTATTTTATAGTATTTATGCTTTTCTGACAAGTTTTTTTTTATATGAATACCTCACAAGAGCCAGCCACTCCCGTCTGGAGCTATTGATACTATGGTATGCCCAATTGGGGTATGTTGTGAGGCTGAATGTAGTGGGGAGGAGAAGGAGATGAGGAGGAGGAAGGTGGGGAAGTACCTGGTTATTCAAATCTGGTCAACAAATATCCATTTTTTAATTTTTTATATGAACTCCACACAGGAGGCCCTGAGGAAAATAATTTCCCTCAGGGCCTTTGTCATCTTTGGGGATGCTGTGTAGAGGGTTTTTTTAGGAGTGGAAGGAGAGGAGAGTTCTGGGATAGAAAAGGGTTTAAGGGGTGGTTAAGAATCTGGGGTTCAGTGTGTCCTGGTCATCCAAACAACCAACATTTCAAGCAACCTTTCAATTCTGAGTGGTAATCTTACACCAGGGCGATACTGAGAGTATCTTCCACGTCCCAACGGGCCGCTAATAAACTATACATTATTTTTGAATTAATTAAATTTCAAATAACACACAACGTCCCGCGACCTTCGGGTTGCGAGTAAAAATTATTTTTAATGTAGCTTAGATGATATTCATTTTTTAATTAAAAAGAGTAATTCTCATACGAAAGAGAGAGAGAGAAAAAAGATAAATTTTATAACTAAATAAAATAAACTTTAAAATAAAAAAAAGGTTTCGTGTTTATAAGTGTGTGAGACAAATGATTAATTTATTATGGTTAATTATTTTTTACCAGCTATCAATAAGTTTGTAATATTAATCAAAATAGAGCAAAAAATATTACATTTCCAAAGAAAAAGGCGTAGGTAGGAGTAATTTGAGCTGTTGCCATGGGTTTTACAGGTAAACGAATTTCCAGGTAAGTTTGCCGTTGAATTCTATTTTCGTTGAAACCACAGATTAACAGGCTTCAGGTCTTGTGAAGCCTAAAATAATATTAATAGCTTTCGGGGTTTTTAAAAAAACGTTTTAAATTTTGATTAAGAATATATTTAGAAAGTACTTTAGCTACCGGGGATGAGCCATGACTTTTTTTTCAAATAATGTGAAAAGAATGTTTTTGAAAGAAAATGTAATCTGAAGATTGCTTTTGTATACATTAGAGATGAAATTATGACGAAAAGCTGTTTTGAATTTGAAATATATTTATTTTGGAAGAAATATAAATAAGTAATCAAAGAAAAACGTTTCTCTACTCCTTAATATTTTCAAGAAACAGCAACGATATAATTCCCAAATGCCAAACACTTACCTCGGTTTTCGTTATTTGTTTTTGGGGTGTTATGCCGTACTGCACTACCTCCTTCTTGAGCCACTTACCTTGGTGTTTGAGGGGTAAGACTCTCGACTCGCAATCCGAAGGTCGCGGTTTCGAACCCGGAAGGGGTGTGCACATAAAATTTACTTTTTCACAACTTTTTTACTTTATTTTATTTATTGTTTCTTTACACTGTAGTTAAAATTTTTACAAATGAATTTATAACCTCCCTAGGACAAGGCTGTGTTGTGTCAATTAATTAATTAAAAACAATATGTATATTTGCGACACGTTCCAGAGTGGAAGATACTCCCAGTATTACTGGTGTAAAACCACCAATCAGAATTGAAAAGTGGCTTGAAAATGGCTAGCCGTGATGACCACGTCTGAATAGCTAGGTACAACCCCACCTACCTCTTCCTCATCTCCTTCCTCTCTCTACTACCTTCAGCGTAACATACCCCAATTGGGGATGCCATAGTCTCCAAAGCAACTCTCAGGAGCAATTGGGATTCTTGTGCGGTATACGAATGAAAAATAAATCTTTTTCATTTTCATAAATGGGTAATATCGAAAAACAGTTGACCTAATTAGTATTTACGTCATTATAAAGCAATTAAGATAAATCTGCCACCATTAAAGGGGAGAAAACGAAAAAAAATACGAAGAGTGCTTCAGACAAATGATTTTCTAAGTAAAATTATTTTTACCAAAATAATAGTAAATCGTTTTAAACATCATGCAAATAAAAATAGAGTAGGGGAAAATAAAATCTTATTTGTAAGCAGGCGCGGCCCGAAATTGAACAATATTTTGTAACACATCGTATTACATAATATAATTTAATAATAATAAAAAAATGACTATCTATCTGAATATACATGAATTAATAGAGAATAACTTTTTTTATTTATTTTTTATTTATTCACTGAAACATTTATTATAATTACAATTTTACAACATTATATAACAACAATATTTCAATCGCTCTCCTAATAAAGCAGTTGCTTGTGTTTAGGATAGGACAACTAAATACTTTTACATCTAAGTGTATAAATTAAAAATATTATTACAAAAACTAATAGTAATTTTATAGAAAATACAATACATGTAATAAAATTATTGGTTAGTTAATAAATGATTCAAAGTTGATAAAGCAAAACATATTTTAAAACAATAATTAAAGTTATGAGGTGGTACTAGAGTATTTCAGTTTAATTTTTTTTTATATGTGTCGTAGTTTTCATCCGATCGTATATCTAGGGGTAATTTATTGAATTGGTAGAATTGGTAGAGAATAATAATCGTGGTCTAAAGCATTGCTTCCCGCGCCCAAGTTATATCGGCTAGGCACCGAGGTACATATACATACCATTCCGTGCGTTTCAGTGTAGCGCCCCGTTTGATAATTATCATTTGTATGATGCCCCCAGCAACATGTTCAGACCGTCAAAACACACAATTGTAGCGAAAAAATGGCGACTGCCGTGCAGCGCACGGATAGGGAATGCAATCTCGACTCGAGATCGCAAATTCGAGATCTCACGAGATTAGAAATTACAATCTCGCGAGATCTCGGAATTTTCGGGATCTCGTTAATTAAATGAAAATATTATTTGAAAGAAAACAAAAACCTTCATTCTTTAATATTAGTTACTAAATAATTAACAGTTTTCTTTTTAAATTAAAATAATCCCAAGAAAAAATATAGCTTGAAGAGATTAGAAAGTAATTACGGGTGATTTTTAAAGTTACTTCCTAAAAAACAAAGTGTATTAAGGGTGCTTTCTGCTAAACGGCATCTAATCTCCGACAATCTTTCTTAAAGTATCTCCATACCAGTAAACGACTGCTAAACTCAACATACACTTGATCTGGATTATTTTTCGACATTTTAAGGTATTAACAACGTAAGAATCAAAAAAAATATTTTTATTTAACTCACATAAACAATAGCATAATTTAAGAAAAAGTAATGACCATAACTGCACAACCAAAACAAACAAACGGCTGCCTGCACGCACGCAAGTATCTCTTTCTCACTCACTCGGCACAGTTTTATATTATCTGTCCCGCTCGTCATCCGTCACTAATATTCGTAAATAGTCGGGATAGTTTTATTTCTTCGATCGAACTCCCACCCGACCGTCAGTCACCACTTGCGCCCCGATTGGACGTGTGTAGCGTCGCTGACTACTGCCGCCCAATCCCGTCGATCTCGAACGGGATCTCGTCATATTATGCTTCGGGATTGATCCCGAAAAATGTCACGAGATCTCGCGAGATCGATATCCCGCGAGATCGGGATTGCATTCCCTACGCACGGATGACGGAAATGCCCGAGAAATTCCGAAGAAATTATTCCAGCGAAATGACTTTTCGTAGTAGAGTTTGAATAAGTTAGTAATTACATTTTCTCTTGTAAAATGTAACGATGAGTCAACGGGTCAGCGGGTGCGATATTATCTTGATGGAAAGGGAACCGATTTGACATTGTCATTATTTGTTTTTGTGACCTTTTTTGTGTGCATTTTTGTCACATATTGCAAAATTCACTCAGTAAAGGGGGTTTACTATCGCGCGGGGGCGCGGCAAAGAGAAACGATAAGTGGATGTTGTTATTGTGTTATTATTCATGATATAGAAATATTCTGATATCGCTGTTTATAGGTATAAATAAATTTCTTCGCCTTTTTAAAATTAGTGCTATAATAATAAATATAGACTATATTAAAAATACATGAACCATGAAAATAAAAGCAGAATTATAGCCAAGACTACATTTAATTATCAACCAAGATAGTATATCCTCAAATAAAACTTTTACACAAAATTATAGTAATAATAAATCGATTATTTATATAGCACCCTTTTTTGTAAATAATTCCTACAAGGGCACTGTACGAGTTATGAGTTACTAGGCTTTGACTAATTTTATTTTGATTCATTTACCTCTTTTGTTTAACGTTTTTGATGAATTACTCGGTGAACCACCAAAAATTTAAAGCACCGGCCGCGCCCTTTAGTAAGTCGTCTCAATGTGGCAAAATCGCAGTTTGATAATGCCCTTGAACGCCGACACAGTTGTCACAAAAAAAACTAAAGAACTAAACTTGCAGAACGTAATAAAAACGTTATTAATTTAAATTTACTAAAAATATAATCAATCATATCCAACGCTCTAGTGCACCATCATTTTATTGGTTCTGTAATTTTGTATAGAGCATGAATTAAACATGAACAATACACAATACAGTAAGATAAGCAACGATGATAAAGCAGGACCAACCTTAACTAAAAATTAAAAGACAAAGATTAAAAATTGATAGGCGTTTCATTCCATTCTTTTTCATTTATTTTAGATTTAGTTTAGGTAGTAAACTATTTCGTATAATTTTACATAAAAAAAATTGTGCATTTCCCCTGGATCCATTTATTAGATAACCAACACCCCTTCCACAGGTCACCCCAAGTGGTTCGCTACGTTTGGGGATTTAGCAGGGGTGCCCGGATTCTTGGAGTCAAGTTTGTCTAGATGTTGGCTGGTGAAAACGTTTCCTCAACTACTGCGTGGCGGTCTGGATCGAGAGAGAGACTGCTCGAGGCAGACATAGTAATCTAGACCTCTCCAGCCAAACTCTCTCGATCCATCGCCTTGCACCGCAATGAGAGGGGTGGATTAGGATGCCCAGTTTCCTACCCACCCTTCATATTTTTTTTCCTTTCCAGAACTTCCTCTCTTTCCTTTCCTTAAAAAGACCATGCACACAGCATCCCCTAAAATGACATAGACCCTGATGGATTTTTTCCTCAAGGCCTTGTATGTGGAGCTACTCTAAAAAAATACGTTGCGAAGTTGTCATCGCTTTATATCATGGTAAGTTACGTTAGGTAGAGTTAGATCATGTTCGGATATGTGAGGTCGTGTTATACTATTTTAGTCACGTCATGTTCACAATTGTAAGATTAATTTAGAAAATTTACTGAGAAATCCCCAAGACTTTTTTCTTATTTTATTTCAACTCCGCAAAGATGGCCTCGGGGGAAATTATTTCGACAAATGTCATCCAGACACATTTGATATGAAATAAGATATATTATTGAGTCTTGATGATGAAGGTTTTTCTTTTGGACATTTGCATAATCAACACGCTTTTGAAAATTATAACAACGAACGAAATGCACGCCCAAGTTGTGGGAACTTTATTACCGACTTGTAATTTATTATCATCCAAGTTCATGAAATAACGTTAAGAACTTAAAAGGATAACAAAAACCTGAAAGCTTGTCGACACATGAAAGCAATGGGATTTCATTCAAAAAGTTTAGATGCTTAACAACTTTATAAATGAACATGATTGTTGATGAAGAAATTTCAAAATAATATAAACGCGGTTTTCAGTCCAAAAGATAAATGGGCACTATTATTTTTTGTGTTCATTAAAGCATGGATGAATAATGAATTCATTCTGTTGATGCTATTTCTAATCGAGGGGTGCACAAATGTACAGCATCATTGAGACTTTCTCCCTTCACGCTGCAGCCTGGAATTGAAATATATTACGATATATAGAACCCGCTCCCGGAGGTTTATCAGCCGCGCTAAGCCTTCTCCGGCAATTCGTCTATTCGTCAAAGGATGAACTATTTCAGAATGTTTGACATTCATTAACCGTCCTGTCTAGCCCTAGCGTGTTGTTTATAATTTCTCTGTCATTAGACATTCACAGCATTCACCACTATATATTTGTAACTCAGTCTGTCCAAGGAATTCTGAATGGGATATTTGATTCAAAACTATTGTGGCTTGCGGTTTTACTTTATGAATTTATACGCTGTGAAGAACTTTTAAAATATGCATTACGTGTATCAAACATAGATATCCCAACTTTAGCATATTGATTAAAAACACGTACTTACGCCAGTGACAGTGGCGTCACTAGTAAATAGGGTTGGTAACATTGTAACTTCCGATGTCAACCCAATGAGCATAACTAACTAACTCACCGTCACGCTATTTCAATGCAGAGGTAGTCAGATAGAATGGACCGCCAAACAACTCGGTCGTGCCATACACTCCTTACTTTATTCACATTCATAAATAGTTTTATACATACCCTTCTGTTATTCTGATTCTTGCCAAGTTTTTGGTTCTCTTGATCGAACTTTCACCATATCTTTCAACCACATCTTTTAACTCTTCTTCTTCGTCTCCGACCTCTTTGACTATTCACATTCGAACAATAAATAATATATTCTCCTAACACTCCCTTCTTCGTCCATTTACTATACATGCCCAAACCTTCCAGCGTCACTTTCTTAATCTTACTCATACGCTTACATCAGACTTGCATTATTAATTTGCAAGCCTCTACATTTTATACGATCTTGGTTTACATGCATATGCCTCAGGAATCTGAAGATCTGAGGAATGAACATAATGTGGTATGAAAATTAATATGAATTCATTCGTTAATTTGTGATGCTTTCCCATAAATCGTTCAGTTTTACAATGACTTATCTTAACTCCAATGAGGGGAGAAATAAAAAAAAGATGTAATAGATAACAATGATTTTTTTCAAAATTTAAAAAAAGGGTCCTTTACGAGTACATTACATACCTTCAATCCAGCGGATAAAACGAAGTTTTTCAACTTTAAAATTTTTAAACAGTACAGTCAATAATTTAATTTGGGAGGCGGGAATGGGTACCGCCGCCCCGGGAACCTTAATTGGATAACCAACACCTCTGCCATAGGTCACCCCTAGTGATTCGCTACGTTTGGTGATTTAGCAAGAGTGCCCGGGTTCATGGGGTGAAGTTTGTCTAGTTCTTGGAGGCGGATGACCAGGACACACTGAACCCCAGATTCCCACCCACCCCTTAAACTCTTTTCCTTCACAGAACTCTCCTCTCCTTCCTTAAAAAAACCCTCCACACAGCATTCCCAAAGATGACATAGGCCCTGAGGGAAATTATTTTCCTCAGGGCCTCCTGTCTGGAGCTCATGTAAAAAAAAAGTAAAGTCACGGCGCGCAAGTGTAAAGGTTGTTTGGATAGCTCTGTGTTGTAAAGATTGTCAATACTTTCTTAACGTTGGAAATAACTTATTTCAACAAGTAAAAAAAAATTCATAAATTAAAATATATTTTTTGATAGCGCTCTTAGCTTAGTTAACTGAACGATATAATCACATATACATTAATCAAAATGTTGTTCCTACTTTGAGAACTTACATATTATTTAACATAATAATAAACATAAACCCTTGTTCACCCCCCGGATGGTGTGACCCTGTGTTACCGCCCCCTTTGTCCCCTCACCATAATTACGCAACCAACTAACGAAGAGGTTATTTTAAACATCGTTTTAAACAATTTTTCGATTCATTAAGCTCTATTAAAAGTGTATTATAATTGCACGCCTTTGTTCTACCACAAAACGTACACCGAATCATTAATGGTAGGTACCTACACTCCGGTACGTAGCGCCGTTATCACAACGTCCTACTTTATCCTTTGTAGGTCGGCCCGCTGATAAAAGTCCTGTTTTACGTCGCTGGTGATAATTCCATCAAAACGCGCGGGGAATGTATGATTTTGTGTTATTATTATAGTCTCGGTTCGTTAATGGAAGCGGTTGCGTCATATTGGTTTCACGGTAGAAAGTAAGAGCTAGTTATTTTCACTCTGTTTTCATAAACAATATTATAAAGCCTCATTTTGATGGTTACGTATATTTGAATACTAAAGGTACGTATATTTGAAAATAATAATTTCAATCAAGTGTAAGTTCAGTTTAAGTGACATTAAATCAGACAAGATAATAATTTTGATGTGTGTATGTTATGGCATTCTGAATTAGTTGCTCCCGTTTTTAGGGGTAGCCCTACTTGACATATGTATATGAAATATTCTACTGGAAGACCAGCTATCGCCTATTTGTCCAATTACGGCCATACGAATTTCCGTTAATAATTTATAAGAACATTATGTGAATATAATTGGAAACATTGTGGTTTATGAAGGTGGAGGTTTAGGTATGTGGATTTAAAGAAATTTTACGAAACTCTTAAGAGAAACGTTTGCGCGGCCCGTTTCATACAAATCTTAATTTTGGATTTGAGTTCAAAATACCCAACCAAACTTAAAAAACCATATTTGTAATCAAAAGGTATATCAAATATCTACAATGGATATGAGCTACTTTATTTAGTTTTGCTTTTAATGAAAAGATATAGGCAATTAAACATTTTAATCTTTCACGTGATTTTAGAGGCAACTTTGTGAATAAATGAAAAACATAAAAAATGTATTTCCATATATTCATTTTAAAAAAATTTGAAAAATAAAATTAAAATTAAAACATCATGAAAAATGGATTTTTCTGTAATAAATATTTAACGAAAAAGTTTTATTCCGACTTAAATAATTTGCGATTTAAATTTTAAACCGTCAAAATGATTTAATTTATTATTTTTTCTTTCATATTTCATCATATGTTATAATATTAAATACAGTAAAAAAAATATTTTATTTTTTATTTATTTACAAATAATTGTCCAAGTTGCCGCTAAAATCATAAAACACGAAAAATTTTAATTGCTTACATCTTATAATTTCAAGCAAAAATAGATAAAGTAGCTCACATCCTAACTAGATATTTAATAAACCCTTTGATTAAAAAATAAATTTTCTGTTTGGTTGGGACTTTTGATCTCGAATCCAAAATTAAGATTTGTATGAAACGTGCCGAAACGATCCGCGCAAACGTTCCTCTCAAGTAAGTTCTTGTTAGTGTCCGACCGACACAGGATTTTCTACCGAAACCGAATCTTCGGTAGCTGTCTCAGTTTCGGCCGAAACCGAAACTGAAATTTTTTTGGTCACGTTAGAAATCTATTGTTTACTGAAATTTGGCTTATTTTTAACACTTATGCATACAGTAATACATGTAATAAAAACAAAATAATACATGTAGTAAAAAAACATTTAAGTACTTGAAATTTTTTTTTGATTTTACTAAAAATTAAAAAAAACATGTTAAATACTTCTTGGAACGAAAATTTGTCAATAATCCACACTTATGTACATTATAAAGGAAGGATCTCATTAATTGAATATTTTAATTAAAATTTCGTTTACAATCACAACATTCTCAAGACTAAATTTAACATTTATTGAGATCTTTTGCAGAGTTTCGGTGCGGCCGAAGGTTCGGCAGAAAATCTGCCGGAACCGAAATTGATGTCGAAACTAGATTTTTTTTGCCAAAACTTGCCGAAACCGAACCTTCGGTCGGTCACTAGTTCTTGTGGAAGGAAGACACGTAGTATACGATTTTTTTTAAAATCCTATTTGATTATTAATGATAATTTAATAATTTTTATATTTCATTTTCCACAGATGGCGGGAGGCGCAGATCCAAAATGGCAAAAAGACGCAGCGGACCAAAATTTCGATTACATGTTTAAGTTACTCATCATTGGAAACAGTTCT
Source organism: Limnephilus rhombicus (assembly GCA_929108145.2). Classification (NCBI taxonomy): domain Eukaryota; kingdom Metazoa; phylum Arthropoda; class Insecta; order Trichoptera; family Limnephilidae; genus Limnephilus; species Limnephilus rhombicus. Next base: position 56,917,974 of record OV815270.1, on the reverse strand, counting down.
GTAGGTAAAACTAGGTAAGAATAAAATAACATGTTTATTAATTTCCATTATCATCACTCTCTACAAATATGTTATTTCCATTTCACCCGACGGCATTATCTGCACAGCCACCAGTTTCCATCAACTTATCTTGTTTTCCTTGTAGATTTTGTGGGTTTCAGGCAGGGCCGGATTAACCATGTCGGGGCCCCTAGGCAACGCACGTCTCGGGGCCCCCCTTACCAATGGTGGACTAACCGCGGTTGGAGGGGGGGGGGGGTTGAAGGGGCCTCCAAACGCCTCCTTGTTCCCTTAATCAAATCCTTAACACAACTTTAAGGGGTGGGAGGGGGGGGGGGGGGGGGGGTAGGTAAGGTTTTAAAACTTTATTTTTTATTTTTTCTGAATGTAAAACATGTCAGTATATTGAGTATTGTGTCAAAAATCACTTCAGATACTAAGTAGGTAATGTTGCAACAAAAAGAAGGAAAGAAAAGTAAAATACAACTATGATTATATATTTGTTTTATTTACAGACTTTTTATTTATTGCTTGTGCATGATACGAACATTAGTTATTTATTGAGTTATAAGCGAATTATTATAATAATTTGTTGTTTTCTTTAATGCGTGAACCTAATGTTATTAATCTGTAAATATTTCTAATAAAAAAATGAAAACATCTTGAAAACTGACTTTTTCCGAAACTTCGTTGCTCGCTAATTGAAATAAGTCAGTTTTTATCGGGACGCGGGGCCCCTAGCCGATGCGGGGCCCCTAGGCAGTTGCCTACTCTGCCTTAGGGATAATCCGGTACTGGTTTCAGGTCGGCCTTGAGACGTCTTAGTTCCTTTGGGTGCTACTGATTGACGGGCTTTGTCCATCCGAGCGATTTATCTTGCCAATAGCCATTTGATTTTTTGACGTATTCGATTATATTGGTCGGTTACATTTTCTGTGATTAAATAATGATGTTCGACACTACAGAATTTTCGACGGGGGATGCGAGCAATTCCTGTATTCTATTGAAAACTTTTCACGAGAAACCATCTTAAGAAACTAAACTTTGCTATATTCGCTATGATAAACACACCCGAATTCGTCGTAACTTAGATTGATTATTCTCATATATTCTACAACTCAATCCGATTTAATTTCTTTCAAAATATGCTTTAATGCATACCTACATTCAAGTTAGTAATAAAAATGCTGAAACGCGTGATGATAATTTTTTTATTTTTGGAATTATTTTTTGATCATAAGGTATTTATATTTTTTTAATAATGTCTAAGCAAAATAACTATTTAAATTTTTTTAAATACATAGTTTGAAAGACCGTAAATAAATAGATAAACTGAAGTATTTTGCGTGATTCTTTTTATTAATTTTAATTGAACTAAAATTAAAATTAATAAAATTGCTCGCTTATTATAATTTATTTCACTCTTGTTTGTATGATTTGAAATGTGTGTTGTAAAATACAACATTTTGTGTGAAAATAAAAAAAATCTGCCTGAAATCAACGGTGTAACCTTATCATAATAAAAAATAAACATAATTTTTCAAATTTTAAAACAGCTTTATTATATAAAATAATATTCCTTCGAAATCAATTTATATTTTTTGTGGAAAATAGTTGATACGTCTAGAATTTGATTTAAAAATGACATATTTCCGGCTTTATAAGATACTAGCTGACCCGGCCACGCGTTGGTGTGGCTAATAAAACACAACGTCATCTACTGGATGGTTATCCAACCTTTATAACCACGGCCGTCTTTAAGTTTATCGCAAAGAGACAGACAGATGCCGCGGAGGACTTTTATTTATAATACGTAGAGATGGTGTGAAAGATTATAATAATTTCCATGAAAGCTTGGGGTAACTTACGTATTTAAGTTAATAAGCATTAATACTGTATCCGTCTAAATAACTTTTCAATTACCGCAATGTACCTACGTGACTATGTGAGATAGAATGGGTATAGTAAGCTATCCGTAAAAGATAGATATATGCCTTCGCGGACTTTTTTGTAGATCTATAAAAGAGGAATATCCCACCATGCATTGTTTTGTTATATCCCAAAAGGATTAGGCAGCGTTTTCGATGTAAGCTACCAGGCGGCTTGACTTTTTCCGACACTTCTAACAACCAATTCACACAAATCCTTGACAAATTACATACGTAAACCTTCCTCACAAAACACTCTATCTATTGTTAAAACCGCATGAAAATCCGTTCAGTAATTTTCGATTTATCTCGAACAGACAGACAGACAGACCACAAGGGGGACTTTAATTTATAATATGTAGAGATGTAGAGATTCATGCATATTTTAAATAGCTTTCGCAATGTGTTTGTAACCCCACAGTGACCAATTTACTAGTTCATCAGTTTTCCAACCACGTAGCGAGTTATTCTACTCATTGTCAATTGCTTTCTTTGGCGAATTCAATTACGATCTCTGTTTCCATCTTCTTCGTGTGTTTCTTTATCTTCTCGTGAGAAGCTAAGCAAACATCATTTATTATAATGGGGTGTAAAATGAAGTAAAAATACATAAAAAAAACTCCCATCGGAATGAACTTTAAAAACTTAAAATAATAAAAGAAATCTCTACAGTTTTTAGTATTAACGGATGATATCCATTCGATAATATCTATCGGAGAGTTAACATTAATTTTACAAACACCCCTTTCGTAACAAAGGCAGGTATGGTCACTATTCACCAATGAAATTGCCAAAAAGAAATGTAACTTTAGGTAGGTACGGAGCTTGAATTTCATTTCGTATCGGAAAATTACAGATCGAGAGGGAATGAAATACGGATTATTGGAATAAATCGTATCCGAATCAGAAATATAAACCAATCATTCGCAATAATTACGAGAAATGCGTCAGATGGCCTTATCTTTCGCTTATCCGACAGTAACACCACCAGACGATAATTTCTAGCGATTGATATCGGCATGTCACAACAGATTGCCCAATCTAGGGGATAAAAAGTTATAGTTAGACCATCCACTAGTTTCTGTGAATTGTCCATTTGGCAACATTACAATTATATTTTCAATGAAATGATTGACCCAAGATAACAAGTTAAATCCACGCCTACTCAGTATCGCGTGCTAGATTCTTTCTTCATAAAAATTCTTTTTTGTGTAGTTCAATTTAAAAATATACTAACTTCGTTTACGCCTCTGTCTGTAGCTCTGGGACATTAAATTCTACAATTTTTTACTTTGATTTGTGTCTTCATTTTTAAAATTTTAAGAGTCTGTTTTGAGCTTTAAAACAATATTATTAACAGCTTTAAGTCTAATGCCGAGCGACTAAAAATTACCAAAAATTACCGAGTCCCCGCGCTCCACTACTCGCGTGATAAGTGGAACAGGTTTCAACGAGATACTAGTAGGTACGCAATAGCGCCTCTATTAGTAACCTGTGAATATTCATGAGTCTGCCATAGTTTACAATAAGTACGTAGGTATAAGTTCGTGGTACGAGTTTTGAGAAAACTCTAAATATTTATTTGAATATAGGTACTTAAATTTCTTGAAGCCTATTAATCCAAACTCAGTAATTTCGAATAATTGAATATTAAGAAGGCGTAGAGATGTTTAGTACGTATGTGTCGTACATAAAAAGGTCGTTACTAGAACATTATTTTTTAATTATCCTCTCCCGAGGAATGAAGAACACGGTAATAACATCTTCCCGGTAATAAAGATAGGATATTTTCTCCCGGGCTTCGTAATCTCCGCGTATCGGGTCTATCGATCACAAGAAATGATTGAACCGCAGTGGGAGACTGTGGAAAGAAAATCTCTTTCGTTATTACTTATTACGTTAGGCAACCCAGTATTATTTTTATAAGGGTATGTGTAAAGTCAGATATATAAATCAAACTATATATCCGAGATTCTTCATTAAAACATTTGTTTTATTTTGCATGTGATTCTACACACGTGGCCTACGACTTGAAGCCTCCGAGACTATGGCATCAATTATTTGGAAAATTTTTGTTGATCTCTGTGTAAAGTAATTCGGGAGGTAAATGAAGGAATGGTTAAATAAAACTACTTTTTTAAAGTTAGCTATAGTCATTTTGTGAAACCTTTTCATTCCAAATCCTGGTTTCTCACCAAGGAATAAGGTCATAGGTGAAGACCTCACTGAGAAATTCTTCCACTCTGGAGTGGAGTGCGAGTAAAATTTGAGTTTGTATAATTCTTTGCGTGAATAAGGCCACGTAAATTATCATAAAGCTTTACCAGTTTTTTTAACCACCAACCTCTGGAATTCAGAAGCTATACACTCTATTGTGATGAAACGAACGAAAATCGATTTATATACGATATTGTTCTTTCCTAAGATTCACATAGGCGCTTGAAATAACACTGTAGAATTCTGAAAAATGTTATGTCTACTATTATATTTATTCTCTTATATTTTATCTCCCCGCGGAGATTAGATCCCTCCATACCGCCGACACTACAACGACAAATTTTAATCTATTGTTAGTAAAGCCTTTGTTCACAGCGAAAGTTTTTTATAAATCGTTCTGAAAATTTAGAAAACTTTCACTTTCGTAATTAAAAAAATGAGAGGAAATAACCAGGCACAACCAAAAATATGTTATTTTTAAATCAAATTCTATTATTTTCTACAAAAAAACTTGAAATTGATTTCGAAAGAGTGTTATTTTATCTAGTAAATTTATGTTTTGAATTTTGAAAAAAAAAACATGTTTATTTTTATTATAATAAGGTTTTTTAAATTTTTAAACAAAATGTTGGATGATACAACACATATTTCAAATCATATTGGATTTACTTTCATTATTTTTGATGCAGTTATCCATCTTTTTTGACATTAGCTCCGCTCCAGAGGAAAAAAATCCCTATGGGCCTATGTCAAGTTTGGGGATGTTTCTCTCCTTCCTTTACAGGGAAAGGAAGGAGAGAAAGTACTGAGAAGGAAAAATGTATGAGGGGGTTGGAATCTGGGGGTCAGTGTGTCCAAGAGTAATGTATGGAGTAATGAGTGAATCCAACCCTCCCACTGCAGTGCAAGGCAAGGCGATGTTCATAGAGAGTCCTGCTGAAGAGATCAAAAGGTCTCCCTCAACCAGTATCTGCCGCGTAGTTGGTGGGCAGATGCATTTGTCTGGATGCACCTGCCATATTCATTAAAATAAATCAATAAATTATCTAGGAAACCTATTTTTCAGAATTTTAATTTGAATAAAAATAGAATCATTTTAGAAAATACTTCTGTTTGTCTATTTATTTACGGTCTTATGAACTAATATATTTCAGATTTTTTAAACACTTATTTTGCTTGGACATTATTAAAAAATTATAAATGTTTTTGATTAAAAAATAATTACAAAAAATTACATAATTTTAATAATTTCATCATCTCGCGTTTGAGCATTTTTATAGCTGACTTTAAAGTAGGTAGGTATACACGTATTAAAGCAAATTTTGATTATATGATATTAAAGTTAAAAATGCTGGTAAAGTGAATAATCAATCTTTCACATCGGAATCGTCCTGCACCGTTTCAAAGGTTTTCGCAAACTAATTGCCTTGGAATGATTTTTAAATGCTGTGGTCCAAGACCAATTGATAACACCATACTCTAAATAACATTCAACGACAAAATGAATGTTTTCAGTTTACAGTGTTTACCGAAAGTTAAGTACTTACAATCAAAACGAAGAAATTAAATAGATTATTAACGTCGGGAGCGTGTAAGCACGTATGAAGCAAGGCAAGCATTTATTCTTTACTAGCTGACCCGGCCATGCGTTGCTGTGGCTAACTAAAGACAACGCCATCTACTGGATGGTTGGTTATCAAAGCTTTATAACCTCCACCTTTGGAGGAGGACTTTAATTTATAATACGTAGAGATGGTGTGAAAGATTATAATAATGTGCATGAAATGCTTGAGGTAACTAACGTATTTAAGTTGATAAGGATTACCTTATACTGTATGCGTCTAAATAACCAATTACCGCATTGTATGTGACCATTTTTTTAGAAGATAGAATGGGTATAGTAAACTATCCGTAAAAGATAGATATATGCCATCGCGGACGTTTTTCTAGATCTATAAAAGAGGAATATCCCACTATGCATTGCTTTGTTATATCTCAAAAGGATTAGGCAATGTTTTCGATGAAAACTCCCAGGCGGCTTGACTTTTGTCGACATTTCTAACAATTATCGTTGTTTCAACCAATTTACACAAAACATTGACGAATTATAAACCTAAACCTTCCCCACGAATCACTCTATCTATTGGTGAAAACCGCATGAAAATCCGTTCAGTAGTTTTGAGTTTATCACGAACAGACAGACAGACGACGCGGAGGACTTTAATTTATAATATGTAGAGATTTGTCCTCTAGAAGCATTTTTGCTTAACCGTTTAATAAACTTAAGGCGATACGCTAGTTCAGGAAAAAATCGAAATCGGAATTCACGCCCTTTATGGGAGCAGTTTAAAAATACTTGAGAAAAAGCTTTTGGAAAGGTTGGAAAAGGTATTTGAGATTTTTTTTTATAGGTTGATTTCGTAAAAGCCTGTAAAAAACATTAACTAATAAAACATTAGTAATAAAACAGAATTTTAAAATTGATTTCACGAAACAAAGCGACGCGGAGCCTAATGTCCGTTTCCCGCTCCGTTCGGGGGCGAACTGATAAAAAACGGGAGTGACTAGTTATGTAGCCCTTCGGTGGACAGCATAGAGTTCACTTTGAAAATCCAAATTCGTTGACTGCCGGGCGTACTGTAAAATAACAACGCGAAAAAGCATACTTTATTTTATTTTGTGAACTTCGGGAGTAAATTTCATTTTTTTTGCGATTATTATAAAAGAAACTGAATTTGCTACATTAAACAATAAAACCATATCCGAAAAGGGGTTTATAAATAGGAGAGTTTGAACTTTAAAGTGTTTTTTACAGACTTTATATTTTATTTTTTATAGGCTTATTAAAAGACTTATAAAAAAACTGACCGATATATTTAAGGGCCAAGATATGTTCTACACGCAGTATTTAATAGAAGTTTCTATAATATTTCTAAGCGATCCAATTTTCAAAACAAAAACATACGATTTTGTATGATTTTGCATTATTTAGAATGGCTTCATCTTAAGCGTTTTCCCCTAGAAACGTCTTCATCAGTAACGTTAGAACATTTGATAATATTAACAAAATCGCTGTAAAATTTTACTGCAATAGCTACATTTACTTTAATTGATAAATTGCCGGCAAACCCGTCCATAAATACTTTATTCTGCTCAAAGGATGAATAATTAATTAAACCTCGAAGAGCCGTCGATTCATCTCTGTAACGATCCTTTTATTTAAGATGCTTTGCTCCGCCTCGGGCACTCTCGACCCTTTGGAAAGCTTCAAGCTTTTGTACGTTAAACTCATCAGGACAATCTCACATTTAAATTAGCGAGGAAGGGTATGGAATCGCAAAAATTGAAAAAAAAAACAATAATCTAATCAAAGGTTATCTTTTTCATAAATTATCTTGTTTTATATGATCCACAACCAAAGTCACGCTCACACGTCAAGCGTGTTCAAGTTTTTTTTTTCATTAACTGCACGCAGGATGCCTTGAAGAAACTAATTCCCCTCAGGGCCTATGTCTTCCTTGGGAACGTTGTGTGGAGGATCTTTTTAGGAAAGGAAGGAGAGGAAGTTCTGGGAAGGAAAAGGGTATGAGAGGTAAGTATGTTCAGGAGTGATGGACGTATGAATCCATCCCTCCCACGGCGATGCAAGGCTATGTTACGAGAGAGAACGGTTGTAGAAGTCAAAAGAACTCCCTCCACCCTTCTCTCCCGATTCGGCCTGCTGTGCAGCAGGTGGGCAGACGCGTCCGCCACCAAGACCCGGACAAACCTCACCCCATGAACCCGGGCACCCCTGCTAAGTCACCAAACGCAGCAAAACACTTGAGGTGACTATGACAGAGGTGTTGATTATCTAATAAATGGTTTCCATGGCGGAGGTACCCATACCCGCCTCCCAAATTGAGAATGTCATCACCAATCTCAAAATTTATCGGATACGTTAGAATCCTGAGACCATACTGAGACAAGCCAACAGTTCAATTAATTTTGTAGTATTATTGGAAATAATAATATTAACAATAAAATTATTTCAACTTCATTGTACCTAATGCAATAGATGACCAAGCATATTAAATCAATTAAACGTTTGCAACCAAATATCGAAAAAATATTTAATTTAAATATAGGACGCCCGACAATTGAATTTGGGAGCCACTTCTGAGCTAGAACTCCAAAATACTTGATAAACAAAATGATTATTTGCAAAGGGGGGCGGTCTGATTGAAAATATGTTATCTAATCATCTCTAAAGCACAGACGCATTGAATGCATGCTGAGTATCTTCTTCAGGTATTTTAATAAAGCCTGTTCGAGGAGCTAGCAGCACAAACTCGAAAGACACGAGCCGAAAACCCATTCACTTGGCTTCATGAGAACATGAGAACGGGTCGTTTCTTCGACCTTCGACTCGCTTATGTATAAGTCGGTTCTTATGTGAAACGAAAACCGGCATTTATTTTTCCTCCTTCGTATAATCGGGGATTCTTTAATACCGGCGTTAATAAATTCTTCTTACTGTACCTATCCTAACCCGATTCACAACGCTGCCCAACCGGGTGGTGACATAGTTACACAGTACAGAGAGGCGCGCTTGATGTCACATAAAAAAAAGTAGTCCCGGAGACAGGTAAAAAAAGTAGTCTCATTAGAGTACGCCTTCGACAAGAAATCTTTTTTCTCACGTGTTTTATATTTATTTATTTAATATCAGTGATATCATTACATAAATATTATATAAATACAACACAAACCAAAATTTATTGCATTCCAAAATATTAAACAGGAGCTTAAGAAATTAAATATATTATTTTATTATACTATTTTTTTAATATTATTTTTTATTATTATTTTTTTATTAACATACTAGTGTATCAATCTAGGCACTGTTTTTCAAGTAAATACTTTAAAGTCTCAATTTTTTCTGTCTCCTTTAATATCTCGAAACGTGTACATTAATTCTCAAAATCATTTATCCATTGGTTAACATTTGATGTTTTTCCTGAAAACTTCTCGAGTAAAAATCTTTCTATTATTGAAGAAAGCAATCACTTTGTGGTTTAACATATTTAATAAAATAAAATACTTTTTTGTTTTAAACCACGAGATTTATTAATTTTTGAACCGACCGGTTTCGCTTAACTTAAGCATCTTCAGGGTACAAATTAATACTCAGTATTAATACTCAGTATTATTTTAATTTGTACCCTGAAGATGCTTAAGTTAAGCGAAACCGGTCGGTTCAAAAATTAATAAATCTCGTCGTTTAAAACAAAAAAGTATTTTATTTTATTAAAAATCTTTCTGCTATTTTTCCTAGATTTTTATTTTCAGTGCCTTTACTGATATTATTGTCAGAAAGTTTCGTTTCATATGTAATTTCGGAATAAATTCGGTGTTTGGGTAAAATTCCTAAAAAATAAAACTAGTTATTTTTATACTAATTTGGGGTCGGGGAATCCGAATCTGAAAGAATTAGGCGTCGGCAAGCAATATTAACTGAATTACAGGACTTTAAAAATTTTTATACACATACAGGAAAATAGCCATTTTGGAAGCATTTTGATTCCTCGAAAATCAAACTAGTTATTTTTATACTAACTATGGGCTGGGGAATCCGAATCTGAAAGAATTAGGCCGCGGCAAGCAATATTAACTGAATTACACGACTTAAAAATTTTCTATACACACACACTTGAAAATAATCATTTCGGAAGTATTTTGACACATGTAGTACAAAGATCATAGAAAAACAAGAAATATACAAAAACATGTGCCGGTAGTGTTACCAGCTCTCAAAAACATACCTTATAAATCGACCAAGTCTTCTTCGTCCGTCGTATTAACACATTAACCTGATGAATTACGACTATCTCAACGGCGTATTCTTAAATCAAAAGTATGAAAATTCGTAGTCTTAAAAATGCGTAACCTAACCTAACCTAACGTTAGGTTTGTGTAACATGGTTTGTGCCCCTTTATACCGCCTGCTCGCGTCCCTAACCTAACCTAACCTAACGCTAGGTTTGTGTAACATGGTTTGTGCCCCTTTATACCGCCTGCTCGCGTCACGGCAAAAAAACATCCCTGTTTTCAAGTAGTTTAGCGGCTACGCTAGGTTTGTGTAACATGGTTTGTGCCCCTTTATACCGCCTGCTCGCGTCACGGCAAAAAAACATCCCTGTTTTCGAGTAGTTTAGCGGCTACGCTAGGTTTGTGTAACATGGTTTGTGCCCCTTTATACCGCCTGCTCGCGTCACGGCAAAAAAACATCCCTGTTTTCGAGTAGTTTAGCGGCTACGCTAGGTTTGTGTAACATGGTTTGTGCCCCTTTATACCACCTGCTCGCGTCACGGCAAAAAAACATCCCTGTTTTCGAGTAGTTTAGCGGCTACGCTAGGTTTGTGTAACATGGTTTGTGCCCCTTTATACCGCCTGCTCGCGTCACGGCAAAAAAACATCCCTGTTTTCAAGTAGTTTAGCAGCTACGCCGGGTTTATGTAACATGGTTTGTGATACAAAAGAACGTGCCCCTTTATAACGCCTACTCGCGTCAAGGAATAAAAACTCCACAATACTAGTTGGTGTACCTTCCTAAAATATTTGAGAATCAATTATAAAAAATAAGTACTTAAAATATAAACATGTTATTTTACGTTATAAATATTACTGCTTAATGGCAACACTTAATTTTGTGTGGTAAAAACATCTATGTTATCGTGTTTTTCTATGATCTTTGTACTACACGTGTCAAAATACTTCCGGAATGATTATTTTCATGTGTGTGTGTATAGAAAATTTTTAAGTCGTGTAATTAAGTTAATATTGCTTGCCGCCGCCTAATTCTTTCAGATTCGGATTCCCCGGCCCATAGTTAGTATAAAAATAACTAGTTTGATTTTCTAGGAATCAAAATGCTTCCAAAATGGCTATTTTCCTGTATGTGTATAAAAATTTTTAAAGTCCTGTAATTCAGTTAATATTGCTTGCCGACGCCTAATTCTTTCAGATTCGGATTCCCCGACCCCAAATTAGTATAAAAATAACTAGTTTTATTTTTTAGGAATTTTACCCAAACACCGAACTTTAGCCGTAATTTCTTCCAGGTATTGGTCACCAAATTGTAAATTCTCACCTTCATCTAAATAAATTTTCCTCAAATCTTGGGTTAAGGGAATCCATATTTTACGTGTTTGGTATCTTTTCTTTAGACAATTCTTTATTTTGGCATAAATATCCGTGGTCGTTATGGTGGTGTGTTTGCTTGCATGTTTGAAATCATGGGAAATATCAAATATGCGTCCATCAGGTGTCTCGATTGAAGTTATGCAACTTATATTAGTTTTACCATCCGATGCTGCTGACACTGTAAATGTGAATTGTAACTTTTCCATTTCTAACGTCATTGTTTCTCTTCACTAAAAATGTAGTTTTATAAGACAATTTGTCTATTGGTTGTACTTCTTTATTGGTAATGACAAAACAAATCATGTGTTTCTCTGTTAACAAAGAAACTATATTTGAAGTTTATTTGTCGATCTTAAAAACATTATAACACTTTAACACTTATTTTTCTAATATCTTGATTACTTGAATCTCTGCTACATAGCTCGTCAAAAACAATAATAATGTGTTTGTATGTCACCATGACAACCCCTCAATGAATGACATTTGAAAAGTAATTCATTATTCGAATACGAAGGAATCCCTATGCATTCCTTACAGTGGCGGCTCGTGACTTTTTGGTGTGCTAGAGTGCTAATATTTAAAAAATGACATCATGGATGTTGTCGTATGCGAAAAATATTTTTTTTTTTTCAAAAATCGGTCTTTTGTTTGAAGATTTTTCAGGAAATCGGTGCGGCGCACCTCCAAACTGAAACTTTCTGAAATTTTTCATACAAAAAATTGATTTAAAAAAAAAATTTTTTTTTTCAGCTACTACAACATCAATAATGCCATTTTTTTCAATATCAGCACTCTAGCACACCCAAAAGTCACGAGCCGCCACTAAACCTAGGTAGGTATTCCTTTACATATATATAAATAACACTTTGGTAAATGAAAAATACAGAAGATAATACAACAATGTTGTCACATGCGACCTCTCTTGGACTACTGTATTAATATAATACTATTAGGATTTTTCATACCAGGAACTACTAATCTAGCGTACATATTAACGTACCTTTTTAAATATATTTGTTGTCCAAAACATGTTTTTATTTAAAAATTCAGAGATTCACGTTTCCCTATATTTGTTTCCGTTTTGTTAGGTCATTGTTTATAGAGTTCATTTCAAATTCTGAGACGTCTCTTATCTTGAAAACACCATCACGAAACGTAGAGTTGTTCGTTTCTGTTTCTGTTAACAGATCAATGTGCTGATCTTACGGTTCCCGTAGGTTAGTAGTTATTTTTCTTAGGAAACACTCTTGAAATACATTTGCTTGAAATGTTCCGTGAATTGCTTTACAAACTAACTAGCACCACTTGAGTTGAGTTGAATCTTTCAGAGTATTTGAGCCTGTGAAGGTAAGGTATTAAATTGTGGGTAAACGTAATTTATTACACAAAATGTTTAATAAAGACAATCTATCTTTATATTTCTAAGCCTAACAGTTTAAGAAAACCATTTAATGGTCAATCAATACACTGGAAAAGCCATTCACGTGCGTGTACTCCCGGCAGACAGAAAAAATCAAGCCTGTTCTTCTCTTTAGTACGATGACATCAACATCAACACATACTTGAACACAAATATAACGTCAATTCAGAATGAGGGCAAAAAGAGATGAAATACAATAACAGTGGGAAAGAATTCAGAAACATAAATATAATTCAATCATAATTGTTGTAGATAAGAACGCGATAAGATTCACACCCTTAACTCCACAACCAATCTTCAATTTCCTGTATTTCCGACCCTCATCAATGTGTCTAGTCATTCTTCTTTTACATACAACTTCTTATATTCTATAATGAAAAACACCATCATTTAATTTATAGTTTTCTTTTAGAAATCGGTTCTTGCCAAGACTGTGTATGGGTAAAATTTTTATTTATCATTACAAAAATGCTTTTCCTTCATGGTAGTAGAAACAAATTCCAAAAGCAGGAATTAAATTATTGGGAAATATCACTGAAATTCAAGTATGGAGTTAAAAGAACTACTTTGAAAATACGCCTGAGGCTAAGGAAAAGATATTATTTTACAAATAAAAATCACTTGGTTGAGCTAATGACTTGTAGATTCCTAACAGGAATCTGTACAAATATTGTTCGTCAGTATTATTCAGACTTTCGATTTCGACATTGCTTAGATTTTTAACGAAATTAAAAGTAGTTATGGTGACTTCAAAAATAAGCACGCGTAATGCTAAATAAAGATGTTCAAATAGGCAGAAATATTCTCATAATAGCAGGTGGTTATGTTTATTTTAACACCATATAACACGCCATTACGCAAGAAATCAAAATGATGTATTCAATTCGTGTTACAATTAAATTGTGAAACAATTTTAATGGGTGTAATATAAATCTCTAAAAATTACAAGAGTATTTTCATTTACCGCATAAATGCGGATAAACGGATTAATGTTTTAACCAATCATTGGCTTGTGTAATGGCTAACACCCCTCGCCCTAATTTCCGCTATTAGCTCCTCTGGGAATATTCGTTGCTCGGTGGTGTGCGTGATGTAATCGCCGCTATTTTTAGATTATTTTTCTGTTGATGAATATAACTGCGATAATAATCAACGAACGAGGTCATAAAATAGCCTTCAAATAAACGGGAATCCCCATAAGTTATTTAATGGCTTTAATTATTGCGATATATCTATCCCTCCTACTGCGGAGCGAGTTGACTTCAAGAAGTCTTCCTCAACCAGTGTCTCCCGATCTGAACTGCCTTGCAGTTGGTGGGCAGACGCATCTGCCGCCAAGATCCGGACAAACCTCACCCTATGAGCCCGAGCAACCCTGCTAAGTCACCAAACGTAACAAACCACTCGGGGTGATCTGTGGCAGAGGTGTTGGTTATCCAAAAAATAATTCCCCGGGCAGCGGTACTCACAACCACCTCTCAAATTGAAATATAAATAAAGTAAGTGGATTAACTACATAATATAATATTTTTACCAGAATACGGGTACCATAGAAAATCAAATTTAAAAGGAATAACCGATATTATTTAAGAATAGGCCACTTGCATGGACCTTACAACGACTTGGAAAAAATCGTGTGGATAGATTTTTTTACTAAGATTACGAAAATGTTAGCAAAATTTTTAGAAATGCACAGTTTTTTTTTTTTTTTTTAAATAAATAAATCCATTATTTGGGCTTGTGACGTCACTACATGAAAATGTCCCGTCGCTGAAAATGTTCCTATCATTTTTATAAAATTCCACACTGATTTATTTTTTTTATATGGCATCACTTTGATTTTAGGTGAATTTTTGAATTTGACATTTAACGTTCTCTAGATTTATTGTTTGTTCTCTGCGAACGTATCATTTGGTTTGATTTTTTGACAGATGTTATGACGAGAACCCCGTACAATTTACGTTTTCCGTACGTGTTTTAGATGATAATGGTGCGGATTTTAACAAAATCAAATTTTATAATATTCTTATTATTATTATAATTTACAAGTACAAGTATATTACATTTGATTTAGTAACGTGGACGTTGAACATTATAATGATTAATGATCAATAAGATGGATCAAGGAAAAAAATATTTATGACATCTTATATTTTTGGAATGCCTCGTTATTCTCCTGTGTTATTTGTGTGGAAAACGTTCTTTTTTTTTAAAATGATTTTCGGCTATGTAATTATCGTTTTTTCGCACCTACAAAATTATGTCCCGTCTTTCCGGTTTATAAAAAATAGTCTGATTTTTCGGATTTAAATTTTCAAAAAATCGCCAGGGTTTCAAAAATACGATTAAAAAAATATACAGAATGTCTTAGAATATTTGCCTAAACCGGAAAAAAAATTAAAAAAATGTGATGGAAGTGGCCTATTGCGCTTAACGCAAATATTTTAATAATCACAATTTAATCGTTAAAAATGTGTTGACTGTGCGTTAGTGCTGCGTGAAATCTGGTTCAATTAACTAAATTTGCTTAGTATTGGAGTTTATTTCCATAATTGACGTGTGAAGAATAGGATATTTTCACCGTTTTTATTATTCTTTCTGTATTTATTTATTTTATTATTTTCGGTAAATATTCGGAACAAACGTCAACGGTTATGTAACGGGATTATGTATGTTATCTTTATTTTAAAAAACAGCCTACGTTTTTGAATGGTTTGTCTGGCAAAGCAGGGTTTGTGTAGCGGGCTTGTGTATATTATCTTAATTTTAAAAGTTTTATCAAAAAAAAAATGCGTATTAACCGTCGACGTTTGTTCCTAACTGCAAACAGAGTGATTTGACAGTGTGAAAGCAAATTTTCAATTTACGTAAATAAAATTAAAAATGGATCATTTTCAACCTCCCCGAATGCAAATAGTTGTCTTTTATGGTAATTAAGAAGAATTTAAAAGTTTTATAAAAAAAAGTGCGTATTAACCGTTGACGTTTGTTCCGAACAATTATTAAAAACCTTATTTTCCTTTGTGTATACAGCCTTTTGTGGGATTTTTTTTTGTATACATATTTTTTTAAATATTTTCTTCCATTGAATTTTCACTTTATAACTGTTCCGGGGTACAAATAATTTTCTCTATAAAAATTTGTATTTTTCTCAACTTTACAAGAAAAAAAGTGGAGACGTGACTTTTTCAAGAATAAAATTGAATTATAAAATACGAAGTGCTTTTTACTGCGCGAAGGTACCAGCCAAATAGTATGCAAGGGTATTAATTTTTATGATCTGGTTATATTTTCGCCCGTTGAATATTGATCAAATGAAAAAGTTCAAGCTGAATCAAGATATAATAATATAACATTTAGAAACGTTCCCCCGTTTCTTACAATCTTTACTTTTTATGGAGTTAATCATTAAAAATTAACGTGCACACAACAGTTGACGTCGAACATATTAAGAACACTAATTATGAAGTGTCACTAATTCGTTGGCGATCTGCAAACATGCTAGGGAACGACGATAAGTTACCGAAAGTTATCCTTTCAATCATTTTATCGATCGACTGTGCTAGTGGGCCTAGTGTCTAGTGTCCTAGTGAATTCCTTCTTAACACATCTACAAATTCACATTACCCAAAATACTAAAACGATATACATACCTATCCCACATCACAAAGTAAGACTTAAAAAATGAATTCCCTAGAGCATTATAAATAGCATTAAAAAAGGGACAAACACTTTTTTTTAAACTACACAAACAAGTTAAACTGAACCCTTATGACACTCCGCTTTATTTCTTCTACAAAAGGTACAGAAACATTTGTTCTCTAATAATACGTAAAGCCAAAGAATTATACTATCGAAACAAACTTATAACAGCAAACTATGACCCTAAAAGCATATGGTCAATTTTGAGAAATACATCTACAAACATTCACAAAAAACGTATCACAGCCTGGATCACAAATCAAGATATTCACTTTATTCAAAATATTTTAATCCCTAACCAAACATATAAAAAGTGTAAAATAAATAAATATGTCTTTCAAGAATTTACAAACTACTGATAAATACACAATATATATACTTTTTTTTTATTCTAAATAATCAATGTACAATTGTCATTATAATGTTAAAAAAAAAAAACAAAAACTGACTTTCTAACACAACACAAATACTTGTACTTGTCACACTTAATCATAAACACGTGAACACCTCAGCACAGGTTCTCCTAGTGAGATGTTCGCGAAACATACAATATTACCAACCAACAGTTTCACCTTCTCAAACCTACTTTACACCCAACATAATAAAATGGAATATTGATATGTAAAAATATTCTTTAAATATATTATGCAAAAATGTTAATAATAAGGTAAAAACTGTAATATATAGAAATAAATAAAGATTCAAATGTAGGTGAAGACATATTGTTTTTGGTTTTTATGTTACTTGAGGGTAATAATCGTTAGGATGTCAGCAAGGTTAGATAAGGATCGAAAGTCTGTCACGCCGAATAATGAGCACCGAAGGCAGAACCTAATATAAAAGTCACTTCATCAGTTATTGAAAAATCACTTTGTGGCTTCATTTTATTTCAATAAAATTAAGAACTTTGTTTACACCAATATTAAAAATTATCAACATGTTTCAAAACCAATGGCTTCTTCATAGATACAACGTACGCATCATATACTAATAATTAATATAGTTTTGATTATTTTTACTAAATGGTTTTGTAGGGTGTAAAAAGGGTGTCTTATTTTCATTTATTATTATTAATTACTAAGTAAATTTACAAAATATGAAAAATAAAGTTCTTTTAATTAGTTTGCTTTTCCTTTCCAACATATATATAATTAATCACTGACCCCGGTAAAAAGCTTGGAACCAATTAAAAAGTTTTAAACTGTTGCCGGCATCATTCTGTGAAAAAAGCACTTCCGAACAGGCTTTGATTGGCTGGCGGCCATATTGTTTCCCCTTCCTATCTTCCGGTACAATAATATGACGTTGTTCGACAGCTTCCTGTTCCGGTACGCAGACGACTCGTTCACATCGGCCTTCGTCTCAACGGTCGGGATAGACTTCAAAGTCAAGACTGTCTTCCGCCACGACAAAAGAGTGAAGCTTCAAATATGGGTGAGTCCTTCAACAAATTTTTTTACTTTGTTATTTCCAGCTATCATAGAAGAACGAATTTTTTGTATGTTATATAAAGACAGTTCGGAATAAACCTCACTATCATTAAACAGCACTTTAATCGTTGTGATAAATTGTTGAGTTATTACGCCGTGTTGCACTACCTCCTTCACACTGCATACTGTAAACACCGAAAGAAACATTACGACTGAAGAAGGAGGGAGAGCAACGTAGTATAATACCTCAAAAATGAATCACGATAATACTTTTAGCCGAAAAAATGACAAATCGTAACATCAAAATCGGTTTTTCATTTGCTTTGTTCAATTTGTGTTCTTCTTCTTCTTTCGTATGGTGGGGGTCAGAGGGGGACATCTAGGTCTGCGAGCCAGTCTAGGGCCTCAAGCGTTGCCCTGTGAACCTCATCAATCCCGCCGGGGAATGAATGGAGCGGGCATTCGTTGACCACATGTTCGGTGGTCTGCACCGCACCGCATTCACACAGTTTGTGTTAAAATGCACACTCTAGCGATGCGATTGTGCGAGCAACATACAGGATGTCCTGAGAAAAATAATTTCCCTTAGGGCCTATGTCATCTATGGGGATGGTGTGTGGAGGGTTTTTAGAGGAATAGAAGGAGAGAACCTGGGTCTTGAAGAGACCCATGTTGTTGGAGTGAGGAAGCACGCCGGTAAATCTTTCTACTTCGAATATAAATACAGTAGAAATTAACTTAATATAATAAATTTACGAGGTAGATATAAACGTGTGAGAGTTAGATAAGAATTGTGATTACTGATTATACTAGACCCAGAGAGAGGTCTTGCGTGACGTTGTCGTTCTGGTATCTTATATTTTTTTTCATTTTTAAGCAAGACATGTGGGAAAGAAGATTTGGATGACGTCCTTACGAGCTCTCTCTAGGACTACTTTCTTAGCAATAAAAATGCTGATAATAGAATAGAATATTAACATAATTAAATAATACATAACGAAATAGAGTGCCCAGAACTTCTATACCAAATAAATTAAACTCAATTAAAAAAAACCACAAATACCGATATATTTTTTGATTCCCTCCCTCTATTTAAGAAAAACATTTCTAGCACACTGAATTCGCACACATAACACACACATCCACACACACACGCGCATACACACACATACAAACACTCACACACACCTCTCTCCTTCAGTAATTTACTAACTTAATTTAGGTAAAATGCATAATTTATCATATAAAAACATAAGTATATAACAGCGACATGTCATTGGAACCAATTATTGTGTTAAATTCTATAACTTTGGAACTATTTTCTACTATGTAATTATGTACTGTTTGTTCCTGTAAAATAAAATAAATAAATAAATAATATATATGAACTAAGTCCATTAAGTGTTTAATGAAAATGTCTTCCACAATTAAAATAACCGGAGACTCATTGAAAAGTATGTATAACGGTAGCAGATGATGTCGGAAACTTGAAAAAAGAAAATTAGTTTTCATCGGGGTGAGAATGGATTGTTCTAAAAAAAATTTAACAATTCATCAAATATTTGATTTTAATTTTCAAGTTCTGTGAAAGTTATATTCTAGTTCTGGGTTGATTTCAGTCTTATGAAGCAACTGGCCTATAATGATATAATAACAGAACTTGAAAATTAAAACCAAATATTTGATGAATTTTTCAATTTACAAAAAAAAAACATCCTAACTTTTTAATATCTTTTGAAGGTTATTCCCATTAAGATTCTGTTTAGATTTATTATATTACTTTATATATTTTAACTTTGGGAGGCGGGAATGGGTACCACTGCCCTAGAAACCGTTTATTGGAAAACCGAAACCTCTGCCAAAGTTTGGTGACATTGCAGGGGTGAACGGATTCATGGGGTATATCAAGGTCTTGGCAGAGGATGCTTTTGTCCATCTAGTACGTGGCGGGTCGGATCGAGAGAGACTGCTTGAGGGAGACTTAATCTAGAACTCTCCACCCGTTTTCTCTCGACCCTCCGCCTTCTACCGCAGTGAGACCAACGGATTCACACTTCCATCACTCTGGACACATCGACCCCTAGATTCCTACACATCCCTCATACCTTTTTCCTTTTCAGAACTTCCTCTTCTTCCACGCAGCATCCCCAAAGATAGCAAGCTCCATGGGATTTTTTTCCTCAGGGCCTCCTGTATGGAACAAATTAAAAAAATATTATTTTCTTCTAAATGAAAAAAAAACACAGAATCAGTAGGATGTGAGTACCTGCGTTAGCACATATGTGTTGTAGCAAGTATCTTATTATATTTATTTCAAATCAATCAACAATAATAAATAACAATGTAATTTGATACAAGCGTTTGATATATATGTCAATGAAACAAAAAAACACCTTTGAATTAAATAAATACACCACTGGCGTAGCTCAAAGTGAGGTTATTTCATTCCACCCTACAAACGACGGTTTTGCAGTTTGTAAACAAAATCCAGAGTAATGTAGGAAACGTTTGACGAAGTAATTCCGCTACACCTGCTGAACGGTACACGGGGGTACGGCGGAAATTAACCATGTTACTTTAATTAACAAACTACGTCCAAACGCCACCCACGCTCTGCTACTCGTAAACTCTGGCGACATCGATTGCAACTAGCTACTTGTAACTGGGATTGTTGGTATAAAAACACTGGGAAACAGATATTTCCCGAGACACTAATTGTTTGGTTTGCTGTACGAGTATGCTGTGAGCGCATTTACACGAATAATTGTGTGTTCAGAATAACACTTGTTCACAAACATTCGTGTATTTTTACGTTTGTTTTCACATTTGGATTACATAAAATATTAATAATGTTTATTTTCAACCCTTATAGATCTTTCTCACGTGATTGGTTGGCATTGAAATATTAAATCGTCAGATAGAGGCAATCGAAGTCTTGGCTTAATAATTTACTTATTATTTTCGCTTCTCTGTCATAGGATTGAATCAGTGATATTTCAAGTTAGGTGACGGCCTCCGTGGTCGAGGGGTTAGGCTCTTAACTACCAATCCGGAGATTGCGGGTTCAGTTATATTTATTGATATGTGTTATTTCACAATTTATTAATTTAAAAATTGTATTAAGGTATATTTGCGACACGTTCCAGAATGGAAGATACTTTCAGTATCGCCGTGGTGTAAGACCACCATTCAGAATTAAAAGGTGGCTAAAAGGCTTTACTTGTGTTTGATGACTAGAACTAATTACCTGGTACTTCCCCACTTTCCTCTTTCACGTCTCCTTCCGTACCCCACTTCCTTCGGCCTCATAACATACCCCAATTAGGGTGCAATAGTCTAACTGATGACACGGATATTTGCTCCTTTGGCGTTGGGACAGCAAAGAGATTCCGTTAGCATGAGCTCTCATTCTTTCAGGGTCCTGTGTGGGATAGAAAGAAAGCTACTATCTTCATGTAAATAAAATAACTTCCATTAAAACAAAATGTACTTGTAATTACTTTCAAACAAAACATAATCTACATAAATACCTTTAATTGTAAACTCAAAAGGTAAAGGAGAGAGAGATTTCACGTTTAGCAAGGCGTAAAACACGAAGCCATTGTAGTCGTAGTAGTGATTATGGTCTTCCTGAGCCCCGACAAGGCGTCTCCAATGGCATTTCCCTCACAGATCTGTCACCAACCGCAAACTTCCAGCTAGGTTTCCAAGAAAAGCAGCAACCTCCAAAATAACGCTGCGAATATATCAAGGGTTCCAAGGTGGGTGGGTAAAGACGTCCCTTTATAAAACGTGCGCGTGCACTGGTCACAGAGGAATCCGTTTATTTTTCCAAGAGTCAGTCAAAATCCCTTCAACAAGGCAAAAGCAGAGCAAACAGCCCAAAATTTTGCACTTGTCAATAATACACCAGTAGCAAAGTCAAATCCAACATGGTAGAATAATTTACAGGCCTCTATGCCCGAACGACCGGATGATTTCAGTATTACACTGCCAGTTCATTTTAATGGTGACCGGACAACTCAGAATGAAACCTACTCAGAAGCACCCCAGAAAAGTCATTAAGAGTAATGATAAAAAAATATAAAAAAATGGTTAAATA
Organism: Limnephilus rhombicus; assembly: GCA_929108145.2. Classification (NCBI taxonomy): domain Eukaryota; kingdom Metazoa; phylum Arthropoda; class Insecta; order Trichoptera; family Limnephilidae; genus Limnephilus; species Limnephilus rhombicus. Next base: position 56,895,990 of record OV815270.1, on the reverse strand, counting down.
GGTTAATTTAGGTTAGGGTTACCGGCTATTTTAAAATTATTTATTCATAGCTTTTAATGACCTTTCTGACGTGTTTCTGAGTTGGTTTCATTCTGAATTGGCATGGAACCCATTTTAATATATCTCGCTCGACTTATCACGAGTTTTAACAACCAACTCCCCAAAAACTCCGACCGACTCTCCCCGCAAATTTACGTCTCCCGCCATCTTGCTTCTTTTTCAACCCGTCCCGGTGCCGCCAACCCTTTTCAGTCAAAATTCGCAGTCGTTGCCAACGGCACGCCGAAATTAATATTACTAATTCTGAGTAAGTATCGACTAAATAATCACCATGGAAATAATTACGTTACACTGACTTCAGATAGTTGGGAGTAGTTAGAGCTCCAGTGCGGTATTCACGAATTCATTCTGAATGACGGTCTTACACAGTTAAGAATCAGAGAATCGTCAACACCAATTTTTTCAATTAATTAATAGCGAAATTAATCACACATAATTGACTTGGGCACGCCTGAATTTGAACCCGCCACCTTTGGATTGCTAGACGAGAGACTTAAACCTCGACCACGGATGCCTAATGGTGAAAATTATCACGTATTGTCAAATTTCAAAACGTTTTTTGAACAGAATATTAATTTTGTTGGCCTGTCTGAGAATCGAAAGGTCTTATGTAAACTACCGATAATATTTTTCTTTCAAATGAGTCAATCATTAATATCACACTCAATCGGAATAACTGATCAACGGGTAGCGAGTGGGGAAAATATCGACATATTTTGCGGTGGACATTGACTAAAGACCAATAACTTCGTTTGTTTTATTTTTATTGACACAATCTGTCAATAATAAAGACATCAGTTGAATGAAAATTGATCAGAAACGTGTTTTGTTGGCGATACAGAGTTACAGCCTTACTAAAAAAACGTCGTGAAAATGTTATTCAATTGATAAACGACCATGTATGTGAAAACATTACTAATTAAAAAATGTCAAAAAATTGTTCACGGACAGATATATCCATTGGGGATACGGCTGAAGAGGGTAGTTTATCTGTCGTATATACTTGTTTTATTAATGATTTCTGAACGACTTTCGGAATTTTTCAACGTATTTTAAATTTCCTATATACTCGTACTTCTTATTTTTGAAGATGACATTAGAACAAAAACCATTGTGCAACTAGATACTAGTTTTGAATTTGAAATATACTTACTTTAACGTTTAAAATTACCATATTTTAACTTCCAATACGAAAAAAAATTGCAAAAAAAGCTTACCACAAATATTTTTATTCCAAAGTAGAGTAATTAGTGGTAACCAATTTGGTAGGCAGGAATGGGTACCGCCACCCCGGGAACCTTTATTGGATAACCAACACCTGTGCCATAGGTCACCCCAAGTGGTTCACTACGTTTGGTGATTTAGCAGGGGTGCAACAAACTTCACCCCATGAACCGAGGTTTGTATAGGTCTTGGAGGCGGATGACCAGGACACACTGAACCCCAGATCCCTACCCACCCCTTAAACCCCTTTCCTTCCCAGAACTCTCCAATCCTTACTTTCCAAATAAAATACCCTTCACACAGCATCCCCAAAGATGACATAAGCCCTGAGGGAAATTATTTTCCTCAAACCCTCCTGCGTGGAGCTCATTTAAAAAAAATTAAAACTACAAAATTCAAAAACACAATCGTTTTAGATAAATTTGGAAGAAAATTGTTTTTTCACATCTTTCTCGTCGATACAAAAAATAGTTTGTTTTTAATTCCCTAAAATAAAAAATAAAAAACTGTCGGCTAAAGTTCGGTGTTTGGGCTAAATTCCTAAAAAATAAAACTAGTTATTTTTATACTAATTTGGGGTCGGGGAATCCGAATCTGAAAGAATTAGGCGGCGGCAAGCAATATTAACTGAATAACAGGACTTTAAAAATTTTTATTCACATACAGGAAAATAGCCATTCTGGAAGCATTTTGATTCCTAGAAAATCAAACTAGTTATTTTTATACTAACTATGTGCCGGGGAATCCGAATCTGAAAGAATTAGGCGGCGGCAAGCAATATTAACTGAATTAAACGACTTTAAAATTTTCTATACACACACACATGAAAATAATCATTTCGGAAGTATTTTGACACATGTAGTACAAAGATCATAGAAAAACAAGATAACATAGATGTTTTTACCACACAAAATTAAGTGTTGCCATTAAGCAGTAATATTAATAACGTAAAATAACATGTTTATATTTTAAGTACTTATTTTTTATAAATTTTACTCACTTGTATCACAAACCATGTTACATAAACCCGGCGTAGCTGCTAAACTACTTGAAAACAGGGATGTTTTTTTGCCGTGACGCGAGCAGGCGGTATAAAGGGGCACAAACCATGTTACACAAACCTAGCGTAGCCGTTAAACTACTCGAAAACAGGGATGTTTTTTTGCCGTGACGCGAGCAGGCGGTATAAAGGAGCACAAACCATGTTACATAAACCTAGCGTAGCCGCTAAACTACTCGAAAACAGGGATGTTTTTGTGCCGTGACGCGAGCAGGCGGTATAAAGGGGCACAAACCGTGTTACACAAACCTAGCGTAGCCACTAAACTACTCGAAAACAGGGATGTTTTTTTGCCGTGACGCGAGTAGGCGGTATAAAGGGGCACAAAACATGTTACACAAACCTAGCGTAGCCGCTAAACTACTTGAAAACAGGGATGTTTTTTTGCCGTGACGCGAGCAGGCGGTATAAAGGGGCACAAACCATATTACACAAACCTAGCGTTAGGTTAGGTTAGGTTAGGGACGCGAGCAGGCGGTATAAAGGGCCTGGAGTTTTACCGCTTAGCTGGACTCTTATATGATCCGCGTATCCGACAGGAACCCTTCGAGACAAGCGAGTTTGACAAGGATACGACGGATGAAGGAGACTTGGTCGATTTATAAGGTATGTTTTTCTGCTGTTATCTATTTTCATATTGATATAGGGATAAATATTTTTGAGAGCTGGTAACACTGCCGGCACATGTTTTTGTATATTTCTTGTTTTTCTATGATCTTTGTACTACGTGTGTCAAAATACTTCCGAAATGATTATTTTCATGTGTGTGTGTATAGAAAATTTTAAAGTCGTTTAATTCAGTTAATATTGCTTGCCGCCGCCTAATTCTTTCAGATTCGGATTCCCCGGCCCATAGTTAGTATAAAAATAACTAGTTTGATTTTCTAGGAATCAAAATGCTTCCAAAATGGCTATTTTCCTGTATGTGTATAAAATTTTTTAAAGTCCTGTAATTCAGTTAATATTGCTTGCCTCCGCCTAATTCTTTCAGATTCGGATTCCCAGACCCCAAATTAGTATAAAAATAAATAGTTTTATTTTTTAGGAATTTAGCCCAAACACCGAATTTATTCCAAACTGTCAATTTTAGTGCATCGCTTGCACACTTAACACCTTCATTTCTTTGATTGACTAACACATCTATTACAATTAGACATTTAGGTTTAAAAAAACATCACTTTCAAGAAATCTTTATGAAATAAACAATCTAAAATGCCATTTGAATATTGACATAACCTATAAAATCATTTCAAATAGTTCAATTTACAACATGCATTATTACATGATAACTTGACTAAAACTGACAAAAAATTAAACAAATAAGTTGAAAACATGTCAAATTATACGAATTTAATAGATAATTCATTGATAGATTTTCATAAAATTGATAATTTTAAGAAAAAAATACACCATTTACCTAGAGATATCAGTGACATAAGTATCTTTAATACAACTCACCGGAAAACGCACAGCTCGACAAATAAAATCACATTCAGCGCATGCGTGATCCAGTGTTGCTCCATGTGAAAAATAGAATGGAGATTTTGTTATTAGTAATAAATTAAATTAAAAAATTTACGGTTTTTGTACAATGTGTAACAAAAAAAAACCGTTTAACGGCCGTGAAGTGTTTTTTTAGTAAGACTGTTACAGCCTTATTAATAACAAAACGCTTTAACGATCGTTAAACTGCATATTTGTTGCTTGCGCGGGCAACACCATATTTACATCTTTACTAATAACAATATCACGTGTTTTATGATTTTTATGTTGGTCACCTTCAATCTCACATAGATCTGCGCAGGCGCCGCGGCCATCTTGTTTTATAGCTTCGCGGTAAAACTTAATGTTTGACAATGTTGAATTGTACTTGCAGTTAATTTTATATTTTTGAAGATAATTTTCGCTTAAATGATCAATTTACTGTGATATTAGTGTAATTCAATATAATTAGCAATGCTGGCGTTACTTTTTTTCAGTTTTAGTCATTTAAATAATGTTTTGTTGATGATTTAGTTTCGTTAACGATGGGTTAGGTTATTTCTGAAATGTCATTTTTTATGACTTTTCCGCATGAGTTTAATAATACTTCCATAAAAGTAATATTATTTAGTAATGTAAAAGCCTTATGCATATGTAAATAAATACAAATTCGAGAAATCAACGTATTAATTGCGTAAAAATGAATCCAAGATGTCAGATTTTTTCAGTTATTTTTTCGGAATTATTATTATATTTTTTTATCCTTTTTAATTGTATGAACGAGATAAAAAGTGAATGAAGGCAGTTTTCTTCCAAATTCTTAAAATAAGAGGACTTTTTTTTAAATTTAGAATTTTCCTAAATGTTTCGACCATTTAATAGAATATGTTTACAGTCAGCGGTTTTTTCAATTTTTTTCATGTTGAAGCTTAAAATACTGCAATTTTCAAATACAAAAATCTAAAAGTCAATTTTATCTAGTTTCTATAAACGTATATGATTTTACGACATCTTCAAAAATAAGAAATATACAAGACATTTAAAATACGTTGGAAAAATTCCAAACTTCGTTCAGAATTTATAAATACAACAGTCGTATATTATAACAGATAAACTACCCCCTCAGGCTGTGTAAGCAGTGTATATATCTTTTCATGAATAATTTTTTTAATAAGTAAGGTTTTCACATCCGCGGCCGTTTGTCAATTGAATAAAATTTTCACGGGGTTTTTTATAAGGCTGTTAGTGTTTAATCATGTCAAATAAGTAAATAATATATTCAAGTACAGTTGGTGGAAAACGTTGTGTGATGTGCGCTAAAAGTTTGGAAGGAACATGCCGAACTATTATAATAATGAAATAGTTCCCGGTGAAAATAGAAAAGCTGGTAAGGTGGAAACAATGCGCCCAATTAATTTTTCCTTGATTTTTTGTCAGAAGGAAACGTGTTACGTCTGCGCGGCCAAACTTAAATTTGGCCAAAATACCCAACCAAATCAGGTATAACAAATATCTAGTACGAATATGTGCTACGTTATTTATTTGTTTTTCAAATAATAAAATATAGGCCGGCCATTGAAGAAATCGATTTTTCACGATTTCAGAGGCATCTTTGACAATGATTTATGAGTTAACTAGCTGACACGGCAACATCTACACAAATCCATCCACACATCAAATCCACACCGCCGCTTGCCAGTCCGCTGCCCGCTGCCCGCTTGCCAGACCGCTCCCTTTATATATTATATATTTTCACCAAATTACAAAGCCTTGACAAATAATATACTTAAACCTTTCTCATGAATCACTCTATCTATTGGTGAAAAAAGCATGAAAATCCGTTGCGTAGATTAAAAGATCTAAGCATACAGACAGCGGGAGCGACTTTACTTTGTACTATGTAATAGATAAATAGATGGAAATATTGGTTATTTCTTAATATTTTATTTCATTTTATTTTCGTAGTAGATTTGAGAAGACATTTTCTTAAATAATCATTGTCAGAGTTGCCTCTAAAAGCATGAAAACTTGCATTCTTTAGCGGCATATATTTTATATTTTAGATATTTGCTATACCTTATGTTAAAAAAATGTTATTCAGTTCAGTTAAGTATTTTAGTATAAAATGCAAATGTTGGTTTTGTGTGAAAAGGGCCGCGCAGCCGTATCTCCGTAATCCATTTGGGCGTGCTTGAAATTAAACATTTATTAATCGAAAAAAAATGAAACAATGCAACTTTGTATAAACCACTTATAAAATGTGCAAATCCGACCGGTTTCGGAACAAACGTTCCTTCGTCAGGGAAAGCTTATACTAATTTGACAGTTTAGAACAATGTTTTATTAGGGTAGGGGTGGAGCCGTTGTTAGTTAATAATGTAGATTGGGTGGGTAGGTATTAGTGTAGAGTGGGTGGGTAGGGGAACAAATCCATGATTGGGCTATATGACAATATTTTTTGTGTGTTGATAAAAGATTCATTATTTTTAAGGGATTTTTTAATTTCCAAAGCTTCTAAGTTATCTAAACGTTTTCCTTTATGATTAATATGAAGAATATTTATCCCTGTGTTTTTTTCAAAACTATGGTTATTTTCAATGATATGGTTAGCGAACTCAGAAAAATTATTATTATTAAGACACCTTAAATGTTCTTTGATTCTGATTTCAAAATTACGAGTTGTTTTTCCAATATAAAATGAGGGACAATCATTGCATTTGAGTTTATATATTCCGGAATTAGTCAATTTATGGTCTTTATCTTTAGTATTTCTCAAAAAATTAACGATATTATTTCTTGTATAAAACGCTGGTTTAATATTAGAAGGGAAATTTTTGCAACATTGAACTGAAAAATTATTAATATACAAAATTTTATGCCATTCTTTATCAATAATATTATTAGAATTGTATAGATATTTATTTTTTGAAATTTTGCTAAGTTTTTTATTTAGGTTGTTATTAATTCTGAGTTCGCTAACCATATCATTGAAAATAACCATAGTTTTGAAAAAACACAGGGATAAATATTCTTCATATTAATCATAAAGGAAAACGTTTAGATAACTTAGAAGCTTTGGAAATTAAAAAATCCCTTAAAAATAATGAATCTATTATCAACAAACAAAAAATATTGTCATATAGCCCAATCATGGATTTGTTCCCCTACCCACCCACTCTACACTAATACCTACCCACCCAATCTACATTATTAACTAACAACGGCTCCACCCCTACCCTAATAAAACATTGTTCTAAACTGTCAAATTAGTATAAGCTTTCCCTGACGAAGGAACGTTTGTTCCGAAACCGGTCGGATTTGCACATTTTATAAGTGGTTTATACAAAGTTGCATTGTTTCATTTTATTATAATGGATAACCACAAAGTAATAGCTACATTCAAAAATATTTATTAATCGATTCAGTTAAATATAAAATAATAGCATTTATTGAACGGATGTAGCGGCCGCCTTATTGAACTGCTGTAAAACGATAATTACAGCTAGAAATTAATAACAGGTCAAAACGACAGCAATTTCATAATAGTGTCCATGTTTGGGATTTATGATACATAGAGTTGTTATTGTAAATGTCACCTCAAGTAAATGTAAGCGGTATTTTTTTATAATATTTTTATTTTTTTATTTTTATAAAATCACTTTTTTCAAGATATCTCAACAATAAATTGTCCTCTGTGATCGAGGGGTAGGGCACTCTACTAGCGATCCGGAGGTCGCGGGTTCAAATCCCAGCATGCTCCAAATTTTATTTGATTTAATTGTATTTTCACAATTCAATCACTTGAAATAATATCCTATTAATATTATAAAGGCGAAAGTTTGTATGAGTGTTTGTTTGTTACTCTTGATGGACTTTAAAAATTCTTTCACTAACAGAAAGCTACATTATTTGCGAGTAATATAGGCTGCATATATTGGTAAGCTCTGGCGTCATGAAATTAAACGTTTATTTTTATTATACGTTTTATTGTCCAGACGAAAAGGAAAGCGCTGATTGGTAACTATAAGTAATTATTTGACGTGCGCTGTCATTTTATTATCTGTTTAGGTTACTATGGAGATCCCTGTGATAGTTAAAATTATACTAATATTATGAATGCGAAACTGCGTGTGTTTGATTGTTATGCTTTAATATTTGGCTCGCGAGCTGTTCGAAAAATGAATGAAACGGGAATGGAGGGGGGGCTAGGGGAGGGGGTGAGGGGGGGAAATGAGAAGGGGAAAGAGGGAGAGGGGGGAGGGGTAGTGGAGTGGAGATAGGGAAGGTGGAGGAGGCGGAGTGGGAACCCCTCCTAATACTAGATATGCGAGCGAAGCCTGGGGCAAAAGTAGGTATGGTATATTGGCGGCGCATTCCAGAGTGGAATATAGTCTCAGTATCGCCCAGGTGTAAGACCGCGATTCAGAATTGAAACGTTGCTCGAAATGGCTTGAGCTGTGTTTGGTCACAAGATCTGAATAGCCAGGTTCTTCTCCACCATCTCCTACCCCTCTCCACGTAATTTCAGCCTCACATCATACCCAAATGGGGATGATATAGTTTGGGCATAGTCACAGTCGTAGTCATAGGCTACATTTGACTACGGTCAAAGGCGGTTGGGAGGTGATGCAACTCTTGTGCGGTATTCACATAAAAAAATATATTTTTAATGACTTTTCAAAGGATTTATTATATGCTTCTTTGTTGAGTTGTCATGGAACCGTTTGTACGATATGCGGTTAGTTTCATTACAGCAAGCAGCAGTTAAAGGCAGCTTAACAACGGAGCATCTGTCATATTAGTTCTGGGAATAGTTGGTCGTTAGTAATAATAGGGTTGCCACTGACACTGGCGCGACGTGATGTATTTATTTCGAAATGTGATCTACCGCTGTGTTTATATCCGAGACTGAATAAGTAGACCAATTTAACTTAATTGGCGAAGCTTATTTAGACAAACATGACCCGCGACCTCGACAAGATATTATTATATTTCTAGTTGGGGTGGCTTACTCCTGTTTAGGTGAGGTTAGGTTATTCCTAGTTGGTTAGAGTAAGCCGCGCATTGCGTTGATATACTCATCACCCCTTATTACTTTGAAACGGTGAATTTCTATGATTCAATAGTTGGGTAAAAAATCAGTCCAAGTTAAATAAACGGGGCTGCAGATGTGAAGAAAAAACATATCAATGTTTATGATTTCGAAAATTCTCACGATTATTTATACAGTTTTCAACGAGATATTTCTAAAAATGCAGTAGTTTTATTGTTTTTTTTTTATGTGAATACCACACAGGAGTCTCAAATTCTTCCAACTGCCTGAGCCAGTGAGACTATGGCATCCCAAATTGGGGTATGTTGCGAGGCTGAAGGTAGTGGGGAGGCGATGTGGAAGAGAAAGGTGGGAAGTACCTGGTTGATTGACGGTGAATTTTAATTATGAAAAATCTTTTTACATACTTGGTGTATTTTCAGTACAAAATAATTAACGATTTCGCTGCAGTTATTGTTTTCAATCATGTTTTGTCTGACTTTCATAAGTCATTATTGTTAATTCCAAGCAATTATGTACACATTCCTACCTACATGACATATTAGATATTTAGTGGCTTGCTTTTACGGGCTTTTGTAATTTTTAAAGAATTCACAAGAAGTTTTAATTTGAGAACAATCGGTTTTCTTGTATATTGTAGAGCTTTCGGATTTTTTCCATATCAAAGAGCTCTTTTAGAAATCGAAAGGAAGCCCAATTTTGAAGAGAAAAGGAAAAAAAATATCGAGAAACCAACATTCGCCCTTTTTAGAAGCAAGTCACAGATTTATTTACCACAAACCAAAAGATTATTCCCTTGTTATTTCTGTGTTATTATTATTTATTTACATTAGCTCCACACGGTAGGCCCTGAGGAAAATAATTCCCCTCATGGCTTATATCATCTTAGTGGATGCTGTGTGGCGGGTTTTTTTAAGGAAAGGAAGAAAAGGTTCTGCGAAAGAAATAAGAATCTGGGGGCAGTGTGTCCAGGAGTGACGGACGTATGAATTAATCCCTTCAACTGCGGTGCAAGGCGATGAGGCGAGGGATTCTAGCTGAAGAAGTCAAAAGGCCTTCTAAACCAGTCTCTCTAGATCCGATCCGCCACGGAGCAGGTGGGCAAACACATCGGCTTCTAAGACCTTGACAAATATCACCCCATGAACCCGAGCACACCTGCTAAGTCACCAAACGTAGCGAATCACTTTGGATGACCTATGGCAGAGGTGTTGGATTTCCAATAAATGGTTCCGGGACGGCGGTACCCATACCCGCCTCCTAAAATGATGTGTGCTTATGAATTCACCTAAAACTACTGATAATTTAAAATGAAATATGTATATTTCCAGGACACCGCGGGGCAAGAGCGCTACCGCACCATCACCACAGCCTACTACAGAGGGGCCATGGGATTCATCCTCATGTATGATATTACCAATGAGGAAAGCTTCAATAGTGTGCAAGACTGGTAAGTTCATACATTTAAACTACACTTGCAGACAATTATTTACTCCGTGAAAAAAATCACAAAATTTTATTTAATTTTGTTTAAAACTAGCTGGTTCCTAGAATCCATTGCAATCCATACTCAAAGAAATAAATTGTCTCTCCCTGCATATCCTTTCCTATGCGTCCCCTCCCGCTTCCCCTTCCACCTTCCCTGCCTTCCCTTTCCCCTTTCCCGCTCCACCGTCTCGCCAAATCCCCTCCCATGTTCCATATTTTCAGTCCCACTAAATTCAGTTTTCAAACAGCTCGCGTGCCATTTATTACTTTTTATAATTTTTTTAATTCATTTTTTTTTCGTGTATTCTAAATATTCATTTTTTATATAATACAAGAAAAACCTAATTATATAAAACAATCAATCATATTTGGTACCTAACATAGTACTGTACCTATTTAAAATATCTATAATTCTTGATTCCATTAAAATTATTACGTAGGTAAGTATTTCAAATTAATTCATTAGTGTAAAGAGTTTTGAAAAATCAACTCTGATTTGACAATTATTGTTTTTCAAAATGTCATTCTCAAATATTCAACAGTTTCGCAAGAATTTTTGTAATGATTGAAAAACTGTTCAGATGTATTTTCATGTGGTTGAAATAAACCAAAAATCTTCGCGGGGTTTTGAAGAAGGTATTTTGAATGTTTCAAACATTTCCTATGCTTAATACAGCAATACACTATACACTAATCCTCAAACACATTTTGATTTCTATATAAATAGGTAAACATAAAGTTATCTTAACAAGGTTTAAATACCAACCATCCAATAAAGGTGAACAATAATATTTTGTAAGAACAAAACAATACTATGTAAAACAACGACAAAAAGACAATGACATGTTTGGTCAAGTGAAGTTAAGGAAGCCCAATAGTATAATAATGGGAGTTTCCTTTAGGCTCACATTTTAACTAATTCCGACGAATTCATAACTATAACACTTTTTTTGGTTAAACCAATTCCCTCGGATGTAAGTTATTTATATTTGAGATGAACAGTACCTACCATTTACCATTAAAATATTTTACATGAAATGATTTGAAAATTTTATAAAACGTTTTTCAAATAAAGAATTTAGCGGTAAGCACCAGATTTTATTTTTATGGACGATGAATTAATAACTTCCGGTGGGATTCATTTGGATGCATCGGAAATTTTAGTAATTCGTCAGAATTAATTCAAATAAATCCCGTGGAAAGATCAAATTTTCTCGGCCTGCTAGGGCGAATAGGCCACTTGCATGGATTTATTAGGCGAAATTTAAATTTGACATTTAACATTCACTAGATTTAATGTTTGTTCTCTGCGAACTTATCATTTGGTTTGACTTTTTGACAGATGTTACGAAGAGAACCCCGTACATTTTATGCCTTCCGTACCTGTTTTAGAAGTGTAATGGTAATGGTATTGATTTTAACAAAATCAAATTTTATAATATTCTTATTATTATTATAATCTACAAGTACGAGTATATTACATTGTATTTAGTCATATATAGACGTTGAACATTATAATGGTTAATGATCAATAAGATGGATCAAGGAAAAAAATATTTATGAGATGTAATATTTTTGGTATGCCTTGTTATTCTCCTGTGCCATTTGTATGAAAAACGTTATTTTTTAAAAATGATTTCAAAAAAGATTGAAATTTTCAAAAAATTGCCAGAGTCTCAAAAATATGATAAAAAAACGGAATGGCTTAGAATATTTGCCTAAATCTGAATTTTGTTTTTAATGTGATGAAAGTGGCCTATTCGACCGTAGGCGTAGGTCCGTGTAATACACCGGATATACACTATTTGTGTATATGGCTTCTTCACTTACGTAGTTAAGATTCTGACTATATTTTAGGTTATTGTATCATCTTAAGTGGGAAGAAGAGATTTAAAAAGTTCTGATGGCTATGGCTTAATATTTCCAGAACCTTGCCACTAAAGTGTATGTTAAATAGTCAGCACATTCGCACAAGAGGTTGGGAGAAGGTTAAGTTGATTCTTTGGAAAGGAATATGGAAAGTTTTGGGATTTCTTAGTAGAGAATGAATATGAATAAATACTTTTGTCCAAAAACAAACTTAATTCTTTCAAGAAAGGCATAAAAAATACAACATCGCTGTTTCAATCCGATATTGCATTTATCAAGATTGTGATCAAAAATATTTATTCATATTCACTTTGCGCGTGTACGGGCGCATCAATTATTTCATTTTAGAATTTTAAGGCATAACTTGCCAAAAGTGTTTTTCGTAAAATTCTTTTAAGTATAGAAGTTCCCAAAATAGATTTATCGGGTATTACTCTTATTATTATTTGTTCACTTACACGAGACATTCTTTGTGGAACTCTAGGAATTAATAGCTCTGCGAACAGATGGGAATTAATGTATTAGTAATTGTTATGACCCATAACCTGTTGAAGTGTTGAACGGACCATCGCCATCGGTAATAATGTTATTACATCGGCTCCGGCTCATTTTACGATGGCACGTGTACATTGATACTCGAATTATTGGTTATTCCTCCCAAGAGAACTGAGGAGAGTATCATCAAACGTACTCGTAGCTACAATTTGTTTAGAATATGAACGTGATTTTCAAATTTGAAACTGATTGTGTCAAGAATTTAGATAAGCGATGAATTACTAATATTATAACCTTCATTTTATTTTAAAATTCTAAGGGCCTTCGCTCATGGAGAAACTGAAAAAAAAACAGTTGTCGATGCAATCGCGATCAACCTCCCTAACAAAATCGATATTTTTCTGATCTGACATGTCAAAACAAGACAAAACTTGACAGTTCGTGAGCCGCTATCATGGCAACCTGTCAACAATGAAACTGTTTCAGTTGCACAAACTTTTGACAGATTGCCATGGTAGCGGCCTACAAACTGTCAAGTTTTCGAGTAATCTGCGATATATCAGATCAGAAAAATATCGATTTTGTCCAGGAGGTTGATTGCGATTGCGTCGACAACTTTTTTTTTTCAGTTTCTCCATGAGCGGATGGCCTGACTGATAGGTCAAGAATTCAGACAATCTATAACGTATTACGTAATGTATTTTTTATGGAAAATTCTTATAATTCTATATACATAATATGTATACCTATATTTTTTAATTTCTTTTGATTAATCTTGACAAGTAAAGTCACATTTAATGATTTTTCAAGCTCCTGAGCTTATCCCATTTTCAAGAAAGCGTATTAAATTAATAACTAGATTTACAAACATAAAACCCCTGGATTTTTCATATTTCGTTATTGCATATTATATTTTAATAATAACTATTGCTGATTTTCGTATATTATTGTGTATAATTGGTTATGAATATTGAAACAACGTAACTGATCAATATTTTCTTGCTTTACAACTGAGCTATCGCGGAAACTATAAGGCCGGGTAGTAGGCGCTCAAAAAGAAGAAGAAGAGGTAAAGAAGAATACGTAAATGCAAAGTTAGAGGGAGCGCGCTAATATTAGAAACGATAATAATGAAGCGAAAATTGTGAAAATGTCTTAAATAGCATTTAAAGAATCAATGTGATTTTTCATACACATAACTTCTAAAATAACGGAAAAAATGTGTTTACAATATTTTTCGGAGCATACTTTCCGATTTTTTTCTATCGAGCGAATTTCATATAATTATATACCGTTTTGGCGTTGCAAGTGAGTAGATATTATCTAAATAACATATATTTTTTTAGAAACTTAAAAACTTAATTTTTAGAAATTTTATTATTATATTATATTATTTATTCCCCACTACTTAGTATGTTTACCAAACCTAAAAAATATAATGCACTTAAATGAGTCATAGCAATAACGTCATTCTAAATTAATTAAGAAAACCCTTACACTTAGTGCAAGGCAAACCAAAGGGAAATACTCCGAATCCCACATTAGCACTCTCTCAATTAGTGTCTCTACAAATTGGTTTAACCGGTAATAAATCAACTTAGACACCTTCAAAAATAGACATTTAAAATCTTATAAATAAGTCGTCCGTACGTGGCTTCACCACAGTTTGAAAATGACCTTACAAGTCGAAACAGCTGTAACTAAAACACTAACCAAAAAATTTGCAGAACTCGATAATAACATTATCAAATTTAATTTTACTTAAATTTCTAAAAATTAAAATGGAGTTCTACGAATTAAACACAAAAACAATTAATAATTAAAAACTTAAAGCGTTCAACAGCAATATGTTATAAAACAGTAGAAATTCGAATGCAGGGGCTTAAGACCCGTAGTTGATCCTTACACATAGTTCTAAAAAATATGTTTTTCCACAGTTACTCTCCGATTTAATTTATTAATTAATATTTAATTTTATATTTTTGTAACATGATGAGCTTTGGAAATACAAAAATTATTCCATGTTTTTTTATCTCTTGCGAAATGTAACCCTAATGATTGATGTGAGAAAGAAATATTAAAAACTCAATTATAACAATATAATGTTTTCAGAAGTAACCAGAAACATATAATATATTTCCCATGGGACTGTGACATCAATATTTTGATGTTTTATTATCTGTCGTCAATAGTTCGGACCCAAATATAAACATGAAGGTACCTTTTTTTTTTTTTGGAAATGTCTAAAAAGTTTTTTAACCCTTGTGTGACTAAACTGGACATTGGAGGTTATCCACCACTTACCCGCCCTAGTATGAGTAACAGATGGTTACTCTTTCAAGGCTCTCGCATGATTCCAATTTTTTGGTTAAACGAAGCTACATTAATTTATTTTGAACAAATCTAGACCTCCAGTGTCCCTGCATTTGTTGTTAGAAAGCAGTATGCAAGTGCTTAACAGGAAAAAACTTAGTACAGCAAATCAGGTTAGTAATACAAGCAAAAATAATAGTTAAAGCAAAATAAAACTCATCCAAGTAGCTCGTGAAAATGCATCACGTGCAATCACGTGCATCACGTGAAAACCCTGTAAGCAATTATTATAAGTAATAATTATTAGCCTGAAACACTCATCTACATTGAAAAAATCTCTCGAGAAAAGATACATGCTACCGACGGGACTCGAACCCGTGTCCTTCTGATTTCCGGTCATTGCTCTTATCCACTGAGCTACGTCGGCTTATTTCCTGCCGGCCAAATAATTCAATATATAATAGTGTTTCATTCAACAATTACTGCTTATTTCATTTTTTAAGTAGCTCAGTGGATAAGAGCATTTGATCGGAAATCAGAAGGACGCGGGTTCGAGTCCCGTCAGCGGCATGTATCTTTTCTCGGGAAATTTTTTCAATATTTGTGAATGGGTGTTTCAGGCTAATAATTATTACTTATAATAATTGTTACCCTTTGTGCTTTGCATAAAAATCTTATCTTTAATCCTGTAAGCACCTGTATAAATATATAGAGAACACGCGGTAAACAATTAAGTCTCAAATCATTTGGCAAGTAACAATAAAAAATGTTAATGAATTTTTTTTCAATACTAAAGTGGACAAGGACTTTTATTTCAAATACCTAGATAAGATAACATAAAACTCCCCAGAAGTGGTCAAGAAAAAAAACATCTTATATATTCCGGCCAAAAAAAACTCTTTAATATTTTTCATGGACTTATGTCTTACTCAAAGCAATATTATTGTATTATGAGTTATAATATTACATCGGGTACCTGAACTATAAATTAATCGAAGGAAATCGATTTTGCTGCTGTACCCCAAAACAAATTCATTTATATATAGTCTAGTTATATACTATTCATTTATATAATTACTAGTCCCCGGCGTTATTCGAGCTTTACACACTTTAGTGTGTAATTTTGATGTAGGTAATACTATGAATTTGAAGGACCTTTGTATGATAAGTGTGATTAAACCACTAAGGTAAGAAAGAAAGGACTTACTGCGGGGCTTGCAGATTTCTCTTCTGTCTAGCTGATTTTGCATTACACTGCATTTATAGTGGATTGCAGTTACGAAACTAATAAATCGTTTTCTTGAGAGGCGGCCGCGAAATGGTGTACTTTGTGACGGTGAAAGGATATGCGCAAATTTGCGAAACGATGTTTGTTAGTTTAGGTTAGGTTAGGGATATGATTAGGAATGTGTAAAAATATTAATTCCCAAATACATCAGTTCATGGTATGATGTGTACGTAAATAATATAGGTGTGTAAATTGAGAGGTCAATTGTGTAAATAGCCAAACCAGTTTCTTTAAATTGGATGAAAACATTAATGTATTTCTTTCTTATTTTTAACCCAAGGGGGCAAAATTTCATCAACAAATATTAAAAATTGGCGTTAAAAGTTGAGAAATTATGTGTTTTTTTTTAATTCTCGTATAGACAGTGACCTTCCTCCTGTTTTTATGAACAAGTGTGCAAAAAGTCATCAATCTCAGATTACCTAAAACTGTAGATTTGTAAAACTAACCTATACCGGGATGCTTTTCTGTATATAATTATGTGGATTTCCATGTTTTTATTTCTTATTAATATTTGATAAACACCTTATAATTCGTAATGAACATTTCAATTCTCGGAGGTTTTGAAAATGGTTGTAAGATTGAACCCACATGACTTTGTTACATCAAAAAATTATTTCATTCGAAATTTGATTTATTCAAATGTGTTCAATGGTACTTCAGTGGTTTATCGCTAGTCTTTTTATATTGGAAATAGCACACAATGTCCTCGCGACGGACGTCATAATAAATACGCACGAAATGTTCCCATATTTTATCCGTTTGTTTCCATAAAAGGAATCGATACGCCCGACTGAGGGATTTTTCGGGTTGAGATTATTTGTCAATATTTCAGATACGTCCGTTATGGAAATTTTTCATCCCCGGATGACATAAATTTATTTACTTTACCAATATTATAATAAAATACAATTTCGCATTGTTTTCATATTCGATGTCATAAACATTTATATAAAATAAGGTGAAAATATACAGAAATGATGGATATTTATGTTTTATTTTAAATGGAGGTTGACACATTTTTTAATATATAAAAATAAAATACATCAACATAACAACTAGTTACATGACTTGCCACGCGTTTTCTTCGAACATGAACCATGTTCTTGTATTCGAATTTTGAACATTTGGCTGTCATCAGTTATTTCGTTAAGCTTCTTTAAAAAAATATTTTTTTTTATTATTTTAACGAACATTTTTATGTTTTCTCAATAAATTTTTTTAGTGTGATGTTTCTTGAGGATTCTTCTCCAATCTGATCTTTCAGGAGTCACTTTTCGTCGCTGATTTCCAGATATTTATAACCTTTTTTACTACTGTCACTTTCTATACATATTTTTGTGTGTAATTTTGTGAAAAATGGAGGATGATTACCCTCCTGGACATCCTAAAAAGCCCCCAGATCCTCCTCCTAACCCCCCAGATGGTGAAAATATAGTAATTTCTGACAGTGAATCTGTCATTCTAACTTCACAAAAAAAGGGAAGTTTAGTCCCTCTTCCTCAATAAAGCATGACTCTCCTACTTCTCAGTCTCCACCAGCTCTTCCTCAAGCTTCTCCAATAAACTTTTTATTTATTAATTGCTTCTTCACAATTTATGTACATATATTTTTAGCATGTAATTATTAACCCCACTAGGGTTCACCTGTATCGGGGAATTCTTTTACTCTACTCATTCCTGTGGCCCATTCCCCTATATTGTTTATGTGCAAAAAACTAAGCAACGTAAAACCATTCATCCTCTTCTATTTGGTAAATTTCTTTCAAATAACAAGAACCTTTCGATTAAGCCTGGAGGTGTAAAAGCCGAGGGTCGCTTCCGAATCTTTGTTGAATTCCTCTCAGGTTCAGCCGCCAACAACTTTATCAAAAACATATTTATTTCATCAAATTCTAAATTCAAGGCGTACATCCCAACTTTCAATGTCACTCGAATGGGCCTGGTCAGGGGTATCTCGACCGATCTGTCCATTCCAGAAATCCTGTCTTCACTTTCAGCCCCCCAACATATTATCTATCCCATAAAAGCCAGGAGGCTAAATTATAAGAACACCTCTGAGGGCATCGTTTCCTGGAAGCCCTCCCAATATATCGTCATCATATTCGAAGGACAATCTCTTCCCTCCCACGTTTATTTATTTTTCAACTCCTTCCTGTATACAATGTATACTTATCTCACCACTGAATGTTACAATTGCTGCCGTTTTGGTCATACCAAAGCTGCATGCAGATTCCCTCCCAGATGTTTCAAATATGGAGAAAACCACACGGCTGACCAATGTTCTTCTCTCTCTTCACCTAAATGTTTCAACTGCTCAGGCGCTCACTCCGCCATCAACTCTTCTTGCCCAGAACAATCTCGCCAAAAAAATATAAAAATTTCTATGGCCTCTCAGAACTTGTCTTTTCTGCAGGCTTCTAAACTATTCCCGCCAGTCAAAAAAGCATTTGCCGAGGTTTTATCCGGTAACTCTCCATCCAACCCTTTCCCCTTCTCTTCAAAATCTTCTCGTTCAACTAAATTCACATATAAAAACCTTATCTCTAAACCGGCTCCTGGATACGATCAGCATCAACACAACTTACTTCTCTTAAATCCCAATGGTTCACCTCTTTAAAATGCCACAAATGGGTGCGCAAACAAATATAATTCATCTTCAACAAACCATCAAAAGCTTTCTGAACAACTCTCCCAAGATAATTCTTCATTCATTCAAACTCTTATTATGCTTCTTATTATGATCTATAATTTGGAGGAGGCGGAGTGAGAACTCCCCTTACACCATGCGAGCGAAGCCGCAGGAAAAAGCTAATATATATATTAGCTTTTTCCACGTATATACCACGCACAAACGATGCATCACATGTCAATGTCACACAAAGTCAAAACGACTACAATCACATTACTTACCGTTCACCCACGATATGAAAAATGAATCAGCATGTACCCGAAATATGAAACCAGAACCGGAATCAAAATTACTGATGGTTCGAGTTAAATCAGGATTACGCTATGCTTTGTCAATAATATGGGTTTGTTTAATTCCAGGGTGACCCAGATCAAGACGTATTCGTGGGACAATGCGCAAGTGATCCTGGTGGGGAACAAGTGCGATATGGAGGAAGAACGCGTCATCAGCTTCGAGAGGGGCAAACAGCTGGCCGACCAGCTCGGGGTCGAGTTCTTCGAGACCAGCGCGAAGGAGAATGTCAACGTCAAGGTAAAAGTCTCATTTCATTATTGTGAATACTGTGCAATATTATGGACTGTCCTGAGCCACTGGTAATTGACCAATAGTCTTAACCAGTTATTCTGGTTGAAGTAAGTGGGTAACGGAATAAGTTGAGAATGTATCGACCTACCCTAGTTTTAAGTCTTAGCTGTAAGTCACGTCTCAGTATTGCTATCAATTGGTGGCTATAAGTCTTTGTTGACTCTGCCAGTGACTGATAGTGCTGTGTGGAGGAGGAGATTCTTGACCATGTCTTCTTCAAAATCTTAAATCGTTTGCTTATTAAAATCAGCCACCATTCTCCCCTTAGTATTCCGTATTTGCTGTCTCTCAACAATTCTCGCGTGTTTACAGTCCTTTATAAGTTCATAGACTTGAATTATTTCAAAATTTGATTTGTCCTGCCCCCTGATAGATTATTCTCAAAGTATAACTATCTTTCTTAACTTTAGCAGCACAATCACTTTTTTACGGTGAATTACCTTTAAAAAAAATCTCATTTCACTGATTGGGCCCCTTAATAACAAATCATAGCTGTAATTTATTAGCTATACCTAAGTCTAATTGATAAATCTTCACATGTAGCAAACACTTTGTGGGAATACATAATTATAATAAACACAATTAAATAACTTTGTTTCAATTCCACTTTATTATTTCTTACTCCAACCGGTTTTGGTTCGTCCTGAACCTTCCTCAGGGGTGACTGAAACCGGTTGGAGTAAGAAATAATAAAGTGGAATTGAAACAAAGTTATTTAATTGTATTTATTCTAATTGATAACTTAAAGTTTGGATTAATTTAAGTTGTAAAACGCCCTTATCGTGATTTTCTCACAAAAACGGCACTCTATAAATAATCCGTTTATTATTATTACCTGGTTTTCGGAGCTGGTCACAGACCGCGACTAGAATGTCGATAAAGGATTGACACTCACCAATTGCAAATAATTCATCTTTAGGGGATCTAGCACGGTGAATCGATAAAACCCTCCATCTCACGAAAATTGATAAAAAATGTTCCGAAGGCCGATGGACAAATTTTATCGCGGTCACCAGGGTGTCAGATAAACTTCGGTTAACTACAAGGTTTACCGTCAATATATAAGTCAACGGCCGATCGTAAAATCAGGCAGATAATGATACGCCTAGCTACTTCGTGAAGTGCCTGGCGGCAGATCGTAAAGTGCCTCAGGCGTATCTTGATCGGCCTGATTTTATGATTTGACTGCTACATAAACATAGTTATGAATAATGTCGATCGTTATGCAAAATTAATGAATTATTAATGATCGGAGGTGAACTAACGAAGCTCTCGGAATTGAAAGAAATTATATAAGCGATCAATTGAAAAATTTGAGCTTGGAGAAACGAAAGTTTTTGCTGGTCAGTTTAACGGGATCCAAAACTTCACTTCAAGTTTTTTTCAAGTATCTACAAAAATCTCACGAACAGAATTTATTCATGCTTTATTTAGGCTATGCTTCATGGAAAATTTAGGTGACATGGCATAACTGTGATATAACTGTTTTTCACCAGATGATTTTAGGGATGTCGCGTTGCGCGTCGTTGCGAAAGAAATTTTGTTAAATGAATTAAATGAAATTTTGTTAAATGTTAAATGCTTCGAATTAGTTTGACGTTTTTAATTACCATATGTTTGTGTCCTCGGAACATAGCTTCGGCAATGTTAAGATAATTCAATATTTTGGAAAGTTTAACCTATCTTATTAAATAATTTGTGGATATTTTCAGGCTGTATTCGAGAGGCTAGTTGACATTATCTGCGATAAGATGTCGGAGAGTCTGGACTCGGACCCCAACTTGATGGCGGGGGGCGCCAAGGGGCAGCGCCTCACGGAGCCCCCACAGGGCCCCCAGAACGCCAACTGCAACTGCTAATAATGTTAAGGTCCCAACTACAACTCTTCAACTCACAAGGTGACGTCTCGTTCAGCGATGACCCAAACATACTTAACACTTACAGACTCAATAAGGTATCTTTCATCGATGAAACCAACATTCTGAACTCTTGCTCTAACAATAGTACGTATATGTTATCGATAAAATCAATATTCCGAACTCTCTCGTTGACAAGAATAGGTGCATTTTATTGATGAAAACATTCTGAGCTCTTTCATTAACAATAATTGGTGCATTTTATTGATGAAGTAATTATTCTGAGCTCTTTCATTTACTGATTAATTTTATTGATGAAATGAACATTCTGAGCACTCTCCAATATGAGTACTCTCTAACAAGAATAGGTGCATTTTATTGAAGAGAAAAATAATCTGAGCACTCTCATTAACAAGAAATGAATATTCTGAGAACTCTCATTAACAAGAATAGGTGCATTTTATTGATGAAATGAATATTCTGAGCACTCTCATTAACAAGAATAATGTGTGCATTTTATTGATGAAATGAATATTCTGAGCACTCTCATTAACAAGAATAGGTGCATTTTATTGATGAAATGAATATTCTGAGCACTTTCATTAACAAGAATACTTACATTGATGAAATTTATATTCTGAATTAATTCTCTCAACCTCAAAAATACGCATTTTATTAATCCATCCCCGAGGTACGCGCAGAAAAAACAGTGTTTTGTTTATGAAAAGCTTAATTTTCATTAAAGAACAAATAAAACTCAAGTCTTCACAATAACTTTACTCACTAGATAATGTTTCACTCGTCCATAAACCCAACATATTACATCTTAAATCTCTAACAAAATCAAATGCGATGTTTCTTCCCCAAAGTGTAATTCAAAATATTACTGAAACCTCTGCAGTCGATGTCTTAGTCTCCAATCGTGGCCAAAGCAGCTTCGATGTTTTCTACAAATACAAAAGTAAATCCGTTTCACTGCATTCTCTCTCTACTTTAATCAATAAATATAATAAATAATTTCACCTTTGCTTAATATTAAAGTATTTTACATATTGGTCACTTCAATTTTGAGCTTGAATAAAATCTTTGTATTGCCAATGAAGCTTCAACAACTAAACCTAATGAATGGTTGGTTATATCTGAACTTTTCAGAAACTGACCACAAAAACATAACTAGTGAAATTTTTCGTACTGATCACAGAAAAATCTTTCTTTTTATTACTTTTAAAAAAGGTATATTCAATTTAAGTATATCTTTTACAAAATGTGAGCACGTCTGAGGTGGAAAAACACTATTTCTTTTTTTCTCATTATTGGTCGTTTTTTTCACACTCTAATGAAAAATACTTAGTTAATTTGAATGTAAAATATTACATTTTTGTTCTCACCGAGTAACTAGTTTTGTAGATTTACTTTTGGTTAGGGATATAAAAAATAAATAAAAAAAACTATTGGTGTTTCTAAAATATATCTTTATTACACAAAAACTATTTCGTTCTTCAATGACACACATATTATTATAGGTGACCATATTTTGTTAGAGTTGTAGTTGTAGTAATTGAAATTAAAAAAAATAGGTTTTCAAATGAATGATCGACGAGTTCTCAGTACAACAAATTAACATATATAAACAAACTTTTTTTAACAATAATTCCACACAGGAGGCTCTAAGGAAAATAATTTTCTTTGGGAAATAAATAAATCTTTGGGAAAATATGAATAATTTTGGGAAGGAAAATGTGAGGTGAGGTGGGTAGGAATTTGGGGATCAGTGAGTTTAGAAGTGACCCACTGCTTGAGAGGTGTAAGGGTCTAACCACGGAGGAACCCTCTGTGCTCATTCTTTCTCAGGTCTTTCCTGATCCAGTTTGCCACGCAGTTGTTGAGTAGACGCAAAGATATTGGATTGTTTCCAATATCTTTGGATAGAAGCATTCACCACCAAGAGCTGCAAAAACCTCATCGAGTGAACTCGGGCATCCCTGCTAAATCACCAAAGGTAGCGAACCATTTGGAGTGACCTATGGCAGAGCTGTTGGTTATCCAATGAATGGTTCCTGGTACCGCCTCCAAAATTGACATATATTATAGGAATACCATTAGTTTTTTTGTTTAAAAAAAGTTAATGAGTTTATAAATGACCGACATCTGAAGTGCAGTATTTCTTACGGCAGCTCAAATAATAAAAAGTTATTTACGTATTTTGAAAATTAATTGCATACTTAATCCTTGTTTTTAAATTCTTGAGAACATAAATCACTCAATTTAATGTTCATCAAAAATAACAGCATCATCTTATGAATTATTCATGATTTGCACAATAATATTATGTATAAAATAAATATAAATCTTTACGTACTTCAATAAAGCTAAACCTGCTTTACTATTTTCTCACATTCACCATTGACTAAAATGAATGAATCAAATTCCATTAGAATGTTTAAGTTTAAATTCGTAATGAATTATAAGTTTATGAACAGTATTGACTAGTGTTGCTTCATTAATGTATGTCATTGTTTGATATTTATTGGTATGAGTATTTTTCAAAATTAAAATATATCCTTTTGTGTGTAGTTTGAAAAGTATTTATAATTCACAGTTAACATAAATGTATGTTTCAAATTTGTATGCACAGCATTACTTATTAACGGTGCTTATTCTGCTGATTTACCTGTTTTCTGAAAACCAACAAGCCCAATGTCTCAAAACACATCAAAAGCTAATGAAATTGATGTAAGATCTGTACAAATGTGCTTGTGTACTCTTCAATAATAACACGCCGCCTTACTAAGTAAAAACACAGAAATAAACAAAGTCGTAATCCAAATCGAGGCTCGTGTTATGTTTTGCCTTTGCATGTCAATAATTCTCTAACATGTTTTGTATTTTGGCTTACTTGGACAACACGGCGCTGTATACATTAAACATGAAGTAATGAGCACTTCTGTCGGCGCGACATTTGACATTGGGTGTTTTGGTTTGAAGATTCTAACCTATTAAGTCTGTTTATTACCACTGAATATGTTATACTAAGTAGAAGATGTTTTCAATGTAAACAACACGTTATAAAATGATAAGTGTTTACTAAGGACAATTATTACCATACAAGTAAATTGTTTAGATTTAAGTTCAAATAGAAAACATTGAAAAAAAAGAATGTGAATATTATGTAAATAAAAAGATTATCACATATTCTTATGTACATTAGTGTTATCCTTCAAGAAATGTAACTGCTTGCATGTCGATTAAGATAGAACCTTCACTTATGGTATTAGACAATATTTGTGAAACCTTGTGTGTGTCTTTCTAATATCAAAGCCTTTTCTTCATAAAAAGAATGGAAAGCAACATTTCATTTCATCTCCTTTTTGGAGGGTTTCGTTTTATGATAATTACGTAACGCATTTACAAAATATTGTACGAGGAGCTATCTCCCATTTATTTTCTTTAAATTTCAACCTTAAGTGTTTAAAACTTTAAATCCCATAGTACCTATAATTCTGTATAAAATTGTTATTTGAACCTTCGTTTACCATAAGCGTGAAACTAAGTAACATATTTGTGAATATATTTTAAAGTCATCAAGTGCTGTGACAAAATAATTTCCATGTCAAAAGGTGAATCGTTCATCTTTCAATGTTAATATGTACGTATACATGATCTACCTAATATCTATGTTTACTTCGTAATGGTAAATGTTTTTTTTTAATACATGTTTACTAGACGTCATTACTTAAGAAAAAACAGAAAAAAGACGAGTAACCCTCTCAAAAACTCGTGTTCATAAGTTTACACGCATCAACCATAAGTAGATTTAAAATAGTCTGAAATTTTTCGATAATTTACGCTCCAAACATATTTTTTTGTATTTTTTTCCTAATTTTTGAATTTTAAGATTATTCCTATTGAAAAATGAAATAAACCCATCTGCAAAGGATTTCATAAGCTCACCAACGCTGAACGAAAGAGTCGGAGAGTTATCGAACAAAATTTTAATTGGAATATATTTTGTGTAAAAATAGCACTGTAGCTATGATATTAGACTTTAATGTAAGCTTCCAGTTGAAGATGTGTATGTAAAAAATATTGCGTACCAGAAATAAAGGTTAAATAATATTTTATTATAAGCTTGTAACAGTTCATTTAGAAAATTCTTTATTGAAGGGGCAACGAAATATGAGTTCTGTCTATCGATAACTAATATCTACTACTTCCAACAATAAAATCGGGCTTAAAAATGCTTTAATCTTCAATGAAAATAGTTTACTCATTGCTTAACGAAAAATGTAAAGATTTAAAATTGTTTTTAATATTTATGACATTGGTACTTTTTCATCAAAAGGTAGAAACTACAGTACGCGCGTACTTCTATAAATGAAATATTTTAAATTCCTCGTGAAATTAAAAATTGTTATTTTTTATATTTTAAATTCCTCGTGGTCATTGTTATTAATATTTCATTTATAGAAGTACGCGCGTACTGTAGTTTCTACCTTTTGATGAAAAAGACGACATTGGTACTTTTTCATCAAAAGGTAGAAACTACAGTACGCGCGTACTTCTATAAATGAAATATTAATAACAATGACCACGAGGAATTTAAAATATAAAACCTTTAAATTTAGTGATTTTGTAATCTCGCCCGATGGTTCTAACCACTCAACTGTGAAATCCCTGTGAAAACAAGCTTCAATCCGCTTAAATTATTCACGACTAATAATAATAATTGAGGTTTTCTGCTCAGAAAAGTGCGCGTGTACTACAGTTTTGTTCTTCAGGAGTAAGTAATCTAAAAACAGTGATTTCATTACTTCGATAATTTGAAACAGAGCTCATGTTCCTTCCCCAGCTACTAGTCAAGTTTATTGGAGTGGATTAAATTTATTGTTCTAGTAAAATGTTGTTAATTTATGAATGGCATATCGATATGATAAGAAATGTTTACATGTATAGTTTATTTTGTTACATCTATTTAGAAAATTCCTTGATGTATTATTTTCAGTCGTTAATTATCTGGATTGTGTCTAATGTTCTGCGTCCTAAAGAGAAAATCTTCTTGATATCAAAATATTCAAATAAATCCTTCATTCTGTTTCGATCTTTCTTCTTTTTCATGAATGTATTAAATTATTTGTAAAGAACCATGATGTGAATTCTACGTAGCATGAACGCACTTGTATAAAATATATGAATTAACAATAATTTAACGTATTTATCCAAAAATCTATTTATCTTTCAAACGGTAATAATTGGCTATTTTTACACCTTTTATAGTCATTGTCATATTGCATTATCTTATACTTCACGTTTTGATTAGAAAAAAAATGATTTTTAAAGTTTTGGATCCCAAAGACAATATCCTTACAACAAAATCTCAACAGTAGATAAACCAAATAATAAACCTTTAAATGAATGGTCAACTTTCCGAAATCAAAATCCATGAAGCTGGAGTTCAGAATTTACCAAACAAAATGCATTAAAATTCTGCTCATTTATTAATGAAGTATCGAATCACATATACTCGTATTGCTGTGATTAAAATAATCTGACTATTCTGTATCCAAATACAAATACATACCAGCGGTGTAAGGAAACTTTGCCTCTTCACTGGCGTTTAATTAGTAATTTAAAAGATGTATGCTGGTAAAAGTTTTAGGGATTTCAATAGCCATAGCTGACCTTCAGGATATCCGGTACCCTTATTTTTTTTTATTGCGAAATGTGACAGGAAAATGTACCGAAAATCAGTATTTTATTTCAGAAGAACCAAAAAAAAAATTAAATTTACTTTTTATTTTTCAGTATTTTCATTCACATATAACATAAGTATATAAGTGTTGCATTGTTTTACAAAATCTGTGAAAATGATTCATGAATTTTACGTTAGAAAATATATTAAGTATGTCAAATATTATTGTATGTAATAAATCAATCAATATTCAAATAAAAAAGTTTACATTTTATTTTTAACCTGTTTACTCAACGCTTAGGTTATAATCAGCCGTTCTTGAGCTACTACCGAATGGAAGCCTGACTAAATTTTAGAGGAAACTTTGGCATTTATTTGTGAGTTATAATGATTACTTAAAAAACGAATTTTACCTATCTACTATGTAAATTAAATAAAACATAAAATTAAAAAAAAATGATTATAAAAAAAAGCATTCTGATGTGCTTAAATATAAATTTTGAACGACCAATTTAGAACACAAATTTGTCGCACATAAGATTAAAATTTCAACCCATAAACGCATCTTTTCCGATGTTTATTTTATTTTTGTTTTCATTATGATTTGACAGAAGTTTAAATAAAATTATTTTTTAATAAATACCATTACCAAAAGTATCTCAATTAACTTAAAAATCACGAATTGATTTATTTAAGGGCCTTTATTCCCGCCTTCCAATTTGGGAGGCAGAAATGGGTACCGCCGCCCCGGGAACCTTTATTGGATAACCAACACCTCTGCCATACGTTACCCCAAGTTGTTCGCTACGTTTGATGATTTAGCAGGGGTGCCCGGGTTCATGGGGTGAGGTTTGTCTAGGTCTTGGAGGCGGATGACCAGGACATACTGAACACCAGATTCCTACCCAGCCCTTAAACCCTTTTCCTTCCCAGAACTTTCCTTCCTTTCCTTAAAAAACCCTTCGCACAGCATCCCCAAAGATGACAAGGCCCTGAGGGAAATTATTTTCCTCAGGGCCTCCTGTGTGGAGCTAATGTAAAAAAAGGGCTTGTATTTTAGAATTTAAAACACAAATAAATAATGTGGCCCATATCCGTACTATAAATTTCCTCTATCTTGTTAATATATATTTTTTTCAATTTTGTCAAGAATTTTGGCCTCAAATCCAAATTTTATGCATGAAAAGACCGTGCAGGAATACCTCTTAAACCCTAGGCAGCTGAAGACCTTCAGGGGAAAGAATTCAAAACTAAAGGATGATAAAAAAATCATGGCATTTTCATAACATTCCGAAATTCAATCGATTTCATTGAATCAATACAAGCCACCAATCTTATATACGTATTTAGAAGGGTGAACTCGTACAAATCCGGTGCTATGACTGCAAAATAAACAAAAACTGTTTTTCCGCCAAACCAGCTTTACTTTCATTCCGGTTATTTCGGGACGTGCGTCGCGCGTCGATAGCTGGGGTTGCGAACTTTTAGAAAATAAGCTTCAAATCGTGATTCCCACCTGTGCAATAGAAGAGTTTCATTCAAATGCTTGATAAAACGTCTGATAATTATTTATTATCAACACAGACCCCTGAAAAATCACGGGATAGCCATTGTGGCGCTATTACGCGCGAGAAGCTGTGCGTCAGGACCGGAACCAATAGTTTCCGGTCCTTCGGCGTTGGAGCGTTGGAAGTCAAATTAATTGCAATTAAAAAACGAGTGTGCTTTAGACCACACGACTGAAGTAAAACTTCACTAACTTATATCTCATTCTCAACTTCCGTTCGCCTCGCCCGATCACACTTTTCATGACGCTCCCTTCACGCTTTCACCAGCTTACTCCCCAAGTCAAGCGTGCGTAAAGGCCCGACCGTTCCCCTGCCCGATCACACTTTTCGTAACGCTCTCGTCACGCATTCACCAGCTTAGTACGCAAGTCAAGCGTGCGTAAAGAAGTTTTTCTTCAAAAGTGGAACCAAATGTATTCGCTTCGTGTTTCATATAAATATAATACATCAATGGGGATAGACTGAATTCGAGACAAATCTGTTCCAGTTTTGAAAATGGCAACTTTTTTTTTTTTTTTTACATTAACTCCACACAGGAGGCCCTGAGGAAAATAATTTCCCTCAGGGCCTATGTCATCTGGGATGCTGTGTGGAGGGTCTTTTTGAGGAGAGGAAGGAATGAACATTGGCCTTGAAGAGACCCATGTTGTAGGAAGGAGGAAACACAGAGGCCGGCAAATCATTCCACAGCCGAGCTGTTGAACACAAGAACGAGTCAAAGAAACGACCCGTTCTCATGTGACAAATGTCAACTGTGTACAAATGTTGGGCACGCGTTTGGCGTGTTTCCCGACTATGCACCGGTGCCGAAGGGATTAATGATGCTAGTTCCTCGGAGCATCTTCCATTGTAATACCGGTAGAACAAGGATAGCATTTCCACCCGACGCCTGTGCTCTAAAGATTGCAATCCGTCTGTTAAGATGGGAGAATCTATCAAACGGACCGCCCGTTTCTGCACAGAGTCGAGGGTATTTTTCAGGTATTTTGGAGCTCCAGACCAGAGGTGGCTGCCAAATTCAACCGTGGGGTGCACTTGCGATTTGTACAGGGTTAGCAGTTGTGTACTATTAAAGTATCTGCGGGCCCTGTACAGTACGCCCAGTTTTTGGGAGGCTAACTTTACTCTGGCTTCGATGGAGCCCCCATACCTGAGCTGGTCACTTAGGGTTACACCAAGCATATCAATGGAGGGCCTGTTCGGAAGATTGCTTCCGTTGAAAGAGACTAGATTTTCATTGCGATCCCTTTTAGACGTAATCAGACAAGATTGGGTCTTTGAAACATTAAATTCAACGAGATTATTTTTACCCCAAGAGAAAACACTCTCGAGGTAACCGTCCATTCTTTGCTTCAAAGCCTTACGAGCTGTTGGAGTTTGTGAGCCCTTTGGGGGCTTGTCAAACAAAAAGCTATCATGAACTGTACTGTCATCCGCGTAACAGTGAATTGGTGCACATGACAAAAGGTCTAAACTAAAATAATTTCCTGTTAAAAATATGATATTATAGGTAGGTACTTTATCACTTGTCTAGATTATATAAACAAACACTTCAAATTTTTCACAATAAAGCTTAAATTCAAAGGAAAATTTGGAGTTCATTGAACCGCAGTATAAAGAAACACAACCGAAGCTAGTATTTTTTAATTATTTTTTTGTTTATAGTTCGGAGATTTCAGTTTTTCTGGAAGAATTTTCTGATAGAAATGGAAAAATATTTTTTAATGATTTATACTAAAAACTTCTACAGTAAAAAAAACACATTTTTTTCTATTGCTTAATATTTTCTTCCTTGTTTCGATTCAACAAACACATATAACTTTATTATAATATATACTTTCAATAATAATAATTGTGTTCGAATTGTTCTATAATATCATAGTCTACTCTTTTAAAATTACTCTTAATAAAATGACAATGTTTTAATTAGTTACAGTTCAATTGTAATAATTTTTCATTAAAATGTTTTCAAAATTAAAAATTCATAGACTTTCAATCATATAACATTATGTATCACCTTTTCAACATGTTGTTTTGGATTTTGATAAGTAACAAACAAAAATATTTCATAGGTTTTTTCTTCGTTATTTCAAACATATAACTTTCTTTTAAAATATTGCATTCGTTTATTTAAATTGATTTGATTTATACAGGCATCCAAAGAAAGGGTGCTAATTGGTTATTTTCAAAGGCAAAAAGTAAATAAATATGATTTTTTTTAAATTTATGCTAATATATTAATTTGTGCATTATTTTATTTAATCATTACAATATCATAATATAATTATTGACACATCATCGTCGCACAATAAAATTCGTAAATGATATAAAGTTTACAGATATCATAGAGTACACTAATCATGTGATGAAGAACCCATGCTCATGTTTTACCAAATTATAAAAAAAGGCGAAAAGTTTTCTCTGTCATTAAAAAATGACAGCTAATGGAATTAAAAATGTTATTAAAAAGATTAGTCTGTTTGTTAACTAAAGAGTTCATCTGAATTCGGTCAATAGTTTAAGGGGGGAGTCTGGTCCAGCCGATCCAAAAAATCCACTTTTTTTGGTGCCTAAAAATCCTGCGCGCCGAGCAGGTAGAACGGAAAACGGAGCGGCCCGATGGAGTATTTCCAAAACTTATACCGGTTCAGTCGCGGCAGCGACAATTTACATTTTAAATACAGTGGTGTATTTAAAATGAAAAACAATTTACATTTTAAATACACCACCATATTGGTTATTTTGTACCACTTTGCAAGAACAAAAATTGTTCTAAAATCTGAATAAAATCATCTTTCAAATGTGTATATTAGATATGAATAATTTTATTTCTAAATATTTAAATTTTAATATTATTCCCATATATTTTAAATACACCTCTATGTAGGTTATTTTTTATAACTTTGCAAAAATAAAAATTGTTCTAAAATCTGAATAAAATAATGTTTCCAATGTGCATATTAGAAATTAATAATTTTATTTCTAAATATTTAAATTTTGGTATTGAAAATGTGAATTGTAGCTACTGCAACTGAACCGGTATAGGTTTTGGAAATACGCCGCAAATTTTTTTAAATATTAAAATTTTGGTATTGAAAATTTAAATTGCCGCTACCGCGACTGAACTGATAGATAAAGGTTTTGGATATACACGGCTCGGTGATAAGCGAAAACGTTAAAAGCGTTTTTCTCAAATCACGTTTTTCAAGTTGACTGAAATCATAGGTCATCGAATTTTCATCTGATTCACTTCATTCAAAGTTTAAATTTAAGAAAATTAAAATTCGACTTATGGAAAAAAAAAATTATTGCAAAACAAAGTTATCGCAAAATTAAGACAGTCAGTTTTTATTTTATGTCCGCAATTTTTCCAATCAACAACTTTTTTTGTAAACTGTGGTTCATGCGCATTCCACATTCATACTTTAACGATTTTTTTAGTTTCATGTTTCAGATGATTTCCAAGGACTCCAGGATTCCAGCCGATTTGGTCGGACCCTCCGCTTGTATTCTATATAATATTTAGATGTACAAATCAAAAAATTTCAATAGAGTTTTGTCTTGTTAAAATGTACCTTTACATGTAAAATTTTATCTTTGAAAAAAAAATTAATGAAAAAAAAAACTCGGCTGAACCAGGCTACTCACTTAAATAGTTAAAAAAAAAATCAATGGTTCAATCTCATTTAACCTTTATCTTTTGTTTCTTGAATATGAGACATTTCACAAAAATTATATTTTGAAATAAACTGGATATAATAGTTTTATTACTATAGGTTCGGTTCATTACAACATTGAAATAAAGACACTTGAGAAATGATATAAGTTTACATTTTTAAAAAATTACAGTACATTGGAGACAAAAATTTAAGATGTTTTGCATGTGAACATTTATATAACCGTTTTGCTGTGAAGAAGCTTTTTGTGTCTCCTGAAACATCACGTGACGACAAATAGGACTATGTCAAAAATCCTTCATTGTTTAAACAACGAAAGTGAAATGCATTCGAAAACTATAAGTGATAGTTAAAACTTAATACATTTTTTTGCAAATAAGAATTGAGACCAGCTCTTATTAAATATTTTTAATCTATGTATAATTTAATAATAATAAGAGCACCATCAAGCCTTCAAGCCTATAAAAACTAAGAAAAAGCTAATAAAAATGAACAGTATTAAATTTGGTTTGACCAATTAAAAAAAAAACTTTGCGCTGAAAACATTTTTAACAAACCTTAGATACAATAAAATTTTCTTTTTTCAGCTAATGTCAGTACCTAACTACAAGCTCAACTGTAATATTTTTAATAAAATAAAATATTTCAAATATTTGAAGTTTCAACAGGGGATAAAGGATGTAAATAATGAACAGTAAACATGATGGAACGACAAAAGATCAGTAATTTAAACCGGAAATCAAATTAATTCAAAAAATTTGCTTTTTGTGTAGAAGAAAGATGATCAAATTCATTTATTGCTACGACTGGAATAGAGTCAAACGATGCGTTTATATTGTTTATATATGTTATGGAAGGCAAACATGGGTTATCAAAGGCAAAAGGCGAAATGAAAAAAACGTTATGAAAAATCTTATGATGAGAGAATGGAAGGTATAATTCTGCTTATGAAAATGCGCGAGCCAAACCATGAATTACATACGGAAAAGGAACGAAGCAACCGATTGCTTCATTCCTTTACCATTGTTCATGGTTTGGCTCTTTTTCCTATTTATACGCAGTCTAAGATATGGCTGAAAAACGAAGGGCGCCCACAGACGAGAGACTTTAGTCACGGCGACCGCGACAGTTAGAAAACTATTCCAAATTTCAACAAATAAAAAAGGGTCCCTACTAAAAAGTCTCTCGTAGGTACCTCCGTAATAATATTACATCGTAATTGATTTGTATGCCCGCAACTTATTAAGTCTCTCGTCTGCGGGCGCCCGAAGTTGAAATGAAGGTGTCCACAAATAAAATTAACGCCTTCTATCTTGTTTTTCCTTCGAATCCGTGCAATGTTTTCGACAATCAAATTGAAAATATTACCTCCTTACAAACGTTAAAAAAGATTACTCGTTTTCGATCCTAAAATGACAATTTTTAATAGGAATTCATTGACAACTTTAAATTATTATCTACAATTTTATATAATATTTTTACAACATAATAAAATTAACATAGAAATACATTCTATAAAGCACTTCTTCTAAATATACATGTTAACTGAAATGGTGAAAGCCTTAGATTTAATTCTAAAATAAATCGTACATTGGTAAGTAAATTTTTTTAGAATTCATAAAAACTTTTTTTTAATTCTAACAATTGACTAATTTAAAATATGTTTTCTGTTTTAAAAATTGTGTATGGTGAAATGCATTTGAAGAAAACGAGATTTAAAGTGAAGTGCCCAAAAAATAAATATAAATCGGTGTGATAGATGCGTACGTGATTCCTTTTCGCCAGAACTCAAGTAGAACTCAGCACCCCAGTATTAAAAGAACGAAGAACAAACGACACTCGTAGAAAAACACTTTTTGCGTATCAGCCAGGATAATGATTTTATTAATCTAAGTTTTATTTCATCTTTTCTAATCCATTAATTTTAGAAAGAACAAAAAATAAAAACATTATCTTCTAAGTATTACTGTGTGATAAGAACTTTAAGGCGGTCGGCAAAACTTTTTTCTAAATATATCAGTAAAATAAAAATGGAAGATCTTATTCGTCTAAGTTAGCTAATGGTGTTTCTTTTCAATAATTATTAGGTATATCATATTTTATTAATGAGGGACAGTTACAAGGTTCTGGAATTCTAGAATGTTCTCCCTTTATGAATAACTTATCAAACGATGATTGGTTTTAAAATGTTATGTACTCGTAAGAATACTTCAACTGATAAAAAATACAATTATTATAAGCAATAATTGTCAGCCTGAAACACTCATTTACATTGAAAAATCTTCCGAGAAAAGATACTTGCCGCCAACGGGACTTGAACCCGTGTCCTTCTGATTGCCGGTCGGATGCTCTGACCACTGAGCTATGGGGGCTTATCAAATACCCGCCAAATAATTCAATATATACTAGTGTTTCATTCAACAATTACTGCTTGTTATATTTTTTCCACCTGAAAACAACCAACTTTATTTTTGCGAGAAAGACATTGTTAGTGTTAAATCCCTCGCTAGGTGGCGTCGAGACAAATTATGTCTGCATTTATTGGGGAAATACTTAAACTTGTTAAATATTAATTATTATTTTTTAATTTATAAACTAACGTTTAGACAAGATTTTTATGCATAGCACAAAGGGTAACAATTATTATAAGCAATAATTGTCAGCCTGAAACACTCATTTACATTGAAAAATCTTCCGAGAAAAGATACTTGCCGCCAACGGGACTTGAACCCGTGTCCTTCTGATTGCCGGTCGGATGCTCTGACCACTGAGCTATGGGGGCTTATCAAATACCCGCCAAATAATTCAATATATACTAGTGTTTCATTCAACAATTACTGCTTGTTATATTTTTTCCACCTGAAAACAACCAACTTTAAAAAACGTTTAAGACAAGATTTCTATGCATAGCACAAAGGGTAACAATTATTACAAGCAATAATTATCAGCCTGAAACACTCATCCATATTGAATAATCTCCCGAGAAAAGATACATGACGCCAACGGGACTTGAATCCGTGCCCTTCTGATTGCCGGTCAGCTGCTCTCTCAATTGAGCTATGGCGGCTTATCTTATACCCGCCAAATGATTCAATATATACTAGTGTTTCATTCAACAATTACTGCTTATTATATTTTTTCCACCTGAAAACAACCAACTTTATTTTTGCGAGAGAGACACTGTTAGTGTTAAATCCCTCGCTAGGTGGCGTCGAGACAAATTCAAATTCAGGCACGGGTTCAAGTCCCGTTGGCGTCATGTATCTTTCTCGGAAGATTTTTCAATGTGGATGAGTGTTTCAGGCTGATAATTATTGCTTATAATAATTCTTACCCTTTGTGCTATGCATAAAAATCTTGTCTTAAACGTTAGTTTAACAATTAAAAATAATAATTAATATTTGACAAGTTTAAGTATTTCCCCAATAAATGAAGACATAATTTGTCTCGACGCCACCTAGCGAGGGATTTAACACTAACAGTGTCTCTCTCGCAAAAATAAAGTTGGTTGTTTTCAGATGGAAAAAATATAATAAGCAGTAATTGTTGAATGAAACACTAGTATATATTGAATCATTTGGCGGGTATGAGATAAGCCGCCATAGCTCAATTGGGAGAGCAGCTGACCGGCAATCAGAAGGGCACGGGTTCAAGTCCCGTTGGCGTCACGTATCTTTTCTCGGGAGATTATTCAATGTGGATGAGTGTTTCAGGCTGATAATTATTGCTTATAATAATTGCAAATATACAATTTTGCTTTTCGCATCCGAGAATAAAAATCCCGGAACTTTGTAACCACCCTTTGTAAGTATTATAATTAAGTTTCTTATGATCAACATACGCTTACGAGTTTATAGGTAAGCTACTCGTATAAGAGGAGAGGACCACGAGCTGACTTGATGTATGCCGGCATTGAACGCTTGCAAGTGTTGGTTACAAATCAAGTAACTAGGTTGAAATTTAAAATAATCTCGCGACGACCGCCATAAAGTTTTGGTCCGACAGTACTCGTAGTTCGTTAACTTTAGTAAACTTTGAACACTAGAATTATCCAATTGATAATAATGATTAACCGTAGATGCAATGATTTTCGCCTAGGAGAGGAACATATCGCCTACCTACAAACCTTACGGTAAAGATGATCGATAGAATATTTAGCATTCAGCTAATCTACGGAATTTAAAGTTTAGTATTATGAAATTCTAGCTACGTTTAAAAGAGAGAAAGGGTGCATAAGACTTCAAGTATCACTAGACAATTTAATTTATCTTCTCAAAACGCGATCGAATATAATAGGTACTTTGTGGCTTAACACACTTGCTGTATGTCTTGGTCCAGTAAACGCATTATTTTGGAAGTAAAATTGTCTACTTTATTATTTACATTAAGTATATTAATGATTTATATACCTAAATTGTGTTTTATCTAAACACGTTAAAATTATAAGCATTTAAAATTAATTTAAATGTTTAACAAATACAATAGCAAAAGAACATAATTTCGATTGTAATATTATAAATTTTCAGTAATATCATTTATTACACATTTTTATATTAGTTCAACTAACAACAATTTACACAATTTCTATCAAACTATGAGCTCACTAAATATTAAGCAAATCATTTTATTGTAATAATTATGATTATTGATGTTAGAAACCGTCAAAAGATGGAAGTTATAAAATGTCAGAACAAAACAAGTTTATAAAGCATTCTATCCTACATCTTTCTTGTGAAATCAATTTATATTTGAAATGAAAATTAGAGAAAAAAACATTTTTTTAAATAAGAACTCATAATAAAATGTATAAATCCGGTTTTCTCCTTTACACAACTATGAATCAGCTCGTGGTACAAAACGATGCCAACAAATACATAAATTATCATCCTGCTTGCAGAGGCAGGTGCCACTACTAAAAAACCTCAAATTTGCCAAATTCGAGGCCAAAATGCGGTGAATCATCTCATGAAGTACTACTTTGAATCATTTCAAGGAGGCTCTGTGTTTTCTTTTTCCCTTAAGGCTGTTAAAAGGTGACTTCTGAGTTCAGATTCTGAACTACGCCACAATAAAACAAGTTCATCTTTCGTAAGTCTTTCTAAGGGAGATTTGCCTCCAGAGTTCCTGGGAGCCACGTTTGGGTAAGGGGGTGCTGGGGGTAAGATGTCGTCACAAGTTGACCGACAGCTCTGATCTGTACTGGACCCGCTCCGAGATCTGCCGCTCGGGGGGTGCAAGTCCCTTCCGAACTCGGATTGCTCGCTGATGGACCTGTCGGAGGTTCTGCGTTTATTATCTTTTGGGAAACATTCAGGAGTTCGAGGTCTTTGCCTTCTTTCTTCCTTTTCTTCAGACTCCAAGCTCTTATGTCTTTGTCTCATATGTTTTTCTTGAGATGAAGGAGATGAGTGATCTTCAATTTGAATCTTAATCTGATGGTGAGTTTTGCCGACATTAGCATCGGTCTGTTGGCTGATACATCGCCTTACGGGAGTTTTCCCACTTCCTTTCTCTCCCCTTTTGTTCAGTTGTTCCTGTAATTCTTCAAACGTTTTCTTGTGTTTCTTTTGCAGCTCAGATTGGGGGAAATCAGGTTTTGTGTGCAAGTCATCCACACTATTTGACGTCTCTTCCGCAGATTCTTTAGTATTTTCATTCTGTTCAGAAACATTCTGAAAAGACCTCGCCTCTAAAGGATATCCTCCGTCACTACTTTGCCCAAAAACGTTACCTAGGCCCGGTCTATTTCGATTATATTTACCAAACGTACTAGGCGATGATTCTAAGAAATGTTTTCCTTTATATTTAGGAATAGTAGCTAACTTTTTGCCGACCTCTAGGCTGTCGCAAGAAACGTTTGGACTGCGAGAGCCAAAATTAGCAAAGTCCATGTAACTAGATCGCCTACTATTAATGTCTGGTGGACTATTTGTAAGGCCGATAGTATCCTTGCTTAATCGCCTACCGATCGCAACACTAGTATTCTCAAACCTTAACATTGAGTGAGAACTAAATACACTATCTGTACTAAATCTTCTAACATTGAGTCCGCCAGCGGCCGTGGAAACCGCCGAGCTTTGTTTTCTTTTTTTATTCTTTGCTCTAGGACTTTTGAAAATGTCTTTACTGAACAGTTTTGACTTTAGCGGAGACTTGGCTTTAACATCACTACTCGTCAGTGAAAGAAAGTTAAGTTTCTTCGGTGGAGACATGAGGGAGTTGGGTTGAGTTGGGGAGGTGGTCTCCGAGTCTATCTCAGTTACTGCTTCCAGTGGCTGGTCACGCTCTTCTTGCTGCACCCTGAAATTATAAAAATTGATTTAGTATTGTGAACAAGAAATCATTTTCCAGAGACTTAAAATCTCTTTGATGGCTGTTAATTTTAAAACAAACCATTTTTTTAGCGCAGGGGTCATGAAATCATTGAAGAAAGACTTTTAACTTTCTTTGGACATAAAAGATTAGATGTATTTTTGACAAGGTGTGCAATAGAGAAGAATTTTTTTGACCAAATGGCCAAAGTTACGCGGTATTTACATAAAAATATTTAAAAAAAACTGTATAGATACTTCGTGCAGTGAAGCAACAACTTTTTGCTAAATTCCAAAAATAATCATTAAAAGAGAAGGGGAAGGCCGAAGTAATGACGGATTTGGTAGATTTTTAGTACGACCACCAGCGTGTTAAAAAAGTATTATATACTATTTGAAATACCTTCTTATTTCTTGAATCATTTCGAAGAATTGTGCTTTACTTTTTCTCCGTCTGCGTTGTTCATGTTCCTTCTGAAACAAGGGTACTACATGGCAGATATCATTGATACTTTTATTATAAGGCAGAAAAGGGATCACAGTAGCCAGGGCTGGGCAGTATTTGAATTACTTGCAATTGAAATACGTATTAACTTCCTAAAATTTTGTAATTGGTATTTCAATAAGGTATTTTGTAATTTGTATTTCAAATACTTATGGCTTCAAAATACATTTTCAAATACGTTTAACGACCTTAATAATGATAAAGAAAATTAAACTGACATACGTAGACTAAAAAGCTAGAATCCAGAGCAATATATTATGTATGTTAATATTTAGAGTTGGCAACACATCCTGTGCTATAAATAGCACTTTTTTGTACATTTTCTATCATAGTATTAGATCAAGCACTATGGGAATAATTTGACTGAATACTAGATTATTACAGCAGAGCACACGAATTGAACGCATGAAGTGAAAAAACACAAGACTGCTCTATACAAATGTCGTGTTATTATAATAATTATTATTATCTAACACTTGAGTCCTATACCACAAAACTTTACAAAGTGGAGCGGAGATGAGATGTGTCTTTTGAGCCATATGATTGGTCAATTTTTGCACGTATCTATTTCACTCTGCTCAGCTTTGCTTCTATGAAAAAGCATCCTTAGATAAGGGCACTTACGAAAATTTATTGCAACCAAAGGTTCTACCAAAACCAAATGTGTTTTGTAATTTGTATTTTGTATTTGAATTTAAAAAAATGGTTAAAATACTTTATTTTGTATTTCAAATACACGACTTGAAAGTATTTCGTATTTTAAATACATGCGAAAAAGTATTTTGTAATTTGTATTTTAATTACAGCAAAGCATGTGCGTATTTTGCCCAGCCCTGCCAGTAGCAAAGACTTTGGGAAAGAGTAGATCAATACGTCAAATTTATTCATCAAACTAATTTAGGGGGCAGTCTAGTCCAGCCGATCCAAAAA
The DNA here is from genome assembly GCA_929108145.2 of Limnephilus rhombicus. Lineage (NCBI taxonomy): Eukaryota > Metazoa > Arthropoda > Insecta > Trichoptera > Limnephilidae > Limnephilus > Limnephilus rhombicus. The sequence goes on along the minus strand of OV815270.1, from coordinate 56,855,845 downwards.
GTCGACATTTTTTCTTGCTTAAAAATCTTCCTATACATGTGGAGAATACATTCCCCAAGTTATAGGTTGTAGGCCGATCGTAAAATCAGGCAGATAATGGCGCCTAGCCACATCGTGAAGTGCCTGGCGGCAGATCATGAAATGCCTAAAGCGCATCATGATCTGCCAGATTTTATGGTGTTTGTCAAAAGAATTCACATTTTTCTATTTCATAGATGGCGCGCGTATAATTATTTTACGGAGAAACACTTTTTACAAGTTACGGTTTAAAATATTAGTAAATAATCGAAGCAATACCGTGTTGCCAGCTCCACTCCACTGCGAGCTGGAATTACAGTTCAAGATTCAGTTTTTCCAGTTTTCATCTGCAGTAGTCTAGAGAGGTATTGGGACAGTTTGCGAGAAAACGAGATTTTTGAGGCCTGCAAAGAGCAAGTTTCCTCTATAAACAGATGGAGTATATAAACTCAGCTGTTCCAGATGTGATAAGGTCTATGTGGGCCAAAGAGAGCGGACGATCTCTATAAGGATATCGGAACACTTTCGGGCGTGTAACATTGGCCACCCTGACAAATCGGCAATCGCCGAGCATTTAATTGAAACCGGCCATTACTTTGGATTTGTTCCTGAAGTCCTGGGAAGACCCAAAACTTATAGAGCACGCCTAATTACAGAGGCAATTGAAATTCATAAAAATCCTATTAAAATTAATAGAGACGATGGAGCTAAGCTCAATAGTTCTTGGTATCCGGTAATTGACGGCTACACTAAAGCTAAATGCAGAAAACCATATTCAAGTTTACTGTAATTTCAGCTCGCAGTGGAGTGGAGCTGGCAACACGGTATTGCTTCGAAGTACTTAAGCACACATTTTACCACTAACATTTACACATCTGCCCTGATGATGGACACTGTAACGCTGTCCGAAACGTTGGCTAAAGGAGTAGGTAGCGTAACACGGCATAACACCCCAAAAACAAACAACAAAAATACTTTTGGCCGTGAAAATGTAAAATCATATCCCACTATATTTAAAGTTTAAATTAAAGACAAATCAATTTAAATGCGGTTGATCCTCTTCTTACGAAATATTAACATTAGGCATAGGACAACGTTGTTGCAAAATTAAGAGCGTTATTTTTCGTTAATGTTCATTTCATGTTCGCCATTTTCGCAATCAACAATTTTTTGCAAACTGTGATTCATGCGCATTCTACATACGTACAATAACGATTTTTTTTTTGCATTTCACATTTCAAATGATTTCCAACGACTCCAGGATTCCAGTTGATTTGGTCGAACAATCCATATATGTAGATATTCAAATCGAATTTTCAATTGTGCCTTTTTCTTGTTCAAATATACCTTTACAAGTAAAAAAATATTCGTAACCAAAATTTAATTTTGTCTTTGAAAAAAAAAACTCGGCTGGACCAGACTTCCAGACTTCCCCCTTAATAAATAGCGTGTTATCTTGAACATCGGTTCACAACAAAACAGATATTCTAGTATTGCATAGGTTTCAAGTGTAGCCCAGGTTTCTAGTATAACATAGGTTTCTAGTATTGAATAGGTTTCTAGTATAGCATAGGTTCTATTACAGCATAGGTTGTGGACAAGAGAAATGGTGCTATCGAATGAAATTTATAAAACAGTAGAGGTATTGAGGTCGTATTCTTGAACACTTGGAACCAGTGATTTTTAACATAAACTTAATAAAAACTTAAAATTTGAGAATAATGAGAGACCCTGCCCCAAAATTATTAATACCTTAATGTACATACAAAAATTCTTTCGTTTTAGGTAGGTAATTAAATTAGATATATCCTAAAACTCTAAATGTACTGTGTAATAAATATTACTCATGTACATATAATTATGCAAGAATATAGACCATAGACATATTGATTTGGCGGATTCTGCAGACAAGCTGGATTGTGACAGCTTTATTGGTCTACCTATCTGATAAAAAAATGCTTGTAATAAATCACTTTTCACGAATAAATAAATTTAAAATATGTATACAGGGTGTTAAGGGACGTACTTGACTTACTTTAACCAGTGATTCCTGACATTATTTGGAGTAAAAAATGCAAATGAAATTTTGGTCTCCGGTGACTTTTTTTGACGACTTTTTTTTTTTTTTTTTTTTTTTTTTAAATTTTTTTCTTCAAAATCAAACAAAAAAAAATTTCTTCCGCACGTCGTCACTGGTCACTCAGCCGGGTGTCTGACGAACCCCTTACCCCGCCTCCAACTGTTCAACAACTACAATTTTTTATGTTTTTGTAGAAAAAATAAAAAAAAAACATCAAAAATGTCACCGGAGACCAAAATTTCATTTACATTTTTTACTCCAAATAATGTCAGGAATCACTGGTTAAAGTAAGTCAAGTACGTCCCTTAACACCCTGTATATATTCTTTGAATAATATTAAAACTTTTTTTTTTTTTTTTTACCCTGTAGTGAAAAAGAAAACCCATTTCAAACAACTCCTCCGTAAAAATCCTCCCCCCATATTGCAGCCATGTTCCTTGCAAATAAAAATTTAACAAACACTAAAATCTCTATTCTACAACCTTAATTAACTTCATGATGAAAGAGAAAGGGGCCTTTTTGGCCCGGAGCTCTGTATGCCAGTATGTCACAAGTCACAAGTCATTAAAACTTTTTAAATACCCGTCTTGCCAAATGTTAAAACAAGAAATCAAAGAAAATAAAAGAAAGACAAAAAATACTAATAATAGAAAACATACCCTTTTGACGCTTTTCTGGAACAGTGACGTGATTTGTCCCTGCCGCAGAGTGTGCACCAGCTCCCGAGCGGCGTGATGGGGAGACACCAGCTCTACGCAATTTATGAAGCGGTATAATTTCTGAAAAAAGAAGATTATAAGTAAACCAGTAAATATGTTTTCAATGGTGCGAGAGTTAGTTGCTTTCAAAATATTTTTCACAAATGTTTTCTTAAATATTTTCTATTTGACGGCCTTTGTGGTAGAGGCTCTTGACTCGCATTTCGATTGTCGCAGGATCGAATCCCGGCGTGCGCAAATAAATATTATTTGATTAATTTGTGCTATTTCACAATTTTTTTTTTAATTTGCCGGTAACCCGGGCGTTTATTAACATTAATAGTTATTTACAGATATGTGCGCAACCCGACTCACTACGTAATATCATTCTGAGCCGGGTAGTAGTATCTATCATTACATAGTTATATCAATAAAGTAAGTAAATAAAAATACAAAGTACAAAAGAAAAACGTAAATAAAATTACAAAAGATTACCTGCATAAAATAATCTAAATATAAAATATTACAAACATATAGGAAAATAATTGAACCTTTTTTAATTTGAAAGTTCTTTTTTTAAATTTTAATCTATGTTTAAATAACAACATACAACGTATAAAAAATTATCACGGTCGGTTTGCAAGTAACTTGTTAATGAAAGTCCTTTTTTTGTTCATAAACCACGTAATAAAGATTTAATATGTACATTTTCTGTTGGTTTAAGTTATATATTGTGTTTCTTTTAAGAAAATGTTGAATATGGAAGGTGCAAGGTAAGACTCATGTTTTTTAGCAAGAGTGGATATAATTTTTGGCACTTGTAAATGATTGTTAGATTTAGCTCTAGTGTTCTGGGAGTGAGATATGTGGGAAGGTGACAATTTTATGCAATTTGTATGTAATATATTATAATAAAACGAATATAAAACTTTATTCCACTTAATTTTATTGGACCGTAACCGGTTTCAGCTCGTCAAAGCCATCTTCAGACTGGTACAAATATTTCCTAGTCTACGGTTTATATACACAACATATTGGGGAGGGGGAGGGGGGTGGTCTACAAGGATTTTAATCAATTACAATAATTAATATAATTAATTAATATAACAATTAATATAATACAATTAATATCTACAAGGTCTACAAGGATTTTAATCAATTACAGTAATTAATATAATTAATTAATATAACAATTAATATAATACAATTAATATAATTACTGTAATTGATTAAAATCCTTGTAGACCACCCCCCTCCCCCTCCCCAATATGTTGTGTATATAAACCGTAGACTAGGAAATATTTGTACCAGTCTGAAGATGGCTTTGACGAGCTGAAAGCGGTTACGGTCCAATAAAATTAAGTGGAATAAAGTTTTATATTCGTTTTATTATAATATATTATAATGGAATTCCACCATGAGATATCACTCTCAAAAATAGAAATATTCAATTTGTATGTAATTTTTTTTTTATGAATAGCTTCCTGATATCAAAGATTTTATTTTTAATTAAAAGATTTTCAGTGGGATGAAGATATGGTTTTTTGAGCATAGTTCTAATAAGTGATTTATGAGCTGTATTAAGTAGCTTAATGTATGTGTCTGCGGCTCCACCCCATGCTGATATACCATAAATTAGAATGCTTTGACAAAGGGAAAAATGACATATTTGAAGGTGACATAATGTTTCTAATCGTTTTAAAAATGTATATTTGTTTCCGGAATCTCATTACAAGTGAATTTATGTAAAGTCATTAATTTAAATAATATATAGTGTATTTGCGGCACGTTAAAGAAAAAAAGATACTCTCAGAATCGACCTGGTGTAAGACTACCATTCAGAATTGAAAAGTTGCCTGAAGTGGCTTTAGCCTTGTTTGGTGACTAAATTTTGAATAGTCAGGTACCAACTTCTCTACGTTCCTCTCACCCATATCCTTCCCCACTACCTTCAGCCTCACAACATACCCTAATTGGGGATGCCATAGTCTCACTGGCTCCAGACGGGATTTGGGATTACTCACATTAAAAAGACACACTCTTAATATTGTGCGTAATACATTTATACCAAAAAACAAATCGTTTCAAATAAATTTCTGTAAGAAACAATATTTCCAAACTATCCGTATAATTTGAATGAAATTACTAATAATACATTATTTTTCGAATAAAATTAATTGAATGAAATTACTAATAATACATTATTTTTAGTAATTTCATTCAAATCATACGGATAGTTTTTCGTCCAGTTTGGGGCCATGTTACGTTTTGATATAACTAATAACTATGACCTACTATAGTTGTGACATTTGTCGGTAGGTACTGCCAAATAGAACGAAAAGCACAAAATAAAATTAGGTAGGAACTATTTAACTATTAAGCTTAGCATGTCTGTTATTGACCTAAGAGGAAACCACATAGGAAATTAGGCAAATATTAGATCTGCTACAATAAATACGTTAGATAACATAATTATGTATAATTCACTACCCATGTTTTAGATATTTTATCTTTTCAAGGTAAATTTAAGAAATTTATCAACAATTTTCTTTTGTTAATCAAATTACATGTTTTAAGTATCCATAAAACCATTAAATATCGAGAAAAAGTAATTACTTACGATTAACTTACTATTAACTTATTTTGAATAACAGTAAGGTCATCCTCGTAAGTAAAGATTCAGTAAGGGTTTTTCAATTATTTTTTTTCGCTATCGATTTGGTGCTCATTGCGTGGGTCTAAGTAGTAAATAGATAATATTTTTTTCTGTTTTTATTCGTATTTTGTATTATTATTCAATGTAAATTTGATTCGACTCATACCTGACTAAAAAACATAATGTTCCTGCTTCTCCAGATGGTTCCTTTTGGTTTGTGTCTGAGGAGAGGGAGGGTGTACCGGTAGAACATGTGCTCCACAAACAGGATAAGGCAGCCGACTGCCATACCGACCCCCAACAGGATGAACACCCCCGCGACGGCTGCTACACCTATTGATAAAACAACAAAGCTTTTATTAAAGTTTCATGAAACAACTGGAAAATGGGTCAAGGAAAACGGTGGTATTTTCCTAAGATCAGCCTTTTGTTCGTTATAGTTGAAAATGATTGTTTAAGTTTCGCAATTTATTCTACAATATTTCAATTCGTCTTGTAAAGTAAAAAAAAAAAATTTATGAAATCAGCATTTCTACTTATTATCTATTGTTAACGCATCTTCTAAAGATCTTTTCAGTAACACAAAAAAATTTGTGAAATAAATTTGCGAAGAATTTATTAAAATAAGTTTTTCACGAACATTTTATTAACGGTACATCTTTATATATGGTTTCGGTTTCGGTGGAAAGTTCTGTTTCGGTCGGACACTAGTTTAGGGAAAAGGGAGAGTCTATAAAGGGATTTAATATAGCGGTGCGTACTAAGTTAGTTTTTTTCATTACTTAAGGATTTTATTCAATTTAGATGGTTTTTTCATATTTATTGCCGTGTCGTCTTTGACGATTTGATATTTAATTATTTTGCTATTAGCAGTTGAAATAATTATATCTGCTTTAACAGACTGAAACCGGTTACGGTCAAAAATAAATTAAATGGAAATAATATTTGTATGGGTTTTATTATATTATTATATTAGAATTCCAACACGAATAATCAGTATTAAAAATAGAAGTTCTGATGTTCTACTTTATTCTATGATTGCAATTAACCGTATATGGATGCAGTGCCGGTAACTCCATTAATGGTGGACTGAATGCCGTTGGCGCTAATAAAAAACTGTCAAAAAAAGCGAAGCTAGCAGTCCACAATGGAGTCCTGGTACCTACCCTGATGTATGGCAGTGAGGCATGGAACTGGCAGAGGAAGGATGAAAGTAAACTGAATGCTGTTGAAATGAGATCCCTGAGACGTATGTGTGGTAAAACAATGTACGATCGTGTGAGAAATGTGGATATCCGCAAAGAATGTAAGGCTGATGTAAGCATAATGAGTAAGATTAAGAAAGGGACCCTCAGATGGTTTGGGCATGTAGAGCGAATGAACGAAGGAAGTAGTGTAAGAAGAATATACGACGCGAATGTGAATGGTAGAAGAAGTAGGGGACGCCCGAGGAAGACATGGCACGATCAAGTGAATCAGATACTTGAGTCGGGTCATGTCAAAAGTCAGAATAATAGAAGGGAATGTATGAGACGATGTATGAATGTGAGTGAGGCAAAGAGTGTGTGCCAAGACCGAGTTGTTTGGCGGTCCGTCCTCTCTGCCTACCCCTGCGGGGAAACGGCGTGATGGTTAGTTAGTTAGTTAGTTAGTTGGATGCAGAACTTGCGCTTGTTGTCAAAGGGTAAATAACGCTAGTTCCTCAAACCACATTTATTTTGAAATACCAGTAAAAGAAATTTATCAGTCCCGCCTGTTTTTCATATTATAATGTGCATATTTTTTAAACCCCTTCACCAAAAATCGGTAAATTAATCAGATGTATAGACAGTGAAGGTTTTGCAAACCAGACTCGGTTTCCAAACACAACATTTGGGTGAACTTGCGATTTGTACGACGTAAACAGTTCGGCACTACGACAATATTTGAGGACAGTTTGTTACAGTAGTACGCAATACTTCTGAGAGTCTAGCTATTGACTGGCTTCAATGAAGCCTTGCACCTTGACTAGTGACTTAAAGTTAGATATACCAAATAGTATTTGACAACTATACATCATGGTGTAGGGTGTGCTGGGTAAGATACTTCTATACAAGGAAGTTGAGTTGTTTTTTGGTTCAGCCTTTGCAATATGGGATTTCTAGGAATAAAATAATAATAATTAAAACAAAAAAATAAATAAACAAGGTACCCAATGTACCATTTTTCGAATCGGAATATCTTCTCTCTTTTTTTATGAAATGTGTTTTTAAATTGAGTAGTATTTCACATAATTATTTTCAAAAATAAAAGTAAAGAGCGAAGAACATTTTCTGGCTATCAGATTCTCTCAAACGTGTTGCCAGTCCCTAAAATGTCCTTTAACTTGCTGTATTACATTATTAAATTTATATGCCAAACTCAAAAATATTGGGATTAGCTGTTTCATAAAATTGTGGCTCTCCGTTATTTTCTTCACGTGTTTGGAACTTCAGGGTTTAAGGAAGGATTATCTGCAGAAATTCATTAAACTTTTTCAAAAACTTCTCAATTAGTTACGTGATGCATGAATATACCAACAGCTTATGACCCCTGTTTACTTAAGCTGCAATTTGTATTGAAGGTGGTTTAGGGCCTTCTCTCATGGAAAAAACGAACACTGGTTGGCAACTCAATTTCTCAACTCGATTTCAGTAATTATATTAGCTTGTTCAACAAAAATATACTTTGTTAATAATTTATGAATTATCAACCTTAATATATAACAATAATTTATCAACCTCTTCGATATCTTCCTGCTCTGCCATATCGCAAATTACTCGAAAACGTCGTGAGGCGCAACCATGAGAACCTGTAAACCTGGCAATTGAAACGCACCGAGTGAAAATGAAATTCCCCCAATGAAATTCACAAGTTCCTTTTCCCGTGGATGGCGACTGAGTTGCCAACTGCTTTTTTTTCAGTTGCCCCATGAGCGGATAAACTTAGCTTCAGTTTTTACGTCCGGGTTAAATCTTTGCCGCAGGGAAAAACTTAACCCTTTCTCGCACTTTTCCACAAATTCACCTAGTCAATCAACGTTACGCATTTGCACTATATAAGTACAATAAATACAAAATAATACAAATGTCAAAAAGACCAAATGGGAAAATAATTCACCGACTCCAGATAATAATAATAATAATAATTGCATAATTTATAAAGCGCCGTTTTTGTGAAAAATCACCTCAAGGGCAAGATATTTTCATATTAGAGGGTTCGGCTCGGCGGAACTCCTAATTGGACCTATAAATCCTACAGATCCACAGGTATACCCTAGTGAGACAGGCATTGAATAATGTAATGTAAACCTACCGTATATAGAGAAATAAAAAAATAAAAAATATATTTATTAATATTAAAAAAATCTTTTGCAATCGAATGATGATTTTCTTAATTTTAAACATTGTAACGATTTCCTTATAAACCCAGAGCGGAAAAACTTTTGGTTCTCGGTGTAGATGAAAGTAGTAATAAATTGAGAGAAATCAAAGACCAAGTATGAATCTCTTCACAAAACATTTAACTCACTTGTGTGTTTTATAGCCACACACTTTGAAGACGAGTTGAATACTTAAGAATTAGGTTTTTTAACAATTCATCATATACATTTTTTTAAAATTTAACTAAGTATATCTTATTAGTATTAATTAATCTTACCCAAGGGCCGGGGCTGTATTCCATAGTCGGTGCCCATCTTGAAGCAAGGAAGTCCTCCATACCATTTCTCTTGAAGAATGTCCATGTACCCGTTGGAAGAGTATTTAGATATGAGGGCTGAAATACTGTCCTGAAAATAATATTAAAAAAAAATTAATACCCGTTGTCACTTATTAGGTCCCTTTGGTCAAACAATTTCATTATATTTTTTTGTTCTCTTCTAAATTAACATGAATCCACATATGTATATATACATAAACATATATTTTTTTACAGTGTAAATATTATATTACATAAATAAAAAAATTAAAGTAATGGGAACTCCTAAGGTGCTTGCTGTTTGTAGGTAATATGAGCAAAAATATGTAGTAATAAAATCAATTATGTATTAATGTTTTCGGTAATGTACGTAGTAGCTATAAGTAGAGATTAAATAGGCTAAGCTAAAATACAAATAACATTTTTTGAGGAGCAGGTATGTACTCGTAGAATTCATTTTCAACAACAAACATGTATAAGTATAAAGGAAATTTAGACGTTATACTACATATGTACGTAATATTGTAAGGTAGTTAGGTCAAAAGTAAGAATTTATATGGAAAATAATATAAATTTATTTAGTATTTAAGTTTCAGCATCTAACTCCCTATTGTCAAATTTAGTTTTATTCGTATTCCAATGGGCCATTATGAATGTACGCCTATACAATATGGTTTTAAAAATTTCAGTAAAAAATGCAGTAACAAATAATTTATTACGACTGTTGAAATTATTTTTTTTTACATTAGATCCACACCGGAGGCCCTAGGGAAAACAATTTATCTTTACAAGGATGAGGAGGAAAAAAGTATGACGCGTGGGTAGGAATCTGGGGTTCAGTGAGTCCAGGAGTGATGAATCCATCCCTCCAACTGTGGTGTAAGGGGATGTGTCAAGAGAGTTCAGCTGGAGAAGTTAAAATTCCCGCACAACCAGTCTCTTTCGATCCGACCTGCCACACAGAAAATGGCATCCGCCACCAGAGGCATCCGCCACCAATACTTACTTACTTAAAAAAACCTCACCTCATGAACCCGGGCACCTCTTCTAAGACATCAAACGTAGCGAATTACTTGGGGTAACCTATGGCAGAGGTTTTGATTATCTAATAAATGGTTCCGGGGACGGCGGTACCCATATCCGCCTCCCAAATTGAAAATGAACCAATATCAACAGAATCATCAGAAATCAATAGAATAATCTACCGGTCATTGGTTTTCTCGTGAACACATTTAAATAAATAATTCTTCAGATATCTTTACTCATCATCATCATCAAACATCGCAAGTAACGTATAAAACAGAATATAATCATAACGCGGTAAAGTTTTCCTGCCAATGAAGGCCGCGTTAGATTAATGGGGCAGCGAGACATTAAGAGATGTTTGTCTAACGGCGCCGTTATTAACTCCGGCCTTCTGAGCCCATCATACTTGATTAATGACGGATCTGCTCGTATTTACACCACACGTACAATGTAAGTGTGTTTACACCGCACGTAAATGTAGGTACGTTTACACCAGACGTACAGTTAAGTATGAATAATGCTCGTGGCGATGGGATGTCGCGTAAACGGTCCGGAACGATAACAAGAGATGTGCTCTCAGAGCCTTCATAGCTCTTAGCGACAGACCCACTTGCAATGCCAGATATTGACATTTAGAGAAAATGATCTGACTACACATATAAGAGTGTCGAGTACTTCAGTTTCAGTTCAAGTAAAATACGATCAGTTGTAGAAATTTGATACTTTCTGTGAACGTTTCCTGAAAATCTTGTGTATGAATTCGATCTCATTGAGTTCAATATTGAGAGGAATGAAATATGAACACATCCATTGGGAATAAAACGTGTTCATGTTTGATTAAGTTAACTGAACTGATTTTTTAAAATATTAATCATTGATTTAAAAAACACGCTTTAAGAAGAAACATTGGTCTGTGCAATCTTTAAAAAATATAATCATTTATACACCTCTCTTCATAAATGTTGTCAAAAAATGTTTTATAAAATAACATTAGTGAGGTAACCTCTAATACACTACTAAACATTTGATCATTGCTAATGAGTTTGAAATATAAATTTTAAATCATTCCCAAGACTTAAAAACTATAGGGGCGTTTAAAGTAGTTATGTGAGTAACGTCGTCTTACCACAAAAAGCATGTTATTTCCCAATTGTAGGTAGGTAATATTTCTCGACGTTTTAATAACAAAACAAAATAAATACAACGCTATATTTCTGGAATATATTGAAATCATGAAATTTTGTAAAGAATCATAATCTCTCGCTTTCTAGGACATAATTATATGTGCATATAAAAGATTAAAAGGCCTCTGAAAAAAAAAAAGATCCTGCTTATCGAATTTCATTAATTTCGTAAATATTTCTGGAAAAAAATATCTCAACATGAAAAAACAATCCAATTTAGTCTATTCAGCAACTGTCAGTCAGGTGGATCAGAAACAACGTCTAACAACATGTATGATCCTTTTTATTTTGAAGAGTTTTATTTTCCACTTTTTTTAAAATAAAATTTATTTTTCGCTCCGCACCGGAGGCTCCGAGGAAAAAAGTCCTGCAGGGCCTATTGCATCTTTGAATATATTGAAATCATGAAATTGGTTGTGGTTGTGAAAAATCTTTGAGGCTGGTGTGTGGAGGGTCTTATTAAGGAAAGGAAGCAAAGGAAGTTATGTGTAGGAAAACGGTACGAGGGGTGGGTATGAATCTGCCGGTCAATGTGTTCAGGAGTGACGGACGTAAGAATACATCCTCCCACTGCAAGTAGGAGAATGGATTCACGTTCGCCGCCAAGATCTAGACAAACCTCACCCCATGAACCCCTGCTAAGTCACCAATCGTAGCCAACCACTAAGGGTGACTTATGACAGAGGTGTTGGTTATCCAATGAATGGTTCCCGGGGTGGCGGTACCCATACCTGCTTCCCAATTTTAATATCCGCCTTCCAAATTTAATACCCTCCTCCCAAACTTAATTGTTAATTAAATTTTTTTTTTTTTCTGTTAAGTATATTTTACCGGTTTGATACCGGATGTGTTGAAACTAGTGATGCAACGAATACTACTTTTACGAATTCGAATATCAAACCTACTATCCGGCGAATACGAATACGAATACGAATAACTTTTTCAGAGTAATAAAAAACTCATTTATTTAACCTTTTTCTGTTTGTTTTATTATACTAATAATTTACAATGGAGGTTTCCAACCGCATACCCACCCCGGTATAAGTAACTTATGGTTACTCCTTCAGGGCTCTCACAAGAAAGCTATTCTCTACATTTAATTTGAACAAAGCTAGTACGGTGTTAACGAGCAGTATGCAACTGCGTTATATGTACAGATTAGTAACTAATAAATATAAATATATACATTACCTCTTTCATTGGGGAAAATCAGAGGGGAAAATAAAATAATTACATGTAGGCGATATGCCTACTCAAACTGTTTAATGTACACAAATAATAACTCAATTTTAACGTTGTTGCTGGTAGGGAGCGAGTGTGTCACAGGTACGCCCGGCAGTCCTGTTGAAAGCCAAGCGCGAGGGTCGGTTTCCGCGCCCCTAAGCCAACTTCCCGGTGATGCATCGACGACACTGCTAACGGATGTGGGTGGCAGAACGCCTAAAGACTCTAATAATTAATAATAATTTACAACTGTCAAATTTTTTATTGAGAAAACACTACATCTGTAGATTTCCTGGTGACAGGCGATTTCTGTATTCAGTTTGGATGTTGCCATCCGTTAAAAAAAGCCTCTCCGAGGGCTTGTACATGGCTTGTATGAAAAATAATTTTGCGCGAAGTTTTTTCAGTGGTGGGAAATGTATATCATCTCGCCAGAAGAGCAAGACGGCGATAAATTTGGGAGTTTTAGATAAGCATCAATCTCGTTTTTAATGATCGAAGGTTTTTTTTTATACTATTCATATTCGTAAATATTTATTCGCCGAATACGAATATTCGGTAAATGTCTACTATTCGGCGAATGCGAATATTCGTATTCATATTCGTTGCATCACTAGTTGAAGTTGAAACTGATAAAATATAGTTAGCAGAAAAAATAAAATTTAAGTCACAAATGCACACGGAAAGTAAAATTCTTCAAAACAAAATATCTAGAAATTGTTACATAGTTAATGCCTAAGAAATCCAAAATTAATGCACGATCCTAATAATTTGAACTATCATTTGAACATTGCGAAAATTATTCGTCCATAGATATCCCAACAATATGAATAGCATAATTTTTTTTTATGTTACGGTTTTATAATTATTTTACGTGGTAAGTGATTCTTCTTATTCTTCTTGTGCCCTGTCCGTTCAACGGACGTTGGCTATCATGTTGATTATGCGGACTTTGTTTACTGCGGCCCTCTAGTTCTACAGTAGACTGACCAAACCACTAACCACAAGTGATTAAAAAACATGTATTTTTTACAAAATCAAGATAGTTCGTTATCCAATAGAAAATTATCTCAAATAATTTTGCAAAAAAATACTTAAAAAATACATATATTTTTTATTAGTTGGAATAAGACATTAATCCACACGTCACCAATCAATGTCACGCCAGTAAAAGTGCTCCACATAATTTGTAACCCTTGAAAATATAAATTTGAAGTGTGAAATGTTTGGCGGGTAAAGGGAAAAGAGAGGAACAGAGTACAGAGGCATCGGAGGCCAGAAACCTTGGGCGAAACTTCACCGCAAGGCAAACAGTTTGGGAACTTGTGATTGATGGGGTAAGGGCATCCATTACCGTCAATCCTTAGAATTGGTTAAGGATTTGTGGAATATTTTAAGAATTTGCGCGTCACCAGACAACTATAAATTACCAGGAACCTCCGATGTGCGGGGTACTTCAAATAAATGTCGCCGGAGAAGGCTCTCGTTAGTGTTTAATTATCACATTATTAATACAATAATTTGTGTTAATACTAGTATTATCACGAAAGAGTTTTTAATTTTTAAGTTTTTATTTTTTTAATAGCTCCACACGAGAGGCCCTGAGGAAAATATTTTCCATCAGGGCTGATATCATCTTTAGGGATGCTGTGTGGAGGGTTTTTTAAAGGAAATGAAGGAGGAGAATTTCTGGGGAGGATGAGGTATGAGGGATGGGTAGGAATCTAGGGGTCAGTGGGTCCAGGAGTGACAGACAGATAGACTCCCACTGCGTTGCTTGGCGATGTTCCTAAAGGTTTCTGCTTGAGAGATCACTTGGTCTCCCTCAACCAGTCTCTTCCGATCAGGCCTGCCACGCAGCTGACACATCCGCCACCAATACCCTAGCAAATCATATCCCATGAATCCGAGCACCCCTGCTAAGTCATTAAACATAGCGAACCACTTGGGGTGACCTAAGGTAGAGGTGTTGGATATCCAATAAAAAATTTGCGGGGCGGCGGTTCCCACGCCCGCCTCCCAAATTGTTTGGCGGCTATTTTCGTAATAAGTAGTTATTAGATTTTTCGTTATTTATTTTTGGGGTGTTACGCCGTGTTACGCTACCTCCTTCTTAAGCCATCAGGGCAGATCCGGCAGATCACACATCCGTCGGATCTGTCCTGATGATGGACACTGCAACGCTGTCCGAAACGTTGGCTAAAGAAGGAGGTAGCGCAACACGGCGTAACACCCCAAAAATAAATAACGAAACTATTTTTGGCTGTGAAAATCTAAAAACCAAAAATTTGTCGCAATTTAAAAAAAAAATCTTTTTAAAATATAAAATCCCTCTAAATTTGAATTGACCCACGACTCCAAGTAGTTTCGCGAGACATGAATATCTTCACTGAAAACCATCATATTTCTTATTTGAAAGGAAATTGACGTATTGCCCGTATCGCTTTTCAAATTTGTCTACAATGAAAACGATACGGTACGGTTGGCCTTACACAAGGCCGGACAACTATCCATTTTTATTTGTCACTGGCAATTTTCAACGATTTCTTAAAAAAATATCTTTGATATAAATAAAAAACTTTTGTCATCTTTTCCGTATAGTCAATAGTAATTTAGTAACCAGAATATAATAATGGAAGTTGGTAATCCATACATTATACCCATTATTTAAAAAAAAGTGTAGAATAGACAACTCCAGTCCAATTTTTTTATTTTTTTTAAACGAATAATGAACTTCTAACTTAAATAACTGCATTTTTTTTAGAGTTAGTTTTAATAGTTAAAATAATTGTCAAAGTTTTAATTTTTCAAGATCCCCGAAAACCACCGTATGTATGGTGAATCGTGTGACGTCATCACTCCTGAAAAATTACTATAGAATCGGGCAATTAACTGATCAACTGCCGCCATTTTGAATTTCGTTGTTTGAAGTATTCTCCCTAGAAGTAGCATTACCATTTTTTTTTGTGTAGTAGTTTTTGAGTATTTTCAATAATAAACTAAATAAGAGATACCTTTATTTTTGAAACATTATTTAGGCCTAAATAATGTTTCAATAAACACAATAACTAAATCTCCATAAACAGTACGTAAATAAACGAATAAATTAATACGATGGCTTGTGTCATACCTACATTCTCATACATTTCCCATACAATGACTTAACGGTGACGTCACCACACGAGGAACAGTGACATCACCACTAAACATTTCAATAATGCCAACTTGACGGCGTGTTTCTACGACCCGATTAAAAATGGACTTTTTAATATTTTTTTTAAAAACTCTGCGTTCAATATTATTAAACAAAACTTGTATATTCAGAATCAGTGTTTATTGGTGAATATGAACATATTTTTTAAAGCCATAATATTTTTCACTGGAGTTCCTTATTGTGTGCGTTCCGCTAAAACTCAGAAACGAGTCCGGTACAATCGAGGGAGTTATATGGTGTGGTAGCCCTCTATCCCCCATCCAAAAAAGAAGATTCCAGTTTTTACCTGAAGGGTGTGGTTTTGAAGATATAAGGGCTGAAAGTTTCGCCCTCTAGAAATATGTAGAACAGTCCAGAACATTGGAGAGTATTCGGGAGCATTCAAAAACATTCCAAAGCATTCTGGAACATCCCAGATCATTGAGGAACATTTCAGAACACTCTCGATTGTTGTGAATTGTTCTGCAACATTGTCGATCATTCGAAAAACTTTTTTTATGGGTGGGGCTACCCATTCGTAGGGATATTTTATTTGTTCGAGCGTCAGTCAATCCAAAGATATTGAAAAACAAAATTTAATACATTTCAATATCTTTTATTCAATCTCATATCAACTCCCTGAGCGAAGCCGGGTACCCCAGCTAACTAATTAATTATAAATAAAATAAAGTCAATTAAATATTTTGTAATAGTGGCTGGACAGCAATGTGTTTGCATTAAACACATTAAAAATCAAATACCTAACAAACCCGCGCTACTAATTAATACATCAATTTGGGAGGCAAGTATGTGTACCGCAGCCCCGGGATCCACAGTTGGATAACCAACACCTCTGCCATAGGTCACCCGAAGTGTTTCGCTACGTTTGGTGACTTAGCAGGGTTGCCCGGGAGGGTGAGTCAATTATTTCAATTTTTTAATTCAGAAATGCCATGGTGTCTCGAAAGTTGCTTTACAAAGAAAACGAGAACTGCATTTAATTTTTTTTTTTCAATCTCATATTTCAAATTTTACAATTTATAATATTATCTTCAACTAATTATTTTTCTATGGGCAACTACCGTTTTCAGTGGAAACAATCATTCTAAGAATTGGTATTTGACAATTACGACGGTTTGACAGAAGGTGGCAATAGCGAAATTGGTTAACGCGCACGTCCCGGTTAGACGAGAGGTCTGCGTTCGAGTCCTAGTTGCGACCATTGTCTTTTTTCTGTTTTTCTGTATCTTGTTCTCTATCAAATTTTTGTTCCTAGTGCCCGGATTCATGGTGTGAGGTTTGTCCGGGTCTTGACGGCGAAAACATCTGCCCACCAGCTGCATGGGTGGCCGGATCGGGAGATAATGGTTAAGGAAGTCCCTTTGCCTTCTTTAGCCGTACTCTCTCGAAACATCGCCTTGCACCGCAGTGGAAGGGATGGATTCGCACGTCCGTCACTCCTGTACACACTGACCCCAGATTCCTACCCTCTCCTAATACCCCTTTCCTTCCTAGAGCTTCCTTTCCTTTCCTTTCTTAAAAAGACCCTACACACAACATCCCCAAAGATGACTCAGGCCCTGAGAGGAATTATTTTCCTCAGGGAATTAATGTAAAAAAATGTGAAAACTAAATAATATTTTAAAAAAAACTGTCCCTATAATAGTGTGTTAAATTTATTCAATATTATGACGTTATACAACATAACCTTAATTGGAAACACCAAATTGAAAATGTATTTAAAAAAGTGTGCTCATGAAATTGAAAAAAAAAACACACACTCAAGAATTAAAAATACGTATAGCCGTTGCACTGGGTGGGGGAGGGGATCACAATTTACCAATTAACAAATAAACTAAAAGAACAAATAATTAACGAATAAAACAAATGAACGTTAAACTAAATGAACGAATTCTTTCCTTATTCAAAATATATTGTTAATGCACATTTTCAAAAAATCAACGAAATGAACAAATTCTTTTTCTATGAAAACTACGCTAATTAGCGCATAGTCCGGCGACAGTTGCGCTGACACTATAGCATATCTCTTCTGTATTTGAATATCTTTGATTGTATGTCTTATTATATAAAAAAAGATAATATCCATGTACGTAAAAATAAAAACTAAATGAAAACAGTCGAACAAAAACACAGACCAGAATTAGGGACAGAAATGACCCATATAATTCAACGAGCAACACATCGACATATCAAAAAGTATTATCATACCTTGTTGGGATACTTAATCCTTGGGAACCATCGGATTATTTTTATTTTTTCGGTAGAGATGAAAAATCTCACCAGTATTGTTGGAAGAAAAATACAATTTTCTTATTTGTGAGGTTAGGTTGAATTTGGGAATAAAAGAGTTCATTTCAAAATAACAAATGCTAGTATATTTAACTAAAGGAATATTGTAGTCGTTATAATGACACAGTTTAGAGAACCAAAGTTTAGTTAAGATAGGAGAAATTACTAAAGAACATATTACCTGTGGACCATGCGATATTCTAAATTATTACTATCAACCCGCAAACACTTTGATGATGAGCACATTACGCGCCGGATGCTGGGAATATTCTGAGAAAACTTCAGGGCAGCCGCCATCCTCTCGTTGTCTAGCTGCAGGATTATCAACCAGAACCGCCTCCAGGTTTCAGGCCGTGCGTACGAGGAATCGTCAGGATTTTGCCGTGGCGACCTTGCCAGGGTTTCGCCGATTGCTGGTGTGATCCCTCAACAAGGGAAAAACCGCCGAGATTCTGTCGATCATAAATACGGATGCCGTGGGCCGGCCAAGGCCATTTAAATTCCCGATCGCGAAATTCCGTAACAATACGAGGCACGATCATAGGGTTTCTCAAAAAGTACCAGGACACGCCATTTCAAGATAGCGTTCTAGCGATCGATAATGCCTGAATATCAACAAGGGATCGTGTTTAAAGATCACAAATTTAAAGATCCGGTAAGCGGTGTCAATTCCCATAATTCAAAGTAGGAATTATCACATATTAACAACAGAAACTATAATATCAGGTGACGAGTCAAATGACCGCCGCGCGCCGGCTTCCCGTATCGGCGGTAATTCAAAAAGTAACATACCGGAAATCTTGTTAATAGAGTTGCCAACCGAAGAAGCGAAAAGGCAAGGCGATTCAACAATTATGTAGCCAGGCGGAGGTTTATCAAGTCAGGATAATAATTATTACTGTGTGATAAACATTATCGTGACAACCTCGGACCAAAAATATATAACAAAACCCTTTCACAACTGAAACTCTGTGAATTGTAATCTTGATGTCCAAAAATAACCAAACGGTTATTAGATTTAGACAGGACTGATTCGGAAATATCAAAAAATGTAATCCGATAATTACTAATATGTAATACTACGAGTGTCTAGTTGTATCTTCGCTATTATTTCTTTTTCTTAAATACATGAATATAAGTACATAATATAATTTTTTAAATCCTTACAATTTGATATTACGTACCACTCAAAAAAATGATGCCTTAATCAGTTTCTTAGAACAGGCATTGCCTAGTTAGAAATTAATGTTGACTGGGCCATAATGCATTCATGCCTGTAAAGCAGCTAATCCCCGACGTACGAGTACATTGCTTGTCATATTATTATATAAAAATATAGTATATTGTGCATATTCAATATCCATGTATCTAATAGGTACTGCAACCTATAATTTCTGTAACAAATGTACAATAATAAATAAAATATAATATTACCGGAGAAAACTCTCTGAAGAAAAAGAGGTTTCTTTAAATTAACTTGCAGCTGCTCAAATAAAATGAATGAGTTCCCGGAAGACACGAGACTTGGTAAACCGCAAGCAAAACCAATTGAAAAATCAAAAGCGGAACTGTCAAATGAAAATGTTACGGAAACTTTCGCAGAAACAAACATAAAGATGGGAAAAATTAGATAAACCAAACAGATTCTGGATTTGAATACAGCATCTCGAATAGTACTTCACTTTAGTAGTAATCACTCGAGTAGGAAATTAATGCCAATTAGGTGCCGAAATGTCAGTGAGGAAATTAATGCCGAAGTAGGTGCTATATGTTTCTTGTGGGTACTTTTGTTGCTGGAGTAATCTGATTTAATAGTTGGACTGACCAAAGAGTCAGCAGCAGTTCCAATTGCCGAACATACAAAATATATCTGATCAAGAAAAAAGTTTTAAGCAGCCGAAACGTCACAAGATTCACCGCCAGATGGGTGGGATATACAAACCTACCAAACCCTCTCCTTCCCTTTACTCTTCGTCGAAATATAACGATAATACCGGATGAATGCTTTCACATGATTTATTTATATGACCCAAAACCCAAACCATTCCCAAGGGAAGACCCAAAATGCATCGAGGTCGCCTAATCACAGAGGAATTGAAAATCTACAAAAAACACATTAATGCTAATGGAGACGACGCGGAATAGGCATTAGTTCTTAGGATCGTTACTTGAAAACTACACCAAAACTGAGCATCATAATTTTAGATTTTCACGCCCAAAAGTATTTTTGTTATTTATTTTTGGGGTATCATGTCCTGTTGCGCTACCTCCTTCTTTAACCAACGTTTCTGACAGAGTTACAGTGTCCATCATCAGGGCAGATGGGTAATTGTTAGTGGTGAAATGTGTGCTTATGTACTTAGAAGCGATACCGTGTCGCCAGCTCCACTCATATATTACAGTATACCAGCTTGTAGTGGACTATCTACTTTTAGTACTACCACCACACTAAGCGGAAAATTTTGCTTGTGTCGTGATGGAGGACTTAGCCGAAGAACTGAAGACGGTGCGCCTGCAACTAAGCCACTGACTGGTTATTATTTATTTATTAGCACCCTTTTAAGGGGCTTTTACATATGGGTAGTAAAAATTATACAGTATTTATTGTACATAACTGAACTGCTTCAGTAACAACATTTTGTATTTGTTTAGTGACAAATTGACTAAATTCGTCTAATTATTTCCCTCCATTAGTATTCCAGGCAAAGGGTAATACAAATGGTAGTTAGTCCCAGAATTTCTGCACTGAAACAAATCCTGACTCGAATCCGAGGGCTTATCAATGCAAGCGATTCTGTCTGACAATTTAAGCATACTCATATCATTTGAAAGGGTTTTGCAGTCATAGAGATATATTATCAATGGTTGTAGCTCAACACAATTGCTGAAATACCTATTTTAAAATTTAGAAAACGTAAGAATTTTTTTTATATTCTTTAAATACTTGTAACTTGTACACAAATATTGTAATGTGGGTTCCAGACGGGAGAATTGTATTCAAGATGACTTATAATAGTTTAATACATTTAATTTTGATGAAATTTCTAGTTAGCCTAGATATAAATCCCAACATTTGTACACCCATTAGAGATTTCATAATTGTGAGTTCTTAATCGCGACATAAGTCACTGCTAGAAGAAACGAGTGAAGTCAATGATTAGTAGTTTACCTTTAGAGGGAATCCTTTGGCCATGCCGACTGCGTAGGTGTCCTCGTTGAAGGTTTCCCCTATCCTCTGGAGCTTGCAGCCGTGATCCGTAGCGCGGTAGTAGTCCAGGATGGGCGTGTCCGCTATCAACAGATCGAGGGAGCCGTTCCTGGAAATTAAAGAGATTCCTTCACTTCAAATTTTGAATTTAATCACAGTTTTCGCGTAATTGTGGGATGCAATTTGGGAGTCGGGTATAGGCACCGCCGTCTAGAGAACCATTTATTTGATAATCAAAACCTCCGCCACAGGTCATCCCAAGTGGTTAGCTACGTTTGATGACTTGGGGTGCCCGGGTTCCTTGGGTGCATATGATCACCAATTGCGTGACAGGCTGGATCGGGAGAGACTGGTTGAGGGAGGCCTTTGGATCTCAGCTGGACTTTCTTAGAACATCGCCTTGCACTGCAGTGGGAGAGTTGGATTCATACGTCCGTTACTCATGTACACACTGACCCCTGGATTCCTACTCTTACCTTAGACCTTCTTCCTTCTCAGAACTTCCTCTTCTCCCCTTTCTTAAAAGACCTTCCAAACATCATCCACAAATATGTATAAGCGAAAAGTTATATTCCGCCATTGTTTAAATGTTGCAAACAAGAGGAAGGTCACTGACTAACGAAATTTCGAAAAACCACCTTATCTCCTCTTCGCATCCCTTAAAGCACAATTTAGACAATTCTTGATACAATTTTGCGTACTTTACAGTCGAAATAAGAGAAAAATTACTGTCTACATCTTCGAAAAACTCTGTGTAAGGCGCGGCCTCGTCGAGGGCATGCTAGATGCAATCGTAAATCAGTGATTTTCATTACCATTATAACACTAATAAAATAAAATAATAATAATTAATCTTCAAAAAAAATTCGAGTGCGTTTACACGCGGTAGAAGCGAAAATTTACCAAAATAATCTAAAATACTTGAAAAGTGAGGTTTTAATCAAAGCGACCAATGAGCGCAGACCTCGGGTAATTTCCGTTTCATATCTCAATCAATAGAAGTCTTTAAAAGTGACATCATTAACAAAGCGGCCGATGAGCGCAGTTGATGCGTTGTAGGTGCAGTAATCGTTATTTACATTTCATTCGAAATACAAATCACAACAATGCCGTAGAAGTTTATCTTAAAAAAAAAAATAATAAGAAAAATACGATACTCCTTAAATTAATTTTTTGAAGCATTTCATCTCCTATTTGAAAGCCAGTGTCAGGGTATCTTCCCTAATCCGTGTAGCGGGACTTTATATTCCCTACTAATACTCAACGTCAAAAATAATGTGTATCAAATTTTTGGTAAACTTAAATCACATTTCCTTGTTCTGCGAAGATTCTCTGTTCTATATAGTCCTGTAAAATCTATTAGCACGACCCACGGCGGAGCCCGGATTAGAATTCCTCCGCCCAATCAGCAATTCTCGTAACAAGGCAGCAAGGGCCACCCGAGGTTTCGGCGTGGTTGCGGTTGATTGTCCTGAAGGGCCAACTTATCAGCCGAGCAACGCCGGGTACGTTTTACAGCGAGCTTCTATTACCAAATAATCAATACATTTCTTCCCGCCTAGAACACGAATCGAACATGTAGAAGATATACTAACATATTCCTTATATTAAGCAATCACACAATCATCCTTTAATTAGGTTTCGGATAATCTTTCGTTATAATATAATTAACTAGCAATCGAACCTGATCTTGGCAGTGTTTTTTTCCCTATTTTATCATTTTTCAGGTATAAAGTGAAACATAAAGCAGATCCGATACGGCCCACCACGTGGGAAAGTGGAAGATATTCTTTGTATCGCCCTTGTGTAAGACCACCATTTAGAATTGAAACGTTGCTTGAAATGGCTTTTGCCGTCTTTGGTGACCAGATCTGAATAGCCAGGTACTTCCCTATTTTTCTCTTCCCCAACTCCTTCCCTTCCCCACTTCCTTCAGCCTCACAACATATCTCAATTGGGAATGAAATAGACTCACTGGCTTCAGATGGGAGCAGCTATGACTCTTGTGAGGTATTCATATAAAAAAAACACGCAACCAAGACCTAGACAAACCTCACCCCATACACCCGAGTACCCCTACTAAATAACCAAACGTAGCGAACCACTTGAACCATTCTTTAAGCTTACATCAGCCTTGAATTATTCGCGGATCTCCACATTTTTCACACGATCATACATGGTTTTACAACACATTCACCCCATGGATCTCATTTCAACAGCATTCAGTCTACTTTCATTCTTTTCATTTCATATTATTTACATTAGCAATAGGTTCCTTGAAATTGTTATAAATATAATTTATTTCATATATTTTTTTTACATATTATACATACATTTACATATAGGCTTGTATATGAATTAGAGACACATGATTATAATACAGAGACATAATGTTTTAAATTTAAAAAAAAAATTATTGAAATGAACATCTGGTAGGTATAAAGGTGCATTTAAGTGAAAATCTATACATATAAAAATCTCGTGTCACGGTGTTTGTGTTCGCACTCCTCCCAAAAGGCTAAGCCAATTTTTATGATTTTTTTATGTATATTTGATAGGTGTGAGAATAGATCGTAAAGTATATTTTATACCCCTGGGTTTCCCAATCCAGATTTTTTTTTCTATTTTTTTGACAAAAAAAATTTAAAAAATATTTTTTTGCATAAAAAAATACCTATAACCCCAAATTTTCACCCTCCTACCCCCACCCTCACTTTTTAATCGCGATCCTACGAATTTTTAATCGCGAGTTTTGTCTTTTTGTTTAAACAATTTAACCGTCGCGCGTCATTCGTGTTTCAAGTCCGCCTCATCGAACTTTCATCCAGCCATAGAAATAATTTATATGGTAGAACAACGTTTTCCGGATCAGCTAGTAATATAGAAGAAAAGAGAACAAAACATGTACCAGTTTTAAATTGCAGAAGGCACAAAAATAATAACACATTGGAGGTTCATAATACAAAATTTACTGGTGAATAATACATAAAGTGCATAATACAGAAAAATAAAAGAGAGGAACAAGTTTTTACATTATAGATAAATAGAAATATACATAGATAAATATAAATATACATGGATACATAGAATATAATAATCTACGCAATAGCTCCTATGCGATGCTCCTTAATTATAAAAATTTACTACGTAAAAATATCAGTCAGGTATCTCTTAAAAACTGGTGAACTTTTATGAAATATGTCAATATAGTGTGAATTTGAGCAAGTGTGTGAAAGCGAGGATTAGGTGTATGTGTGTGGTTGTTAGACTCAGAATGGTTGTTGCAAAATAATATATTTTGCCCATTTGCTCGATTTGGTATTTTGAAGTCGATGAGATGCATACGCTCGTGATAATCTAATTCGGAGTGAATAATGTTAAACAAAAAAGTAAAGGAATTTATTTTTCTTCATTTTCCAGGGTATGCGTTTTAAGTGTAATCAAAAACTTTTGGATCATCGTTACAGCTCACTTAAACTTTTAATCGAAGATACTGGAAAGTAGCATATACTGTGATAATATAATATTCAGTACGCATTCAGCAATATTACTAATTCGATGAGAAGAGACAAATGTGTGGCGAGCCAACTTACCTACCCGCGCTGCGAGAAGTACTTACCTACCCGCGCTGCGAGAAGTACTTACCTACCTGCGCTGAAATATTCGGCATATCGTCGCACCTTACGGAAAGTACCGGAGAATTCAAATTCCCTGTACATTATTCTTTTAGAACAGCAAGCCAAAACAAATGGTCCCGTTATTTTTACTTCTGTCATGCTCCGGTATTCCGATATTATTGTGAATTTTACTGCTTAGTAAAAAAACTATGAACAGTTAAATCTAGTGTTTTCTTTACACGTTTACGTAGCACGTCTGATTGCTACAAATGTGTTATCTGAAAATTACTCATTTTTTCGCCCATCGAGCATCCCCGTGAAGATTTTTGCATTTATTTTTTCTTATTATCTAAGGAACTAATTTTAATAAGACAAAAAAAACGGAAGGAACTATTTAATCCCATTTCTCGGTCTTCTTTCGTTACGTTTATTATTTAGAATTTAGAGCTGTGAGTGATGGGGGGAGCAAATATAAAATCGTGCGATGTCCAGTGTTTTAAATACAATGTCCTCTGCGTGCAAAGCAGTACCTTTTCCAAGCATAAACTTAATAATTAAAGTGTGTTTATCGAAAGTGACCTGCCAGTTAAGTAGGTACTCATATGTTTTTGTATCCATTTGTAAACAGTAGAACTAAATGGAACCTAAGAATTCTTAATAAGTTTATTTATTGTACTGTTATTCGTGGTGGAATTCTATTGTATTAAAATTGAAATCGAAACACTTTTTAACTTTTTTCCACTTATTTATTTCACAAGTACCGGTTTCATCCTATTATGGACATCTTCAGGCTGGCAATTGACATTCTTTTGTTACAGAATTTATACAAAATTAGGTAGGTAGGTACACAATGTTAAGGTAGGTACATATGTTTGGGTTATTACGTTACAACTGCTCTTTGAGGTAAATATGTCATGAATAAGAAATAATAATATTTACATTGGGAAAAATATCAAATGAAATAATAATATAACAATGGTCACGATAGCAGAGTAATCGATAATTTAATAAATTAAAAATAATGAATTGTCTTGACAAACCGGAAGAGAAGAATCAACCTGCACAAAAGAATACCTCGTTCGTTGGGCAAATCAAAAATGGGGTGGGGGGGGGTTATGATCTATTGAACACAATCTTGCATTTACCAGAAAACCAAAATAATTTCTACAAAGATAGAGATGTCAAAATTCTTCACGTTTGTAACAAAGGACAAAAAATAGTCAGATTAGAAAATTACATAATTAAATTACACAACTGTTCTCTAAGGTAAATATGTCATGAACAAACAATGAATTATTTTTCCCAATGTAAATATTATTATTTCTTATTCATGACATATTTACCTTAAAGAACAGTTGTAACGTAATAACCCAAACATATGTAGCTACCTTAACATTGTGTACCTACCTACCTAATTTTGTATAAATTCTGTAACAAAAGAATGTCAATTGCCAGCCTGAAGATGTCCATAATAGGATGAAACCGGTACTGGTGAAATAAATAAGTGGAAAAAAGTTAAAAAGTGTTTCAATTTCAATTTTAATTCTTAATAAATTGTACTGCGCCCTTGAGGTGATTTTCACATAAACGGCGCTCTACAAATTGTCCAATTATTATTATTATTACATAATTCAATCAAGTTACAGCTTTATAACGAAAAAAAAAGGAAAAAATACAAAAATTCCTATCTAGTTACCTATATTCCCCTTTTTCATTATCTTGTCCTATCCCATTGTTGGATTTACATGTCAATTCTCTGAGGATATCGTTATTTGCATTTACATGTTTTCATAATGAAAACATGGATACATCTGCAGACAGAGTTTTCCTATCCGAGTCAAGATATCACGACTCGTAAAATATATAATCAAAAAATAGGCGCAATTTTTTTGAACCAGAGTTGTCCAACATTTTATTTTATAATGTATTGCATTGAATATCTAAAAAAAACTCTTATGAATCTTTAGCAAATTTAAAAAAAAATTGTACGATGTGGCAAATAGAGCAGGACAATGAAAAAATAACAACAAAACAATTCTTCCAAGTGGTCTCGGTGGTCGATGGGTAAGAATCTTGACTCACAATCCGAAAGTCGCGCAAATAAATTTTATTTGATTAATTTGTGTTATTTCACAATTAATTCATTAAAAATAATATTAAGAGCATTGCGGTACGTTCCAGAGTGGAAGACACTCTTAGTATCACCCTGGACCACCATTCAGAATTGAAATGGTGCTTGTAATGGCTTTAGCCGTGATTGTTGACCAGATCTGAATAGCCAGGTACTTTCCCTTTCTCTTCCCCATCTCATTCCCTCCCCACTATCTTCAGCCTCACTGGCTCCAGAGGGGAGCAGTTGCGACCCTTGTGCGGTGTTGATGTAAAAAAAGTACTCTAATAATAAATCATTATAAAACACATACGATTTATTTCAAAGAAAGAGAAAGTTTTATTATAAAAACCTTCCTGTAACAGCCGATCAAAGGTGATTAATTTTAGTTGTTTTTGTATTGTTTTTGTGTAGACATATCGTTTTTTATTTGCATTAAAATGAGGATATTTTCTATCTTGCATCGCTAAAATAAAAATAGAGCATAAGAATTCCTGTTTTTAAATTGCTGCTTATATTCTAATTGTTTGGGTTATAATGTTAGTTGGGTACTTAAGTTCCTAATTTTCCATGTGATTATCAATGAATAAAATACCCTAAGAGAGGCTTGACTTACCAATAAAACAATCTGTCCCAAAGGTAATACAAAAATGGCTGCCAGGATGGAACCAATTTTTATCGCTCATTAATATTATTATACGAACCGAATAATTACCATTTTTTATGTGAATACCTCACAAGAGTCCCAGCTGTCCCCATCTGCAACCAATGAGACTATGGCATTCCCAATAAAGGTATGTTGTTAGGCTGAAAGTAGTGGGGAGGGGAAGTAGATAGGGGAAAGGAAGGTGGGAAAGTACCTGGCTATTCAGATCTGGTCACAAAACACGGCTGAATTCATTTCAATTCTAAATGGTGGTCTTACACCAAGGCGATACTGAGAGTATCTTCCGCTCTGGAACGTGTCGCAAATATACTAGAAATTATTTTTTATTAATTAATTGTGAAATAACTCAAATTAATCAAATAAAATATTTGCCCACACCGGGATTCGATCCCGTGACCTTCGGATTGCGAGTCGAGAGCATTACCCCTTGAACACGCGGGCCGTCATTGAAACCGCGGAAACCATGGAAACCGCCACCATTTTTGTCTAACCCTTTAGACAGAATGATCGGTATGTATTTGAATCGGTATATCAAGATCTTAGTTATTTCGTTTATTCATTGGTAAGTGAAGTTCTTTGAACTTAAGATTTTTCAGATAATTTAACGATTAGGAACGGCTTACCAAGAGAAGTAATATTTCTAAAAATAGTCAATAGGCTAAATTTAAATGGAGTTGTGGCTGCGATCCTTGAAAATCAGAAAACAACCGAAGAATAATAATTAAGTTTTTTTAAGTCGGCTACCTAAAAATTATTCCGATTATCTTTTGCATCATGCTGCGTAATATGTTTTCATACAATATATACATACTTTATAACATTACTAAAATTACTTACACGAGCATTCTCTCCGCCTGCGAACCTGTAAAGTAAATTCCACGAGTGCCTTCCTTAATATATTGCGCTTAAGTCTTGTGTATAAGCGTTTTAAATATTACCTTTGAAAAATGTTTGAAACAAAGTTTTAGCGCGAGATTGAACCGGGCTCGGGTGGGCGAGGAATAAGTTGGGCTATACATAAAATATCAGATATCACGTTTATCTCGGTGGTTTATTCCACATTCGTGGTTCTTCGATTTTCCTAAGGAGTTGGTATGCATTATTTTTTTTACAATTTTTATGACAACTACCAGTGAACATTTGGTTTAAAAATTCAATTAATAAGTTAGTTTGCACTCATTCGATGCTTTCTTATAGGTAAATTATTGAGATTTCAGAAATCTGCTTTTCGGTCGTATTAAAAAATACATATGTTTCATGCATAATTTTTTTTCTATTTTTTTATTTATAAAATACATGTTACATTTATAAGAAATTTAAGTAAATTAGATTTATTAAATCACCATACTAGGCGGCTGCCTGTTTAATGGTGATCAATTAAAGATAGTTTCTTTTTAGTAAAGTCTAGTGTAAACACATGGTACTAGTATGTAATGATGTACTAGTATGTAATAATGCAGAAAATTGGTAAAGTCATAATAAAAAATAGAAAGATAAAAAGAATTGCGTAAAATAAACATGTAAATAAAATAAACCTGTAAACATATGGTACTAGTATGTAATGATGTTGAAAATTGTTAAAGTTATAACAAAGAATAGAAAAAAGAAAAATAAGTGCGTAAGAATAAGATTATGAAAATATACATATCAATATTAAACTTTTTATATTTATTTTTATATGTGTGCGTGCGTACATCCATATACACATAAACACACACACACACACACACACACACACACACACACACACACACACATATGCCCCTACGTACATGAATACATAAATATATATATATACAGGCATGTTTGCAATACCAACACGTACACACATATACATACATATATATCTCCACGTGAACACACATATTCTTCTTCCTTACACATGTAAACTTCATTAATAAGGATCATTAATAATGATTCATTTTTAATGAATTACCATAAATACATTTTTCATGGACAAATAAATTAAAATATAGATATCTACGAAAGGACATAATAAGAAGAATTGAATGTTGTAAAACCTGCACCCGAATCTCTGTACAAAATGTTAATATTACGAAAAAAGTTAAACATTGTGATTGTTACAAAATTTCATAACACAATAAAGTAAGTACACAAGGAAAGATAAAAAAAATACCAACTAGTGACTCAATGCATTGGAAACCGATATTGTAAACTTAATAAATGTATTCTTCCGAAAGAAAAAAAATAATAAAAAGAGATTCGTAATACGTACTAATAATTTCAGTGTTCTACGATGAAAGTGATAGATTCAAAACTTTTCATAGAATAACATTCAATTGGGACTTTACTGCAAGTTTTGTTGACAATGTAATTATGCAGCCCATAAATAACTTAATTTATATTAATTTTAATTGATAAACTAACGTTTAAGACAAGATTTTTATGCATGCAAATATTTCACCAAAAAATGTGGACATAATTTGTCTCGATGCCACCTAGCGAGAGATTTAGCACTAATAATACCTCTCTCCCAAAAATAAAGTTGGTTGTTTTCAGGTGGAAAAATGTGATAAGCAGTAATTGTTGAATGAAACAATAGTACATATTAAATTATTTGGCGGGTATTAGATAAGCCGACATAGCTCAGTGGTACAGCATCTGACCGGCAATCAGAAGGACACGGGTTCAAGTCCCGTTGGCGGCGTGTCTCTTTTCTCCAATTTTTTCAATGTAGATGAGTGTTTCAGGCTAATAATTATTGCTTATAATAATTTTTTACTCCTAATTTATATCATATGCACATTAAATTCTCTTAGCAAAAAGCTAATGTAATCTTTCAAGATATACTAATTAATTTCCGTGGAAAGAAATAAGCAAAAATTAATATTAATTGATCCTACCTCAGCCTCCGAATACCATCCTCTACATCAGCAAGCGCATATTTCTTCATGTGGTCCCAGAGAAGATGGTTGGACCGCTGCACGTAGTATTCCGCCGCAGAGGCCCGCGGGGTGCCAACTCTCTGCGTCAGGAGCTATACACATACAATATTATATTATTATTGTCATGGAGAGTTGCCGTGTTCTGTTCTGGGCAACGTCTTATTGGGGCTGATGCCGGGACAAAGGAGAAAGGCTAGACAATAGACAACTGTTGGCGTAAAATAACTTTCTGTTAGGAAGAGGAAAACAAAGCCAGACCCCAGACTGTGAGATAAATGGCCCCAAAAATGATATATAAGGAAGAACAGGAGGGCAGCAGGAGGCTTCAGAACTGGGGCCATTACTGGGAGGTCAGGGCTTTCTGTGAGCTCCTTATTGCGATGAATAAAAAGACAAGAAAAAATCTCGTTCTTTGAACGTTACGTTCTACAAATTTGCAGAATGGGTGTAAGTAGGTGTACATAAAATATTACTGGAATATTTCTATCGATGTTTTGTTTTGAAATAGCACTAAATTATTTTAAACTGTAAAGGAAGAATCAATATTATGTAAATAATTAGAACGTTATTAGGTACTAGCTTTTTCCCGCGGCTTCGCTCGCATGGTATTAGGGGATTCCCACTCCGGCTCCACTCCCCCCATAACCCCCCCTCCCCCACCCCTTCCACCCACCCTCCTGACACCACTCCCCCCACCCCTACCCCTCTTCCCTCCACCTTCCCTCGCCCCACTCCACTTCTCCCATCACCCCCCCCCCCCTCCAACCCACCTCCACCACCTACCCCTCCCCCCTCCACCACCCCCCAACCCTCCCCCTTCCTTCCCTCCCCCTCTCGCCCCCCCTAACCCCCTCCACTCCATCTCCCCCCTCTCGCATTCCACACATTCTTTCCCGGTACATTTAATCTTCAAACTGCTCGCGTGCCACCTATTACAATTTTTTATACAAATTTTATAATGGCAGAGCTCAACTCAAAATAACGAACAAAATAAAAGCATTATCCAATATGGTGCTGTCGTTAGGGTTTACGCGCGCATACATACTCTTCTGTGATTCATTTTTAGAGATAATAATAAACTTAATAAAGTACGACGCCAAAAAAGCACTATTTTTAGGGTGAATTGCCTAATTAAAAAAATAAATAAAACATTGTTTCCAAGGCGACAATCGGTTTCTGACTTGCAATAAATCGATTTTGTTAGCGACAGAAAACGTATGATAAAAAAATTCATAACGCCAGAACTTTCCAATATATATAGCCTATAATAATCGCAAATGATGTAGCTCTTTATTAGTGAGAGATTTTAAAAATCCATTCAGTAGTTTTTGTGTGAAAGAGTAACAAAAATACATCCATACAAACTTTCACCTTTTTAATATTAATAGGATAGGATAGGATAGGATTAGGTTAGGATTCGTGTCTCGCAGCACAGATATTTAGATTTTTTTTTTATAATTATAACTCATCCATTTAAATTTCAATATACAATCGCATCATAATCTTGATTCATGTACAGAGTAACCAGCGTATTATTGAAGATGCATGACTTTAAAGTCCATTAACCCAGTTTGACTTGTCTTGAATTACGGCATTGTAGTAGTTAGTTAGCAGTATGTAGTTAAGCAGTTAATAATATATATTAACGGGTGACTGTTGTGTCTACCAGTACTGTTTATAGAGTGTACTTCGATTCAATGAAACTCGCTAAATATAAAGAAACACAAAGTGAACCAAAATGGCATTTGTTGAATTTAAAGGGCAAACTGAAAATGTTTGTTTTATCGACTGCACTAAGTATTTTGTATAGTCGTGAAAAAGTTTATAT
The DNA here is from genome assembly GCA_929108145.2 of Limnephilus rhombicus. Taxonomy (NCBI): domain Eukaryota; kingdom Metazoa; phylum Arthropoda; class Insecta; order Trichoptera; family Limnephilidae; genus Limnephilus; species Limnephilus rhombicus. The sequence goes on along the minus strand of OV815270.1, from coordinate 56,823,403 downwards.
TTTTAGAATAGAAATTCGAAAGAAAAACAGTCCATGTTTACTTTGCATTTGTATTATTGATGAAGTGGAAGGAAGATATTGAAATATAATAGATGTGCTATTTGCAGTTTTTACAATGTGGGACTACGCTTCCGGGTGTTGCCGATATTGTTTACTTATTACAAATAAACTAAATGAACAAACAATTAACGAATAAACCAAACGAACATTAAACTAAATGAACGAATTCTTTCCGTATTCAAACTATATTGTTAACCAATACTAATGCACTCCTTCAAAGAATCAACGAAATGAACAAATTCTTTTCGTATGCAAACTACCCTGATTAGGTCGTAGTCCGCCGACAGTTGCGCGGACATCATAGCATATCTCCTTTGTATTTGAATATCTTTGGGTGTACCTAATAATTATTCGTGGGTAATATACCTTTAACATTGCTTGAATAAAATAGTTAATAGATATCTAACAAGTCACTATATAGTTTTTGATTTTATTGTGTTCCTTTTCATGCTTTCTTTATGTTAGTCATTTTTTTATTCTTTTTTTATGATGTGTATTTAAAAAAAAATCTTTTCTATCTTCAATGTAGGTACTACGACTGTAAAAAAAAATTAATTAACACATGTTTGTAAATGTCACTTTGTGTCGTAAATTTTTATTCGTGGGTAATATACCTTTAACATTGCTTGAATAAAATAGTTAATAGATATCTAACAAGTCACTATATAGTTTTTGATTTTATTGTGTTCCTTTTCATGCTTTCTTTATGTTAGTCATTTTTTTATTCTTTTTTTATGATGTGTATTTAAAAAAAAATCTTTTCTATCTTCAATGTAGGTACTACGACTGTAAAAAAAAATTAATTAACACATGTTTGTAAATGTCACTTTGTGTCGTAAATTTTAAATAAATGACCAAATAAATAAAATAAATGATTAGTATTTTTTTACTTACATTTCGATCGTTGTAATCATCGACAGCATTGTGAAAGAACTGCCCCGCAATGAGCGCGGCGATATTGGCAGTGTAACTGGCGACGAAGATGACGGAGAATCCGCCCCACACGTTTATGAGGAACTTATTTGGCCAGCTCTTCGGCGCCTTGAAGGCCACCAAATGGCCGCACAGCAGTCCCCACATCACCCAGAGAGCACTCGACATGCTGAAGTTCTTGGATCTTTGTCGGCCCCAAGGGTTCAATCCGAATGGAGAGAGCCACTCGTAAATGGCAACCGCTATTGCAGTTACGTTTAACGACGTAAATATTGCTATCCACAGTTCGGGAGAAAAAGGCAACAGGAATGCGAGCAGCGGTATTTCTGACTTTTCTAGGGGAGCCGCGAGAAAGGAAACACCGCTGTAGAAATAAGGGGCACTATAATCTATGACTTCGGACCTGGCGCTCGATATGCTGAGGGAAGCGAACGACATGTGCGCAGCCCCGGACACCAGGTCGCCCACGATCCCGTTCCACTTCATGTCCTCTTCTGATGCCAGCTTCTGCTCCGAGGAAGCGGACAGTTCCTCGGCCGTAGCTTCTAAGTAGCCATTCCGAAACTCTTTCCGAAAATCCGGCTTCCCGCCGTGCGCGGGGGGCTCCTTGAAATTATACCTGACTTCTTTGTGTTTCACGTACTTTCTGGAAAACTTCCTAGTTCCAAATAAACCGTCACTCACTATATACAAATGGAAATCAAATTCTAATTCTTGAGCAATATTTTCCAACAGATCCATGGCGAGCCCGTAGCAGCAGTTAGTTCGGTATCTATATTTATTTATAAAAGGCAGAAATTTGTCACTGAAGGGACCGAATTGCGCTTGATATTTGAGATGAGGAAAGAAAGATCCCTGGATGCCGTCGTCTTCCGCTTCTTCCAATCGTTCTTGGGTTTCCATTTCGTTGAAAACCAAGGTGAGATTATCTTTGTCCGAAGTGAGGACACGGTGGCACGGGAGTCCCCGGAGACATTGCCCGTCCTCGTCTAATTCACTCTCCATAACAAAAGGCGGAGCGAGTGCCGTGACCACTCTAAAGACACTTCTGGCTTGAGCTGACAGTCCCGAGACCACGATGTCCCCGCCGGGCCACACGATGGTGTCCAGCTGCACGCTCCTTCCGGAGACGCGACCCACCGACCTCCACTTCAGCCTGTCCTGCTCGGGGGCCGGGCTGTCTTTAGTAGCTTCCTTCGATTTATCGGAATTAGGCACTAGGTTGAGTATCTCGAAGTTTGCCACTAAAGATTTGTCCAGTCTCTCGGTTCCATCTTGAGAATATTTCATACCAGCGAGGGAATCTTCAATGATGTAATTCAGCTCCCTGAAACAAGGAAAAAGCATTATATGAAATTAAATCGCTCCAAGAAACATTGGTTTCAAGTTAACAGCTTAGGTTAGGTAATAACGGCAACAGCGATAGGTTGCCTTTATTCTTACAGGAGAGAGATGATTTATTTTACCCGGTTAAAAGTAGACAAGGTAGTATGTAGTAAGTACCTACATTGTTTATAAATAAAAATAAATAACCCCAATCGACTTAATAAGTAAATACTTAACGTACAACCTTGCAAGTATACAGCGAGCATGTGCTATAAATAATTAAATGGTCATAACTCTCTTAAATTCACCTAAACAAGAGAGACTAGATTAAACTAACTGGTAACAAAGTTCAAAATACACGCTAATCTCCAATACAAGCGATTATCGGGCCAAGACAAAACATTGCTCTTAATTGGTAGTACTTATTAGAATATGATAAAAACGTCACTTTGTTTCCATATTTTTATTATGAGACGGGTTGACACAGGGTAGTGATCATATTTTAAAAATGAGCAAAAATTTAATTAAGAAACTGATTTATTAGTTTATGTAAAAGTAAACGGTGATTTTTAAGATTTCAAAACCAAAATTAACATTATTGACAGATCTTACCGATCCGAAACCGACTGCACAACTCATCAATGAACAACACCCGTTTCATTTTCCTACTAGGATCGTGTTCGGAAGGTATTAGAATCAGAATAGGAACATTAATTTGTATTCGATCTTGATATCATTAATTGCAAATTTAATCATATTTGTATTTGGATTGGTATTGTTATCTACATGACTGTAATTTTTACTTTTACCCGCCACCATTGACGGGCTTTAGATGAGTACCAACAAAGATGGATTACACCTATTGTCACAGCGGTTCCAGTTACCGGAGATCGGAGACTTTAAAACATAAAAACTTCAACAATTTTTTTTTTAATTTTTGATAAATTGAAACCAGTTTAACCCCCCCGGCTAATTTGTTCGTTTTTCGGAACAACTCGTATACTGAAAAATATAATCTAAACGTTATTGGAAAGAGAAAACAACACGCTTTATATTCAAATCTAAGAGTTACATAACTACAAAATAAGTAAAATGTACACTTTTGTAAAACCAAAGTTTCCGATAACAATTTGAAAAAAAAAATTATGAAACTTTGTTAATTTTTTACGAATTATTTTTACACGAAACGACAAAAAAGTGAGGTGATAATAATATTTGTGATTCATTTTTCTAATCTTTACATAGTATAAAATGAAGTCGCTCCCGCTGTATGTGCGCTTAGATCTTTTAAACTACAGATTTTTATGCGATTTTCACCAATAGATAGAGTCTTAAAGAGGAAGGTTTATATGTATAACACATGAAAATGATAGTCGGGAAAAGCCGAGAAATTCAAAGATTCAATTCAAACAGCGGGCAGCTGGCAAGCGGGCGGATTTGATATGTATGCAAATTAACAGGTGGCGTTGGTTATAAAGGTTGGGTAATGGCGTTGTGTTTCGTTAGCCACAGCAACGTGTGGCCAGGTCTGCTATTAAAATATATATGTGTTTTTGTTTCTTTAACAGTAATTTGAGTTAGAAAAAACATAAGGCGAGCCATTTTTAAAACTTTAAGTTTGCATTACAAAATTTCGTATTAAAAAATTACATGGTTATTTATAGTAAATAAATGAAAGCACATTCCATCACCTTTAGAAAACAGTTTTTGGTCTTCGGATACGTTCACAAATATTTCATTTATTTCTATTTTAATGAACACCTTAAATATTTTTACCTACCGACAAAATACGCCCGATTTTTGAAGGGTTACAAAATAACGGGTTTCTTAGAGAAATATTTCCGACGGTTCCAGTGCCAGTAACCAGCTTCAAGTAGCCGGTACAGGAATATGGAACATCTCTAAGCGCTAATAACTAATAAGAATAAGGAAGCTTGTTATAGTTAATGTGCAGCTATAAATCAGTAGAATGGAATAAATGTATCAGCATAACGCATTGTTCCCGAGGCGCCCGACCTAATTAATTAGGTTCCTTCCGACGCCCCGTCGCCTTCGCCTTCCAGACGCTAAAGCCCAGGGTGTTTGTGACCACTGAGTATTGTAAGAAATCGATTCACATTCACTAATAAGTATCCCGTCATGCTAATTTGTTCGTTTTTCGGAACAACTCATATAGGTCTCATAGAAATCGTTGTGTCTCCCTTACTATCATAGTGAGAAATATGATCTACAAGGTTTTTGGAAGATAAAACACCACGCGTTTTATGCAAATCTTAAAATTAACCAAAAAAGATGTAAAATGTATCTACACCTTTGTGAAACCAAATTTTCGGATCGCATTTGAAATTAATTATTTATACATTGAGCCACAAGAAAGTAAGGTGACGATTGACGATAACGTTTATAATACATTTGTCTTATAAAACGTGTGTTATAATTTTTTTTCATTATAACATAATTTTATTTAGAAAAATTTGCTCTGCAGCCCAAACGTAAAAAGAATGCTCTTCAACGCTTTTTGTACCTCGCTGAACACATCAGAACTGTGGGTTGACTAACTGTGGGTTGGGTTAAGTTTATGGCGCAGACTACGCCAATCGAAGAATATGATCATCACCGCCATGACTGCCTGGATGGAGTCCCCCCTGATGACCGTTTGGACACGGGAGACGATGAAATACCCTCCGTAAACAGCTGCATGAATTCATTTTAATGTTTATTATTTTTTCAGTTTCATTTCTCATGTTTTCCATGCTTATTCGCTTTTTTAATTTTATTTATGTGTTATTTACTTTTAACCTTAACCTATTATTTGTCTAAGTTCTTTTGTTATCTCAAAACATGGAATGTATTGTATAATAAATTATTATTATTATTATTAAAAAAAAAATTATGTTTGCATGCAAAAATTATATGTATAAAAAATTATGTGTTTATTTCGAATTATAAAATTTGAAAGCTTATTTTATCATCACCTTTCAAAAACAGTTTCTAGTTTACGGACACGTTCAGAAATATTCCTCTTATTTGGATTTTGTTGCAAAGCGGAAATATTTTGCCGCTTTGACAAACTATGTTTGAGGTCTCAGGGGTTAATTATCAAATTACCGGTGTTAATTATCAAATTACAGTGGTTGTGGGACGTGGCGAAGGAACCACACGCGATGGCATTTATCTCGGACACGTTCAGAAATATTTCTTTTATTTGGATTTTATTGCAAAGCGGAAATATTTTGCCGCTTTGACAAACTATTTTCGAGGCCTGAGGGGTTAATTATCAAATTACTGGTGTTAATTATCAAATTACAATGGTTGTGGGACGTGGCGAAGGAACCACTCGCGATGGCATTTATCTCGGACACGTTCATAAATATTCCTTTTATTTGGATTTTATTGCAAAGCGGAAATATTTTGCCGCTTTGACAAACTTTGTTCGAGGCCTGAGGGGTTAATTATCAAATTACCGGTGTTAATTATCAAATTACAGTGGTTGTTGGACGTGGCGAAGGAACCCCTCGCGATGGCATTTATCTCTGTAATGAACAACTAAAACACCTACATATATAATTATAATCGCGTCTGGCACACTATATAACGTCTTTGGTCTGGCAGCTAAATTATGGTCATATATTATTATTCAGACGACAGACTGAACTGACGCATGCTCGCGTTTTGGACAGCAGCACTTCTCGAGTGGCTTAAATTAAAAATCATTTTCTTTAGAGCTTGCGCAGATCTCTTTTTATGTATCACTAAATCAAACGATAAGCTCCGGCGTCACAATTTACGTAGCCTAACAATTGTCTGGGTCTGTTTAGGTAAATTCAACAACTTTAAATTTTACAACACATCCCTTCACAGATCACCACTTCTCACTACTACAAACATACTCACACATACACACACACCCTTACACATTACACACACCACCCGGTAATTACTAAATAGGTATACATACCATAAATAAGACATTACAAAGAAACATATCATAGGTATCCACCATGAAACATTACTTAATATTTGTAAATTAAAATAAAAAAAAAACCACTTATTTTATATTCTAAATGCTAATTTTTGCTTTTTTTTAAGAGTCCCAACTGCTCCTGTCTGAAGCTGTGAGACCATGGCATCACCGATTAGTGTATGTTGTGAGGTTGAAGATAAGTGGGAAGGAAAGATTAATAGGAAGGCGGGGGTTATTCAGATCTAGTCGCCAATAACGGCTAAAGCCAATTCATTATCTTTGTAATTGTAAACATTATAATTGTACATTGATCCTGTCGACAAACTACTTAATTGCTGCTTAACGGGATTGTACTTTGAAGAACAATAACAAAAAAAACAAGCACCGCAACGTTTCAATTATTCTGAATGGTGGTCTTACACCAGTGCGATACTGAGAGTATCTTCCGCCCTGAAACGTGTCGCAAATATATGTAAATTATATTATTTTAAATGATTAAATTGTGAAAACACATATCCACATATATGAATTGAACCCGAGACTTCCGGATAGCTAGTCGAGAGCCTTACCCCTTAAACATGGAGGCCATTCTCATTAAAAACATTAACGACTTACTATACTATCTGCAATTTACGAGACAATAAAACTAATTCTATATCAAAATTGCTGTTTTTCTCCCGAGCACGGACCATCCATTTGAACTTTCTACGGGCGGCAACAAGATTGCTTGATTAAAAACGTAATGAGCGGCTTCTGAATGCGACTTTTTAGCAACCTTTGAAACGCTGCAAGAGCGCGGGAGCGCACCAAATATGTTGTGTTATTGTAATGCACTAGTAATTGGATTTATGCGGTTCGCTTATGTCTTCATTATTATATAGCACACGCTCAGCGAAATACACTTCCATACGATGGGATTCAATTTAGCTGCAAGAAACAACGGTAAAGCATGTTTGCTCGGATGCCAAATGTTTTCCTCTAAAGCTCTATAATACATTTACTCGCCATCTCACAAGAAGTAATAACCAGACATAACTGGAACAAATTATTAAATCAAAATCAATACGTATCGAATCTTTTGTACTAAAAAAATGTTAATTGATTTAGAAGGATTGTTATTTTATGTAGTAATGTTACGTTCAATTTTTTTTTTAAATATGTTTATTTTTATTATAATAAGGTTAAACCGTTGCTCGTTGGCAGATTTGTTAAATTTTCGAACAAAATATTGTATTACACAACACAAATTTCAAACCAATCATCCATACAATAAAATAAATCAATAAGTTATCTAGAATAGCTACTTTTCAAAATTTTAATTTTAAATTCTTATATTTACGGTCTTTCAAACTATATACTTCATAATCTGAGGTTGAGATACGTTTTAAGATTTTCACGGCCAAAAGTATTTTCGTTATTTGTTTTTGGGGTGTTATGCCGTGTTGCGCTTCCTCCATCTTTAGCGATCTGCCGGATCTGCCCTGATGATGGACACTGCAACGCTGTCCGAAACGTTGGCTAAAGAAGGAGGTACCGCAACACGGCATAACACCCCAAAAACAAATAACGAAAATATATATTTCAGATTTTTTTCTTGCTTATATATTTCAGATTTTTTTTCATACTTATTTTGCTTAGACATAATTTTTATAATATCTATTATCATTACGCGTTTGAGCATTTTTACTACCAACTTGAATGTAGGTACATATACATACATTAAAGCAAATTTTGAATTAAATAAAATCGACAATGATTTATTAGTTAAAAATGCTGGTACGGAAAATAATCAATCTTTCTCATCGGAACCGCCCTGTACAGTTGCAATTTGAATTCTCAGCTGGTTAACGGGCCTTAAAACCCGAAATAATTGGTTCATACGGAAGGTACCTAGGTGAGTGTTTGCAATTATAATAGTTTCGTTCGATAGTCATCTCTTCTGGTATACGAAACATGAAATCGGCCAAATATATGAATATCAGAGTGGTTCATACAAACTGGAAATCAACGTAAGAAATATTATGTCCATAAAATAGTAGCGGGAATACTATTACTTACATACATAATTATTTGATTTAACTGGTGGAAACGCCGAAAAACTTTCAAAATAAAATGCAGTTTTGAACGAAATTTGAAAAATATTCTGTTTCCAGTTCATCATTGCGATGTGGTGTATTTTATTGTATTTAACAACGGTATAAGCTCTGCAACTTAAAACTCTCCGTTAAAGTTCATTCCTTAGTTCCTCCTTTGGCCGCCGGCAAAGTTATCCATGTCAAAGTACAAAGCATTTTTAACTCTTTGTTTCTATAATTTTATATGAACGTTATAGTAGATAGATATCAATTTAAAAAGGTTCCTACATTTAAATGGATACTTCTTCGCTGTAACATTCGGAATCGGGCGAAAAATGCACCCTTCAAGCTAACAGATGGCGACAATTATGAAATTTCTGCTTGTTTTGATTTATGCAAGAGAAAACATTGCCAAAATGAATGCTTTATTTTATTTTGTGAATTTCAGCAACAATACAAAAATGTTTTCCCATTATAATTTGAGGAACTCGATTTGCCACATTATATCCGAAAAGGGGTTCAACAAACAGGAGATTTTAGACTTTAAGCATTTTTTATAGGCTAATTAAAAAGAAATTCTCCATCTTAGTCTACTCGCAGTGTTTAAGGCTCTACAACCGAAAGAAGAAGATGGAGAGATACGAAATAACGAATGTTAGAGGAGAGCGCTAACATTTACAGGGACAAAATCCATGCGAAAATTGCGAAAATGTTTAATAAAACGCGACTCGTTTAAAATAGAGCAAAAATCTTGCGGGCATTGTCTTAAATAGCATTTACGGAAACACTGAGAATTTTTTCATGCATATAACTTGTAAAATAACTGAATCAAACGTGTTTATAATAATTTTTGGAGCATACTTTGCGATTTTTTTCTATCGAGATAGTTTTATATAATTTGCGTTTTGGCGCGGGCAATGTCTAGATATTATCTTCAAGAATAACATATATTTTTTAAAGAGCTTTAAAATTACCATGTTTAAGCGAAATATGTAATAAATCGGTACAAATCCGATTTGCGGGCCCTTAAAGCATCTATGAAATTTCTAAGCTATTACACAAAAAAAAAATATTTTGCAAAACTTTTCCGTCACCTTATTAATATTCGACTTGAATTTCGAATAGTAAATTTCGTTACTCTGATTGGACAGGGCTCCAACCTCACATTACCTTGTTCTGAGATACGAGGTGTCAAAGTTTGCAAAGACGATTTCTCATAATTTATTTACCGATTTCTGATTTTGAGGTTGAATCTTGTGTAAAGTATTTCGGTTTAGTAAAATATTTAAATAGGACGTACACTTACCATTTTAGAACGTAGATACCTAAACGATCAGATAGAACCATAGGCGACCAGCTAGGGCATAATTATTTATTGTTCTTACGTTCTAGACTCTAGACAATTCCGTAATGCCATTCTAGGATAGGGAACGAACTAACTTAGAATTTTCCATATATGAAAGGAAAATACTTGGTTTTAAGTCACTTTATTGATTTATTTTCATTATCTACCGTTTTCGGTAGCTCCGTACCATCGGACGGTTATAGAAATAATGCTATCAAATACAGAAGTACACTCATATATATATAATTGATTTCGAAGGATTGTTATTATCTAGTAAAGTTATGTTCATTTTTTTTTTAAATATTTTTATTTTTATTATAATAAGGTTAAACCGTTGCTCGTTGGCAGATTTGTTAAATTTTCGAACAAAATACCTACATATTATTATACAAAAAAAAAACAATTGTGCTTTAGACCAAACAACTGAAGTAAAACTTTTGCTCCATCTATAAAAATGATAGGAAAAGAGAAAGAAAATGTGCTCTCTTGCTCCTACAATGTGATACAGATAATAGGCTTGCACTGTGTAACGTAACTGGCTATGAGAGAAAGAGAAAATGTGTGCTCGCACCTCTCTATCTTGCCCCTATTCGTAACGCTCTCATCACGCATTCGCCAGCTTACTCCCCAAGTCAAGCGTGCGTAAAGAAGTTTTACTTCAAAAATAAAGATGTGTACAAAAAGTCTTTATTTGTCTAGTATTTGACAGCATTATTTTTATAACGGTCCCGATGATGGTACGGAGGTACCGAAACCGGTGGACAGTGAAAATAAATCAATAAAGTATTTTCTTTTCATTTATTTAAAATGTCAAGTCACAATGTGTTTGCTTCTTTTAAAAAACAAATAAATATATATTTTCCTATAAAATATCAGAAATTGTTAAATAAGTTAGAGAAATCGTCTTTGCTAACTTTGAGACCTCAGAACATGGTAGGGCGAAGTTAGGACTCTATCGAACTGTATTGACAACTACACACTGCGCCTCGTAAAAATAATCAACCATGATGATGTAAGAAACTTGTAAAATAAAGGGAAGCTATAAAAACTTGATGTAAGTACTTCGTCGTACAGGTATCTACGGAAACACAATACAGATGGCTCTGAAAATTATGTTGGTTATAGAAATGAACAAAAGAAGTGATTCCGCATTCGAAGGTCATTTACGAATAAAAATGTCATTAATAACTTTATCCTACTCAGGTGAAGATTCATAATATGCAAAAATACAAGTGTGCAGTTCACACGCGGTAGACGTGAAACCTTTGGAAAACTAAAGTAGACAAGAGTGGTGAGAATACGAAGCACCGCACAAAGAGGCGACCGATTATTCTCATTCTCTCGCACGTTTACATTGTAGCTTTTTTGTTTCATAGAGTTTCAAATCACAACGGTGCTAAAGTAGTTTTCACTTCAAAAATATATGTTCAGTTAACCGTAGTAAACAGTAAGCTTGTTTTCAAAAACAACTAGTATGGGTTAACTTGAGGCAATAAAAAAAGAATTTGAGTGTCTGGCAACCATTTCCATAATAAAAAGATACAGCGATACGAGCAGCGCCCTCCGCTCTGTGTATGAGTACCATAAATCGCCCGGTTAAAATAAATGGGCAACGATAAATTTCTAAAAGAATGCCGCGTATTTTGCTTCTTTTAACTGAACACATAAACGTTCTCTACTATCCCCAGCACCTTCGACAATTCTGATTTTCATGTTTGTATGGATTTTCTGTGAATTCGTTGCCATTTCCATTAGTTCAAGTGAAATTGATTTAGTTGGTTTCTTTACTCCGCTTACTGCTAAATATTGTAAAATAAATATTATTAAAATGAGGATAACACTTCGTTTCGACTTAATTTCGTTTTCAATTTAAATTTTTTTTATTTAGTGCAAGTTATTAATAATTTATTCATTATTTATAAAATGTTTTGACTGCCCAACTATGGGGATTCCCGTTTTAGAACAGTCAAATTAGGATGAGTATGAACATATGGAACATGTTTTGTACAAGCAAAAAGAAAATGAAGGAAATAAAAAGAGGAGAAAGAATTTTAAAAAAGTTAAAACCTTGTAACTGTTGTTTGTTTAACACAGTTCGAAAATTCTATAATTCTTGGTTGCTAAGAAAGCAGCCATAGGAACAGACCATGGATTTATTCGCTGCATTTGTAAGAAATGGTGTTTAATAAAAAGATGTCTTTGTAACTCAAAATGCCACAATACTTTGTAAGAAAATACCTACTTACTTGTTATTACATGACAAACTAACTAACTAACTAACCATCACGCCGTTTCACCACCAAACAACTCGGTCTTGGCACACACTCTTTGCCTCAATCACATTCATACATCATCCCATATATTCTCTTCTATTATATTATTCTGACTTTTAACATGGCCCGACTCAAGTATCTGATTCACTTTAAAGCGCCATGTCTTCCTCGGGCGTCCCCGACTTCTTCTACCATTCGTTTATTAATTACTTCTTCATTTCATTTTTTATTTGTTTTTATTAACCTGTTTTTAATTAACAGTTATTAAATATATTATTTTTAACTTTATTAGTAAAACCACAAATTGTAATATTTAATTAAATGAAGACAATATAAGCGAAACTCAATCGAAAATCTGGAAAAAAGATATTGACACCCCTGGGACTCGAACCCAGGACCTCTTACTTTCCGTGCAAACTGCGCCACGGCGTCGATATCAAATTCGGTCATTTTTAAATGTACCATACTTCGACTAAGAACCACCCACATTATCTTCGAGTTTCGCTTATATTGTCTTCATTTAATTAAAAGTTATTAAATATTTTAATAAACAGTAGTATATGTATTTTTAATCCCCAACAAGTTTCCCTAATACTAGTTTTAACTAAGGTTTAATGTTAGAACTAGTTTTATGCAAAATTTAAATATTTAAAGTAGTAAATTCTAGTTATAACCAGGAAATTTCAGTTTTAACAAAGGCAGTTAGTAAAAACTAGTTTTACCTATAGAAAACGCGTTATAACTAAAAACTAGTTTTAACTGTAATATATATACTTAATAACAGAGGATTAAAACATATAGGTAACTGGTGTTTGAATTGCATATTATAGTCATACATAAATATTTTTGAATAGAATAAGAAAAAAAAGAGAAAAGGAAGAATAAAATAAAATAGCAAATTAAAACATGGAGATAGCCGTTATTTTTTGCATAATTATTAAAATAATAATAATAAAGAAGGCATATGTATACAGGTATATACGTGAAACAACGATTTACCCGGGGAGATGGCAAAACATGCACCAAATAGGTGCTTAGGTTCTCAGTATGGGTTATTTTAATAATCGGAACGCATTAAGATTAAGGCTATCCACTAGTTCAGGAAAAAATCGAAATCGGAATTCACGCCCTTTATGGGAGGAGTTTAAATATACTTGTGAAAAAGCTTTTGGAAAGGTTGGAAAAGGTATTTGAGAGTTTTGTTTTACTTTTTGTTTTTTTTTTTGTTGATTTCGTAAAGGCCTGTAAAAAATATTAATTCCTGTTTTACGCGTTGTTTATTGTAATAAAACGGAAATTTAAAATTGATTTCACGAAATCAAGCTACGCGATGTGACGCGTCCATCTCCGGCTCAGTTCGGGGCGTAACTGAGGTTTGGCGACTGTGGCTTGAACTCAGGGTTGCCAACCGTAAAAAAAATTCCCTCGTCCGGATGCAGCTAAAAATCTCGTACTTTGACTTTAAAACCTCGTACATTTATTACAACTACTGGATTTAGGACTTTTTACTCAATGAAATAAACTATTGCAAGTTTCCTACTAAATAAAACATCCCTTTGTGTTGTATTTAAAAAATCTTTATTATTACTCAAGTTAAATCACAAAAAATTAAATGTAAATCAAGGTAACATAATTTACATCTCCTCTCCAAATATTATGCCAGGAACATCCTCACTGTCATCGTTTTTCTGCCGTATATTTTGTCTGTTGTCATGCGACTATACATTTCTTTTGTGGGTTCCAAATTGACGCAGTTTCCAGTATGAGTTGAACCTTTTCCGCTTTCTGCAGCAAGAAGTATGCCGTTCACTGTTTACACAGTTAGACGGTTTCTTATATCTGTTTTAATTAAATTTACCTTACTAAAAACCCGCTCGCAGTCAGCATTTGCATGGGGGTGGGGATAATGCAGAAAGGGCAAAATGAGCTAGCTTGGAAGAGTCTTCGATTTTGAGTAATTACAAGTGCCATCCATCAGACCTACGAGTTTACTATTATATAATACTGATGCAAAATGTTCGTATAGCCATAGGTATTATCAAAATCTCGTACATAATTGTACGAGGTTGATAGTGTCCTTGTACCTCGTACGGAAGGCCACGAATCTCGTATTTGTACGAGGAACCTCGTACGTTTGGCAACCCTGCTTGAACTGTAGTTCTTCGGTGGACGACATAGGGTTCACTTTGAAAAACCGAATTCGTCGACTAGCGGCCGTATTGTAAAATAACAACGGGAAAATGCATATTTTATTTTATTTTGGGAAGATTGGGTGTAAATATTAACTTTTTTTGCGATCATTATAAAATATACTGAATTTGCCACATTATACAATAAAATCATAACCGAAAAGGGGTTTATAAATAGGAGAGTTTGGACTTGAAAGTGTGGTTTTTAGACCTTATACTTTATTTTTTTATAGGCTTATTAAAAGACTTATAAAAAAATGACCGATATTTTTAAGGGTCAAGGTATATCCTACACCCAGTATTTAATTGAAGCATCTACAATACTTCTAAGCGATCAAATTTTCAAAACAAAAACATATGATTTTGTATGATTTTGCATTATAATAAATATGGCTTCATCTTAAAGCGGAACTTTTTGGCGAATTTCACTTCGTACTGGTTAATTTAATATGGCAATAAAAGATATATTGAAAAAAAATTTTGAATACTGATTGAAAAAAAATGGAAAAAGTACTTTTTTTTGTTTATTTTTTCTTCTTGGATTTTTCGACTTCCATGCTAGGCACATGCCCGTATTGAGGTGGTCGAGATTATGCATCATACATTATGCATTTTACATCTCCCCCGACGTAAATGGTTATTTCTAGAAGTAATGCAGTTAAGACGAAGTGTTGTTTAATAACAGAGCGTGCAATTCATACGCGGTAGAAGTATAACCTACAGAATACTAAAGTAGACAAGGGTGGGAAGGCTACAAAACACTTCAAAAGAGGAGACCGATAGTCTACGAAAGTATCGCACAAAAAGAAGACCTTTTGTCATTCTTTGCTTATTCTCGCGCAGGCTATAGATGTATGTGTTCGTCTCTTTTTAGTGTCGGTATATTTCGTTTTATAGAGTTTCAAATCACAACTGCGCTAAAGAAGTTTTCACTAGAATAATAATTTGTGCGCAACAAGACCTGCGCCACTAGAAGCTATAAAAGATGTGGCTTGGCGTATTTCGGCGTTTGGCTTACCGTACATTACCAATGGGAATATATGGCGTATATTATTTTATCATCGCTTTAAGAAGTAAGCGGAGTAAGAAAACTTTACTTAAATAATCATGAACATAGCAAACAAACCGTAAAACTTTTCATTGGAAGTCAATATTCAATTTTTTATAAGAAAAACTCTCTTTTATAACTTTTGAAGGTTGTTCCCATCAACGTAATATATCCATGAAGAAGAACAATAATAATCTAAATGAAAATATGAAAGAGAACAAGATACAGAAAAAAGAAAAAAGACAATGGTCGTAACTGGGACTCGAACCCAGACCTCTCGTCTTACCGGGACGTGCGCGTTAATCAATTTCGCTATTGCTTTTTTTTTTACAGTGAATACCGCACAAGAATCTCAACTGCTCCCGTCTGGAGCCAGTGAGACTATGGCATCCCCAATTGGGGTATGTTGTGAGGCTGAAGGTCGTGGGGAGGGGAAGGAGGTGGGGAAGAGGAAGGTTGGGAAGTACCTGGCTATTCAGATCTGGTCACCAAACACGGCTAAAGCCATTTTCAAGCAACGTTTCAATTCTGAATGGTGGTCTTACACCAGGGCGATTGATCATGCACGGGGCATGGGGGTGAGGGTAACCTTGCGGCTACTCTTGCTAAGTCGCTTATGGATTTCGATAAGTTATGCCCAACCACCAAACAAGAAAGGTATATCACAATTAAGTGGTACTCACGTCTGTTGTCTTCTGGCTTGGTGACAGTCATAGATGTCCATAAGCGTTCGAGATTGTTCTATTTGATTGGTAGAACTTCGGTAAAGTTTGAGTCACGAGTTCACACAAAGTATACGAAATAAGACGGTAGGATTTACACTTTATGTGACGATATGATGAATAACACTTCGGCGTGGTGCGAAATGTCACGATACGGTCGGTGGTTAGCAACGGACTGACGATAAAGCGCTTGACACTTGTTTTCCGTGTAGGTAGGCACCCTTATTGTGCGGAAATCCAAAATCAGGGTTCCTCCGATCCCGTATGATAATCGGAGCACAAAACGAATGAAATCCATCAGCGTTATGAAACATTCCGCCCACCAAAATACAGCTAATTGTATTTTAAAGAAAAGTTGAACGTTAAGCGAAACGCAGAATGCCATGAAACGTGACGTAGATGAAAAGAAGACGAAGCAAACGAAGTCATTTTAAACGATAACGAGATATAGACAAGCTAGACGATAAGAAACTAAATGATACGATTAACATAGACGTAAAAAAGAATAAAACGAACCGCGAAACGATGATGATTAGTCACATTGCCTAGGCAATGGATACGATTTGGTGAATGGTCTTGTAAGAGAAGATCCATTCAAAGTACGAAACGTAGCGATAAGCACAAGATTTTTAATTATGATTCTAATCACCTCATCCGTAGAGAGTGATGTCCAATGTTTGGTTAAAGATAGAATACGAATTTCGAAATGATTAAGTAGAAAATCCGAACGACGAGAGGCTTTGTTATGAAAGTTGTGTACGAATAGATAACAAGAACCCATAAGGCGTTGGAGTTTCCGAAAACGATATATATTTTTTAATAAAAGTCCAGCAGAATATCATCATGTTGGACTAATGACGATTGAACTCGTTCCTCAGAGTGGAGTTCAGTTTTGTTAACATGGCCATCTAAAATGGACCAAGAGTCGTTTGGCTGGACAAACCCGGAGGGCTCCGCCCACCATAACACGTTACGGTTTAGATCGGCCGGAGAATGACCACGTGAAGCGGTATCCGATGAATTATCAACCGATGATGCTTGACGCCGATGGTTAGATGCGATAACTGTCAAAAGCGATAATTGGTCGGTGTAACGATTCCCGTGACGAGTATCATCGGGTGAAGCATCCGGTGGCCTCCACTTCCATCCCAATACTCTGAGAGTAAAAGAATGATCAACATTTTTTAAGATTACATCAGTGAGATAGTAGTCCGACGGTAGAAAGGCGCGAAGTTTCGGTTTGCTACAATCCCACTTCTGCAGTTCAAGTTGACCTCGTTTGGTATGTTCGATGACTTCGGATTGCGTTAGTTGAACTTGTTCCAGACTGGAACAGCCAATGACGATAGAATCGATATTTGAGTCCGAAGTGATCGCGTGGCGTGTGAGTGATAATCCGTAACCTTTCTTTTCTGTCAACGATCTGACAATACGATAGGACAGAATAAAGGCAGAGATATCAGAAGTCACAGGGTGTAATGGGTAATCCGGGGTAGATTCCGATAATTGATGACGCCAAAATATTCTTTGGAACGCGTGATTTGGCTCATGAAGAAATATTTGGCGATACATTTGCCGCACCTCAGCAATGAACACCACAGACGGTGAACGAAAGTTTTGCAGAAGTTCAGCAATGTTCGTTTGGAGCTTGGGAACGATAAGGAAGGCGTCATTTGACGATGATTCATTCACCTCCGTCACCGAGGCATCGAAGACCATTCGCAATATAGTGGTAACGGTGCCCGGACGAAGAATGCAATGACGAAGTATGTGATGCATTTCCTTGAATAAATCTTTTCCAGGAACGCGTGTCATGTGACCACTGTGCAAGTAGTCAGTCATGAAAGCGAAGTACGGTTCACGTAAACTGAGCTTTAATGTCTGTTTATGTTCGAGTGAAAGGATGATGCGCGAAGAGGCTTCACGCGAACCTGGGGAAGCGATATCCTTATCCTTTTCACTAAAAGGTAAGGCTACGATGAATTGTCCCGAAGGGTCACGTAAGTGATGAGTGTGATGGACCTGCTCATCACGTTGTTCTTCAGGGGTGAGATGTGAAGACTGAGGGAATGTGTCCAACTCCCTCAGTTTCTTGACCTTTTCAGGAAGACGGTACTGGTTGGTTTCGATAAATTGACTAGAAAAGTCACGTGAGCGATAAATGCGATACACTTGGTCACTACGTTGTTTAGTGGGCTGTGAAGACTGAGGAAATATGTCCAACTCCCTCAGTCTCTTGACTTCTTCTGGAAGACGAGACTGGTTGGTTTCGATGAAGGAGTTTGTTTGACGATCGGTAGCAAAACCAACCGAATCCAGAGGAAGCCAACCGAATGGTGAATGGATAGCTGAAGGCTGGTGAAGATCACCCGTTAATTGGGGTCTCGGTAAAGATGGCAAGATCTCAACATCTCGAAGTAGGTCAGTCGCTCCTGTGTCAGTTGTCAGTTTGTGACAGTCAGAGTCGGCATGAAGTATGTCTTGGAACAGATGATAAGATAACTGGTCGAATTGAATCGTTGGCGATGGAAGTAACTTCGTGTTGAAGGTAGTTTGTCCCTTAACATCGACATCGAAATTAGTGACGCCTGACGCGGTTATAGAAGATTGGCCTAAGCCACGGATTTTCTGAGAGCTGACTGGACGCTCGGCAGTGCGATTAGATATGAAGTGTGCTTGACTGTCTGAATCGGTCAACCCACGAAATGTTTGAAAACTGCCGGAGGGATCACGATTGCTAATATGAGCAGTAGGCAAACGTACGATCGAGCTGTCACCGAAGTTAGCGAGGAAAAGAATTGGAGGATCTGAAATAGAAGCTCCTTGAATGTTTCATAACGCTGATGGATTTCATTCGTTTTGTGCTCCGATTATCATACGGGATCGGAGGAACCCTGATTTTGGATTTCCGCACAATAAGGGTGCCTACCTACACGGAAAACAAGTGTCAAGCGCTTTATCGTCAGTCCGTTGCTAACCACCGACCGTATCGTGACATTTCGCACCACGCCGAAGTGTTATTCATCATATCGTCACATAAAGTGTAAATCCTACCGTCTTATTTCGTATACTTTGTGTGAACTCGTGACTCAAACTTTACCGAAGTTCTACCAATCAAATAGAACAATCTCGAACGCTTATGGACATCTATGACTGTCACCAAGCCAGAAGACAACAGACGTGAGTACCACTTAATTGTGATATACCTTTCTTGTTTGGTGGTTGGGCATAACTTATCGAAATCCATAAGCGACTTAGCAAGAGTAGCCGCAAGGTTACCCTCACCCCCATGCCCCGTGCATGATCATTTTTGGTGCCGAAACCAGGGAACCTTTAGATAAATTCTCATAATAAATTCTTTCTTTGGCAAAACGAAAGAATGCTATGAAATATTACGTGAATTGAAATGTCATTTCAAAGAACGAATTCAAACAGTGAATCGTAGAATTAGTTTACACAGTTCTTAATTATTAACGACCTAACGGGTATTTAAATTATATCGAATTCTACTTTTTAATTCATAAAGTTTTCCTGATTATTTCGTTAGTACATTTGTTTATTAAAAAAAAATGGCTAGTACTTTACAAGGCTTGTGTAGAAGACGGAACGTAGCCATAAGCAGATTGAACAAGGTGTATGAGGTCGGTCAAAGCGTTTTGCAAGATGAAACCAATTACCCATTATTTTTAGCGTATTATACGAAGTTGCAAAAGATTGTTAATGATTTTGAAACCGTTCACGCTGATATCTTAGCTTTAGATGAGGCAAACAAGGACATTGAAGATCAAGTTCGCGTAGCTTTTAATAATTTTTATTTCAAAATCGTCGTAATTCACAAGGAATTAACGAATCAATCTTTCGAATCGGACCCCGCGAATATTATCTTACCAAACCAAAACATTTCAACATTTCATGATCAAGCTATCATAACAAAAACGTCATCGCTTATTTGTGACACGATGAAGGCAAAACCTGAAATCAAAGGGTCCTTGACTGCGTTCACTTCAAAGTGCGCGTTTTGCAAGGGTATTCACCATATCGCTAAGTGCAAATCATTTGCACTCAAATCGGTTCAGGAACGTGCTCAATTCGCAAAGGCACACCGTTGGTGTCTGAATTGTCTCACGCCTTCTCATTCTCTCACGAATTGCAAATCTGTGTTTGATTGTCAGAAATGTCATCGTAAGCACCACACTCTTCTTCATAGGGAAGACAACATTTCTGCTGAAGAGGAGTACCAACGACCCACCACATTTGCCATTCAAGGAGCTTCTATTTCAGATCCTCCAATTCTTTTCCTCGCTAACTTCGGTGACAGCTCGATCGTACGTTTGCCTACTGCTCATATTAGCAATCGTGATCCCTCCGGCAGTTTTCAAACATTTCGTGGGTTGACCGATTCAGACAGTCAAGCACACTTCATATCTAATCGCACTGCCGAGCGTCCAGTCAGCTCTCAGAAAATCCGTGGCTTAGGCCAATCTTCTATAACCGCGTCAGGCGTCACTAATTTCGATGTCGATGTTAAGGGACAAACTACCTTCAACACGAAGTTACTTCCATCGCCAACGATTCAATTCGACCAGTTATCTTATCATCTGTTCCAAGACATACTTCATGCCGACTCTGACTGTCACAAACTGACAACTGACACAGGAGCGACTGACCTACTTCGAGATGTTGAGATCTTGCCATCTTTACCGAGACCCCAATTAACGGGTGATCTTCACCAGCCTTCAGCTATCCATTCACCATTCGGTTGGCTTCCTCTGGATTCGGTTGGTTTTGCTACCGATCGTCAAACAAACTCCTTCATCGAAACCAACCAGTCTCGTCTTCCAGAAGAAGTCAAGAGACTGAGGGAGTTGGACATATTTCCTCAGTCTTCACAGCCCACTAAACAACGTAGTGACCAAGTGTATCGCATTTATCGCTCACGTGACTTTTCTAGTCAATTTATCGAAACCAACCAGTACCGTCTTCCTGAAAAGGTCAAGAAACTGAGGGAGTTGGACACATTCCCTCAGTCTTCACATCTCACCCCTGAAGAACAACGTGATGAGCAGGTCCATCACACTCATCACTTACGTGACCCTTCGGGACAATTCATCGTAGCCTTACCTTTTAGTGAAAAGGATAAGGATATCGCTTCCCCAGGTTCGCGTGAAGCCTCTTCGCGCATCATCCTTTCACTCGAACATAAACAGACATTAAAGCTCAGTTTACGTGAACCGTACTTCGCTTTCATGACTGACTACTTGCACAGTGGTCACATGACACGCGTTCCTGGAAAAGATTTATTCAAGGAAATGCATCACATACTTCGTCATTGCATTCTTCGTCCGGGCACCGTTACCACTATATTGCGAATGGTCTTCGATGCCTCGGTGACGGAGGTGAATGAATCATCGTCAAATGACGCCTTCCTTATCGTTCCCAAGCTCCAAACGAACTTTGCAGAAATAAATATGGCTTCATCTTAAAGCGGAACTTTTTGGCGAATTTCACTTCGTACTGGTTAATTTAATATGGCAATAAAAGATATATTGAAAAAAAATTTTGAATACTGATTGAAAAAAAATGGAAAAAGTACTTTTTTTTGTTTATTTTTTCTTCTTGGATTTTTCGACTTCCATGCTAGGCACATGCCCGTATTGAGGTGGTCGAGATTATGCATCATACATTATGCATTTTACATCTCCCCCGACGTAAATGGTTATTTCTAGAAGTAATGCAGTTAAGACGAAGTGTTGTTTAATAACAGAGCGTGCAATTCATACGCGGTAGAAGTATAACCTACAGAATACTAAAGTAGACAAGGGTGGGAAGGCTACAAAACACTTCAAAAGAGGAGACCGATAGTCTACGAAAGTATCGCACAAAAAGAAGACCTTTTGTCATTCTTTGCTTATTCTCGCGCAGGCTATAGATGTATGTGTTCGTCTCTTTTTAGTGTCGGTATATTTCGTTTTATAGAGTTTCAAATCACAACTGCGCTAAAGAAGTTTTCACTAGAATAATAATTTGTGCGCAACAAGACCTGCGCCACTAGAAGCTATAAAAGATGTGGCTTGGCGTATTTCGGCGTTTGGCTTACCGTACATTACCAATGGGAATATATGGCGTATATTATTTTATCATCGCTTTAAGAAGTAAGCGGAGTAAGAAAACTTTACTTAAATAATCATGAACATAGCAAACAAACCGTAAAACTTTTCATTGGAAGTCAATATTCAATTTTTTATAAGAAAAACTCTCTTTTATAACTTTTGAAGGTTGTTCCCATCAACGTAATATATCCATGAAGAAGAACAATAATAATCTAAATGAAAATATGAAAGAGAACAAGATACAGAAAAAAGAAAAAAGACAATGGTCGTAACTGGGACTCGAACCCAGACCTCTCGTCTTACCGGGACGTGCGCGTTAATCAATTTCGCTATTGCTTTTTTTTTACAGTGAATACCGCACAAGAATCTCAACTGCTCCCGTCTGGAGCCAGTGAGACTATGCAATCCCCAATTGGGGTATGTTGTGAGGCTGAAGGTAGTGGGGAGGGGAAGAAGGTGGAGAAGAGGAAGGTTGGGAAGTACCTGGCTATTCAGATCTGGTCACCAAACACGGCTAAAGCCATTTTCAAGCAACGTTTCAATTCTGAATGGTGGTCTTACACCAGGGCGATACTAATAGTATCTTCCACTCTGGAACATGCCGCAAATATACTATATATTATTTTAAAATGAATTGAATTATTTTGAATGAATGAATTAATTGTGAAATAACACAAATTAATCAAATAAAATTTATTTGCGCATGCCGGGTTCAAACCCGCGACCTTCTGTCAAGCCTTCATAATATAGTCAAACTCATATTTTAAATTTTTGAATAAACAATATTATCTTCAACTAATTACTTTTTCATATTTGTTGCCAGAATGGTGGTTTAATGATAGTTGATACTGCGATAGTTGACCCCGGCATATTTATATACAATATGCAGCTGGTTTAGGGAAAATACGTTTTATTTATTTATTTATTACACGCCCTGATGGGCTTTCACTTTATAGTTTATAAGTTGAGTAACAAACAATGAAGAAAATATAATACAATGAGAAAAGAAAATACACAATACAATGTAATAAAAACAAAACAAATAATAAAATAAAAATACATATTATGTAACAATGATAAGAAGTCTCATATTCAATATAAATAAAAATTTAAATCTATTTGTGCCTAGAAGAATAAAAGTGATAGAATATTCAACATTTATACTGATTATTTTTAAGATGAAACATAGATTAGAATAACGGAGAATTTTGATAAGCTTTTTGATAGTCTTGGTGTTATTGAAGTGCAAGGGTAATAAATGTCGACATGATTTTTGGGGAACATGGATATTGATAAATTAAAGTAATTCAGGACAGTCAATTTTGTAATGCAGTATTTTATGTTTAAGTATTAAATCTGTGCTTATTCTTCTTTCTGAAAGTTACAATAGAGACGTTTTATCCAGGAGGTAATTGTAATCAATGTTTGGTATAAGAATATGCAATTTATAGTTTATAAACCTTTACCTCCTTACACAAAACATAACTAAGTATCCACGAAAAGGTGTGCAGAGAGGATGTATCGCCGAATAACAAAAGTAATTTTTTTTTCATTCATATACATCAAGTATAAATCTACTTTTCTTTGTACTGTATATAGTAGCCTATAAGTACAAAAAATCGACACTGAATAAGTTCGTTTGCTATCCGTACTAAATCCTGATTAAAGATATTTTTGAAGTCGATTAAAGGTTTGTAATTTTGTAAATAATGCACACAAAATTAAAATTTTATAATTATTGTTAGGGAGCCAACTGTTGGGGGATCAATTGTCGGGTCACCCTGAATGTTATACGAATCAACGAATTTGACAGAGTTTGCTTAGGTTACGATGAGATCCTTAGAGTAAAGAATTTGCGGTAAAAAACTTTTAAATCAACAAATTTGCCGAAGTGATATTTCTCTTTTATTCTATTAAAGCTACTAACGACCTGATTATTTTTGTTGCAGTAGATCCGGCTTCACCTATCCTTCCCACCTCTTCCAAATATAAACCAATTAAATTGAACCATATACTATTCTCCCCACATCCCAATTTCCTCTAAAACATTTTAACTCATGTTCCACCGCCTTCGGAAATAGTTTGTCACAAACCGTCTGTAAACACCACTCCGCCAAAGACAAATTTCAAAATTTATTCATTATCGTTTTTTAGCTGGTTCCCGGCATTCGTGGCTATGCCAATTAATAAAGAAATTGTTTCTCCCTGCGTGTCTTTTTCCATTCGTCCCGTTCCCCTTCCGCCTACCCTTCCTCTGGTGCGTCCCCTTCCCCTCTCGCGCTACCACTCCGACTCCTCCACCTTCCCTCCCTACACTCCATTCCCCCCCTTCCCCCATCCCTCAAACCCTCCTACCGATTTCCCCTCCCCCTCCCGCATTCCTTACATTCAGTCCCGGTACATTCCAGCTAATGCAATTTTTAATACAAATTTCATAACGCCAGAGTTCACCAGTAGTTTTATACAAACCGTGTCCTGATAATAACCATCACAGACAAAATAAATTATCCAATTTGGTGCAGACGTTCGGAAGTTATGCGCGTACATACATTTCGGCGATTCATTTTTATTTATATAGATTATATAGATAGATAGATAGATTATAGATTTTATTGAAACAGCTCTAGGCCATATTTGTAAAATTAGTGAAATTTAACAGTCGGCTATATCTGACAGCGCACATAAAAGTTAACAACTTGTTTGTTCCACACAAATGTAATCGAGCGAGGCATCACGTGATGTTTTGCTCATCATCCCCAAATAAAATTACACCCACATACAGGGTGATGAAACTGTACAATAAAGCTGCCTGCATTTACCTTAGATATCTATTCTTAGATTGCACATTTGAACGGTAGACTATCGCTAGGCGAACTTTCCGGGGTAAGCGTAATCTAACTAAAAACCTCTTTCGTATTTAAAATGTACGTGTACATGTATTTATTTTTTTATCTTTACATAAGTGTAAGTGCCTACAATGTAGGAAACCTGTTTCACTTCTCTATTACTTTTTAAATATTTGTTTTACCGTTTCTTTAACCCCTAGGGTCCTGCGAACTTTAATAATAATTTATGGTAGAAGAATACACACATTCCAAAACTAGGTTTTAAACATTTTAATGGAATTTCATTACTGTCGATGAAATTTCAAAAGTAAAATGGCTGGTAGAGTAGATGCATGTCAATTATTTAATCATCATCATCATTACATAGTATAAAATGAAGTCACTCAAAACGTATGTGCGCGTTAATCTTTTAAACTACGCAACGGATTTTCATACGGTTTTCACCAATAGATAGAGTGATTGAAGAGGAATGTTTATATGTAAAAAACATGTAAATATATTAGAGAAAAGCCGAGAAATTCAAAGAAAACATATTTTTGGGTGATTTAAAACGGCTGGCGGGCCGTGCTATAGTCACTTTTGAAATTCGTTCTACGGAAGAAATTGGAAAATAGATGTCCTAGAGTAAGTAGGTATTTGATTTGAATTATTTTATTTGATGAAGTCGCTCAAAATGTATGTGCGCATAGATCTTTTAAACTACGCAACGGATACTCATGCGGTTTTCACCAATAGATAGAGTGATTCAAGAGGAAGGTTTATATGTATAAAAACATGCTTATTATATTAGAGAAAAGTCGAGAAATTCAAATATTCAATTCAGGCAGCGGGCAGTGGGCAGCTGGCAAGCGGGTGGTGTGGATTTTATAAAGGTTGGGTAATGGCGTTGTGTTTCGTTAGCCACAGCAACGTGTGGCCGGGTCTGCTAGTATATAATAATTTGCCTTGAGATCTGACAAAATATTGCCCGTCTAATAGAGGTTAACCTTACTAAGCGTATATTTCTCTTGAACACTTATAACACAAATATATATATATATATATATATATATATATATATATATATATATATATATATATATATATATATATATATGTTATTTTTTAAGGTAAATATCTCTACACACTTGCCACGCCAAAACCGTAATTATATGAAATTCCTCCAATGAAAAAAATTGCAATGAATGCTCTGAAAATTATTAAAAACCAGTTTTTTCTTATTTAAATTGTTAAAATACTAGTTATTTTATAATATATATATATATATGAAAAAATTCATAGTGTTTCTAACGAGATTTTTGCTCTATTTAAACGAGTCGTGTTTCATTAAACATTTTCATAATTTTCGCTTAAATATTATCGTTTTTAGTATAAACGCGCTCCCTCTAACATTAGTATTTACATATCTTCCCTTCTTACTAACAGACCTTAAACCTGATCAATTTAATTGGAACCTTTGAGATCTCATCAGCAAATCTTATACGAATGCACTTTACTTCTTAACAGGACGAACGTAGTCACACCAAGTGGTTCCCACCGTTTGATGACCAAGTATATTGGGTGAGGTTTGCCTAGGCTGCGTCTGCCCACTTAATCTGCGAGACATGCAGATTAAGTGGGCAGACGCAGCCTAGACAAGCGGGATCGGGAGAGACTGGAGATCTTTTGACCTCTCCAGCAGGACTCTCTTGACCCATCGTCATTACATACTGCTTACTAACAACGTATGCAAGGACACTGGAGGCTAGATTCGTTCAAAATAAATAAGTGTAGCTTCGTTTAACAAAAAAATTAGAATCTTGCGAGAGCCTTGAAGGAGTAACTATCTGTTACTTATACCAGGGCCGGTAAGAGGTGGATAACCTCCACTGACCCATTGTCTCGCACCGTAGTAGGAAGATAGATCCAAACATTCGTCACTCCTGGACTCACTGAATCCCAGATTTCTACCCACAATCTTACTTTTTTTTCCTTCCCATTATTTTATTAAAAATACCCTCCACACAGCATCCCCAAAGGAGGCATAGGAGCTGAGAAAAATTATTTTCTTCGAAGCCTCGCAGGAGCTAATTTAAAAGAAAACACCAATATTTTTTTAATCATATTTCTGGTGAAATATTTTTATTTTTCGCCAGATTTCAAAGGGATTGCTTATAGGCATCTAATCCGCAATCACAAATTCGAATGCGTAAACTACCACGCCACTGAGGTAGCTAAAACCACAACAAATCGGGTTAATCAATAATAGTGTGTGAAATGTGTGATGTTGTGTAGTATATGTGGGGAATGACAACCGCAGGAATAGGGAGGAAAGAGAATCGCTTCATCCACCCTCATTCCACAGCCTCACAGCCTCGTAGCCTCATAGCCTTACAGCCTCAAGTCAGGGTGTTGGGTACGCTCCTTACAGTGTAAGTGGCCCAGTCAGTTCATATTTGTTGCCTCCTTTGTTCCACCCTCACTCCACCCTCTATCAGTCCATTCTCCCCGAGCTACGTCTGTTCACTTAGTCTATCCACTATATATATCGTTAAATGAATAAGATAATTTACCAGATTTACCAGACGAGGTTTGCAGTAATATGTATAAATACGTTTATTCCAAGTTTCTACTAACAAACTAGTATTACAGAAATCTAGCAGTGTATTATAACATCCAAGTAAATTTAATCTCACATCTGTATCAGTAGATTCTGGAGCGGAATTGCCGGAGCGCGCGCCAACGACGAAGTTTCCCATACCTTTACGTCTTTAATCATGTTTAGCTGAGAGATTTACACGCTTTTTCCTGCCGGATAGTTTCCCAGACTTAAATGCCAGGAGAACGTATCGTTATTACTACATAAATTCATAATC
Organism: Limnephilus rhombicus; assembly: GCA_929108145.2. Lineage (NCBI taxonomy): Eukaryota > Metazoa > Arthropoda > Insecta > Trichoptera > Limnephilidae > Limnephilus > Limnephilus rhombicus. The sequence continues at coordinate 56,795,657 of OV815270.1, read as the reverse complement.
GTATTTTTACGATGGAAAAACAATTTTATTTAGTGTCATCCGAATAAATGAAAATGGATTTTTTTACGTTTTCCAAGTTTGATTAGACGCCCTTTTAGGGAATCTGTAGATATCAGCATTTTTTTTACAATAGCTCACACAGGGGGCCCTGAGGAAAATATTTTTCCCTAGGGGCGTATGTCATTTTTGGGGATTCTGTGTGAAGGGTGTTTCAAAGGAAAGGAAGGAGATTAAGTTCTGGGAAGGTAAAGAGTATGAGGGATGGGTAGAAATCTGGGGGTAGGTGTAACACTCCCCCTGCGGTGCAAGTCAATGTTCCCAAAGAGTTCTGCTTGAGAGATCAAAAGGTCTACCTTAACCAGTCTCTTCCGATCCGGCCTGCCACGCAGCTGGTGGGCAGACGCATACGCCGCCAATATCCGGACAAACCTCACCCAATAAACGTAGCGGACCACTTGAGGGGACCTATGGCAGAGATGTTGGTTAATCAATGTTGGTTCCCGGGTGGTATCCATACCCGCCTCTCAAATCATTGCTTGAATTCGGCAATAATAAATTGTATTTGATTAATTTATGTTATTTCATAATTTATTAAATATAATTTTATTATTTTCGTACGTTCCAGCGAGGAAGATACTTTCAATATTGCCCTGGTGGAAAATCACCATTTAGGATTGAAACATTGTTCAGAATGGTCACAAGATCTGAATAGCCATGTACTTTCCACCTTCCTCTACCTCATCTTCTTCTCCTCCCCACTACCTTCAGCCCAAAAATACACCCCATCTGGGGATGCCTTAGTCTCACTGGCTTCAGACGGTTGGAACTCGGTGTTCAAATGCGGTATTCATATTAAAAAATTACAATAATATATTTATTTAGCGCTGTTTTTGCAAAAATTAATATAACCTCAAGATCACTTGTTTCATTTGAAACAAACGAGTTAAAATAATCGATTAGTGGAATAAAAATTGCATTACAAGTGTGGTACATTGACAAATACGCATAAACGACTGATGTGAAAAAAAAGATTAAAGGCTTAAAGACTTCCAGAAATGAGCTAGTAGCCTTGAGATATCACAGCGGGCGTTTAGTAGAGAGAAATGTGTAGGGTGGACTATTATCTATTCTGATGATGCAACAAAAGTGGTTCATAGTACATGTGTCTCCATAATGGAGGTCCCGAAAACATCAGTAAATTTCAATAGCTGGATAATACTTGCTTACATAACATTTATCACAATACAGGACCATCACTCTCAGTCTGAAAAATGGTAAGGCCATTTCCAATTTTCCCTAACTGTGAACTGCAGTTTAGTTTTGTGCTTCAATGTAATTGAGACCAAAATTTTTTTTTCAATTCAATTCAATTTATTCATTTTAAAATCATTACAAAATTAACATTTCAAATCGTTTTAAACGAGAGAAAATATTTATGATAAGATAAGCAGATTTAAACTAACAGCAACAGAGCTTGCCATCTAAATTGTGTTTCATTGATTTTAAACTCATCTATATATGCGAAGTGATTCTATTTAACAATAAGAAAGCACTCCCGACTGGCATGCCACGAGTAGTAGCCACGAGTAGTAGTAGCCACGAGTATGTAGTAACCACACATACAATAAACATACCAATTATTATTGGCAATATATTTGCCGAGATGTGTTTACCCCGCGGAACCTGTTGGATTGCACTGGATCGACATACCTAATATGCATGCAAATGTTCGGTTATTGTCCAAACAAATCAATTCACTATTCTGTTCTACTTACATAAGTTTCGGAGAAGATTGTCATCCTCAGCTGGTTACGTCCATACACATACCTACACACAAATACCTACATAGCACGCATACATACTGTCACTGCTTGGGATTGGTATTAATATTGTTGCAAATTCCTTTCCGACCTATCCCAATTGCCTATCCGTCAATTTTACCCAGTCTGTAATAAACTCCCGCCGCAACATATAGCATTGTGCTTCCGCTATCGGTTAATCGCTATTATAATAACTCCGCCGTGTATTTTCAAAGAAACGAAACTGACGCCTATTGCTATTTGTGCCTGTTGGATGGGAGAGAAAGCAGACGAGGGCATTACCAGCCTACAAGTTATTTCATCCTTTTGGTGAGTCCTTTCCTTTCTATGCCACATGTATTTTTATCATTTCAAGCAGTGATAGTAACACAAAATCAAGGTCCTTCGCCAGTCATTCTTTTACACAAACATATCAATCCAATCTACACAATCATAAATATCATTAACAGCATTCAACAGCATTAGTTAGCTGCTAAGAATAGTGACCCTATAAAAAAATTCAACGGTGAAGGAGCCCAATACGTCTATCTAAATGCGGCATTAACCCAGTACTACAAAAACTTACATTGGAACACCAAACAAAGAGCCCTAGAAAAAGAATATAAATATGTTTGGGTAAAGTTAGGAAAAATTCTTGTAAGAAAAACTAAAGAATCCAAGGTTATCGAAATAAGACATCTCAACGATATACCTATTAAGATGATTTAAAAAAAAGAACCCGAGACACACTCCATTTACTCTATATCTTTAAAATGGCCTCTTTCACAACAGAAACACTTGAAAAACTGATACCTGAACCAATAATCACCACAAATACCTGCATGTTAAACCGTATACTCCAGGACAAGTTACCGATCCTGAACATAATTCATCAAAACATTCGAAGCATTAACAAAAACTTCGACGATTTCACTGTGCTGATAAATGAATTAAATTTAGAACCTGACTTATTAATCCTTACAGAATGTTGGATACATTCCTCAACATATGTGCATAAAAACATCAACAACTACAAAGTCTTCAATACTAAACTTCACAAACATCAAAACGACGGAGTAATTGTATATTGTAAAAATAAGATGGAATGCAAAATAGAAGAAATCGAACTACAAGACGCAAACTGTTTGAAAATAAAACTCGATCAAGATATATGCATCTTCGCTATCTACAGATCGCCTTCATCTACAAATTTATCACCATTTCTTGGATCACTAGACTCCATACTACTTCAAGAACGAAACATCAGGAACCTGTTCATTATTGGGGACATCAACATTAATATACTGGATACTGGACGGCAACATCCACAAACACAGGAGTACCAATTACTCCTCCTCTCCCACGGGATGTCTGCCGCAATAAGGGAACCAACAAGAGTTGATCACAAAATGAATAAATCAATCCCCTCACAAACCTGCATTGACCACATAATGACAAAAACAAATAAAAAATACTCCACAATCATACATCAATCCACCATCACTGATCACTACACTTTAATTCTTAACATTCATGCAAAGAAAAATCGACCATCGACTCAAAATTTAACGTGGAATAGACATGTTATAGACTACATAAAACTAAAAAAATCACTACAAACTGAAACCTGGGAGTCAATATATAAAGCTAAAGATCTAGAAGTTGCTTGGAAAATATTTATTAAACACTTGCAATTAAAAATACAAAACCACACTTCAATAAAAACTTACACGTTTTCACACAATAAAATTATCAAAAAAGCTTGGATCACACCTGGCCTACTTAAATGTATAAGGAAAAGAGACAAGCTCCATCAGCAAGTAAAAAACAATCCTTACGACCTTTCCCTAAAACTATTTTACAAAAACTATAGAAACATCTGCTCCAATCTTACTAAATCGGCTAAACAAAATTACTACAGATCTAAAATAGATCAATCCAATAATAATCCAAAACTTATCTGGCAAATAATTAAAGAAATCACCTACACAGATCAAAACAAAACAAACCCATTGGAAGAAATCAACACAGATAACGGTACACTCTCGCTCAACAAAAACGTACATAAACTAATTAACTACACTAACAACTTTTTTGCAAACATAGGCTCGAATTTAGCCAACAAAATAACCAAACCTCAACACTTTAACCCGAACATAAACAAACACGTAAATCCACAAAGGATTAAATTTGCTCTAAAACAAATCACTAAACAAGACCTATCACTAATGTTATCTAAATTCAAACCAACATCTTCATCTGGTAGTGATGAAATCACAATGAAAACAATAAAATTCTTACAAGATGAAATTACCGAACCGATACTCTTTCTAATAAACAAATCTATCACGGAAAGCAGATTTCCATCTCAATTCAAAATAGGGACTATTAGACCAATCTTTAAATCAGGAAATCGTAAAGATATCAATAACTACAGACCAATCACAATTCTAAACACATTATCTAAAATCTTAGAAATAACAGTTAAAACTCAACTCGTCGACTACCTAGAATCAAATAAACTATTATCACCAAAACAATTTGGTTTCAGAAAAAATCTAGGAACATCAAACGCCATAGCCTTAGTAATTGAATATATTAAAAATTCTCTAGACTCACATAAAAAATGCATTGGCATATTTCTCGACCTTTCTAAAGCCTTCGACACAATAAATCACACACATCTTTTTGAAAAACTAGAGAACATAGGGATTACTGATAAAGAACTGATATTTTTTAAAAGTTACATGGGAAATAGAAAGCAAACTGTGAAACTTAACAATATAACCAGTGAATGTATTGATGTCAAATTCGGGGTGCCCCAAGGAAGTATTCTGGGTCCGATTCTGTTCCTTATTTACATTAATGACCTATGCCACATAGAATGTGAAGGAGAAATCATCAGTTTTGCGGATGATACTGTTCTCCTAATAAATGGGAATAATTGGACAGAAACATTTAAGAAAGCAGAAGACACACTTAATAGGATTAAAAAATGGCTAGACTACCATTCACTTACACTTAATGCTAATAAAACCAAATTCATTACTTTCAAAATAAAAAATAAGAAAAACTCTGAAGAAAACCTGAACTTGAAAATTCATAGCCCGCATCACTTAAATGAGAATTGTAATTGTCCCTCATTAGAAAACGTTGACCATATAACGTATCTGGGTCTAAAAATTGACCGAAACTTAAAATGGACTGAACACATTACCTATTTAAATAATAAAATTAAAAAACTAAGTTATTTTTTCAAATCTATCAGGAATGTCCTCATTAAAAAAGACTTAATCAAGATTTACATGGCCCTCTGCCAATCACTGTTAGAATACGGTATTATCGGATGGGGCAGTGCAAATAAAAACATACTAAATCCACTAATTAAAACTCAAAAAGCCATAATGAAAATTATACTGAAAGTTCCTGTAAGAACTAGCACTGACGAAATCTTCAACAATCTTAACATAATGTCAATTAAACAACTATATTCTAAAACTATACTCATTTACATTCATAAGTACAAAACCCAAGAAATAACAACTGACACGTACATTAGAAACACTAGATCTCATGGTCAAAAACATATCCAACAAGTAACTGCTAACACAACATTTGGGCAAAAAAGCTTCTTATATTATGGCATTAAACTCTACAATAAAATACCACTCTCACTCAAAAACCTCAACATTATAACATTTAAATTTCAAATAAAAAGCTGGATACTAAATATAGGGAGATCAGAAATAGAAAATATACTGAAATCAAATACAGACTAAAACCGAATCTAATGAACTGAATTATAAAAAAAACACTATCTTATTTACTTTATAATTATTAAAAAAAAAAAATACTACATGATATATGTTATGTCGAATTCATATTATTCTTATAATTAAATTATAAAATGTAAATGAAATCCTCAGCACGGGAGATCCCAGTGAGGATATCATTATCTCTATTTGTTATTAAGAAATGAAGACAATAAATCATTATTATTATTATTATTATTATTAATAATACAGGTGGCGGGGCCAGCCGTGAGCCAAACGACAACGCTTGGCGCTAGTAAAACCTCAAGGTCGGTGTGTTAGGTGTTAGGTGTTATCAGCGTCTTGGCTCTTTGGCTAAATAACAAACTAACTAACCATTACGCCGATTCCTCACCGGAGTAGGCTGAGAGGAAGAACCGCCAAACAACCCGGTCTTGGCACACACTCTTTGCCTCACTCACATTCATATATCATCTCATACATACTCTTCTGACTTTTGACATGGCCCGAATCAAGTATCTGATTCATTTGATCGTGCCATGTCTTTCTCAGGCGTCCCCGACTTCTTTCATCATTCACATTCAAATCAAATATATGTTTAATAAATTTCTAAAAAAATGTCTTGCAATTCACTTCTTTAAAAGAACCCCAATATACGATCTTATATGAGATAATTAGTAAATGAAGACAATATAATAAGCGACACTCCATCGAAAATCTGAAACAGAAAAAATAAGAAAAAGATACGTCCTCATCTAGGAATCGAATATATTTATAGAGACCTTAGCCTTCAGATTTTAGATTGAGTGTCGCTAAATATTACAATTTGCGGTTTTACTCATTGGGTTAAAAAAAACTGTGCAGTTCGCAAGAGGCAGAAGTGAAACCTTCAGAAAACTAAAGTAGACAAGAGTGGGGAGGCTATGAAGCATCACACAAAAGGGAGACAGATTATTCAATCTAATTCTCGTGCAGGCTAAATCCTATAGATGTATGTGTTTGTCTCTTTTTAGTGTCTCTTCTTCGTTTTATCGAGTTTCGAATCACAACAGTGCTAAAGAAATTTTCACTTCAAAAAATATTCATCCCAGACTTGCAGAAAAGTCGAACTTGAAGCATATCAAAATAAAAATGGATAAATTTATCCAAGACACTATCTAGATAGCATTTAGTTCGAGATGAATCTCACATATCATGAAGAATTTAAAGTATTAAAATTTAATGATCTAGTTCGAAAAATATAATAATCCAAATAATAAAAGAAAAACAAAATCATAGCCTTTTAACTGAAAGTCGTACTCGTCAAAAACATATATTCCAACACAAAAATGCAACACCTCATTTGCACAACACCATTATACATATCTAGGAAAAAAATACTTTAATAGCCTACCTGAAAAAAATAAGAACAATCGAAGACGACAAATGCCTATTAAAAGCAATCAAAGAGCAATTTAAAGTAAAAATACCAAATTGATAAAATTTATCATCATAACTTATATAACTTGTAAATTTGTTATTTATTAAGTATCTACCACATTACCATATTTTTTATATTTTAAATATTTTCTAATCCCATACTCGTCCCTCTTCTAATCACAAGCGTCTGCTTCTATAGAAGAGAAATATCATAAAAAAAGTCTGTGAAATTTATTATTATTTATATGTTAATATTAATGTTATTGTTAATTTTATAAAAAGATAGCAGCCAATAAAAATATGCAATAAGAAAATGCAGATAATGTTGGTAGTTATTGGTTGATGTATGATACAGTAAAATATGACCGAATCGGATAGGTCCCAGTAGCTCAGTGTGAGAGGACCGCCCAGGCAAGGCTAGGGGTCCTGGGTTCGATTCTAGATAAAACCATATCTTTTTCCGATTTTTCTCTTTCAGATTTTCAATTGTCGAGTGTCGCTAATATTGAATTCATTATTTAAATATAAATATCGTAACTTGAAAAATTCCCAATCTATGCGAATCACATGCTATCTTACGTAAGTTCTAGTGCTACATTTGATCTATCGTCACCAAAATATTAAGACAGCGTAGTAATATCATCAGATAATAATATCGTATACATTCCGATTTTGTACACATGTTAAGTGTGTAGTGTAGTATGTATATAGACGTTAAGTGTGTAGTGTTGTATGTGGTATGGTCATTAAATGTGATAATGTTACAATATTACTCCAATAGAATTAGCTGGAAATGTATCGAGCCGCGTTTACAGTCTCAATAAACTCAATTCTTAATGGCGTATTTATTAACAAGGCAACATATAAAATCATTGGATGTCAGCTTCGAGGTTAAAGATAATGTTATTTGAGTCGTGGTTCAATAACAGAACAGTATTACTGTCAATATTTCATACGAAACTTTACTAATACGGTCGATTGAGTTTGCCGTAATATTTAATACGAAACACGAAATGTATTAAAAGTGTTTCTGTACTAATTTCCTCTTATCGTATCTCACAACCAACAGAAATTAAGATTGGAATTCGTAAGGTGTTGCTCTTCTTATGCAGGGTGGCGCAAAATTAATCATCTAATTTTGTTTTTGAATAACTTTTTTACTAAATAAAAAAAATTATTTTGAGTAACAAAAATCTTTATTTGGACTTTTACAATTTTTTTATGGTGCAAAAGATGATATCCGTCAAGTGGCTGCCGCCAGTGTTGATAAACAGTTGTGCCCGTTTTATCGCATTTTCCATGACCTTCCGCAAGATTTCCGGTGATAACTGTTTGCATTCCTGTCGAATATTCTCTTTAAGGGCTGCCACTGTCTGAGGCTTGTTGGCATAAACCCGCGAATTCAAATAGTCCCAAAGAAAGAAGTCTGGGATGGTTAGATCGGGCGATCTTGCTGGCCATACCAAATCGCCAAAACGAAAGATTACGCGACCAGGAAACGCTTTCTTCACAATATTTGTTGTGGCTCGTGCTGTGTGCGCGGTCGCACCGTCTTGTTGAAACCACATGCTCACCAAGCCCCGCTCAGCCAGTAACAGTGACAGTAATGCCAATGGCGTCCTCGAAAAATACGTCCTAATCGTGGCTTTGAGTGGATGTATGGCTTTTCGTGCATCATACGCGGATTTTCAGTGCCCCAGAAACGAATATTTTGCTTATTGGCGAAACCGTTTAAGTGGAAATGCGCCTCGTCGCTCATGATGACTTTCGACATAAAATCGCCAAAAGCGTTTAAGCTTAAATCGATACAATTATTCCACGCTCTTGCGGACTAAAGCGCTCCATTGCTTGTATTCTGCAGCTGTCTAGTTCACAAATGTCAAATATGATTGACGTACGACGCCATTTGCCAAAATTATAACATCTTCCGATAGGGTGATTGATTTTGCGCCACCTTGTATTATCAAATGTTGGATTAAGTAAAAAAAAGTATCAACTACATTTTTGTTAACCAATCCAAATTATCATCACTTTCTTTGCTTGTGCAAATGGTAAGTATATTAGGTTTGGGTACATAACTGAGTAGAATTCGTGAAATTCTCTCAAACCTGCTTGAAAGCCTCTAAACTGTCTTGTATCCATATTAGTTCAATGTGCTACTAAGTCCATGTAAAAGCAGTAGCAAATTCACAACAAAAGATAAGTTATTGATCCCGACCAAATGTATCGACGATTGATCCCAAAGAAGTTTTCATTGTTTGTGCTACTAACTGGACCTTCCTTGCCAAATAATACCTATCATATTTTGTTAATTATAAATTTAGATACCTGTTTCTACTTACTATAATATTTTTCTATCATCAGGTCTGCCGCAAGACACGAATGAATTAACAAAACCGACTATGCCGCCCACCATCTCCCTCCATACTATACTTATCATGCTTACAATTTTACCATTAATATTTTATACAATAAATAATTTAATAATATCTGATAAAACATTAACTACGAAAGAGAAACATTAAATTTAATGATACGAAACTGATTAATGCGGCCCGCCCCGGACCCCCGGACCTGGGGGGCCCCCAAACGCCTCTATGTTCCCTTCATTAAGCCTTTAAGGCCCTAAACAAGCCTTTAAGGCACCAGGACACTAAAGAAAAATTTGAGCCATTTTTTTATTTCAATTTTTGAAAGATGCACTTTTTAAAAATGCTCTCACCATTTTTTAAAAATAATTTCGAAAGATTGACGGATTTAAAACATTTTACGTGAAAAACAGTTTTGAATTATCCTTCAGCAAAACTTTAAATGCGTTTTTCTCGAAACGGTTTTACAACCTAGTTCACAACATATTAAACAAACTATACATCCGATTTGCATTCACCAATTCTTTCACGGTTTGAAAATTCAGTGGCACCATGCAGGGGAATTTCGATATCAAAAAAAAGATAAAAATGGCGTATCAGCGAATTTTGTTTTCAATTTTTTATGGTAAATTTTCATCTTTCATAAAAATAAAAATAAATTAGAAGGGGGCCCTTTATTAAACAATCCCTACGTGGTGTCATAGTCAGATTTGGATTAAACATGTTCGGGCCCTTAGCCAATGCGGGGCCCCAAGGCAGTTTCCTACACGTCTTATGGATAATACGGCCCTGGCTACAGTGACTGGATTTCAAAGGCAGTGCCCTATACTGCCTTATGGACAATACGGCCCTGCCAGGACCGGCTTAAACATTTTAGGGCCCCTTTACTCTAGGGGCCCCTACCCGATTCGGTGCACCTAGACAGTTGCCTACACGTCTTATGTAAGCAACTGCCTATCGATACTACGGCCCTGGCTATAGTGACTGGATTTTCGAAGGCAGTGGCCCACACTGCCTGGCAGGGCCGGCTTAAACATGTCGGGACCCTAAGCAATGCATCTCTCGGGGCCCTTTTACCATAGGAGCCCCTAGCCGATGCGTGGCCCCTAGGCAGTGGCCTATAATACGGCCCTGCCAGGGTGGGCTTAAACATGTAGGGGCCCGTAGGCAATGCACGTCTCCAGGGCCTCCTTCCCCTTGGGGCTCCTACCCGATGCGAGGCACCTGGGCAGTTGCCTACAGGTCTTATGGATATCAAGGCCCTGACTTTAGTGACTGGATTTTCAAAAACAATGGCCTACACTGCCTAACGGACTATACAGCCCTGCAGGGCGGGCTTAAACATGTCGGGGCCCCTAGGTAATACACGTCTCAGGGCTCCTTTACCCTAGGGGTCCCTACCCGATGCGGGGCCCATAGATAGTGGCCTACACTGCCTTATGGACAATCGGGCCCGGCCAGGGCTAGCAACATGTCGGGGCCCTTAGGCAATGCTCATCTCAAGGCCCCTTTACCCTAGGGGACCCTATCCAATGCGGGGTTTTTCTAATATGTTGTCAACCAGGTTGTAAAACGTAGTGATAAAAACGCGTTCAAAGTTTTTCTGAAGCATAATTCAACACACAAACTGTTTAAAACGGTTTCATATAAGATGCTGTATCACCAATATAAGATGCTGTATCGTCAATTTTACGAATTTGTATCTATTATTATTATCAAAATTACCTACCTACTTTTTACTTATTTTTATTTTTTTATTTTTATTTTATATTTTATTAACGCCCTAGTGGGCTTTTACAAGAAAATAAGCAAATATATAATAAACAATATTAATTACATGTATTACATAAACAATAAAACAGAATAAATATGAATGCAATCGACTCGTTAGGTAGAGAATATTACAACATAAAAAAGAAATTAAATGAGATAGTACAAGTTGTACTTACAAAAAACTAAAACAATTCAGCTTTAAATATTTATACATATTATTAACAATAATAATAAGACCTGACATAGAACAAAGTGTAAATAGAACTGCAAAAATATTATAAAGTAAGTATACATTTTACTGGTGAGGTTTAGATGAGAAAATATTTTGTGAGAAAAACAAAAAAAAAATAATAAAAGCTAATTATTAGCAGATAGAATCGAGATTAGTTGATTTTTGAAACATTCAAAACTGTCAATACTAAATATATCTATATATTCGCAGTATTTATTCGCAAGGTTATGGATTCTCGGTATTGGTGAGTATATAGAGTAATTAGTGTTGAGTTTATTGTTGCATTTAAAAGTATCTTTACTACGAGTTTGTCTAGCGGGTATGCTAATGCAAATTAGTTCCAACAAATTAGGGCTGTCAATTAAAGATTTTATAATTTTGTATAAAAATAATAAATCAATTAACACTCTTCTATCTGATAATTTAAGAAGTCTGGATGTACCGGAGAAATTTGTTTTGTACCTTTTCCAATGATTGAGAATGAACATTGTAGTATGGTGACCATACAGAGGAATTGTATTCTAATCTGCTTCGTACTAGTGAGCAATACAGATGTTTTAATGTTAACATACTTTTAAAATTTGCCCCCATTCTCAAGATAAAACCTAGTATTCTCATTGCATCGCTTGTTATTTCATCGATGTGTACATTGAACTGTATACTCTCGTGGAATATAACACCAAGATCACGAATCTGCGATACACGAAGAAGATTAACACCATTCATATCATAAGAAAATTTAAAAGGATTTTTACCTCTGTAAAAACTAATGATCTGGCATTTACCAATATTTAGTTGTAAATCATTGACAGAACACCACGCGCATAGTTTGTTCAGGTTTAACTGCAGAATGGCGCGATCGTCATCGTTTCTAATTGTTCTGTAAATCTTCAGATCATCAGCAAATAATAGGACTTTGACATTACTAAAAATATTAACTATATCATTTATGAATAAGCAAAATAATATCGGGCCCAAATGAGATCCCTGTGGTACCCCACTCGATGCAGCAAATGTATAAGAAGTAAACGAATCAACTTTGACCGCTAAGTACCTTCCCAATAGATAACTCTTAAACCATTCCAAAATAATCCCTCTCATTCCCAACAACTTCAGTTTTCGTAATAAGAGTCTGTGGTTAACCTTATCAAATGCCTTACTGAAATCAGTATATATGGAATCAGTTTGATGTGATGAAGTCAAGGCATTAACAATGTCATTCGTGTATAATATTAAATTGGACAGGGTTGATCTTCCTTTAATAAATCCATGTTGAAGCGGTGAGATGGTTTGATTGATTTGGGATATCAATTTGTCTAGTACCAGGCTTTCAAAGAGTTTGGGTAATGTAGACATGGTGCATATTGGCCTATAGTTTGTTACGTCACTCTTATTTCCTTTTTTAAAAATGGGTGTCAAAAGACTAAACTTCCAAAGGTCAGGGAACACACCTGATGAGAGTGACTTTGTAAATAACTTATGTATGGGATACGATAATGTATGCATACAATTAACTAAGAATCTGGGTGGAACTTTGTCAGGTCCTGCGAATTTGCGGGAATCGAGACTCTTCAGCTTGGATATAATATCATCTATGGTTAGAGTACAATCAGATATATCAAGAGTCTCAACTAAATTAGAGCAAGAGATATTGCTATCTACATTTGCATTAACATATACACCGCTAAAGAAATCGGCGAACAGATTAACAGTTTCCTGAAGATTTTGGGATAGTTTAGAATTGAATGACATAATACTAGGTATACAAGTACCGTTTTCTTTTTGGGATTTAACATATTTCCAAAAGAAATTTGAGTCGTTCATGATAGAGCCTTCAACATCACGTATGAAAGTTTTGTAACATTCTGCAGAGAGCTTATTGCAGTCTCCCCTCAATTTTTGAAACACGGAATAATCGATAGCCAGGCGACTTTGTTTGAATTTCTTATGAGATATTTTTTTGAGGTATATTAAGTCAATCAGTTCTTTTGAGAACCACTTTGGGTATTGAGTTTCCCTGTAAGCCGTAAAAGGTACAAATTTTTCAATTGCAGAATTAATAATGGAGTAAAAAAAGTTAAGGTGTGCATTGATATCAGCCTCGCTATCCAAGAATGACCAGTCAATCTGGTTGAGATAGTTGGAAATTTGTACATAGTCTGCTTTTTTGAAATTTCTAGTTTTTACTACCCTTTTTTCAATAGGAATTGGTTTGAGGTTAGACATGCATATTTCTAGTGGTGGATGGTAAACATCAACAGGTAATAGTATTTCGGTACTTCTCGCAACACAGATGTCAGACACATTTGACAATGCCAAATCCAATGTACGACCACCAATATTATGAATACTATTACACTGAGTTAGTCCTAAGAAGAGAGCCATATCTCTAATTACACAAATATTAACATTAGAACAATAATTGTCAGAATTCATATTACACCAATCGTATTGAGGCAGGTTGTAGTCACCAACTAGAAGTAATTTAGTGTTAGGGTTTTTAGCACAGATTGATTCAACCTCGTCACAGTGATTGCTGTAGCTTTGGACGTCAGAATTTGGAGGTAAATATGCACATCCCACTATTAATTTACCACTGGAAGTGTTCACTTTGACAAAAAGTTGCTCTATGGATGGGTACTTCGTGGATATTTTTAAGGAGCTGAAATTTTTTGAGATAGCTATGACCACTCCGCCACCTCTTGATTTGGCACTTGTTTTCGAGCTTCTATCCATACGATAAATATTAAAATTAGGGAAGCCTAATTCAGCCGAATTAATTCCTGAATCGAGCCATGTCTCCGTTAATATGAAAATATCACTGGTGATAGTTGCCGCCGAAGTCAATAGTTTGGGAAGTTTTGTACGGACCCCTCTCACATTTTGATAATAGCATTTTATTTTATTTTGCTTTAGTTTTTTGGCGTACAATCAATAATTTTGGGTATGGAGTTTATATATTTGATGGTGATATTGGTTTCACCATTGTTCTTTCTGGTCTCAAGTTGTTGGCGTAAGTCTAAAAGTTGGGTCCTCTGCAACAGCGTTTGATCACTTCTGGCCTTGACACCATTTTTCAGTTTTGCATTATTGGTCAAGATCTCACGTGCCGAGATAAAATCCTTAAATTCGACCTTAATTGGTCTAATTTTGTTTGATTTTTGTAGACCCAGTCTGTACATCTTTAACATATTAGGTATAATTTCACTGTTTACATCGCCTATTGCTGAGGTAACTTTGTCGTTGTCCATTGTTATAGCCGTGGTTTTTGATTCAGATAAACTTTCAGGAATATTGAATAGAATTATGTTCTTCGCTCTGGTTTTCCTATCCTCAGCCTCCGCGAGCAAATCATTGATTGAAGAGGTGTTATTAGCTGGCGGTTGAGGTTTGTCAATTATCCGTTCGTAGGATTCTATTTTACCAACAAGAATCCCCACTTTCACTCCTACATCTGTCATGTTTCCAGAGACGGCGGAGAGAAGAGATAATATTTTTGTCATCTGATCTCTGGTTATTTTGAGCGCAGGATCAGTTATGGCTTTGTGAAGAGCACTAATTGATTCAGTCGCATATACTTGTACTTGTATCTATTATTATAAAAATTAAATTATACCTTCCTGTGACTTGACCACGACTATGTGACCCCCCCAGGCGCTATGTGACCACCCCCCCACTGGCGCCAAAGCAGGATCCGCCCTCAATCCCATACAGATAAAAATCTTTCTATTTTCAATACAGTTTTAGTTCCAGTTTCACTTATATATTGCACTTTATTTTTTTACTATCTTAGGCCCTTTGCTAAAGGTTATCTTATCATTACAGATAATAAAGATAGTAATAAAATAGAACAGTAATTAGAAAGAATCAGTGGTGGACTAACGGGGGGGGAGGAAGGGGCGGAAGGGGCGGCCTCTGGTCCCCGAGGGCCTCTTTCAGCAAAACTTTGAAAGCGTTTTTCTCGAAAAATTTTTAACTCGTTTTTCAATCTGGTTGACAACATATAAAAAAACTATATATCCGCCTATATGTGTTTTTATTGCATTTGTATTTAAATTTGCGTGTACCAAGTCTTAAGCTGTTCGAAGCTGTCTATGGCACCACGTAGGGGAATTCTGAATTCTAAAAAAAAATGTGGGAGGAGCGAATTTTATTTTCGAGTTTTTATGGAAAATTTTCAGCTTTCATAACAAAAAATTGAAGGGGGCCCTTTCTAAAAAAAATCACTATGTGGTGCCATAGTGACTTAATTTTCTAACAGTTTAAGATTTGGTGAATGCAAATCGAATGTGTAGTTTTTCTAATATGTTGTCAATCAGGTTGAAAAACGTAGTTTTGGGAAAAACGCGTTCAAAGTTTTGCTGAAGGATAATTCAACACACATAAACGTAAATTTGAGAAATACACGTTCAAAGTTTTGCTGAAGGATAATTCAACACACATTTAAATACCCTACTGTTTAAAACGGTTTAATATAAAGTGGTGTATCTCCGTGAATTTTTCAAATTTCCTTAATAGTTTATTAAAATATAAGTGGATAAACAGGTCTTTAAAATACGCGCGATTTTTCGAGCACGACGGCGTAGCCGAGTGCTCGAAATAAAGCAAGTGTTTTAAAGACCAGTTATCCACGAATACTTTACGCTATTTTTTTTATTGGTACACTTTGAAAACATAAATATTGTTTTCAAATGAATAAAATGACACTTCGTGAACTTATACTACGCCATTTTATTACTATTATGTTGGTATCTCAGACTTGCTATTCGAAGGTTGATACGATTGTAGCCAACTTCGTGTGATATATAATAAGGCTCGTAATTATGAAAAAACAGAATTAATAATGGTCACAAACCATGTTACACAAACCTGGCGTAGCCGCGAAACTACTTGAAAACTGGGATGTTTTTCTTGCGTTGACGCGAGTAGGCGTTATAAAGGGGCACAAACCATGTTACATAAACCATGTTACACAAACCTAGCGTAGCCGCTAAACTATTTGAAAACTGGGATGTTTTTCTTGCGTTGACGCGAGTAGGCGTTATAAAGGGGCACAAACCATGTTACACAAACCATGTTTAGCGTAGTCTTAGGTTAGGTTACTTTAATTTGGAAAAACAGTTTAAAAAATCGTTTAAAAAAAGTCCGCTAGAAAAATTTCATAATTACGCGTCTCATCTATCACATGAAGTCGGCTACAATCGTATCAACTGGTTCTATAGTCGGCTATATCATCAATGATGTTGGCGCAAGCGATTCTGACCTTGTTTTCATACAAATTCTGTACATAGAAGGGTCAAAATCGCAGACAAACTTTTTTATTTCGAAATATTTTTTTCGCGCATGCGCAAAAGCTGCGCGCAAATGAGCGTGTCCGGCCGATTACAGGTTAATAGCAAGTCTGAGATACCAACATAATAGTAACAAAATGGCGTAGTTTAAGTTCACGAAGTGTCATTTTATTCATTCTTTAAACGGCTGTATCTCCCTCAATTTTGCCAAGCACACCTTAATTTCTTTTTTATTCAACTTTTCTCATCTAGAAAGTGCAAAATCCCCCACATTGGCGGGGTCTGCATTCCTCCCAATATTTCAAATAATACGAACTGCTCTTTTCACATCCATAAATAATTAGAATGTAAACGATGTAAAAAAGAATGAAAACTTTGAATAAAATTTTTGAAACATTTGTAATGTTTTATTTGACGTTTAAAATATTCCTGTCAGATTTATAGTTAAAAGTTGACATTTAGACTTCACATTTTGTTGATTTGTTGATGTTGCCATGGTAACTTTAAAAAACGCGCGTTCCATGAAGTGCGATTTTAACACGCTAGAACGTACTTTAAATGAGTAAAAAAGGGCACCTATAAAAAAAAACATTTTATTAACAAATGCATATTTAAAAAAGGAAATAATAAATAAAAGAAAATAAATTTTACAGTGCCCTGGTGCCTTAAAACCTTGTTTAGGTTTTGATCAAAGGAACACAGTGGTGTTTGGAAGCCCAGAACCAGAGGCCCGTGTGAACTGAATAAAAATCTTGTAAAATTACATCAACTTTTACTAGGGGGGAGTCTTAGTCCGCCACTGCGAGAGAATACGGTGATAATCAACTTACAAACATTATGAAGACATTGTAAAGATAATCAGAAACAAAATTCCAAAATATGAAAACTAGAGGCTGCATCAAAGCGGGAAAACCTAGTGAAAATCTAAGTTTGGGTTCTCACAGTACTATACAATGCTTTGATTAGGAGTGGGCTTGAGAGCGGGTCCGTGGTTTGGAGCCCACACCAAGTGAAGTATTCCCTTATGTTGGAGAGGGTTAGAAAGAAATTTTTGAAATTTCTTTACCTGAGGGAGTACTGGCCTACCCGTGGCTCTACCCTACCCACTTTCTCTTGGGCATGCTTGGTATGAACCAACTAGGGGTCAGAATGGAAGTGCTCATTGTAACATATTTCTTCAGACTGATTCGTGGAAGGTTCGAAAACTCGGCTATCATGGAGAGCATTAATTTCTATGTTCCCGATGGTTATCTACGTCACCGACAGCATAAAATATTTTATCTTCCGGCTTGCAGAACTAACTTGCCAATGGTTATACCAGTCGGGAGAGCTGTCTTGTTGTTAAATAAAATCACTTCGAATATCGATATGTTTAACATCAATAAAGCACAATTAAAACGATAAGCATTGTTGCTGTTAGTCTGATTGTGCTTCATTGATGCATAAATTGCTTAAATCTGTTTGAATCTTAATAATTTCTCTCTTTCAAAATGTTTCGAAATTTTAATATTGTAATGTTTTAAAAATAAATAAATTGAACTGTGGAATTTATTCTTAAATTAAACTTTGTACTTAAATGTGTAAACTCTGCCATAGAAAGTAATAAAAAATGCTATACTGATTAATGAGAATGAGTTTGAACATGACGAGTTCGCTGTGTTAGCCACCTCCTGAACGTGCCGCCCGCGTGCGGTGCACGTCCTTCACGCTCATCTACCTCGAACCTGTCTACCATTATAAATATCAAACTATGTTATGAGTTTCGATGATGTTTCACACCGACTCGCTCTATTAACCATCTACCTTTATTTAATAAATGACAGGTTTCGATATTGATATTATCTTCTGCCTAAGTACAATAAAATCCAGGATCTTTGTTTCGTCGAATAATATTGTCGACGCGATTTGTACACTCAACAATAATAATGTTAACAAAATAACGTGTCCAGGATCTATATTTTTGAATAACGTTGGAAAGTTTCCCACGTTTTCCTCCAGGATAAAAGGGTTTTTTATGTAAGTTGGCAAAAATTGGAAGCCGTAAAATTTAAGAAATGAATGGCGAGTTCCGAACTTTTGCATATAAATGAGCCTGAATTTATGCAAAACGTGATACAAGTACCAACCGCTTTTTGCAATCAACGGGTGAAGTTAAACTGTGGGTTTTATACTGGGGATAGTGTTACATTTGTGATTCGCCACTCGTTCTTTATATGACTTTATTCTTCATTTAGTTTATTGTTGATTTATGAGTTTTTATGTTAAAATAACACGGAGAACGATATTTGAATCTATCAGGGCCGATGTCACCAACCGAAATAGAGTACACAAACTTTGAGATTTTCACAATAAGAAGTATAATCTTGATAATTTTTGAGTTCTAATGGTATCCATTTTCATTAACGGACATTGTGACAGTGTCCAAAACGTTGGCTAAAGAAGGAAGAAGCGCAACATTGCATAATAACCTCAAAAATTAATGACAAGTTAATTAATAACCAAAATTAATGATAAAATTAATGAAGGGTATAATTTATGAACGTGATAAATCAAGGCTGTTGCAATTGACGGCCTCCGTGGTCGAGGAGTAAGACTCTCGACTCACCATTCGAAGGTCGTGTGTTCGCACACTTAAGAGGAATATAAACGCTAGAAATATTTCGAATCTCATGCCTGCAAAATTTTAAAATCGAGCATCTTTTTGCACGAGGCAAGTAAGCGAAAAAGTGGTTTTTATTTATTTTGTGCATAATTTTATAAGAACGAAAAAAAGTTAGAACATTGAAAACCTCAAAAATAGTCTTAGCCATAAAGAGGTATTTTTTTAAAGTTGTTTCTTGTATTACTTCATAGTTAAGTCATGAAAAAACAATTTTTTTGGTGGTTTACGCTTATATTTTTTGTTACGTAAATAATAATTTTATTGTAATTTCAATACATAGAAAAGCTAGTAAAAGCTTTGATTTATCAGTAGCATGTTTTTTGATGTTCATACTGTAAGCCGATTCGTCGTAAAGATTAATCAAAATAGTATCTAAATAGGATTTCACGTGTATATTCATCTAACACTAAACTGCGCTTTATAAATATTACGTTATTTTTATTATTATCATCGAACCCGGCGTGTGCAAATTTTATTTGATTAATTTGTGGTATTTCACAATTAATTAATTAAAAATAATATATAGTATATTTGCGGCGCGTTCCATAGTGAAAGATTCTCTGAGTATCGCCCTGGTGTGAGACCATCATTCAGAATTGAAACGTCGCTTAAAATGACAACTTCATATATTATAGGATCCCGATATAAAACGACCATCACCGAGATGTTTATTTGATGAAACGTATTTTATATTTAATTTAATATGTCAATAAATATATTGCATATGGGTTGCCTAACAAATTTTAGTCCAGGGTATGATTAATAAATAATTTAAAAAAATATTTTTTTTAAACAGGTAGGTATAACTAGGTAAATCGATACTAGCATTTTGCACCGGTCTGATTATTATTGAATTAAAATTAAATGAAATCAAAGATTATTTCATTATAAACACGGTGGTATCAAAATATACACACATAAATAATAAATTGATTAAAAAAAAATTGTTTTATAACTATTCCTCTTTTAATTTTTTTTTTTTTACATTAACTCCACACAGGAGGCCCCGAGGAAAATAATTTCCCTCAGGGCCTATGTCATCTGAGATGCTGTGTGGAGGGTCTTTTTGAGGAGAGGAAGGAATGAACATTGGTCTTGAAGAGACCCATGTTGTAGGAAGGAGGAAACACAGAGGCCGGCAAATCATTCCACAGCCGAGCTGTTGAACACAAGAACGAGTCGAAGAAACGACCCGTTCTCATGTGACAAATGTCAACCGTGTACAAATGTTGGGCACGCGTTTGGCGTGTTTCCCGACTATGCACCGGTGCCGAAGGGATCAATGATGCTAGTTCCTCGGAGCATCTTCCATTGTAATACCGGTAGAACAAGGATAGCATTCCCACCCGACGCCTGTGCTCTAAAGATTGCAATCCGTCTGTTAAGATGGGAGAATCTATCAAACGGACCGCCCGTTTCTGCACAGAGTCGAGGGTATTTTTCAGGTATTTTGGAGCTCCAGACCAGAGATGGCTGCCAAATTCAACCGTGGGGCGTACTTGTGATTTGTACAAGGTTAGCAGTTGTGTACTATTAAAGTATCTGCGGACCCTGTACAGTACGCCCAGCTTTTGGGAGGCTAACTTTACTCTGGCTTCGATGGAGCCCCCATACCTGAGCTGGTCACTTAGGGTTACACCAAGCATATCAATGGAGGGCCTGTTCGGAAGATTGCTTCCGTTGAAAGAGACTAGATTTTAATTTCGATCCCTTTTAGACGTAATCAGACAAGATTGGGTCTTTGAAACATTAAATTCAACGAGATTATTTTTACCCCAAGAGAAAACACGCTCGAGGTCACCGTCTATTCTTTGCTTCAAAGCCCTACGAGCTGTTGGAGTTTGTGAGCCCTTTGGGGGCTTGTCAAACAAAAAGCTATCATGAACTGTACTGGCATCCGCATAACAGTGAATTGGTGCACATGACAAAAGGTCGTTGATGTGCAACAAAAACAAAGTCGGAGACAGAACCGATCCCTGCGGGACGCCAGCATCTATCGAGTGTTAATAATAAATTACTCCAAAATGATGCACAGCGTAAACGAGTCTATCGCTATCCTTTTCATTTACAAGAACAAATAGCATGCGCACTCTCTTCCTTTAAATGGACGGACTTCAAACAGCTGCTATGCTGTGTCCTCTTCTATCACATGGGATGGTTGGTTGGGACCTCTCAGTCGCACACATTCACTCAAACCGGTGAAATGTTTTAAAAAATATATATTTAAATTATTAATTAATCATACCCTGGACTAAAATTTGTTAGGCAACCCATGTGCAAAATATTTATTGACATATTAAATTAAATATAAAATATTTTTCATCAAATAAACATCTCGGTGATGGTCGTTTTATATCGGGATCTTAGACTGATATAAAAAAAGCCGATTTGCTGAAATGTCACTAATCAATAACATCTTTTTGAAACCATTGGGGTTCACACAAAGAAAAAAAATCGAAAACAAATTAGTTTTTCGCATTATGTAATCTTATGTGTTCTGCGTTGAAAACAGTTTTTTTTTAATCCGTACATACCTGAAATGGGTTTCAGAATTTGAAGATTTTATGTTCCATTAATTCGGAACTAAATTATCCCTCTCTAGAATTCATGAACAAAAGAAATGCTTTCACAGTAATAACAATCACTGAATTTACTTCTTCCCACGAGCTGCCGCTTCTAACATTCCAATTTTATGGGTGTTTTTTTCTTTCAATCTATGTAGGTTGTATGCTAATTTTTTTATTTAATTTTATTATCATCAGCAGGTATGGACAATATTTTATGTAATATACGGGTACATTTTCAAACTGGAACTATATATCAACAAAGTAGTGTTATGATACAAATAACCCGATGTTTATTTTATCGAAAGAATCTAGTCAGGTGCCTCATTTTAAAGGTGATTGTCTAGGTGAAACATCAATAAAATTTATTTTAAACATGGAATTAAGCTATTCGATTATTTTGTCGAAAGAATGTACATCAAGCGGGCTAAAGACCTTCAGTTTTAACTGTACAGTTTATCTGTACAGTCGAACTGTACAGATAAATCGTTAGGTGTGTAGGACAAAAGTTGAACTGTACAGTTTAACTGAGATCTAATCAAAATACGAATAGATAAATCTGTACAGTTAGAACTGTACAGTTGAAACTGACAGTGTGTAGTCGAAAACTGTACAGTTTCGTCAGTTTTGTCGCAGTTTCTTTTAATACACTCCTTAAATTAATACAAATTTCTCTTTTAATACAAATAATTAATTTAATTTTAATTTCTCTTTTATTTTTCTTTTAATATACTCAGTTTCTTTTAATACATCTTTAGCCCTGTAACGGCTAAGGGGTCGTCTATGGAGGCCATTGTTGATAAAAACTGAAAGATCTCGCAGTTTTACTTGAATGTGTGTAGGCTGTATGGACCTACGATTTATCTGTACAGTTCAACTGTACAGTTAAACTGTACAGTTAAAACTGAAGATCTGTAGCCCGCCTCAGAGGTTTGAAAAAGCAAGCTGGTTCACTTGTTGGATTGAGTTCTAGAGAGGTGGATCGCATTCCAAGGGTCATTTTTCCGTTTCCATATTAAAATGTAGATTCTTTTTAAAATCATTTGAGTTATGTAGTAAACTTACGTAACGTAAAGTGTTTGTCGACCGCGTGTACCGCTAATCTCGTATTTAAAATGGCGTTAAACCATAAGCGAATTGTAATATTAATTATCTGAGTTGCAAAAACTCGTTGCAGAGTATTTTCCTCTCGAACTGGAGGCATCATTTTAGAATGTCAACCGCGTGTACCGTGGATCTGGATCGGGTTTTATTTCGTTGAATCCCTGACCGGGCTAGCGACTTAGCAGTATCGTCCCGCAGTGAGTGGGAAATTATAATATTTTATCATGAAACTTGGAGATCCCTCGATATACCGTCTGCAGGACTGTTTTCTTTACATGGAACGCGGCTACCCTGTCTGTGGCACTGGACCTGATCAGACACCCGTTGCAACCGGCTCATCACTGGAAGACGAAAGTTGGACAGCAACACCCTGGGCAGTAGGTCTTCCGCTTTGTTCTGGAGCGGAGGGTCACACATCTTACATCAATCCTCGTTGCTATCGGTCAAGAGTAGTGTTTTAATTAGATAGCTAAGCAATACATTTGGTCGATCCTGGGGTAAGCCACCATACAATATTATCTTATGTTCCCATGTTGTAACTGTATATAATTCATAAATATAATTTGTTATTCAAATGAATACCGTTTATCATTTCTAATCCTTAGTATTGACTATAAAGTATGCATTCCCCAAGGCCCTGATAGAGGATTTTTCTCTCACCTCTGCTAGTCTGGTCCATCGATCAGTGGCGCCCTTAATCAAATAAAAGCTAGCCGATACGGACAACTTCTCACTTCGCATATTATCTACACAATAACTTTACTCCGGTAACATTCAAGCCCACTCAATAATTTCCATATCAAATGGTTTTCATTCACTTTATAAAAAAGCTGTACTCAAAACACATATTAATGTACAACACATAATAATGTATTTTACATATTTCTTTTGTTAACAACAAAATATTAACTCATAATCACCACAACAGTAGTATCTCTACATCTCTACATATTATAAATTAAAGTACCCCGCGTCGTCTGTCTGTCTGTCTGTCTATCTGTCTGTCTATCTGTTCGCGATAAACTCGAAAACTACTGAACGGATTTTCATGCGGTTTTCACCAATAGATAGTGTTTCGTGAGTTAGGTATGGTATGGAAATAGGTATAGGTATATAATTTGTCAAGGATTTGTGTAAATTGGTTGAAATATAATGATAATTGTTAGACGTGTCGGAAAAAGTTAAGCCGCCTGGTAGCTTTCATCGAAAACGCTGCCTAATCCTTTGGGGATATAACAAAACAATGCATGGTGGGATATTCCTCTTTTACAGATCTACAAAAAAGTCCGCGAAGGCATATATTTATCTATCTTTTACGGATAGCTTACTATACTTATTCTATCTTTTATAAAAAATGGTCACGTACATTGCGGTAATTGAAAAGTTATTTAGACGGATACAGTATTAATCCTTATTAAATTAAATACGTTAGTTACCCCCAAGCATTTCATGCACATTATTATAATCTTTCACACCATCTCTACGTATTATAAATTAATGTCCTCCGCGGCATTTGTCTGTCTCTTCGCGATAAACTCAAAGACGGCGATGGTTATAAAGGTTGGATAACCATCCAGTAGATGACGTTGCGTTTTATTATCAACAGCAACGTGTGGCCGGGTCAGCTAGTTTAATATAAATAGTAGTGAAAGCATCATATAACAAAAGACTACAATTGAATAGTCACATCAATAGTTTCATAGGTATGAGGTATTAAAAAAATGTAAGTCATAATGTGAATTTCAGTTAGCAATACAAAAGTTTCAGCGGGGCATCAACATAAACAGATGTTTCTAATAGCCATTTCTTAGATTATATTTGACTTTCTCAGTATAAATGGCCTTATTTTTATTTGTCTTTTATAGTTTATTTAATACTTTGAGCACAACGTGGTTTAGGGATTTTTCATCGCATTTATTGGTACATTTCGGAAACAACAATCCTTCATTTTGAGTTTATCTTGTATTAAGTTTATGGTAAACTCTTTCCGGAATAAACTATAAGGATAATAAGTATAATAAACTCTTTAAGGAATCCGACAATATAACATGTTGACCTACAATATTTTGCAATAATAATCATGTAACATGTAAAACATTCAGGGACATGTACGAGTATATTAAATTAATCTTACTTACTTAAATTAATGCATAATCATGTAACATGTAAAACATTCAGGGACATGTACGAGTATATTAAATTAATCTTACTTACTTAAATTAAATATTTATGTAAAATGAAACAATGCAACTTTGTATAAACCACTTATAAAATGTGCAAATCCGACCGGTTTCGGAACAAACGTTCCTTCGTCAGGGAAAGCTTATACTATGTATAAGCTTTCCCTGACGAAGGAACGTTTGTTCCGAAACCGGTCGGATTTGCACATTTTATAAGTGGTTTATACAAAGTTGCATTGTTTCATTTTATTATAATGGATAACCACAAAGTAATAGCTACATTCAAAAAATAAATATTTATGCATTAACAAAGTTTTGTAATATTTGGATGTAACTTATATTAGTTTCACAAGAATGTCCCCAAGAATTAATTCCATGTCGGATGGTGGATTCAGTTAGAGATAAGTAGATTATTATGAAGTACTTTAGGAACGAAGTATTTTATTTTATAAATCCAACCCAAGATATCCTGTTAACGTTTACAAATATTACAAATATTACGTTTACAAAAATATATATAATTTTTCACGAAATCAATGGTTCCACATGAACAGGGCTGTGCACCTTTTTTATGTATGCAGTAAAATGTGTGTGTTTACAGCGAAGGCATTACATTATATCTGGCGGTTGGAGATCTGCATAAATTTTTTTTTTTTTTTTGTATTTATTTTGAGGCATGCATCATGAGACCATATCAATAGGGCAATAAAATCATGCTGCATAAGGGTCATTGTAATAATCAGTTTTTCGTGATCTTGTCCATGGTCATGCATATTTTCTGCCAGTACAGAGTTTAAATAAAACAATTTATGTATATTTTTTCGCAGCAACGCTCATACGTTTATTGTTCAAATGCGTTGTATATATAGTTTTGTTGCAGTGATCGAAGAACCCTGTCATTTTTAGCCATAAGTTGTTATAATATTTTATATAGTCTGTAGTTCATCGGGCAACAATGCTCCGGTGAGGTGGAAATTTCAAAGCAATCCAAAACTCAATCTACAGTTAAGATGTAAACCAGTGATAAAAATGTAAAATCCGATAACCAAATAGTGTTATTATTTCATTTTTAATTAAAAAATATTTTTGGCACTCACATTATCACTATAAATACCATTTTGATACAAATTATGTAAGTTTTCAGTGAGTTTTTTTTTTAAATAAAAGTAAATTTATAATAATAATAATAAATAAATTTGAACAACTTACATAGCGCTGTTTTTGCGAAAAATCGCCCCAAGAGCGCTGTACAAATTAGCAAGGATTTTACTTTAGAATTTACTTAACTATGTAGGAGGCTAGATAACAACTCGTCTTGCAGCTATCCAGCGCATGGATTATTGGAATTCCAGCCCAGGATATTGTTCTATTAAACCAGTTCAACTTTAACTAGTGAATTGCGATTCACATAATTTGTTTTATCTACAACATTTTATTTAATAATTCTGATATTTTTTAAACTCCTGCTACGATCAGAGTATACACAATATTCATCTGAAAAACGATCGGAGATTACGACAAAATTATAAATTCATGTAACTTGTGGTTACAATGCTTCTGAATAGTAATTTTGTTACATAATTAGTGTGAGTACTGCGCCAATAGTGCCCATCAAGTTCACTTGCATGCAAACTACTAGAGTCGGTATAAACGCCTATTACAGGCACAGCAAACACGAGCTAATTGACCCGTAAATTTGCATTTTCGGCAGTCAGCCAACAACTACCAGATAGGAAGGTCCTACCGAACTCTTTACGTCACCACTGCTAGAGGCTATATTCTTCCTGGTGTAATAACACCAGAGGGAGTTGTATGTTCCCACGGACGAATCCACGTTTTATTTCAGCTAGGATGAATAATGGTGGTCTCACGTTTTCAGCGAAATTAAAGTTTTAATACTTGATGTGGAAGACTTACTATTTTTAAGAACTTTCATAATGGCTTTCTGGTACATCATTTGGAATGTTTCCTCAAGTTTTATCTGTTTGCATTACAAACTTTTTCTACAAATTCTTTATGGGAACCACAATATCGTGAAAACATTCAAATATTTCGAAAAGGCGGTTTTTGAAAGAATCAAAAATTCACACCACGTTTTCGATTACATTGCTATACTTGAAAATTAAGTAGAATCTTTGAGATAATCAAGTTAGCAAATGGAGGATCCACTGCAATAATGATGAATGTCCAAAAATATTTAAATCTAAGTGAGTAATGTCATTTGGTCACTTGATATATGTAGTTAGTAATTTTGTTTACAAAATCAGGAATACCGCTTTCAGTTCCGAGAAAAATATGTTTTTAATATTTGCTTCATGGCTTGAAAGCTCAGCGTCACAGATGTTCACGGCAATAATGATAAATGTCCATCGTCTCGCAATGAACATTTATCATTATTGTTTGCATTTATCACCGTGAACACCGAGCGTGGAGCTCGACAAAGACCGAAAACTTTCAATGTCAATGAATGTCATTGAATGTTCACAAGATGCATTCAAGGGCTGGACTGCATTTCTGAAACCGCTTTACAAAAAAGTAAAAAAAAAAAAAAAAAAGCTGCGACTCCACTGTAAATTGGCGTTAAGTGCTGCAAAAGAAAGCCTATGCAAACCTCGAAGGACCAGTCCCGAAACTACGTGATCGCTAAGTTATACGGGGCGATTAAATAGCATACACTCGCAAAACCCGATGGATAGTCGGTCGAAGTTCAGATCTGTGCTTTTGGAAAATTAGATAAGCCCAGATTGGAAAAGGGAAAATAGGACTCATCGTTGTAGATGGGGCCTCACTGAACTCCAGTTTGTGGTGTACACTTCACAATGTTTAAATTTAAAAAGGGTAATATTCTTATAGCAAGAGGTTTATGATACATGCGCCCTGTCTGAGATGTTAATTTGCACTTAACAGCAAAGCACACTGTCACCTCTCCAAAGTTGAGTACTTTTTCTTGCAACAATTTTTCATGGTGACATTTAGGATCAAAAGATTAGGTAGGTGGGATAACTTCAGGATTTTGACATATGCTACCCACCAAGTCTGCGAACGCAATACCCAACCAATCCCATATAATAATGCGCGAACACTTGTCCTTTTCCGTAAGACCTGTGCGCGAATTTAGAGTCCAGAAAGACCATCCACGGGTCATGTTTCACAGAAATTTGAATAATAGTCCATTGGAATCAGTGTGGACATTGATCATCATAGCACTGATGTTTGAAGACTTACTTATTTTTAATTAGTTTATAATACCTAAAGAATGTCTACTTCACAAAGAAATAATACAATGATACACGTTCTTTAATTTAAATAAAAAATGTTTTCGTATCTTCGGGTCTGATTTTTTTTTCACCGTTTATTAGCATAAATCCCAATTATCTTAAAACAAAAAATAAAGGATATTCATCATTATTGCAGTGGTCCCTTCAAATGCAATTATTTTCGGCTTTTTTATTATAAAAAAATATAATTGTGCGATATAATATTATGAACTATTGTTTTGGCTGTCAATACTATCTTTCAATCTGTAAAAATCACAAATGTAGGAGAAAAGTTAACAAAATCGTTTTCATACGAGTACATATAATTATAATATGAAATATTTACCACACACTAGAGACCCGAAGGGCTTGACCCGCTTAACCCTTATTTTCGAGCCAGAAGGTAGGGTAGTCCCGTTATAGTAATTGCACTCTGCGGCATATGAATACTGGATTGACATTTGCATTGTGTATACTGGTAGCACGGTATGCCTAGACTAGGATCTGGTAGGATGGAGGCTGTAATAAAGGGCCCTTTTGATATTGGTTTTCAGTCCACCACCGGCGTGGTCTAGGGGTAAGGCTCTTGACTTTTTTACGCAATCCGAAGTTCGCGGGATCGAATCACGGCTTGGGTAAATAATTATAATTTAAATAATTAGTGTTATTTTACAATTAATTCATTTTAGTATATTTTCGAGTGGAAAACACTCTCAATGGAGGGGACCCCACCACTTTCCCAACGGCGTTATAAGGAAACATATGGTTTCCTCCTTCACCGCACACGTCAAGACTCAACTTTTTTTTGAACGAAGCTATATTTATTTGAACGACTCTAGACCCTCCGATGTCCATGCATATGGGGTTAGTAAGCAGTATGCAAGTACTTAAATTAACATTATACAAAAGATAAATAGATAAAACACTCTCAGTATCGCCTTGGTGTAAACCACCATTTAGAATTGAAACGTTGCCTGAAATGGCTTTAACTGTGTTTGGTGACCAGATCTGAATAGCGAGGTACTTTTCCTCCTTCTCCTCCCCATCTCCTTCCCTCTCCATCTCCTTCCCCTCCCCACTACTTTCAGCCTCACAACATACCCCGATTGGGGATGCCATAGTCTTACTAGCTCCAGACGGGAGCAGCTTTAAAAAAATCTCACTTCACTTCTACCGAGTGTGTAACTCACATGCGGTAGAAGTGAAACTGGAAAGTTGCTAGATGTTTCTTTCTTTTCTTTTGCCTGTTTTTTAAAGTGGTTTGAAGATTGGGTATTGATTTCGCAAAATAAAAATGTTATTTTTTTTTGGATTTAGTGGGATTCGAACCTCCGTTCGCTTGATGTCTATCTCTCTGGCCGCTGAGACTTGTCAGCCACCTTGCCCACTGCGCTATCGAAGGCATGCGCCAAAGCGCGAATTTACCGCATTATATTAGAACCGAGAATTTGTGTATATCTGAGTTGTGTCGCATTTCTGTTTCATCCGAATTTAAAATCACTAAAGAAGTGTCATAAAAAAAAATAAAGTCTGCGTTACGTTTTGGAGGTAATTTGATACTGAAATTCACTACAGGGGACGCAAAATGTCAAAAACCCAGTCATAAGTTTAACTGCGTACCTACCCACCAAACGTTACTTTATTAAGAATTAATAATTAAAAACAAATACTATGATATTCCTATCCTAAGAAAATCTAATTTATTTGTCTTTACCACGTCCATAACATTTTTCTCACTTGCATTGAGAACGGTAGTGCGAAGCAAACAGATATAGAAAACGAGAGGCTCGTTCAACAACAACGGTAGACGTTTTCATGAGGTTGCCACTTCACCTTTTACTTTTTGCTCTTGCCTGCGCGATCCAGGTAAACTTTTAATGAACCCTTGAGCTTTGTGTTACTAAGTTCTAATAAAATAATTCGTTCATAGATATACTTATGTTTTCCAAGACAATTGATCGCCCGACAGTTGGCCCCCTGGCACACTTATATACAATGTGCAGTCGGTTTAGGAAAATATGGTAAACCCACTTCCACAAAATATAACAGGTGTCACCGAAGGGGTGCGCTGGGACGGTGTACCGCCGAATAATAAAAGTATACAACTTATTTTCATTCAAATGCCGCAAGGATAAAACTACTTGTCTATATACTGTATTTACCAGCTTATAAGTACAAAATTTCGAACTGTAAATAAATTCGTTTCATATCAATACCAACTTATTATTAAATATACGTTTGAAGTTGATTTTAGTTATAGAATTGGAAAATAATGCACAAAACGTTATAATTTTACAATAATTATAATTTCTGGGGGCCAATTGTCAGGGGGTCAACTGTTAGGTTACTTTTTGGGTTACTCGTACACGAGGTGACTGCGGGTTTGACGTCAGTTAGTATGACGGACTACCAAAAACCAGATTGCGGGTTTGACGTCTGACATTGCTAGTAGTGCGCTACGCAAGTAAAAAAGCCCGCCTTCCACTGCGAGTGGAGCGGACCCCGTAAGGACCCCGCTCAACTAGCAAACGTTAACTGCATACAAGTGCTTCCATCAAGAACGAGGTGAGTCAAAACTAGTTAAAATAGGTTCGAACGAGTCCGCTCCGCTAATGCGAGCGAAGCGGACTCCGTACGAACTTCGCTCGACTCGCAAACGTTAACTGCATACAAATGCATCCATAAAGAACGAGGTGAGCGGAACGGACCGAACTAGTTAAACTAGGTCCAAACGAGTCCGCTCGCGCACACCATCGCCGACTAGTTTCTAGCGGACTCCGCTCAAAAACTATCATCAATTCAGTTGCCTCGACTGCATTTTTGTCGAAACGGAGATGTTTATTGAAGAGGTTTGCTAATTTTGTTTACATGATACGACTAGTAAAGATTGTCGCAATGTCGACAAAAAGAATTCGGCTTAGAAAACCATCATTGAGATGAAATTGGCGGAAATAAGAATGTAATTTTTTTTTTTAAGTTTTTTAATTTTTGAGATTAGATTCCTTTTATAAATGTACATTTGAAAACATTTTTTTCATTGCGTACATGCTGTCAGAATTGACTTGACACCACAAAAATCATTCCGTTTATTTCGAAACAAAGCGATACTGACTCGTTTTCAATGGAAGGGCAAAACTATTTCTCATTTTTCATTGACCTCGCTCCGCTCGCCTCGCTCATTTCTCGCACGGGCAGTGGAAGGCAAACAACTATCTTCTAAGTAACTCTTTTTTGATGGAAGGTCAAAACTATTTCGCTCAGCTCCCACTCCGCTCCGCTCTACTCTTTTCCGCTCGCAGTGGAAGGCTCCCTTTACTCTCGGATCTACTACTCGCTTGACAGAAATGACGTTCGAATATAATAAGATTGTTAAATTTGTTCTAGAAGCGGGAAAGTGTTTATGTTTACGTAACTATAATTTACCGGAATACGTTAAATAGGATGAGCGGCGAAAGCGCTGAATTAAGATTGGGAAAAAAAACTATTTGACATATTATTTTCGTTTAATTCCTTGGCGGTGGCGAATGTTCAACAATTAATATGTATTTCGCTGTATGGGTGAACCTAAAATATTGTCACATTATACGGAAACCAGCATTAAAGAGTAACATATCGGTATGCTACTTGTGGTTACGTCACAGTCACGTAGTTTGTAAGTACATATTTCTGTGTACGAAGGGCCCAAGTGTATATACGTTAGAATTAAACACATAAAAGTAATTTTTTTTATTTTTATTTTAACTTTATGAGTAAAACCTCAAATTGTAATATTTAATTAAAATGAAGACAATATAAGCGAAACTCAATCGAAAATCTGAAAACAGAAAAATCAGAAAAATATATTGACACATCTGGGACTCGAACCCAGGACCTCTCGCTTACCGGGCGAACGCGCTAACCACTGCGCCACCGTGTCGATATCCAATTTGGTCACTTTTACAGAGGTCCTGGGTTCGAGTCCCAGATGTGTCAATATCTTTTTCTGATTTTTCTGTTTTCAGATTTTCGATTGAGTTTCGCTTATATTGTCTTCATTTTAATTAAACATAAAAGTAAGTTCAGAAGAACTCTACTTATTTTAATAAATCTCTGCTTTACGATGCGAATTAAAATTAAAATCCGTCTTTATTGATTTTTTTTAAATCAAAAACATTTTAAACGACACTTAATTTTCTTTACGTTGCTTGAAACGGTTTTAGTCGTGATTGGTGACCAGATCTGAATAGCCAGGTTTTTCTCCACTTTCCTCTTCTCCATTTCTATCCCCTTCCTACTATCACAAATTGGGAATGGAATAACATTTTTGCTTTGAAGATTTTTAATTTTAAATGTACATTTGTTAGTTTGTATTTTAAAATTTCTGCTACCGGTTTCGACACATCCGTGTCATTCACTAGCAAACTTAAAAATTATATGCAAGTACAAAAAGAATGTATTTAATTGGGTGGGGGTAGTAGGAGGGGTGATTTTGGGGGAGATGAAGAAAGGTGGGAGGAGTCCACATTACATGGAAACACTGTTAATAAGGGCGATTTGCAGGGTGCTTTATTATTTTATTAACTGAATTAATTTTGGATTTAATTTTTTTGTTTATTTCAAATGTTTTTAAAGCGCACAAATTAAAATATTTATTTATATTGGAATGTTTAAAACTTTGTTTTTTCTTTGTTGAAGCTATGGCCTGTCTATTAAATGATTAGCAAACTCTGAATAATTATTATTTCGTAAACAAAATTCATGTTCCCTGATTCTGGTTTTAAAATTTCTAGTAGTCATACCTACATACTGTGCGTCACAATCATTACATTTCAAAGTGTATATCCCGTTTTAATCGATTTTTTTATTAATTAAATATCCTTGTTATTAATTATTTTGGAATTTGTATAGAAAGCTCGAGAAATGTGATCTGGTAATAAGCGGGATGTTTTTAAAGTTAAATCGCATGTATGAAGATGTTTTTTTAATAAACATGATTGTTATTAGGTTTGCTGTTAACCACAATAAAGGTACTTTTTTGCTAAAAAATTTGTTCGTTTCTTATTAACTAAGCGGTTAACTATTTCAGGCTTATATCTATCCATTGTTTAGGGCTATTTGTTTTATTATGTTAATTTCATTATTATTACTATAATTGCTTAAAGGGACATTAATAGCACGATGTATCATTGAATTGAAGGAGGAAAGTTTATTGGACATATGGTGAAGAGAAGTGGACGGTATAACATCATCAGTGTGTGCAGGTTTTCTATATATATTAAATACACACTTATTATGATATTTATTGATATTTAAGTTTAAGAAGTTTAAATTGTCGTTTTCATTATGTTCCTGTGCATATTTTAAATTTCAGAAACTTTTGCTTTAGAAACCTTGGAAATAAACAAAAAAAAAATAAAAAAAATATTTAGTTAATAAAATAAAAGCACCCTGCAAATCGCCCTTATTAACAATTTTTCCATGTAATGTCGACTCCTCCCACCTTTCTTCCCCTCCCCCAAAATCACCCCTCTCACTAACGCCACAAAATTAAATCTAATCGTTTTGTACTTGCATAGAATTTTTAAGTCAGTTTTAAGTTTGTTAGTGAATGACACGGATGTCGAAACTGGTAGCAGAAAATTTAAAATATAAAGTAACAAATATACATTGAAAATTAAAACTATTCAAAACAAAATGTCTAAAAATTGTTACACACTTGAATGCCGAAGAAATACAAAAAAATGCAATAGTCTCACTGGCTCCATACGGGAGCAGCTGGGACTCTTGTGAGGTATTCACATTAAAAAAATGATAAAATTATTTTAGCTTACTCGTGCCCGGAAAAAGTTGGTTGCGGCCAGTCTTCCAAAAGTAGTTTGAAATAATGAATGAATGGGAATTTAAAAAAAAAATGTTATCAGTTCGGGATACCCGCGCGAACTACTTTCATTGTTGGGAAAATACTTAACTTTGTTATGAGGTTAACAAAGTCCTTTTTGGAGTTCTTCGCTGATTCAACGATCCACAATTATTCGTTATTTGTTATTCTATGGATTAAGAAATATACCTCACTTCTTATGGAATCCTCCTTGAGAATTTCGTAAAACCTGTATTTTATGTTTCATTTACCAAGTCGCTCACTAATGCGAGAATTTCAAGGATTTAACTGTTCTCTCTCGGCAGCTTTCAAAGTTGTCCTTTTGAACCGCCGATATAATTTATCAAAGTTTTTGAATGCTTCATTCCAGAACGGAGTAATTATTTCTTTGTGTGATCTTATTCTACTCAGTTTTAGAATGAAACTTATCGCTGTGAAGATCAAGTATTAAAACAATATCGGGTAAATGTAAATTCTTGGGTCTTGAAAGGTAAACTCGAAAAATTTTTATAAAACCAAGATTTTATAAGAACAACGATAATATTTTTAAAATTTTATTCATCAACCGATGTACTTCAGACCAATAGTAAAGTTGACAAAACTTGCGATTTGTAAAGGTTTAGCAATTGTGTACTATTAAAGTATCTGCGGGCCCTGTACAGTACGCCTAATTTTTGAGAGGCTAACTTAACTCTGGCTTCGATGGAGCTCTCGTACCTAAGCTGGTCACTTATAGTTAAGGGTAGGATGAGGGGTGGGTAGGAATCTGGGGTTTAGTGGGTCCAAGATTGATGGACGTACGAATGTATTCTTCCCACTGGGGTGCAAGGCAATGGGTCGAAAGAGTCCTGCTGGAAAGACCAAATGGTCTCCCTCAACCTGGGATCAGAGTCTCTCACGACCCACGCAGTAGGTGGGCAGACGCATCCGCCGCCAATACCTGGACAAACCTTACGCCATGAACCCGGACACCCCTGCTAATTCATCAAACAGATCAAACCACTTGGGGTATCCTATCACAGAGGTGTTGGTTTTCTAATCAACCCATACCCGGCTCCCAAATTGGAAAAATATAAATCGATTTATCGAAAAATGTCCAAAACCTTTTTCTGTCCAGCTAGCTAATCTACCAATTGAGTAAATCCGCCTTTTACTAATCTGTTATTCAGCCAAATTACCAAATAAAAGATTTTTTCATAATCAGTGTTCTAATATTTTGCCGAAAGATGTTACCAACAATTATTTGTGGAGACAACACTTTTTTGTGATCAATCGTTTGCGAGAAAGCTTGGGATTTATAAATATAATTAAACGATCACCTCTCTAGGATAACTTTTTTAAAATCACATTTTTGTTCTGTTCGTAAAATCTCGATACTGTAAGGATTGGTGTATTTATATCCACTCCTATTAGTTGTGTATTAATTAAAATTCATAATCAGGGGTGTGTGAGTACTTTGTGATAAATTATTAAGTGAAACAACTAACCGTAAGATTAATAGTATTGATATTACTTCCTATCTTCAATACTTCCTACTCCAAAATGTAAAAAAAAAGTTTTTTAAGGGTCCTGGGTTCGAGTCCCAGCGGAGCCAATATCTTTTTTGATTTTTCTGTCTCCAGATTTTCGATTGAGTTTCGCTAATATTGTCTTCATTTAATTAAATATTATAATTTGAGATTTTACTCATAAAGTTTAAAAACTTAAAAAATAAATAAAGTTTTTTAATTCATTACCAGAAAATAATAAAAATACAAAAAAAATAAAACTCAACTTAAAAATTATACTGAAAACTTGTTCATCAAATACACCTATTATGTAATAAATTACTGTATATTTTTTTGTAATTTATGTATATTTTTGTGACTAATAAAAAAATTATAATATTATAATATACATTGGTAATCGAACTTAATACACTGATTAATGTAATTATCTATAAAATAAATGGGCCACTTGAATGCTGAAGCAAGGAAAAAGAAGATTAGATGTAAGTGAATAGGACACGAAAAAATTAATTAATTTCGTCTGAGCAATAGGCCACTTGCATCACATAAAAAAAATCCGGTTTAGACAAATATTCTAAGACATTCCGTATTTTTTTTTATCGTATTTTTGAAACCCTGGGGATTTTTTGAAAATTTCAATCCGAAATATCAGATCATTTTTTATAAACCGGAAAGAAGGGACATAATTTTATAGGTGCGAAAAACGATAATTACATAGCCGAAAATCATTTAAAAAAAAGAACGTTTTCCACACGAATGGCACAGGAGAATAACGAGACATACCAAAAATATTACATCTCATAAATATTTTTTTCCTTGATCCATCTTATTGATCATAAATCATTATAATGTACAACGTATGTATTACTAAATCCAATGTTATATACTTGTAAATTATAATAATAATAAGAATATTATAAAATTTGATTTTGTTCAAATCAGCACCAAAACCATTTTACCTCTAAAACACGTACCGACTTCTAAAATGTACGGGGTTCTTTTCAGAACATCTGTCAAAAAGTCAAACCAAATGATAAGTTCGCAGAGAACAAACAATAAATCTAGTGAACGTTAAATGTCAAATTCGAAAATTCGTCTGAAATGAAAGTGATGCCATATACGTAAAAAAAAAATCAGTGCTGAATTTTACAAAATAATAGGTCATTTTCGGAGACGGGACATTTTCATGTAGTGACGTCACGAGCCCAAATAATGGATTTTTTTTTTTTTTACATGAGCTCCACAAAGGAGGCCCTGAGGAAAATAATTTCCCTCAGGGCCTATGTCATCTTTGAGGACGCTGTGTGGAGGGTTTTTTTAAGGAAAGGAAGGAGAGGAGAGATTTATTATAAGGATTTATTTATTTAAAAAAAAAACTGTACATTTAAAAAAATTTTTACTAATATTTTCGTAATCTTAATAAAAAAGATCTATCCACACGATTTTTTCCAAGCCGTTATGAAATCCATGCTAGTGGCCTATTGGCCTATAAATAGAGACATTGACTTTCGTATATGTATTACGTTTCCTGATTTTCTTGTGTTGCCTGACGTGTCGAGAATCTTTTGAATTATTTGTTAGCGGTTGCCAGGACTCTGGTTGCTGGTAGGTACTGTTCCAGGTGGCAACAATACCATGTATTGGGTTACATGACGGAATGTGGTTATCTCATAATTTATTAATTAGATGAAAATATATTCTGTTTAAGGAGTTAATGACAGTAAAATAAGTTTTTCGATATCCCTAAAAATGAAGACGTTATGAACTTTCAAAGTGAGCATTGGTCAAATGTATGCTATAATGTCTCGTCACAAGTGGTATAATTCATAATTTGAATTGCAGAGCTGCAGTAATGCTGCGCATGTAACGTTATTTCACGCACTTTTCGACCAGCCGCAAATATTCACGTTTTTATCTTCTATTGTATTTTACAAAAAATGTAAAAGTTCTGTCCTCGACATGCTATAATTATAATACTACATTTAAAAACGACATTAAATTTCGTAGACAAGAAATTTCACCTAGGTGCCAATAATAATACACTGCTAGAATTACACACGAATTAAATTACAAGTAGAAAATAATATTTAGCACGAAGCTCTTAATTGTTTTTGTGTTTAATCGTAGAACTCCGTTTATTTAAATTAAATTATTTAAAAAAAAATTATTAATGTTATTATTAAGTTCTGCAAGTATTTAATTTTTGTATTATTGTGACAGCTGTTTCGGCTTTCAAGGCCATTTTCAAAGTGTCGAAAATCAATGAAGCTGCTCTTATATCCATTGTTTATATTTATGCACGTCTCCTTTAAACATTTATCTATTTAAATCGCACTAAACTTAACAATTTTGTGGTGTTCTTGAAATAATAAACTGAATTGAATTAAAAAAATAATTTATCGTATAACGCCTAGTTGAATTAAACCTAGTGGAATTACTTACGTCTAAATGCCTATTCTCGCCTAACCTAACTTTTAATGTTTTTACGAATTCGAAATTTATTTAACCCACACTTAAATCTTCTAAAATTTAAATATATTAGTAAGCACATTATTAAGGTGTGTAGTTCCAGTAGGTGTAATTCAAATAGGTGTAATTCTCTCCGTGTGTAACTTCGTCTACTCCGTCCATGCGTAATACTGATACGTGAAATTGATAAAGGGACTGTGTAGAGGTTTTATTTTACCACGTATTTATGTTCTGTATAATGAGGCATCATCAAGAAAATAAAATTATGACAGAATAAGCAAGTGTAGAAGAAAGTAGGTACCAGGTTGGTATTCAGAGTAAAGTTTAAAATTCATGTAATATAAATTGTAACTCGAGAATGATAAACCGACGCGGAAGGGAATACGAAATTAACACTTTAATCTAATTAAGCGTATGTTCTCAAAGAGTAACCGTAACCTACTTTAAGAGATGATGGAACAAAAGGTCGTAATAAAAAGCTCTTGAATTTCATCGTGTAATCTAATTTGTTGAAGACGTATGTTAAAAGATGGTATCAATATTGAAATCTTTCTTATAATTTAAGGAACCCTCCAGTTTTCCGTTACCAGACTATCTGAAACCGATGAAAAGAAAGAAATTATTTAATAATAATAATATTTTGAGAAAAATACTTTGTCTGTAAAAATTTCTTAAGGGCCGGCAACCCGGATTTCTACCGATTTATAACACATTTCCCTTAAACATGGTAAGTTTTAAAGTTCTTAAAAAATATATATGTTATTCTTGAAGATAATATCTAGACTTTGCCCGCGCCGAAACGCAAATTATATACAATTCCCTCGATAGAAAAATATCGCAAAGTATGCTCCAAAAATTATTATAAACAAGTTTGTTTCAGTTATTTTACAAGTTATATGTATGAAAAAATTCACAGTGTTTCTTTAAATGCTGTTTAAGATAATGCCCGCGAGATTTGTGCTCTATTTTAAACGAGTCGTGTTTTATTAAACATTTTCGCAATTTTCGCATCGATTTTGTCGCTGTAAATTTTAGCGCTCTCCTCTAACATTCGTAATTTCGTATCTCTCCATCTTCTTCTTTTCGGGCCCGGTTGCAGAGCCTTACGGTCTCAATTTAAATGAAAGCCACTCATTTTCAAATAAGTATTCGACAAATTAAATATCTACAGTTTTATTGTAGACATGACTTGCACTATTCTTTGACTCTACATGGAATATGATTTACGACTGCTCGGTCCCTGGGATCTAAGACACCTCTACTCGTAGTTCGCTTCGGGTAAAAAGAGGGAAGATTAAAGAAGTCCATCGTATTTATAAAAATACTAGCAAAAAGAAACCTGCACAATCAGAACAAATAAGACACAACTGTCAACGAGAAATAACCGGCTGGATTAGGTATCTATTTTAACAACTGATGTTTAGTTACTGAAACACACAGCAGAGGTTTAGCCAAGTGCTAAAACCATTTTTTTTATTTTTTTTATTTTTTATTATTATATATATATATATTTTTTTTTAAGAACGGAGACGGTTTACATATATATAGTTCCCGTGAGCACTTAGGCCAAAGGCCCATTGTGCTATCTCCCTATTTTACCTCATTCCTTTGACAGCAACCCAGTCCCTTTCATAGAGTTCACCAGGATTGTCATTGGAAATGAAGCTATATCTTCTGGTTTGACAATGTGACTTCCCAGGTCTCATTTCCCCTCTTCACTCCTCCTTGGTTCCCTGAAGGCCCCACAAGGGAAGAGGGCTTCATCTCTCTTATCCACTCCTTAGTTCCCCGAAGGCTTCACGACGGAGAGTTCACCACCCTTGGTTCCCTAAAAGCCCCACAAGGGAAAAGTCCACTCCACCTTGGTTCCCCGAGTGCCCCTGGAGGGAAGAGGACTTCATCTCTCTTTACTCCTCTTTAGCCAAACCATTTTATACAATACTAGCTGACCCGGCGAACTTCGTACCGCCTCCGAATCAATAACTGTTGTGTTAACTTATTAGCTGAATTAATTTCATTTTTTTAAGTTAAAATGAATACTCAAAATGAATTAAGACATGTAACTCAAAGCGAATCAAAATGATTCACGTGGCATTATTGTATTACTTTCTGTTAAATTTGCTGGATGGGTTGCACTTGGGTCGATTCCC
Source organism: Limnephilus rhombicus (assembly GCA_929108145.2). Taxonomy (NCBI): domain Eukaryota; kingdom Metazoa; phylum Arthropoda; class Insecta; order Trichoptera; family Limnephilidae; genus Limnephilus; species Limnephilus rhombicus. The sequence continues at coordinate 56,755,250 of OV815270.1, read as the reverse complement.
TTCAATGAAGTACCTTGTGATATACTACATTTTTCGTTTTGCTGTCAGGTGCAAGAACGAACAAAGCTGATGGTTGGCCGATACGTGAACATGCTACGTATAATTGACCATGAGAGAAACATTCATTTTATAGATTCAGGCCACAAAAATTCAAGGATTGGCCTTGTGATTTATTGATCGTCATGGCGAATGCAAGACAAATCGTAAATTGTATTCGTTTAAATTCGAATGGCATATCGGTTGGGATCATCGGAATTCTCGGAATGAAAACTTCCTTATCTTTGAACTTTCCCTTGATTATCGTCGCATGAATCACATTGCCCATGAGTTTTCTCACTACAAAATGCGTTCCGTTATATAATTTTGATTGGTTTAGATTTTGAAGAATGATAACTATCGATCCAACTCCAGTTGTAAATTGTGCGGTGGCAAGCCAGGCAGATCCAATGAGTTTAAAAATTCAGTTGGACAGTTGGTTGCTTCGTCTTTGTTTGTTACACAGACGATAGATTTACACAGTGAACCAACGATTTGATTTTGAATTATGAAGTTTAAGTGATCCAGGTCTATGTTCTTTGCCGCAAGAATTGCTCGTTCACTAAACAAATTGTGATTTTTATGGTTAGCAATGGTAAACACTTTGTTGATGAGCTCGTTCTTTGTTGGGACGAAATTGTAAAAAATTGGCGGAAACGAAATCGATCGGTTCGATTCGTCAACAGGAACATGGCCATTACTGATAGTCAGCAATTGCTTAGAGAAATCTTCAGCAGATGGATCGTTTAGCAATGCAACTCGCATATTTATCGTCAGTTGAAGTTTCTTCTCATAGGTCCACAGAGTCAATAATTTGAGGAAAGAATTTATTTCATGGACAGCGGTCGATCTTGGAATGACTGGTAGTGTTTGGCGGAAATCGCCAGAAAGTAGAATCATTGCGCCTCCAAAACATCTTGAGACATGACGCAGATCTTTCATAGTTCGATTGAGTGCTTTCAATGCGTGTTTGTGCGCCATTGTGCATTCATCCCAGATGAAGATTTTACTTGCCACCATAACTTTGCCATTGCTAAGTGTTTTGTAATGTTGCATATAGGTTTTTCGGTCGTTTGAAGGTTTAAAGGCAATTTCAATGCTGAATGAGCCGTTCAAGATCCTTTTAACAACGTGGCCTCTATTCTTGAAGAAGCGAGTGCTACAGCAATTTCGGATCTCGCAAGAACGGTGCCCAAAATCAATGACATGAGGAATGTCTTCCCAGTTCTACCGCGCATATCGACGAAAAATAAGCCACCATTTACATCATCAATTGCCTTCATTAACGTATCGTACACTTCCTTCTGTTGGGGGTTCAACAGTGGTACATTCGTTCGAACGGATTGGTTCAATGCATCTTCATCATATTCACGTTCACGTTCCAATTCTTGATTGAAAGCGTCGTCCATTCCAAGATCTGGCGTTGGTATTCCTAACTTGACTAACAAACTGCTGCACATGAGGTAACACATGTCTTAGATCAAAAATAAAGGCTGGTTATGTATATCCTCATTCACCTCGAGATCAGGATTCCCTGAACTAACACGAATTCGATATAAAATGTCTTCTGACATGTCATCCTTGTACTTGTTCCGTAGTTCAGGTGGATTCGATGGGAAATATGTCGAAATAATGATAGCAAATAATGATGATTATCAGACTTGGAGATGCATAAACAATTGCTTCAGCGATTGTCATGTCCTAATGAGTATCGTTTTCAAGAAAATTGACCTGCTGACATGCAACACGAAATGTTGGGCACACTACACCATTGACTTGTGATTCCAACACCAGCAACAACCGCCAAGTAGAAGCATTCGTCACTTTTTAGATGAACTGTGTAAATGCGACCAAGAGCATCAGTAGAACGCACAACCGGATGATTAGTAACCATATCGCCGTGCTTCCGATGTGGAAATCTCTTCGACGAAGCGTTCCAAGTGTAATAACGTGGCATCTCAGAGTAGAACAATGTTCGGGCAAACAGATCGCATTGGCAAATCAAAAAGAAACTGGTCAATGTAGTTGCTAGAGGTGTTTCAGCACGTTTGACATCATTCGATGTAATGAAATAAACACGTTGATCATTCTCTAGATGCACCGCCAAATGTACAACAACGGGATGTCGTTCATGAATGGGAAATGAGAATATACGCCAAATCGCCTCATTGTAGCTCTCCAACTTGATAGCGTGTGAGTTCATCGTTGGTATTGGGAGTTTTAATGCCAAAAACTGCAGTATCGCTGCCTTTCGTGACATATTTGCAGATGTATTTGATTGACTTCACCGAATTGCAATACTCCACGTTGCCATGTGCCTTGAATGTTTTGGAAAGAAGTGGCAAATAGGGAACAATCCAAGTGTCATCGACCACGATATCGTTTTCTTTCACTTTTTTGGTGATAAATCTACCATTATCATCGGGTGATCGACGCCGATATAGTGGATAACCTGGTCGAATTCTTTCGACTAACCAAATAAGAATGTGTGCATGAGGCAAGCCTCATTTTTGCCACTCAATAGAATACATCCGGCATTGATTATCTCCAAAGACGATAGTCCATCAGCGACCGGTTTTTTTGAAGACACGTGCGGTGATGTCGTGCCAATCACTTGATGTTTGTCCGGGAAGCAGTAGTTGAACATTTTCTATCCATTTCGGGATCTGGACGATCGTAATATTTTTCCTGGAGTTGTGTAGACATACGTTCACCGTTTTTGACTGTTGACATTTAGTGTGTAAGAAAGAGAGGCAGCATTATATGTCTAAGAACAAAAGCAAAACAATCAGCGCATTTACATTTGACGTTTTTGAATTTTTGGGATTCCCGCAAACTTCAATATTGAACCTAACACAACATTGCTGCAGCTCTTTCAAAAGATGAAAATTCGTTCCATACAAAATGTATGAGGAAATGAATTTTCTTCATAACTTTCTTTTTCGTGAATTTTTGCGATGTTTTAATAGTTATTCTGCTATCCGGGGCGGAGACAAATCCAACAAATCAAAGATCATCAAAATCGGTCCAGCCTTTCTCGAGTTATAAATAGTGTAACTAACCCTACTTCGTTTTATATGTTAGAAGATAAGATTAATAATATATTTATTATGAATTTTATTCCAAAGAGGGTAGTATTGGTTATTGATTATATCGACGTCCTTTAAATATAATCTTTGAAATATCGAAATACCTACGATCGATTATTAATATGAGAGTATGGAATGTATCGGGAGTATCTCCTATCCTTTTCCTATATTCCTCTTTTTTTCCCTTCCTTTAACCCAAAATTAATTTTGAGACATTAAAACTTCATTTCCAATGTACTTTAGCATGAGAAACTTCTGTGGCTTGACTTCAGCTCACTTGTATATCTATTTTATCACTGTTTGTTTCTTACAAATAAATAAATAAATAATTTGAAAAAAAATCTAATGAAGGTTTTAATTACAAAGTGTTCGTCATCATGCTTTAATAAAAAGATAAATGTAATCACTATTGTTACGAAGCTGGAGTTAGTCCGTGATTAAATTTATCTCGAAAAGTAAATATTTAGATATGCAGGATTTGGTTGTACATCGTACGTTATTGCATAACTTAAAAAAATTACCTACCACTGTCATAAAAATTAAGTCTTATCAGTTTGAAGAAAATGTTTGCAGGGTAATAAAATATGAATACAACAAAATAAGATAAATAATTCAATTACGTGGGATGGAAAGTTGCATGGTAGGAATAACTTGAATATATCGCCATGAAACGACTAGTTAGAACGCAAACAAAAAACTGACCATCACTGTTAAATTTAAAAATAATACGCATTTGGCGATTGGACGTGTAAATCATCTTAGTCGTGGTCAACCAACGCCGATGGTCAAATCTAGTGATACAGTAGGGCAACCACAAGAAGGACTACGAACGCTCAAGCCGCCTGAATTAAACATTAACAAATTGCGCGAAGCACAACAAAAGCAGCAGGGAACAAAGAAAAAGGTGGCAGTTTGGTTGAGGTGAGGCGTCGGCCTTCGTCTAGTAAGGAAAAACATACATAACCTGATAATGGTTATAATTATAATAGTACATATTTCAAAGTTCCCGGGAAAGTTGTTAAAGTTCTGTTTGTAGTATCTGATCAGCAACCCTTTCCTAGCAGCTGTTGGCTGTTTCGGTAGTAAATATTAATTTATTGCTTGCCACCACACATAACTTTTCAGGCAGACGTGAAATATGATGTTTCAGTTAATTTTATCGCTAACAGAGCCATAATTTGTCTGGTGAATCGCAGTTTTCCCGAAACCCTCGTCACGATGTACTCGGATCGGGGAGGCTCTAAATATGATCAACTTTTCATTTGTGGGATTCAATTATCAACAGTTAATTATGTTTTTACTCCAGGAGTGGAAATTGTCTTAGTTAAATGGTATTTCAACTACCAATTTTATCTAAGAAGAAATATTTTCATTTTTCCAATATTTTGAATACCGTTAAGGGCGCTTTACGAAAATCAGAAAGGCTAATTCGGATAAAGTATAACTAATAAATCACTACTTTAAATATTACAATTTGAGGTTTTACTCATAAAGTTAAAATAAAAATAAAAATAATAATGTGTTCATCTTTATTAAAGAACTTAATACTTATAAATAACGAAGTTTTATGACCAAATAAATGAAACAATGTTTAAAAAATCTGTAAATAATTCGTCACTAAATAAATCAATGCCTCCGCGGAAAACTTTTCTTACTAGAGGTACCATTGGAATTCACCATAATCACAAATAATTGCATAATTCTTGAAGTTGCTTAATTCCCTGAAAGATACAACAACGGGGAACGGTTATTGCAAAATGTATAGAAAATTTATTACGACCTTTATTCGTACACGTAGCCCTACACTTCACACCAACACTAACTTAAAACATGATTTTTTTCCATCTGTGTATCTCAATATGGAAAATGGTGGAATATTTCTCACGCTTTTTATGCCAACGAAATTGACACTCGCTTCAATGGTAAAATAACAAATTACAGCAGGTGAATACGTACAAAAAATTGATTTAGAATAAAGGCGAGGTGAAACTCGGTTGTTTTAAGATTCTCGATTTCTGTTCCCGGGCTTCAATTGCCTCTCTGTTTCACGCGGTCGAGATGCTCAAGGATTCAGTATCTAAAGCGTAGATCGAATAGTCCCGATGGGAAGACAAATATTTATCGTACCCGAAATACTTGAGACCTTCGAAAATAGCACTCATATACGTACATATTTATGTGCGTGGGAAGGAAGGCGATGGTGCCTGCTTCTACCATGTGTATGCGGTAGGCGCAGGATATCGGCTATCCCAAACCTTATTTTCCCTCCAAACAATCCTCCCCGTTCTGGCAACCCTCCCGTTCAAATAGGGCGCGAGGGATTTCCTCTTGGTCTTGAAAACGGTGGGAAAAACTAAACGTTTTCTTTTCACTGTTTACTTTATTCGTTGCTTTTTTACATTCCAACAAGAATTGCTCTTGCAAATTAAAGATTTATTCCCTTTTCACATAAAATATTCAAATTCTTATATTTTTCAGGAAAACAAAAGTTTCACATCTGAAACGGATATGGGTTATGTTTCCAAACTTTCGGAAACTGAAATCCCGCATGGCCAACTTCCACAAAAGTAAAAAAATCAGAAATCATAATGTACCTAAGGAGAAAAATAAATATTATTACCCAACGCAACAAATTTACGCGTTGCAGCGTTGAAAATTTGCGGACGTGAAAACAAAGTTTTTTAACAATAATACATATATTTTTATTATGTAATTTAATAATTTCGATTTTCCACCAATCTCCTACGCATCAAACAGCACGACCTAGTAATATCGTCTTTTGGACTGGCTAGTAGCCAATTTAAGGGAAAACGTGTGTGTGCGTGAGGATTGTCATTGAAAACGTTTCCGTTTACGATATCGATCTGGCGGGGTTAAGCTCGATCGGATGTGGGAAAGCTAATTTCGTCTTCCAAGATTTGCATGCGTTCATTCATTCAAGAAAACCAAATCGAAATTAAAATAGATGTATTTAAAAACATCAACTCTTGAGTAATGTCTTTGCCTACCATAATACGGGCATTTTCCTAGTGCAGCAGTCGAAAAACCTGTAAAAAACTGTAAAACAAAAGTTATTTTACGAATAAAAGTGTAATGTTTCTTTTTCTAGACCTTTATTAAAATTTTTTACAAGGTCTTTAGACAAATTTTCTATTCGGGTGTTGCGGTAGGTTGTTCGGGAACTTAGGTTTATTACAGGATATTGTCCAGCACCTGACAGTAAATGATACGATCACGAGTCTCTTATAATGGTCGATACAACTAAATAATAATATAACATGTGAAGTAGAAATCAATACAAAAATCAAATCTGGTGCGTAAAATAATCACAATCACATAACAATAATAATCAAATCACAATAATAAGTAAAAATCAAGAATTTCCCCCCACGAAGCTATGAAAACTAAAAGATTAAATCATAATCACAATCATATAACAATAATAATCAAATCACAATAATAAGTAAAAATCACGAATTTTCCCCCACGAAGCTTCGAAAACTGAAAGATCAAATCATAATCACAATCATATAACAATAATAATCAAACCACAATAATAAGTAAAAATCAAGAAATTCCTCCCACGAAGCTACGAAAACTGAAAGATTAAATCATAATCTCAATCATATAACAATAATAATCAAATCACAATAATAAGTAAAAATCAAGAATTTCCTCCCACGAAGCTACGAAAACTGAAAGATTAAATCATAATCACAATCATATAACAATAATAATCAAATCACAATAATAAGTAAAAATCACGAATTTCCCCCCACGAAACTACGAAAACTGAAAGATCAAATCATAATCACAATCATATAACAATAATAATCAAATCACAATAATAAGTAAAAATCACGAATTTCCCCCCACGAAGCTACGAAAACTAAAAGATCAAATAAAAAAAACCTTTCGTTTGTAAATGGGACAAAGCCAAACCACAATCTCTAGTTAGGTTCAATGGCGGCTGCAAAACATTTTCTTACCAAAGTTCTAGTTCTAACATTCAAAATGTGGTTATTATATATTAGGTAAGGATATGGAGTTTAGAGTAGTCGAACAGATGAATGCCGCAGACTTTTTCAGAAGAAAAAACTATTTTCCACGGTGCAGAAAAGTAACGTACGTATTACGCGGGTAAAAAAATAGTTAAAGCATTTGAAATTCGTTTCTCTTGCTACACGAATGTGATAAACACAATTCTTAAAAAGAAGATATGTATGTTTATACAAAATTGCTTGCTTATACAAAAGTGTTGCTTGCTTATATGGATGTATGTTTGTTCCTTATATGTTGCTAAACCATTTAATTAATTTAACCAGAAATACTGGTGATTTGATGTGCGCATACCCGCGATGGTTTCTGTATATAGTGGTGAGCTCTGACGTTAGGAAATTATTTCCTTAACTGTTCATCTGATTGCGATGAATCTTCGGTGAGTTGTAGTGAGCACACCCGCGAATATTTCTATATGTATATACTGGTGAGCTTTGGCACTATGAAGTTTGTAATTAAAAATTGCAATAGGTGGAACGAAAGCTGTTTGAAAACTGAATATACCGAAACTGAATGTAGGAAGGCGGGAGGGGGGAGGGAAACGCGGGACGGGGAAAGCGGGAAAGGGGAATGGAAAGGGGACAGGCGGAGAAGGCGGAGTGGGAATACGGGATGGGAAGGGGACGCGGGAGAGGAATAGGAGGCGGAAATTGAACGGGATGAATGGGAAAGGACACGCAGCGAGAAACAATTTCTTTATTAAGTGGCATTGCAACGCATGCGGGAACCAGTTTATATGATAAAAAAAGAGATGCCATTTGTCAAGGAAATCGAATAAATCTAATAGATTTTACATATGTAAATACATATGTATATACCAACCAACAGTTTCACCTTCTCAAACCTACCTAACACACAACATAATGAAATGTAATATTAATATGTAAAAATGTTTTTAAAATATATTACATATGTAAAAATGTTAACAATAAGGTGTAAACTGTAATATATAGATATAAATAAAATAAATAAAATATGTGATATGTCATTCATATTTTTGAAAGGAAAAATTACACCGATTTTTCACGACAACCATCACCACATTCGCTTCTCCAAAAAAATGAGTTTTTCCTTAATACAATTTTGTCTGAATGTAAAAAATATCCGTTTCTGGCCAATGAAAACCCAGCGTACATTTTCTGATCCATGTTATTACTTCCGCTCTGAACATAAAACTGACCAAAAACAAATCACAAGAAAGGAGATCTTTTCTACATTCTAACTTTATGCCTTTTTTTGCTTTCGTGGGGGCTTTTGACTAAGTGCGCTATTATATTATATGTTGTGTTATTGTGTGGTCGGAGACATGTCCTTGTGATGTTTAACTATCATTCCGGAATGACGTCGAAATAATGTAAAATATTGTTAAAAAATATGTCTATTATTGACAAAGATCATCTATGTTAAAGATATATTATTATATACATAGATACACTTTAGATATATAATTATATACATTAATACACTTTAGAATCTTTTAATGAATTTGAAAATACATATCTACCGACCAATATCAGTAATCTCAAATATAGCAATTTTTTTTGAAAAGGTTGTAAAAAAAGAATGAACCAGTTTATAAAGTATAATAAAATAAATAATGAAAATCAGTTCGGATTTACAGAAAGGTAGAAGCAGACAGGATGCAATTGGAAAATTAACTAGCCTTGTTCACAATTCATTAGATAAATCAATTTATTGGAATTTTCAAAGATCTCGAAAAAGCGTTTGACAGCAAATCACATGACAAACTTATAACTATAGTAAGAAACGTTGGATTAAAGGATGCAGCTCTAGAATAGATAGAGAAGCTACCTTTTCAAACGCCCTCAAGTCGTAAAAATCAATGATGTGCTTAGCATACCTCAAGGTACAGTCCTGGGGCCGTTACTGTTTATCATCTATGTAAATGACATATTCACACAAAGAATAAACGAAAAAATAATATCTTATGCTGATGACGCTGTCATAATAATTGAAGTTGCTTATTGGAATACTGTGAATAACCTAGCGAATATTAATACACTAAAAAACTGGTTCGATAAAAATCTCCTCTCTTTAAGCACCGAAAAAACAAACTTTATCCCATTCTCTATCAATAAATTTAAATCAAAACCAGAAATAAAAATTCTAATACATCGGAGTAAATGTAGTGGAACTAATTGTAATCAAACATGTTTTATACTTAATTCAACTTCCAAAATTAAATATCTTGTTGTGTATACAGATCAACATTTTAAATGGAAAACACATATTTGTGAACTTGTCAAAAGAATTAGAACATTTATATAAATATATTTATAAGACTCAAAAATATTCTTAGACTGGAAAACCTACAAAGAGTGTACTGTACAATTGTTCAATCTATATTACGAAATGGTATTATAGGATGGGGTCCTCCCAGGAACATATGATGTTATTTTAAAGCCTCTCAAAATAGTTCAAAGATTAATAATTAAGGTTATCCTAAAAAAACCATATTCATTTTCTACTGACGAAATCTTTTCAATATTCAAAGTATCTATAATAGACAATATATATAAACATATTCAGCACTACAAACTTTCAAAGAAATACAACTGAAGAAATTACATTTCAATATTTCAGCAAGATATTAAAACAATATTAAAATCCCAAAATTTAATACCAAGCACATCCAAAATTCTTATGTGTATCTAGGTATAAATTATTTCAACAAACTCCTATTAAAATTAAAAATTATCGAAAATAAACTTAAATTCCATATTAAATTAAAAAATTACGTGAAACAACTGTAAGAGTACATTACTATTATTCATATTTCATTTCATTAAATCTTAAAATCTGTTTATTGATATATCTCAAGTTTCTCTTACATATCTATTGTTATTAGTTGCAATATTATTGTTCACTCACTCAAATGATAACATAATTACGCATGAATTCACTCACCAAACCCAAGAGCCTTGTCTCTTTATGGTGAGGAAAAGCGTTTATTATATTCATATTACAAATCTGTTTAACGTTTAAAAAAATGTTTAATTATTGTAAAAACACACAAATCTTAATATATAAAACAAAGTCGGGTTAGTTACAGTATTTATAACTCGAGATCGGCTGAAACGATTTTGATGATCTTTGATTTGTTGGATTTGTCTCCGCCCCGGATAACAGAAAAACTATTAAAACATCGCAAAAATTCACGAAAAAGAAAGTTATGAAGATAATTAATTTTTTCATACATTTTGTATGGAAAGAATTCTCATATTTTGAAAATGCTGCAGCAATATTGTGATAGGTATAATATTTAACTGTTCGTGAATTCCAAAAATTCAAAAACGTCAAACGTCAATGCACTGATTGTTTTGCTTTTGTTCTTAATCATATAATGCTGCCCCTCTTTCTTACTCACTAAATGTCAATAGTCGAAGATGAGACAAACGGTGAACGTATGTCTCTGCACCCCTCCAAAGGAAAAATACAATAATAACAAATCTCTGAAATGAAACGCCCGTACCCGCTTCATTTCAAAAATTCCCGTAAATAAGGAGAAAAGTAATAAAATCACAAAAAATATAAATACGTATACAACGCCATTTCCGATACTGACATAAACAAATCACGGACAGTTGGGCATCGATAATGGCTTGTGTATTAACTTAATAAAACAAAATTTAATTCAAGAGTTATTGATTCTGAGGCGGTACGAAGTTCGTCGTGTCAGCTAGTATTAGATAAATAAAATTAAAAAAAATATCTATCGTCCAGTTTATAAGTTTATAAAAATACCTATTTATGGTCGGACATCTCCAAATACTAAGTTTTAAAATAATGAGGAAAGCAATATTCGAATGCTCACCATAAATCAAATATTATTTACACGTGTCTGTGTTTTACTTACGAGTATTAAATATTAGCTTGTGTCGCTCAACAGCCGTGTTCTCAAAAGTTTCGTTTGATCTGTAGCAATTCGAAAACGTAAAAATAAATTAATTTGTTGTTCACTATTAGCCCGGATAAATGGCCGGAAGTTTTGAAAAAAATAGATTTCGTGATTTGGAAAAAAAATAAAACAATGGTTCCATGTTTTATATTTTGTACCAAACTTAATTTTTATTCCTTAATTGCAGTACAAAGAACGCAAAAAAGATTTTTTTAGAAACATTTGTGATGTGTTAGTTAAAAATATAAAAGGGGAAAATAACACATATTCTGGATAAAATCAGTATTACTGTTGACTTACTTGTATTCATAAACTTGGTTTTTTTCATTTTTGTCAGCTTTACGCATTTTTTAAATAAACAAACGTTAAAAGGGCAAATAATTGAAGGAAAAAAAATTTATTAAAATAATTTTAAAAAATGTTTTTTAGCGGGCTAATCACCATTTTAAGAAAATAAATTTAAATGCAGTTCTCATTTTCTTTGTAAGACGCAACTTTTGAGACCCCGGGCGTTTCTGAATTCAAAAGTTGAAATAATTGACACGACGCGACGTAGATAATAAATGACATGTGACATTTTGAAATATTCTACTAGTGACCCAGAAAGCATCAACATTTTATTGAATTCATTTCAAGCTTTTGTAAATTGTAATTGATTTAGAAGTGTTAAATAATCTGAGTATTGTACCGGATAGAGGGTGCCATTTTACAATACTCGTATCTATAACTGCATATTCAACTCAAATTTTGATTTTTTGGAGAAATCAACTGGACTATCTATTTATTTATTTATTAAGACATAAACAATACGTTATTATGCAAGTTACAAGGTATATTAAATAAGATTATTACATGGTTATAGTACCTATAACGTAAGTCCGTAGAATATCATTAGGTAATTTCGCCTTGAATTCTATCGACATATTTCTTTTTTTTTATTGTATTGACCCAAAATGCGGGTATGAAAATTATTACCTAATTATCAAGTAGGTTTTCATCGTCGCTCTCTTTGCGTCTTTGTGAAATCGATGAATTAATATTATTTGAAAGTATGTTTTTTGCGTTTATTTGATAAAATCTTTCTTATTTACCTACATATATTTAACATTACCAATATGAAGTATTTTGCCCAGGGATATTTTTGATATGATTCCACTTATTCAAATGCCACACATTTACAAAATAGCGGATCACTGGAAAATAATATTACCATCTCGTAAATGCCGCTGGCTGTTCGGAGATACTTTCATATTTAATATTTTCTTACTCAAATTTACCTTAAATATGTACTATATACAACCTTTTAAATATACACTGAAAATATTTTAGCATCTCTGCCCCATTTTATGAGTCAACTAAGTTTATATAAAACCTTAAATCCCCGAAAAAGGTCGTTAATAAATAAATAAAAAAATGTGATGTTTGCAACGTTCGGAATAAATAAATTTTATTAAGTACTACCTGGTTCCAGGCATGCGTTGCAATGCCGTATTCAAAGAAATAAATTGTTTCTCTCTGCATAACCTTTCCCGTGCGTCCCCTTCCCCTCCTGCATTCCGCCTTTCCCGCCTTCCCTCTCCCCTCCCCCACTCCCCCGTCCCGCCAACCCCCTCACACCTCACACATTTAGTTTTCAAACGGCTCGCGTGCCACCTATTGCAATTTTTTTTTTAAATTTTCATTTTTCATATATTACAAACATTATAAACGTGCGAAGTTAAAATAGTCGTAAAGTTTTTTTCTGCGCAATTTTCTTAATTTTTCTTTCCGTAAGAACCTTCTACAAAGTATTGGAATAAGAAAAAGATGAATAAAATAGGTAAAGTCTTTCTGAAGTTATGGTGTGACCAATGGAAACAGGGATTCATTTTTTATATATGTATATATAGACTAGCGAGTACCCGTCATGCTTTGCAATGCCACTCAATGAAAGAAAGAGTTTATTTTAAGTTCTTCTTTCGTATGGTGGAGGGTCAGACTTTAAGCGGGATGCCGGGTGAGAAACGACATCATCGTGCAAGGGTATTTCGCTTTTTTGCAGTGCCTTCTTGTATTCCCTTAGTGTTGCGATCTCTCGCCTGATATTTGGCGGGGTTATATTATTTGCAAGTACGGGGAGCCAAGAAAGAGGAGTCGAGGTAAAACTTTTTTAAAGTAAAACTTCTTTACGCACGCTCGACTTGGGGGATAAGTTGGTGAATGCGTTCGAAAAGTGTGATGTTACGAAAAGTGAGATGCGAACGGTAATCGATGCGAACGGTGATCGATGGCGATGGCGGGCTTTTACGCACGTTTGACTTAGGGAATGATAAGGATAAGGATGGTCACTCCAAGGTCGTAGGTCACCCCAAGGTCGTAGGTCACCCTAGGTCGTAGGTCACCCCAAGGTCGTAGGTCACACCAGGGTCATAGGTCACCCCAATGTCATATGTCACCCCAATGTCAATATCATATGTTCTTTTATAAGCAAGTGAAGTTTTACTTCAGTCGTGTGGTCTAAAGCACACAAATTTTTTTGTTTTGTTGAAGTGCTTTTGAATATACCATAGGTTTTGATTTTCGGTCTGGTGCGTACACGAATAAATCGGAAGGTTTTCCGATGCGTGAGCTGTCCGTGTGAGGAGCATGGATTTTTTCAAATTTATCCCCTCTTATCCTCCACCGCTACTATGTTTCCTTTGCAATCCCTCCCCCTGCCCCTTCCTCGTCCCCCACTCCTCGTTACCCCCCACCCTTTTCCATGTGTCCCCGTTCCCGCCCCCCATTGTGGCTAAACACAGATTTTTTCGAACAACTCGCAGGCCACGTATTGTGTTTTATACAAATTTCTTAATGCCAGACCTCACCAGTACACATATTATGCTCAACAACTCACCAAAATTTCAACGCATTCGGGTGAATTAGTATTGAAAATAATTTCATAACGCTAGAACTCAGCATTATGTAAAGAAACCGTCGCGAACATGCTCAGAACAAATAATCAAAGTTTCATTGGAATCGGATGAATGGTTTAGGAATGCGTAAGGGACAAATAATGAAAGATTCATTCTTATATATTTTTAAGATTAAGGAGAACTTCCTTTCAAAACTTACTGTTAAGTGTTTATTCATTTACCTGTTTCAAAGGAGATGGAAATGTCTGCCGAAGTGAATGAATCTGATAATAATATTTATGTTTATTTCCGAGATACATGCTTTTCAAAAATTGGTTTATCTATTCTGCAAGTCTTTTACAAGTCCGAGAGCGAATTAAGAAGGTTTATCGGTTATTTTTACTATTTTTTTTATCTTTAATGAAAACGGAATGTCAAGCAACCCAAGTTTTTTTGCAGCAAGATAATTAATATTGTCATCTCTGTTTTCAGACATTTCAAATTATTGCACTAGAAAGCGACGGCAAACGTATTATGATGTCAACTTTGAGAAGTAAAATAGTCTCTACATATAGGCAAAAGGTTTTAACGTTTTATTTTACATCTCTTTTTGTCATACATAACTAAAAGGAGATCGTAATATTGGACGTAGGTTAACGAGGTTGGAATGAATTAAAATTTTGTCTTCTCTGTTATTCCCATAGAGATTTAAAATTTGTTGTCTCATCTGACAGAGAAATGTGTCGACTTTTAGGAAAACATTTTTTATTATTTTATACAGAATCGTCATAATTTTTTAAATATTTTTTACGGATGCAAAAATATATTTTTTAGGAATAACTAAAATGTTTATTTAATGATTGAAGCATTTGAGGAGTTATTGATGTTTTAAAGAGCGTTGTAAACTATAATCGCATCGTGGATCCGGGAGTGTTAAGGATGTCATGTGGAGGGGAGAAAGGAGAGAACGTGGGTCTTGAAGAGACCCATTTTGTCGGAGAGAGGCATCACAGAGGCCAGCAAATCGTTCCACAGCCAAGCTGTTGAACGAGTCGCGTTGAAAATGTTTCCGTGCCTTTTTGTTTTTTCACTTATTCGTTTATTGTCCAGCATCTAATATTTTAGATACAGTAATTTTTTATGCCTGCCTCTATTATTTTTAAGTATGTGTTCAGAATTGATAGGGTCCTTTTAAATAAAATAATTCCCTTTGCAAAAACTTCACTGTTTATTTCACTTGGACATGTTATAAATGTATTATATTACGGTGTCAACACACCGGGCCAAACACTGGCAGTTGTTTACTGTTAAAACTTGCGTTGGGAAGAAGCAATAATAATGAGATGCTAGCACTTTTATAATGTAAAAACCTGCACACATTTAAAGAATCAACCGTTATACATTTGACATTTGGAAGTATTTAAAAAAAAATGGTTTCTTCTATAGTACGTACTTCGTAGTTAAAACAGGTTGCTACCGATCTACCGAACACTCAGCGACTAGCCAAGCTTCGCACCATTTGTTTGAAATATTAAAGTCTGGGAGTTTGCTCAAGCAACCCATAGGTGCTGGTAGTATCTCAATTTTTAACAGTATGTATTTAGTAAATAGACTAGCTCTGCAGTTAGACCGAGAATATTTCTTTGGTAACTGGATAATACAATTTGTCAATTAAGCATGAAATATATTATACTTCATCATTGCTTTATAATTTCAATTTAAAACAAATTATGCGTAGAAATGTTGGGCTCGCGTTTAGAGTGAAGGGACTTCGATAAAACCATTCACAGCCAAACACTGATATAGTGCTACACGCATATTAATCGAATATTTCAATTAACAACGGAATAATAAGAAGTACTTGTGACTTTAAAAAAAATGATAGTAGTTATTGTATTTTTCAGATTAAATTGTTTTATAATCTACATTTCTTCCGGTTACATTCATGTAAAATTTATTTCAAACGGTGCACTTTTATAATGCTTTACCTGAACACTTATTATTGGAGGGTGCTTTACGCTAATTAATCGGCTATTCGCCAAGAGCGGTGAGGAGTGGGGAATGGGAAGAGGACGAATGTAAACTCCGCTGTAATCCACCTGACTTTTAGCTAATTACAACAATGACTGTTTTCAACAATTGCCGCACAAAAGTCAATCTTAATATAAAGCGTTATAATACGAGGTAATGGAGGTACAATATTGAAAAAATGTTAACAAAACTGGCAACTGCTAGGGATGAGTAGGGAGTGGGAACAATTTCATTAGCAAGCTTTTACGTATATTATTTTTACACGAAAGCGCTTTGCATGGAAACCCCGCTGTCATTAATTTATAGAAATATTATCTCATGTGCGCTGGCTAGGGAAGAAGTACGTGCTTTGAATACTGAGCTAAGTTTCATTGGCATTTCTGGAGGAAACTCGCCCAGTTGGTCGCTACAGACAAAACTAGTTAAAGTAAATGTAAAGGCTGTGTGAGGGGAGACTGGGCGATAGACCGATGAAACCGAACCAGCCAAAGGAACACCCGTAGAAGCCTTGTTTAAAGTAATGGGTGCCGAATAGAAAAATGATTAAAAAATTGTGGTGAAGTTAAAGTACAAAAACAAACTTCCTTGGGTTATACAAGATTCGTCAAATCTGGGATCGGATGCGTGAATAAAATGCGCTAAAATGAAAAATGATTTTGTATTATTGTATTATTTTGGAAGAATTCGGCCAAAAATTTCTAGAAAAACTGCAATCACCATATACAATTCAATTATTGCTCCACACTTCAACTACTGCTCAAGTATACTTTTCCTATGTAACGAAAGAGAACAAAATAAGTTACAAATTCTCCAAAACAGGGTAATGAGAATAATTCTTCGACGAAACAGATTTTCAAAAATAATTAAAATGTTAAAGGAACTAAATTGGTTGACCGTGAAACAGATGTTGACCTTTAACACGATGGTATTTATCCACAAAATATTGAACAACAAGTTACCAAAATACTTCTCAAATAAAATTGTATACAATAAAGACATTCACAGATATAACACAAGGACGTGCAAGGAAATTAGGCTACAAAAAAAGGACAAAGCGAATACGCAGAACAGTCTACTGTACAAGGGAATGAAGTTGTATAACACACTACCAGAAACTTTAAAGTCCACACCAATTGGAAAGTTCAAGATGTATTGTAGGAGCTACATAAAACTTGAAAAAATATAGTGAATATGAAATATTATAATCAATTTGAAATTTGTAAACTTAAATGTACAATAAAAAATTTAAAAAAGTTTTCAACTAGCAATAATCGCACCTCGGATAAACCTCATTGGTTACGATATCGCCACTGCGCAAATATTATTATTATTATTATTATTATTCGCTACTTTGTAGTATAACTATCTACTTAGGTGAAAAAAGCATTATTCAGAGCGGGCGATGCCTCAAAAATTGTCCTTTCATAAGACGTCAACTAGCGGATACTTTGTAATGATGCAGTACAAATCCGTTTTACTTTAAATATAATTATTCACATCTTTATTATTTGTACTGCATCCTAACAACTCTACCCGTCGAAATCGTAATTAGGTAGGAACTTGTTATTAATTATTAGAGTGCCAGCTCTGACTTTATCGACGGCCTGGGGCGACCTCTGGAGCAGTTCCGCGGCAATACGTCACTTCTTGTGTAGGTAGGTTTCGGAGAGTTGGGCCCGGAACCTAGCTACGGGACAGTCAATGGAGTTTTTGTGAGAATTTAGTATTTGAACGGGAAAATAATTCCTTTTTACTTGAGAAATGCCGGGCGGTAAAAGTGATTACGTGAACGTATTGTGTGATCGCGAGTTTGCATTCCTTTGGTGGGATTAGTTGAGATTCCGCAACGTAAACTTGTATGGCGGCCAGGCGTGCCAGAACCGGGAAAGATTTAATCCATGAGAAATACGTCCGATCACACTTGGGTCAGAGCCCGTTTTGACGGATGATTGGGGTTCCGTTAGCCCGCGATGCTATTTGCCGATCTTTGTGGCGGAATAGTAAATTTACGCCGACATTGACTCTCGTCTGGACCGAGGGCGGCCTCCCTACATGCTAATCCTTCTAGCGAAAGGCCTCCTGATGATTTTCCTTTGGCGGCTGGATGACTTGCTAATTTGTTCGCGGCGAAAGGCCGCTTGACGACTTTCCTTTGGCGGCGGAACTGTCTCCAGATCTCGGCTTCGGTGAGGGCTATCCAGATCCTGCATGGGGATGACTTGCTAATTTGATCGCGGCGAAAGGCCGCTTGACGACTTCCCTTTGGCGGAGGAACTGTCTCCAGATCTCGGCTTCGGTGAGGGGCTATCCAGATCCTGCATGGGGAAATGCCGCCTGGGCCTTGCAGCTACTAGATGGACAGTATATTAGCTAGCTAGCGATAGTATTCATAATAAAAGAGGTCGGTTCATGGGGGTAAGTGAAATGACATATTTAAAACCCTGATTGCTACTTGTTTTTAAAATTATAAGCTTGTTCTCACAACTCTGCCTTTTAAATTATGTACCTGGCACACCATCCCTTGGAGAGCGACACATATCGTGGTTTAAGATCCACACCCTGAGCATATTTGGGAACCACAGGTATTCTTGACGGGTTCCATAACCCGTCCAGAATTGGCGCTTCCTACGGGATAAAATCTGTAGGTTCCTGACCAGCACTACAACACTAAAGTTGTTTTACGAAAAGTATACTTGGCTTTGCCACTTGGCGAAAAACCCACGTAGCAACTTTCACCGTTCTGATCTGAACGTAAATATTAATTTGACAATAATAATAATTAACAATCGTCAAAAGATTTATTCATACAACTAATATCTCAATTTGATCAATATGCGTGGATAACGTACTTTTACTTACTTAATTAAACGCATATATCTAAATAAAAAGCTTGTCTTTTATTTTTATTGATAAACATTTTTTATATGAATACCTCACAAGAGTCCCAGCTGCTCCCGTCTGGAGCCAGTGAGTCTATTGCATCCACAATTGGGGTATGTTGTGAGGCTGAAGATAGTGGGGAAGATGAAGGTAGGGAAATACCTAGCTATTCAGATCTGTTCACCAAACACGGCTAAAGCCATTTCAAGCAACGTTTCAATTTTGAATGGTGGTCTTACACCAGGGCGATAATATGAGTATCTTCCACTCTGTGAAATTATTTTTAATCAATTAATCGTGAAAAATAACAAATTAATCAAATAAAATTTATTTGCTCACGCCGGGATTCAATCCCGTGACCTTCGGGTGGCTAGTCAAAAGCCTTACCGCTAGATACGCCGGCCATCAAAGTTTACCGCTAAGGGAAAAAACATGACTATCAAAGTTATTGTTGACGATTGACTTTTCAATGATATGTCATTGAAAAGTCGGGTTTTCTGATTAACAACTTAATTTGCTTATGATTTAGAACTTGGCAATTGACGAAATCGAGGTAGCCGTAATTCAACTGGCTCCTAGTAGTCCGGTTAAACGATTTTCATTATAACATGTTGTAATTTTATCATTTCTGGTGGTGTCTCTTACTAAAAGTTATCTATCATGTTGACGACTTTCACTCGCACGAAATATAACTCTGAATATATATTTGCACACAAACAGATCCTTTGCTTACTTAAGTCCGGACTTACTTTCTCCACTGTCTTCTTACACGAACAAATATATTTGAAAGGTATTCAGGAAGTGTTCATCATGCTTGATTGGAATATAAGTCAGAGCCGAGACAAAGGTCGCGCATCGGGGACACTCACCCCATACGCGAAATTAGAAAAGCCACACAAAAAAAAAAAAACAAAAATCTAATATGTAGGAGAGTTCAATAGAGTTAAAAAAGTCTTACGTAGTTGGAATACATTCGTGGTTCTCCGATGTTATTAAAATATAAAGCATGCTTTGTTGAATGCATTTTAAGAAAAAGAAAAAATCTGTTGCTTTCAAATAAAGATAAATTACAGCGCCTTAAACTCGTTATACTTCACAAGAGAGTCAATTCCAAACTGCCCGGAGCTAATGGGTGTTTGTAACAATAGCTCCACGCAGAAGCCCCAGAGGAAAACAATTTACCTAGGGGCCATGTCATCTTTGGGGTTGCTGTGTGGAGGGCCTTTTTAGGGAAAGAAAAAGGAATAAAGGGTGGGTAGGAACCTGGGGGTCGATATGTCCTGGAGTGGCGGACGTATGGATCCATTCCTCCCACTGCGGTACAAGGCGATGAGTCAAGAGAATCCGGCAGGAGAAATCAAAAGGTCTCCCCCAACCTTTCTCATCCAGTAAGTGGAAAAACGCATCCACCGCCAAGACTAGACAAAGCTCGCCCCATAAACCCGGGCACCCCTGCAAAGTCACCAAACGTAGCGAACAACTTGAGGTGAACTACGGCAGGGGTTGTAAGGTTCTCCAATAAATGGTTCCCGGGGCGGAGGTACCCATACCCGCCTCCCAAATTGAATTGTGAATTGATTGAATCTACCTCATTGGGTGTGTGAAATACTTAATGAGTGAATGAGGAATGTAGCAATAGGAAAAATGTCGTTATTTTTTTATTTTTTTATTATTTTTTTATTATAGCGACTATATAAAATTTTTTACATACAAAATGCAATGTGAAATTAAATATAAAATATTGTATTTCTTAGTCCTCCTCACTAGGGGGTCCTGTGCCGAGGTGAACTAAAGTTATTTAAATGTAGTTCATTTGTCTTCTATGTCGGTTTTAGCGTCTTCGCTAGGGTTTTCTCATTGACCTCTTTAAGCCATATTTTTATTCTTGATTTGTATTCAATTGGATTTTTTATTAGTTTTATGTCTTGGGGAAGGATGTTATGGAGTTTTGTTGCAAAGTATGTATAGTTTCTTTGTCCAAATGTGGTTTTATAACTTGGAATATTTTTTATATCATTTTCATTTGATCTAGTGTTATGCGTACACGGTCTAGTAGAGGATTCATTATTTTTGAAGAGCTTCAATAATATATTTTTGGCATATATTTGTTGTACATTTGGTACGTCAAAGTTATTGAAAATTTCAATTGAAGGCGTTCTAATTGATACTAATTGGTTATATTTTAACCCAAAACCTTCCACAGAGGGCTCAGATCATACCAATATTCCGCGTGTCGCTATTGAAAAACAATTCGCAGCCACGTAAAATAAGTGGGTGAAATTCAACTTCCAAGTCATAATTGAAATTGAACAATAGCCTTCGGAATCCGGAAACACTCAGCAAAGAAATAATATTATTTTGGAATAGTAAGTGGAGACTTAAAAGGAACAATGATAAAATGGGTGCCTTTCTTCTGATTTAGAATTTTGTGCAAACCGGAAACTTCCAAGAGAAGTGGTGAGTTCCACGTGGGGATGTTGGCGGAAGCACTGAATAAGAAGCGGAGAATTTTAAGGCATAACGAAAAATCTTCTCCGTGGCGCTGAATTTTTTAAATCAGACCTTTTAATTATTTAAATTTTGACCTTTATATTTTTCAGAGAATATACATATAATATGTTGATAGGTTTAATTCCTTTTTATTAATTTCTAAATAAAACACTTGTGTTGCAAAGTTTTTTTTTAACTAAGAAACGACATTTATGTTTATTAATATCACTTTGAATGGTTTTTTCTAACAATCAAATAATAGAATAACAAAACAAATGACAATCGATGATTGCATTCTAATTGACATTATAGGATTCAAATTTAAAGGGAATATATTTCCTTTACATCTCCCCCCCCCCCGCGGGAAAGAAAATTATTGCAAAAATTTTCATTCATCTTCGATATCCTCTTCATAGTTCATCAATGCAGGTGCTGGAATTAATTTCGAGATGTGGAAAAAATTTGATTCTAATTTTTTTCGACCAGTATTTATCTTGTAAATTGAGTTTGATAATTTTTCTATTATTTTGTAGGGTCCGATTCTCAATTCGTCGAGCTTCTTCCTGTTAAGTTTGTTTCCATTCTCCACAAAAACAGTATCACCAACTTTGAAGTTAATATGTCTCCTGGTTTTATCGTAAATCATCTTGTTGTAATTATGTGACTTTATAGTATTTTCCAGAGCTTTTTTTCTGTCTTGAATCAAATCGATGTCAGTCTTCTTAAGTTTTAACTCATTTGGCAAAATCGTAACATCTGTGCCGTTAAGTAGGTACTGAGGCGCATAACCAGTGACAGTGTGCTCCGTTTCATTATAGTTTTTTACACAATTACGGGCTATAGTTGTCCAAGCCACTTTTAAGTCATTTTCGTTGATTTTGCATCTAATTTTATTGACTAGCGTTTGATTTAATCTTTCATTTAATCCATTTGAGAAAGGCGAGTTTACTGCAGTAAAAATGATTGGAATATTTTTTTCATCCAAAAATTTTTTGAATTCTCTAGAATTAAGACCCGGATATTGGTCTGATAGTATCATGCCAATGTCATTAGTTTCTGTGGAGTTTAAGAGTTTGATGAAATCGTTGGTATTTTGAGTTTTTGACGTCAAAATATATGCAAACCTCGTGAAATGATCTGATAGCAGGTGCAAGTATCTCTTTGTTGACCGTGAACCCCCAAAACCACCTATCGTATCAATAGAACATATTTCAAAAGGTTTTGTTGCGGGACCCAAGTAGGACATCAATCCATATTTATTTTGACCTCTTGATTTGTTCTTTAAACATACTGCACAACTTTCGCAAGTTCTCTTTATATTGTTTGTCATGTTTTCTGATGTGTACCATGAGCTTATCATTTTTTGCATTTGATTAATTCCTATGTGACCTAGGTCTGTGTGAACATTTTTGATAAAATCTATGCTGAATTTTTCTGATAGAATTATTTTTTCTTTTTTTTTTACTTTCTTGTAATAAACATTATTCTTCGATATCAATTTATCTTTTCTGCACTGTATCTTCTCATTTTTGACCTGATCTTTTAAGATATCTTCTAATTTTATTAAGTTGACAACTTTTAATTGCTCATCTTGGTTCTCATCTGGTTCTAAGACTGGGTTTCTGCTTAGACAATCAGCTTCAATATTGTACTTTCCTGGAGAATATTTAATTTGAAAATCATATTGGGATAAGTAAAATGTTAAGTCACCAAGCTCTTCATCGGTTCTAGATTTGATATTCATATTTTCCAGCGGTTTGTGATCTGAATAAACTGTAAATGGTTTTCCTATCAACCAGTATTGCCAGTATCTCACTGCCTCTTTTATAGCTAAGCATTCTAAGTAAATTGCTTTTTTCTTTTTCTGTGCGCTGTTTAATTTTTTCGAAAAGTAAGCAACAGGTTTTTCTTTTCCATCAGATTGTGTCTGTTTTAAAATAGCTCCAACACCCTCTAGAGAAGCATCTGTATATATATTAATTGGTAAATCTTGATCAAAAATTTCCAAGATCGGTTGTGAGCATATTAGGTTTTTCATCGTTTCAAAAGCATTTTGGCATTTATCAGTCCAAATAAACTTTTGATTTTTCCTTAATAAATTGTGCAAAGGATCTAGTATTATTGCACTCTTCGGAATGTACTCATGATAAAAGTTGATTTTTCCTAGAAATTGTCGCACATTATTTTGTGTTTTTGGAATAGGAAAATTCTTTATTGAAATCAAATTATCCTTTACTGGCTTGACTGAATTATTCTGAATTATATGACCCAGATATTTTACCATATCTGATGCAAATGTGCATTTTGTAAATTTTAATCTAAAACCTTCTGTTTTGATTGCATTCAGCAGCTTTGTCAGATGATCAATGTGTTCAGCAAAAGTTTTTGAAAAAATAAGAATGTCATCTATGTAATTGACAGCAAATTCGTTTAGTTTATATTTTCTCAATATATTGCTTAATATCCTCTGAAAAATTGCCGGAGAAGTCTTCAATCCAAAAGGCAGGCAGGTCCATTGATAATGTCCCTCCTGTGTTACAAATCCTGTTTTTTTTTTGTCTTCAATCCGCAATGGAATAGACCAAAAGGCTGAGTTTATATCCAGCGTTGAAAAAAATTTGCAATTTCTGGTCTTTGTCATTAGGTCTTCAATCAATGGAAATGGTTGAGCTTGAGGTATTACTATTTTATTTAAGTCTCTGAAGTCTATGCATAATCTGGATCTTTTGTTTTCTTCTTTTTTAAATGCTAGAGTGACCGGTGCAGCAAATGGACTGTACGACTCTTCTATCAGTTTATTGTCTAATAATTTTGCTATTTGCTCTTCTATTTCCTTTTTATCTTCTACACTGCATCTGTAAGGCCTCTTACTACAATATTTATCCACTAATAAGTCTATCTTCGCTTCATATCCATTGACAGTGCCAACATCATATTTACTCTTCGCGAACACTGATGTGTATTTGTCTATTAGTTCATTTATTTCTGTTTTTTGATCATTATTTAAATGATTCATTGTTATTTTAAAATCTTCTTCTTTAACATGTTCGTTAAAATTAATTCTGTGTTTTTCTATATGATTAAATTTAGTATTCGTTTTCATATCTGTAGAATATTTTTCTTTTTTATTTGTATTATTTAGGCAGAGTTTCTGTGATATTTGTAAGTCTTCACTTTGGATAAGTTTGAAGTCTTTTATCATGTCTAATCCAATCAAAAAATCATACTTGAAATTGTGTTCATCAATAATGTACACATCAACTTTATTCTCCAATTCAAAAATTTTTATGTTTAACGTTGTCAAACCACTCGTCTTTTTAACACCATTAATCGTTACTAAATTTGCTTCATTCAAATTGTTTCCTTTTCCTTTTAGTTTCAATAATTTAGAATTAATTAGAGAAACATTTGAACCTGAATCATAAATTCCGTATATTTTTAATTTATCATTTAGTAATAGTTTGACTTTTATTAATGGTGTTACTATTAGTTTTTTTGATCATTTTCATTTAATTCAGTTTCTATCACTGAATTGTTTACATGTTTAATGGCATTTCTCTTAAATTTTTCATCCTCTTTTGTTTTGAACCAGCATGTAGCTTCAGGGTGGTAACGAATGCCCTTATTCAATTTTTCACAAATTTTACATGGATTTTTACCCCCATTTTTATTATGTTCTGCATTTCCAAATGTTTTCTTATTCATAAATCTTTTTTTGTTGACCATATGTTCATACTTGTTTACTTCATTAAACAAATCTACAGTATCTTGTAATCCTTCTCTATCGATCTTGTTAAGTATGAATTCTGGTAGTCCGGAAGCAACAAGATCTATCAAAGTACCGGTGTCAATTGATCTTCTCACATCCAATAGAAGTTTTTCTTTTCTCATAGCATAATCCAACAGAGAACCATCTTTGTATCTAAATGATAGTGCGTATGTGACAGGGTTCCATCCTTTGTTTGCAAATGATTCACAGAATTTGTTTTTCCATGTTGACCACTCTGAGTTCATTGTTAGTTTTATAATCATGGAACTGTACCAGTCTATACAAGATTTATCCATGAACAATCTGAGTATTTCTATTTTTTTTCCATCCATGGTCACATCAAACCGCAAATATTCTTTTTCAAACACTTCCATCCACTGGCTTGCATTTGTATTTTTAGTGCAGAATTTTTCTATAACAAACTTCTCAGCAATGTTTTTTAAGCTCTGTTGCTTATCTTCCATTAACTTTTCAATTAATTTTCCTAATGCATCTTCTTTTTGATGTACTTGTAAACTTTTTTCGTCCAATTCTTCGAGGTATTGGTCTCCAAACTGTAGGTTTCCATCTTTATAATATGTTGATAGGTTTAATTCCTTTTTATTAATTTCTAAATAAAACACTTGTGTTGCAAAGTTTTTTTTTAACTAAGAAACGACATTTATGTTTATTAATATCACTTTGAATGGTTTTTTCTAACAATCAAATAATAGAATAACAAAACAAATGACAATCGATGATTGCATTCTAATTGACATTATAGGATTCAAATTTAAAGGGAATATATTTCCTTTACATACATATACACGTTACAGGTATACCTGTATATCCCACGCACTCATTGATTGTTCATCCCACCCTAAGTTATCATTTTATTTGTTTGTTATTTATTTGATGTTGATTCTCTGAGACACTTTGTTGAGTTTTATGATTGTGGATTTAACATTTTGTATGTGAAATGAAATATTATAAATGTGAATCTTTCAAGGAATTTCATTTATTAGTAGTTATCAGATTAATTTAAAATTAACGTGTGTAATGCCTGACTGTGTATGAATCTCTGTATGGCTTAAACATAGATACGTCGGTAGGCCAGAGTTCTATCTCGGTAGAAAGTTGATAAGAGAAACTTTGGTTCCGGAGACTGCCGATGGTGGTCTCGAAATAGCAGCCTCTTGCCTGTTTCATTTCACGATCTCGCCGAACTGAAATAAATAATGTTCCATTTTATTTAGAACTAGGACTTTAGATTCACATTTTATAAAGCTGAAAATATTGCATTGTGTACTCACAAGCAGGAAAATCATGCTGTAAGTACATATCTAGATATTGTCACATAAATAATTATGTGACTAATGCAGTTCTTGCTTAGGTGGTTATTTTGTCTATGGTGATTTTTTTGGACACTGGTAATTTTTGGAAAAGAGAGAGTTCCTTTTTGTTTATGGGCACTTCCTTCCGATCAACTTGGGCAGTTGGGTCGGAAATTGGTCACTCACCATCCTGGTGTTTAAATTTACGTTTAATCATGAGAATCTAAGTCGATTTTAAACCTAAAAGAACGCGGGGTGTTTTTTACGTAACACGCGAGGTTCGTGTACGAGTTATTTATAGTGGATGACGTGAAAGTCCCACTTTTTTCCGATGTGGCTGGTTGGCCGTTTTGTGGAATTACTTCTGGAAAAGGAATCGTGAAGTGAATTGCTCCTGGTGTTGGCTACTATAATATGCCTTCACGACTCCGCGTCGCAAAGTCACGGTCTGCTAACCGTAATACGCCAGACTTGGATACTGTTGGGGGCCACGTGCCCTTTGATTGGAGTTCGTCGAGATGGCCCGTGGCTGAATGCGCTCCTTGGAGGTATAGCGGCCTCCTGCCCAATTAGAAGGACGACCTTGGTGCTCTGGATTCCGCGCCGTTCCCATATGGGAAGACTGGAGTTCCCGTCCCGTCTCGTGTTTTCTCACTGCGAAGCAAGATCGCGTTCGTCTACCGGGGTTATTTCCGAGTCCATCTGGTATGTGTATTTTTTATATTTCCTTTTGTTACCTTGGTACGAAGTTTGTACACTTCCTTGTTGCTTTTTGGTTTGGATTCAATACATTTTTATAAAGTTCCTCTTCTTTTATTTGACTGAAAACCCTACCTACCACTATCCTGAGCCCTGGTCTCTGCTCTGCCGCAAGGTTACATTTTATACGAACATGATACGTTTCAGTGGCGCTTCCAACGTGTAAAATCAGTTATTTTCGGTGCCCGAAACGTACTTTTCTGTCATGTGGGGTGGATTTTCAGTTCTTTTGCTGATAATTTTAGTGAATCAGAAATGAATCGGTGTGTGTGCATATATTTGGTTTTATATCTAACATTAACCGGTCTGCAGAGACACTGTGTGTCGTATTATTGTTATTAACTATTATTATTACCGTCAAATGACATTAACCGTTCTGCAGAGATACTGTGTGTCACTTAATTGCTATTAAGAGAATTAAATTCTGAAATTCCATTTCATTAAGTTATGTTCTGTTTCTGTTGAATATTTTTGTTTGTTTACCGATTTGTGAGACTTCAAGTTACTTTGACAGTAATTTTAAGTGTTGCCATTAAAATAATGTTAAACAGAAAATTAATTCATAATATCTCTAGAGGTGATAGCCGAATTGTTGTTGGGAATATTTTTTCAGTTTACTGGCAATTTTATTTTTACTGTCAGCTGTCTATTTTTCATCTATGTAATGCTTTATCGGAGCCGAGCTGTCAATTCTTGTTGACATTTGTCAGGTTATGTGCATTGTTTACTTACAAAGCCGCGGTAGTTCATTATTAAATACATTATTTTTGTTTTTTAAACATAGGACGACTTGTGACAGACATTTATCATAAATAATTGTTTATTATAAGCTTGCGGTTACTAAAATATTGGGAGAATATAGTAACGGCACTATTCTTGTTCGCATTTGTGTCCGTTTATACCTTCATACATATAAAGGGAGTTCGTGGAACGTATGTTGTAAAAAATAATTATTATTTTAAATATTTACTGCATTCTAAGGTGATTTTAAATAAATTATAAATGGCTTTGTCGTTATTGAAAATCAATGACTATTTTTCGAGTTCATACGTACAGGGTGTTTGGTAATTGACGTGTTACAAATAAATAATTAATTATAACAGTTTGGTTAATCCTATTATTACATTTATTTTCATATAATTATTTGAGAATAATAATTTAATTATAAATTAAATTAAAATTTTTATTTATTCTTTAAAAATGGCGATTTCCGATATTAATGGGGTAACCAAGGAAGAAATGATAAAATTGTTAACGGATCGTTACATCGTTCCGGAAGCTACATTATCAAGTATGCGCGAACAGGCTCGCTCTTTTAATAAAAGTTTGAAAGAGGGGAGTGCTTCCAATATGAATATAGGTGATGATAATACAGGAAGTGGTTCCAATATGAATATAGGTAACGATAATACAGTTAGTTTAGAAAAGACTACAACCGTAATTAATAATTATTACCAATCGTCTTCTCCTCCAACTTCTTCTTCGTCCGTCCATTCTTGGGATTTAAAATTTTCTGGGTCTTCGGATGTCAGGAATTTCATTTTACGCATAGAAGAATTATCCAGATGCCGGAAGGTGGAGTTGTCCTCAGTTGTTACCTCTTTCCCTGACCTCCTGGAGGGAAGAGCTCTTTCCTGGTTTAGAACTATTTTTGATGACTCTTTGTCTTGGTCAACTTTGAAAAAGCTCCTCATTTCTCGTTTTGACGTTTGTACCAATCAAACGGAAGCTTTAAAAGCCTTGTTCGCTATGAAACAAAAATTTAACCAGGCTATAGTGGATTATGTCGAAGATGTTCAGTTAGCAAACTTAAGGTTGGATGTTCCGCTTTCTGAGGAACAATTGGTGGACTTAGTCTGTGACAGTCTACAACCTAAATACGCTTTGGCCATTGCCTATTACTCGGAAAAGAGTCTTTCAGCTTTAGTAAATGTGTGCCGTAAATTTGATAAGCTTTCAGTAGACAAACCTGTACCACAGTTTAATTCATCTCCGCGGGTTCCATATTCTCAACCGCCGTACCCGCCACGAGCTCAAGGCTCGCACTCTCCCCGTGTTACTTATAATCAAGCTTCCTTTTCTCCACGAGCGTCTTCTTCTAGTTCTGCTTTCAATAGTAAGAAAACTTTTAATTGTTTCTATTGTAAGGAACAAGGTCATACGAAACAATTTTGTCAAAAATGGAAAAGGGACTCTCTTAAGCATAATGTCGCGAATAAATCTAATTCAAAAAACTAACCGACGATCTTTTGCGTTCTGTGCACAAGGATGACAGAAGATCGCCGTCAGTTACTAGTAATATATCTAAGTTTACCACGCACAACATGGACGCATGTGTGCCGTTAGCTGATTGTGGACGAGATGTTAGACCACGTGTTAATATTAAAATTAAGGATTTGGTTTTTTCAGGACTTTTAGACAGTGGAGCATCTGTCAGTTGTTTCGGGGGTTCTGTTTATAATTTTTTCATAAGTTTAGGTTATAAGTTGAATAAGTTAGATTCCTACGTTACCACCGCGGATGGCAAACGTCAGGATATAATTGGTACTATGCGAGTACTAGTATTGTATAATAATATTAAGAAATATATTAAGTTTTTCGTTATACCGTCGCTGTCCTCTTCAATTATTTTGGGAGTAGACTTTTGGAAGCAATTCGACGTGGCCCCTCAGTTGTTTCCAAAAGTTGACAGCAATGTTAATTTTGGGAAGGTTGTCGGTGAGGTTCGCAAATTAACATCAGCTTCCTTGCTGTCCCCCCAAGAAAATCTCAAATTAAATTCGGTTATAGTTAAGTTTAAGTCAATTTCTTTCGAAGAACGTGGTTTAGGTAAAACCCATTTAGTACGTCATAAAATAAATACAACAGGGGATCCTATTAAACAGCGTTACTATCCTTTATCTCAAACTCGCCAGAAAAAATTAGAAGCACAATTAAAAGAAATGTTGGATTTAGGTGTTGTCCGCCGTTCCCGTTCAGCTTGGTCAAACCCAGTTTTGATTGTTCCTAAGAAGGATGGTTCTGTCAGGTTTTGTTTGGACTCGAGGCGCTTGAACAGCGTCACATTGGCAGATTCCTACCCCCTCCCTTACATTTCACGTATTTTAGATAAACTAAGGGGTGCTCGTTTTATTTCATCGATAGATTTGAGCAAATCATTTTGGCAGATTCCCTTAGATAAGGAATCCTGTCCTAAAACGGCTTTCGTTGTACCAGGCCATGGTCTGTTTGAATTTGTGAGGATGCCGTTCGGTCTTAATAATGCTCCTAGCGAATTGCAGCGTCTTGTGGATGCTCTTTTTGGTCCTGAGTTCAACGAGAACGTCTTTTGTTATCTCGATGATTTGATTGTTATTTCGGAAGATTTTGAGTCACATTTGAAGATTTTGAATAAAATTTATGAACGATTAAGAGATGCGGGTCTAACAGTTAACCTCAAAAAATGCGAGTTTTGTAAAGAAGAGTTAAAATATCTAGGTTATATCGTAGACGCGAAGGGTCTTCGTACAGACCCCGTTAAATTAGAATGTATTCGTACTTACCCTACCCCTAAGAATTCGAAGCAAATTAAAGCTTTTATAGGTCTTTGCGGTTATTATAGGCGTTTTATCAAAGATTTCTCTACTATTGCAGCCCCGTTGACAAAACTCAATGGTTCTAGAATGGGAATAAGTAATTTTTCTTGGACTCCAGAAGCGGAAGACGCGTTTAAAAAATTAAAAAAAGCTCTAACTTCTGCTCCCGTTATTAGTTGCCCTGATTTTTCTTTGCCCTTTACTATCCATTCCGACGCGAGCAACGTTGGGATCGGCGGCGTGCTTACTCAGGTGTTTGACGGTGAAGAACATCCTGTTTCTTTTTTCTCTAGGTGCTTAAATGTTCACGAACGAAATTACGGCGTTACGGAGCGCGAACTCCTTGCGGTATTAGAATCAGTCAATCATTTCAGGCCTTACGTAGAAGGAGTTCATTTCACAGTGGTGACGGATCACTCCAGTTTGCAGTGGTTGGTTTCGTTGTCCAATCCAACTGGTAGGCTTGCACGTTGGTCTACGCGTCTTTCCCAATATTCTTTTGATGTGGTGCACAGAAAGGGTAAATTAAATACTGTTCCAGATGTTCTTTCTCGTAAAGACGATTTTACTGTTGCTGCCATAGATTCTTCGCCTACAACTTCGGATAGTTGGTATAATAATTTGTTTTCCAATTGTATGAATAATCCCCAACGTTTCAATAACTTCCAAATTAAAGATAATTGTTTATTTCGACATTCTAAATCTCGTTTCGCTTTGCAAGAGGATACAGCCTGGAAGCTGGTTGTGCCTTTTGAAGACCGCAACGCTACTCTAAGTAAAGAACACGAATCTATTAACTCTTGCCACCCCGGTGTATTCAGAACGTATAAGAAAGTTCAACTCCGTTACTTTTGGCCGGGTATGTATAATGACGTCAAAAAGTTTGTTAATAAGTGTAAAACGTGCAAGGCACATAAAATAAATACATCTGCGCCGGCTGGTATTTCTACAAATCCAAAAATAGTCAACAGACCGATGCAAATGTTGTCTATCGACCTTGTTGGACCTCTTCCACGTAGTTACGCGGGTTTTATGTACATTTTATCGGTTGTTGACGTTTTTTCCAAATATACATGGATTTTTCCACTCAGAAATGCTACTACTAAAAGCATTGTAAAAAATGTTGAACAATTTATTTTTCTAGTCCACGGTGTTCCACAAACCCTTGTGTGTGATAATGGTAAACAATTTGTTTCAAAAGAGTTCAAACAATTGTTGGCTGATTATAATGTTCCAATGCCTTTTTATAACGCCTATTACACCCCGCAAAATAATGTAGTTGAGCGGTATAACCAAACTATCGGGACTGCCTTATCTATCTTGACCGAGTCTGACCATCGTAATTGGTCCAGATTTCTGCCTCAGATTCAGTCAGCCTTGAATAATACTGTTAATTTTGTAACAGGTTTCACGCCTTTTTTCCTTATGCACGGCAGGGAACAAATTGTTGACGGCAATTTACACAAAATTAATGTTTCTTCTAGTGTCGTGGACGTACCTTTGGATCAGTCTAGAGCCGAATTTGCAAAAAAGTTGGAAGACTTAGTTCCTATTTACGAACAAGTTTCAAATGCATTAATACAGGCCTTTAAAAAGAATGCCCAACATTATAATTTACGCCGTAAATCCGTGGTTTATAATGTAGGTGATGTCATTTGGAGGAAGAATTTTGTTCAATCCAGTGGTCCGGATTACTTTTCCCATAAGTTGGCACCTAGATTCGTTCGTAATGTTATAAAAAATAGAGTCTCGGATTTAGTGTACACATTGGCAGATATGCAAGGTAGAACTGTAGGTAATTTTCACGTGAAAGATATTGTTCGGATAGATTAGTTTTTTTTCTTTAAGGAGGCCAATGTTGTAGTGTGCAGGCCTACCAACCCTTCACATTATTACATTTGTTTCTTTTGTGATTGTTCTGGTCTCATGATTTGGAGTTTGGTACCTCCAAATCTTGTGCTCAGTACAGACACTTAATTCTAGTTCATTGACGATAAACCGTTTATTTACCCTCGGTAAACTGGAATGTGATCCTTGTGGTCACTGGCGCCCAAATTTTGTTAGTTAAGTCTTTCTTTCCTTCGTTACTTTACCTTCTCTGTTAATAATAACATATACTAGTTTCGAGCTTTTTGCATTATTAAAAGTATGAATATTTTGGTAATAACATACTGATTCACGTACGTATACACACACTGATTTTTTTTCTTCTTTTTATACTATGTTCCATCTGTATAACGGATTAGGTTGTAATGCTATTATTTTTAAGTTTATGCCCTTCTTTCTTTAGTCCACTGGAGGCTCTTTTATTGCCCATTGCCCATGGAACCTCCAGAGAACTTGAGAAGGAATATTTTGGAATTTTGTGTTTCAGAGACTTGAGCACCTTTCTGATGCACAAAAGTTCTGTTAGTTTTATTATTGATATTTTGTATTTCATAAGTTTAAGTATGGTATAGCTTTCCTAAAAGTTATTTATATAAATCTTAGTTCATAAGAAAGTTGTTTTGTCTCTAACAAAGTTAGTACTGCTTCAGCGTGCTTAACTAATAATTAATTCCTTTGGAATTATCGCTGTGCCTCTAATACAGGAAAGTGTGTTCTGTATAGTTTTTTAAGTCTAAGTCTGTTCTGTATAGTTTTAACTCTAAATAATATAAACATTAATATCTTACTGTTAGTATCATTATTAAACTTTAAATTAAGTATTACTAGTGTCATTCATTAAAATTTTGAATTGATCACACCTCGAATAGTGTCAACTCACTGAAAGCCATAGTTGATCACACATTTTGTTTTGTTTGTACAAGAAATGCTGACTTTTGTGCACTCGTGGAGTGTTTTTTTCAAGGGATGCCAGCTTGGGTATTACCGTGGTCTCATTTTTTTTACAAACAATGTCACTCTTTTGAGTTTTTGATGCAGGTTGTTTAATTGATTTTTGGATATCCTAAGCTGCGAGCTTAACTTTCTGTTTTGCTGTTAAGTACCGATTGACTTTTGTCATGATCTGATAGATAGGTATTGTGTTATGTAAATCCTAATCTGACCACCTTGATTGGCAGGTATTTATTGTTTTATAAAACCTGACCTGATTTGATTTTTGAAAATTGGATAATTTAAATATTATTCTAGTTTGACGACCTTTTTACATATAGGTATTTCTTCGGAATTGTAAATCCTGGTTCAATAATGACAGTTAGATGATCCAATATAAGATCCCTACTCTGCCCACGTCTGATAGACAGTTTGTATACTGATTCTATATTACTTATAACACAGAAAAGTATTTTCTTGTGTCCTAGTTTTGCCAACATTGAACTCCATTGTTCTGAGTTGAAAAATGTATATTTATATAGATATTTTCTTAATTTAGGCTTCTTTAATTTTAAGTATTTGTTTATTTTTAAGTTTTATCTTAAGAATGTTAAACCGGATGGACTTAGTTAGATAGGTTACTTTTTTTTGCTATTCAAATATAGCGTAAATTCAGTGCGAGTGAGGGCTGTTTAACCCTAAAAAGTGAAGCCAAATTGGCCTTAATTTCCTGTATAAGGAAAAGTGATCAAATTTTTTTTTTTTTTTCTTTTCTACAATTTATTTGGTTGTGTTTTTTCTTAAAATATAAAATGTTGAGTATTTTATAAGTATAAATCTTGTTAAATTGACACGAAAACAACAGGTCTTCTTTTTTAAGTAAATTCAAAACTTTGTTTAATTTAGTAGATGTTGGTTGACTCCTTGTTTTCGTGCCTTTCTTTTCTTATTTGTTCTTTATTATTAAGAAATTTTGTTTTTTAAGAAATTTACTTTTAAGAAATTTAGTTCTAAGTTGTTATTTTAATTACTAATTAATGTTTTTGTTATCATTTTTCTAGATACCTGATGGTCTCATAGTTTAGTTAGTTTGTGGACTTAGCTTTTCATGTTTGAGGGCAAACATTTTCGTGGGAAGGGGGGAATTGTCACATAAATAATTATGTGACTAATGCAGTTCTTGCTTAGGTGATTATTTTGTCTATGGTGTTTTTTTTGGACACTGGTAATTTTTGGAAAAGAGAGAGTTCCTTTTTGTTTATGGGCACTTCCTTCCGATCAACTTGGGCAGTTGGGTCGGAAATTGGTCACTCACCATCCTGGTGTTTAAATTTACGTTTAATCATGAGAATCTAAGTCAATTTTAAACCTAAAAGAACGCGGGGTGTTTTTTACGTAACACGCGAGGTTCGTGTACGAGTTATTTATAGTGGATGACGTGAAAGTCCCACTTTTTTCCGATGTGGCTGGTTGGCCGTTTTGTGGAATTACTTCTGGAAAAGGAATCGTGAAGTGAATTGCTCCTGGTGTTGGCTACTATAATATGCCTTCACGACCCCGCGTCGCAAAGTCACGGTCTGCTAACCGTAATACGCCAGACTTGGATACTGTTGGGGGCCACGTGCCCTTTGATTGGAGTTCGTCGAGATGGCCCGTGGCTGAATGCGCTCCTTGGAGGTATAGCGGCCTCCTGCCCAATTAGAAGGACGACCTTGGTGCTCTGGATTCCGCGCCGTTCCCATATGGGAAGACTGGAGTTCCCGTCCCGTCTCGTGTTTTCTCACTGCGAAGCAAGATCGCGTTCGTCTACCGGGGTTATTTCCGTATAGTTAGTTTAGCGTGTCAATTAGGAGTCCATCTGGTATGTGTATTTTTTATATTTCCTTTTGTTACCTTGGTACGAAGTTTGTACACTTCCTTGTTGCTTTTTGGTTTGGATTCAATACATTTTTATAAAGTTCCTCTTCTTTTATTTGACTGAAAACCCTACCTACATGACAGATAACTACTTGGCCCACTATCCTGAGCCCTGGTCTCTGCTCTGCCGCAAGGTTACATTTTATACGAACATGATACGTTTCAATATATTCCTGCAATTAAGATGATTTAATTTAAAAGTACCTAACCCAATTTGATTAATTAATATTAATGGAACGGCACCAGGATTTGATGGAGTCACAGTGCAAACGTTGAAGCGTTGTAACAAAATAATTTGCATTCCAATTACCCACTTTATAAATACGGTATGTTTGAATAGAGGAATCTTCCCGTCAGTTTACAAGAAATCAATGGTAATTTCTATGGTTTTTTAATCTGGCGGCCCTAAAAAAGTATCAAATTATCCAATTACGTCTCTCACATTGCAAAAAATATGAAACAGTCAAAAACGAATAATGCATTACACTGAAATTAATTGTTTACTTAGTCCCAACCAATTTGTTATTAGACAGAATCTAGACACGCTTGACGCCATTGCAGAACTTACGTAATCGATTTATCGTATTTTTGAAAAGAAAAAAAAAGTATTTTATTGATTTGAGAAAAGCTTTCGATAGTATTCCGCATTCAAAGTTAGTTGAAAACAAATTGAACATTGGCATTGTCAGTAAGATTAGTAGTTGGTTACAAAGTTGTGTAACTCGCAAAGCTGAGACTTCAGAAGTCGTAATCCCCCAGAGAACTGTCGTGGGATCCATTTTGTTCTTAATTTAAGTTAATCAAATGTTTAATTTAGAACTACGTGAAAAAATTAAATCATTCGCTAATGTCACCGCAATAATATTTGAGAAGAGTATATGGAGTATAGCCAATTATGACATAGAGGTTATTGAAAAGTGGTTCCAAGACATTTTGACGAGGGAGTTAGTTAGTTAGTTTTCCGAAGAATAATCATTGACTCGGTCGAGTTTCTCAAAATAACTTTAATGGGCCTCGATTTATCAGTTATCACTGCTCCCAGATGGAATGTGTTGATGGATTTTGATTTTCTGTTGACCCAAAATGCAAAAACACGCCTAATCACGGAGGCAATTGAAATTCACAAAAATCCCATTAATATTAATAAAGACGACGGTGCTATGTTCTATATAGTTGTCGGTATCCGGTAAATGGGGGCTACACTAAAACTAAATACCGAAAACCATTTTACACCAGCTCTCAGAGGATTGGATCTGGCAAATCGATATCGCATCAACATATACAAGGTGGCGCAAAATTAATCACCCTGTCGGAAGATGTTATAATTTTTGCAAATGGTTTTGGTCAATCATATTTGACATACAGACAAGTAATGGAGCACTACACTCCGCAAGAGCGTGAAATAAATATGTCGATTTTATTTTGTGTCGAAAGTCATCATGAGCGAGAAGGCGCAAGTGTACTAAAGCGTTTACGTCAATAAGCAAAAAATTCATTTTTGGGGCGCTGAAAATCCGCGTGTGTTGCAAGAAGAGCCATTACATCCACTCAAAGCCACTGTGTGGTGCGGCGTTCACGCGGGAGGAGTGATCGGGTCCTATTTTTTTGAGGACGCCATTGGCAATACGGTCACTGTTACTGGCAAACATTACAGGGCCATGATAACTGCCGGAATTGGATGATCGGAGCTTGGTGAACATGTGGTTTCAACAAGACGGTGAAACCGCACACCCGAGTTTCCTGGTCGTGTAATCTCCCGTTTTGACAATTTGACATGGCCAGCAAGATCGCCCGATTTAACCATCTCAAACTTATTTATTTGCGGCTACTTGAAGTCACGGGTATATGCCAACAAGCTTCAGACAATTGCAGCCCTTAAAGAGAATATTCGACAGGAATGCGAACAGTTATCACCGGAAATCTTCCGGAAAGTCATGGAAAATGCGATAAAACGGGCACAAATGTGTATCAACACTGACGGCAGCGACTTGACGGATATCACCTTTTCCACTTAACAGAAAAAAATTGTAAAGGTCCTAATAAAGATTTCCATCACTCAAAATATTTTTTTTTACTAAGTAAAAAAAGTTAGTCAAAAACAAAATTGGATGATTAATTTTGCGCCACCTGTATAAGCATACAGTTCACTATACATCTGCCCTGGGCACTGTAAAGCTGTCCGAAACATAAACTAAAGAAGAAGGAAGAACAATAGCGTATATATTTTTGGTCGTGAAAATTTCAAATCATATCGAACAACAATATTCATTAAAAACAAGACAAACGAAAAGCTAAAGTGATTGATTGTGTATGATTATCACCTTACTTGTCCCCCAAATATGTACTACATCATGTCACCAGCGTCTGCCTATGTTTGCCTTCACTTTCTACGTAAGACGATACAGCGCAAACATCGTTAATTTATTTTTTGTCGTCTCGCGGTCCGCTACGAAACGCTTGACAAACGGGGAGGTTTAGCAGAGATTGCCGGCAAATGACCACCATTAAACTGAGCGAAACTTTAAAAGCCGCCCAATTATTCGTTAACTTTGTTTAATTCGAGGACTATTAATTACCGTCGCACGACTTCTTTGTCGTGGAATTTTTTGCTTCACGGAGTCATATTGCATAGATATTATTACGAAAGAAAGAAATAAGAAATTCATGTATGGAAAAGGACTCGAATTAGAAGTTGCAGATTCATCATGCCAAATGTCATTAGCGGCTTCTTTAATTTTTACGCCAACGGCACGGTCTCTTGAAAAAAAAAACATGCGAATGCATAATGTTGTAATTTTTGGTATAATACAAAACAAATAAAACAATACATTATTATAGAAATTATTTACTCCATTCATATTCATCAGGATGACTTTTAAGTTTATTTAATAAGCACACTTGAAGTGAAGTAATTCAAAACTATGCTATGGAAATATTACGTTATTATTATTATTATCAGTTTTTGCGAGACTTTACACAAAAAAAAATCAATTTTACCAATTATTTGCGAAACTTTATACGACAATGACAAAGCGCAATAGTATTCCCTCATTAATTCTTAAACAAAAATAAATCTACCGCATTAGAGTTTTTCCGATATTTGAATTTCAATTATATTAGTCGATCGATCTGGCGGGTAATTGTGTCACTCACTCCGCGGCCGGGTCCAATATAGAAAGGAGGTTAATGAAGGGTTATTTAAGGTCACGAGGCAAAGCTCAAAGGAAGGCTTTCTTGTTATCTCTGTCGCGTCGGTTCACACAGAGTGCAGTTGGGGGAAAGGGGAACTCGCCGCGGAAATAATATATACTACCCTCTATGATTTTACTAAGGACGAGCCACGCTCTATAGCTGCAGACACGTTATGCAACAAAGTTAAAATAAAACCACCGAAACCACTATGATATATTATGCATGCTCCTAAAGATATGGAAGCAACGTTTCGATTCTGAATTGTGGTCTTTCACCAAGGTGATACGGAAAGTGTCTATCACTCTGGAACGTACCAAAAATACACTACAATACGTATTTATTTGTAATTAATAAATTGTGAAATAAAGCAAATTAATAAAATAAAATTTACATTCTCACGGGATTTGAACCTGCGACAGCCGGATTAATAGCTAAGGATTGCAACTACTCAACCACGGTCACCGTCATAAAACTCTTAATACTATAAACTTTTGAATGCAGCTATAACTTTCTGGTTATCCATTATAATATTTTAACCAAACACCAAACAGGAAAACTCTTCATGGTGTTTTTGCTGCTTGTCAGTCAGAAGTAATAATATTTGCCCTCTTTATTATTAGGTGAAAACATACCAAGTACCCATCAATTCGTAAATTGTTTAGAAATGTTTACATTTATATCCCTTCTACGTGTATAATATTATCAGATATGGAATAACGTTTTGGGGAAAATCATGCAAGACAAATACATTTACGTTACATTCAAACAATTCAAAACTACGTGACTAAGTTTTTATTTTGCACAATTATTTTTGTACAAAGAAGAGTTGTAAGATTATCATATGAGTCAGTTAATTTGTTACCTGCTAGAGGAATATTATAGTTTAAAATTGTAAGCCAAAACCTAATGTTGGATTCCATATATAAAAAAGCAGGTCATACACATTACATTTAGTAAAAATAGAGATATGTCCATTTCAGAAATTACAAATATAAACGAGCAAGGAACATTCACTTATATTGTACTTACCGTAATAAATAAGATGCCAATGCATATAAAAATCGAATCAAACTCAAAAAAATAGATCAAGATTTATTTTATTGATATTATTTCTAAATACATTAGAATACATTGATTGAATGCAAGTACATAATCTTACGTATATGTCT
This sequence comes from Limnephilus rhombicus, assembly GCA_929108145.2. Classification (NCBI taxonomy): domain Eukaryota; kingdom Metazoa; phylum Arthropoda; class Insecta; order Trichoptera; family Limnephilidae; genus Limnephilus; species Limnephilus rhombicus. Next base: position 56,715,362 of record OV815270.1, on the reverse strand, counting down.
TTAAGTGATTAAATACATTGATAATATGCCTTTCAGTTTTTAAGTGCGCGGTGTGCCTATGAGTATGTAATGTGTACGCAGATGACTACGTTACCTGTATTTCATGCCTTTGTATCGTACGAGTAGTTACTTGAAATGTTATTCGTTTATATGATATCATACGTCAATGTTTATATCTGTTTTCTGTATTTTGTTGTTATATACATATGCTTTAGTGTTATAATTAACATTAGGAAACCGACATGCCAAAAAAACACTTTGGTAGTTTAGCGAGTGCTTATAATGACGAAAAAAAATATTTTAAAAAATCTACATACTCCATAGCAGAAACATCTCAGAAAAGTCCTTTTTGCAGAAAGTCGGCAAATTTTTAAATCTACACATATATTTACGGTGCAATATGTCGCATCGTTTCTATTCCCAGCATGATCAGTTAAGGCGGTACACAACCACAATATTTTTTTGCTCAAAACTCACATTTTAATCATTTTCGGCGAATTCGTAATCGAATTATCATTTTTATTTACATGTCTCACAAGTGATGCGAGTTATTTATATTTAAGATTGATAAAAACAGTACCTTACAGTATTTTACGTACAACGATTTTAAAACTTTATAACCCATTTTGGGGCCATTCATGTATAACGTAAGATGATTTAGGGGGGCAGGGAGGTCGACCATGTCTTATTTTTTCTTACAGGGGGGTGGGAGGGAGTCTCGGTAGTTCTTACGTAAAATCACAAAAATGCGCAAAGTTAAAATTATTAGTACCTTCGTACGCACAAATAAACATTATTTCTAAAAATTGTTTATTTGAAAAATACACATTAAAATACACCAAACGTGTATTAATTTTTTCCTTTAGATTCTTACGTAATAAATATTAAACATGGGGGGGGGGGGTTGAAATCTAGCAAAATTCGTCTTACGTAATAAATGAATGGCCCCTTTTCAACTATAAAGTTAGCGGTGAGCACTAGATTTTATTTTTCTAGACGATGAATTAATAACTTTGGGACATGGAGACACATTTTAAATGTTTGTAACATGTTCTTCAGAATTAATTAAAATGAAGGCGGCGGAAAGGTCGTATCTCCAGGCCTGCTAGGGTGAATTGGACCGTACGTCCGTCCAATACGCCGTGCCGCGTGCGCATATTTGTTTATATGCTTTCTTCACTTACGTCGTTAAGATTCCCACATTATTTCTCTTCTTCTTCTTTTCTTTGATAGGGCAAATTCGACAGTAGGTCCGTCCAATACACGGTTCGCTAGTCGCAATTTGTATACATGGCTTCTTTACTTACGTCGTTAAAATTGTGAATATAGTTTAGGGTATATTGTCGTCGCAATTTGATTGAAAAAAAAGTTGTTCCGTCACTTTGTTCTTCCTTTCTCCCTTTAATACTCTTGTTCTTGAATTTATCAAAACAAAGTTTAATTTAAAATAAAAACAAAATATGAACAAAAAAAAAAAAAGGTTTAATTTATTTTTAAAACAAAATTTTCAATTTATTATAATTTTTCATTGTCCATTACGTTTTCACAATATCAAATGAACTTTCCCGCTGAAGTTTCTATAATACCAACTGTCTACACCTTCCGTTGTCACAGTAAAAAACCTAATGTAACTCACTTAATTTGGATAAAATAGTATAATATATACAAATATGTAAACCATAATAATTAAATTTAACTGCTTCTAAAAAAAAACGTTAGTATACCCCCATACTGGCTTTGGCCTATAAGGGATATTTTGTTATTAAACATTATGCTGTATGCCTATTATGTTTTTACCAGATTTAAATGTCCAGGTTAAATTTTCCCCACAGGAAAAACTAAACCCTTTCACACACTTCCTCAAATGATCATCTAGTCAATCCACGCTATGCAATATAGTATTATAAATACAAAATAATACAAGAACAACATGTCATCCTACCAGAGACCAAATGGGAAAATAATTCGGAGGGTTCGGCTCTGTGGAACTCCTAATGGGACCTATAAATCCTACTGATCCCTCAATATAAATATTTAAAAAATCTTTTGTAATCCTACATGTATTTAAAATGACTGATTTTTGCATTTTTACATATAAATTCTTTGAAAAATCTATATTTACATGTGTACATAATTTTAATTTTTTTTATTACCGTTCACAAAGGAACTTATTTATGCTTAATGCATGTAAGAATTTTTTTAATTACTTAAAAAAAAGTATGTAGCCATATTTATAATGAATTACAAGTTTTGCATTGTTATTTATTTATTTATTCTTAATATATTTAAATTACAAAGGTACAGCGTGTTGTCCTCCACACTAGCAGCCTTACTCATAATGAAACCCTAACACGGCACTGTAGCGTCGCGTTAGCTATACAGGGGAGGGGGCCAATACTGCTCAGGTTAAAAATCTTTACTCATAATTATAAATTTGCCCAATATTGCTTGACAGTTGGATTATGGGTTATGATTTTTTTACGGTAGCAACCATGGAACTAATACTCTTAGGTAGCAACACTCGGCTCCAAAGCTGAAAAACGCGGTCGATTTGGCATTTCGCGGCGTGTTGCCAACTTCACGTTTATTTTTTATGCTCGTATTTAAGTTAAGAAAGCGAAATATTATGTTTCTTTTAACTTAATAATAAAAAAAAAATATATATATTCATATGTCAAAATATTATTCGACGAGATTGTTTTGTGTTTCACATTTTAAAAATAACTAAGAATTGGCGCAAAAAACTTGGAGATCGGTAGATATTTTGCCAGCCGTTTATTGTTCACAACCAAATACGGCCGTACCAAGTCAATCAAACGTCTCATGTTAACTTTTGTAAATCTATATTTAGACCTAGAATCTCCTTCCGTATGTGCCGCAAATGGATCGTACATTTTTTTATACCTTTTCGGTAGCCGTGGTGCGCGAATGCCGCGAATACGGTCAATATTTGCCAAAGCTCCATTCAAATCGTCAATATTCTAAAAAATCCTCATTTCGAAAGTAATACCTACTGCCATACACTGCCGTAGTACTCAGTTAACCCTGGTGATCGGGTGGTTTAAATTCTGACAGTTACTAAATCTCCCGTACAGCGATGGGGTAAGAAAACGCGCACGCGCGCGGTTGACCCACGATTATGAGTAACAATTTCACCTAACCCGTTCTTGCTCTCGTGGTGTAATCTTACTTTGCAATTATCAGTAAGACTTTAGGAGTTCACCTGTGTTGTAGAGGTGAGTTTTCAATTGTAAATTATAAATTGCAAATAGTAAAACTAACAGTGGGCTTCGTGAGCTCCTCACAGGAGGCCCTGAGAAAATAATTTCCTTTTAATTTATTTTATCTTTGGGGATGCTGGGTTGAGGGTTTTTTAAGGAAAGGAAGGAGAAGAGAGTTCTGGGAAGGAAAAAAGTTTAAGGGGTGGGTAGGAATCTGGGGTTCAGTGTGTCCTGGTCATCCGCCACCACGACCTAGACAAACCTCATCCCATGAACCCGGGCACCTCTGCTAAATCACCAAACGTAGCGAACCACTTGGGGTGATCTATGGCAGAGGTATTGGTTATCCAATAAAGGTTCCCGGGGCGGCGGTACCCATTCCCGCCTCCCAAATTGAAAACAGTTATAAAAGAGAAACATAAAAATTAAAATACGAAATCGACTTCTATATAGTTTCAACAAAATAGATATGTCTTTAAAGTTATGAGTGAGGCAACTAAATTAAAAGTTATAAAGATTGTAGCCAGTTCCGTATGTGTTTTTTGTATTCTGTGAGATAAGTTGTTTTATATCATGTTGGAAGTGAATTGTACAGTTTTATCTGTGGTGTTTTGTTCAGATGTGTTTGATTTTGTCATTTGTAGTTGATTAGCATATCTTGTTCTAGTATTGCGAGAATTTTGTGAAGTGTTAAGTGTGTTTAACTTCTTGTAAAGGAAAAGTTCTTGTAAAGGAATTTGTTTTAAGTGTGTTTAAGTTCTTGTACAGTGTGTTTAAGTTCTTGTAAAGGAAAAGTTCTTGTAAAGGAATTTGTTTTGAATATAATTTTTAATTTTTTAATAATTTTTGAATTTTCAACATTGAGAATTTAATGAATATGATTGTAGTGGGTATTAGTATCTATTGGCAATTTAAGTATTACTTTTATTAAATTTTTATTAGCATTATTTGACAAAGAACATCGTCAGTATATAGAGTATTGGAGATAATACCCGTTCCCAGTTAGGAACAATACACCGACAAATACGGATATGAAACCGAGATAAATAATAAAATAGTTCTTTATTAATACAATCCATTGAAAATAGCATAGCATTGATGTGTTTGGACGTCTGACCCAGATCATAATAGATAAAGTTCTAGTTTTAAATAGGAATGATTTAGATTTCTGGTGCCTTTTAGGCTGGAAGTCCTCTCAATTTGGGTGGTGGGTTTGGGTTGATGTTAAAAATATTATATTTACTTTATAGCTTGTTAAAAATCTAAACACAATCAGTTCCAATTTTGAAAAAAAAACTTAAATTCAAAGCAATTTTGATTTCAGCATACAGCCGGATTAGTATTTTTGATAATACTTAATGCGTAAGCATGAAAGTTTATTAATTTTGCGCACATGATACGTGATGGTTTCATTAAGATGGCAGGTGTCTACGTTATATAAATCAATGTTTAAAAAATACTTAGTTGAGGTGAGCGCCCAAGAGTCCTAACTGCAACCGGAGCAAGTGAGACTTTGGCTTCCCCATTTGGGATTGGTTGTGAAGCTGAAAGGCATTTTATTTTATTTATTAGCCTTATAAACAGCCTTTATAAATTCATAAATGACCATGATAATAATATCTATGTCATTGACCAATAAAATAACGACAAAATGAAATTTAGGACCATAATACAAAAATACACAACAATATCTATACCTGCTATAAACTATTCTGATAAAGTGCATCTTCTTACTTAAATCTACAAAGGTGTTAAATGAAATTTTTTGAGGGTTTACATTTAAATTTTAATGGATATCAAAAATATCTTTCAGGAAGTAATTATATTTAAATTAGAACTGCTAAAAGGTAGGAGAGAAAATGTGGTGAACTAAAAAAAGAGAAATACAGAAATCGATGAAATATTATACAATTATACATTTGTAAATGTTCTCTAAAATGGCCTGGAAGGAATCTCCTACTTGTGATCTCACTAATGAAACCACTCACTCACTCTGAATGCAATTATTAATGTTCTCCAAAATGACCTTGAAAAAAAATCACATCTTTGCGATTCTTTCAAAGACATAAATAAACCATCCTTCCGTTCAGAATACCATTTTTAATGTTCTCAAAAGTTGTCTTGACAGAAGCAAATTCCTGTGATATCTTAAACGAAACCATTCCTTTGTTAAGAATATTATGAACTAAATATACAATTTGGCTGTCCTGAAACGGGTATCCTTCCCAGTTGGACAGTGAAAGTATCATTTTGTAATGTATTGTAATATATATGCATATATAAATAAATAAATAAATTAAGTTTAACACGTGGAATTCAATCGAGTGTTATTTTTTATGAATGCTGTGAATTTAGCAATTATTTTATAGTAAGTATGGGCTATCAATGATGTTATGTTATGTTAAGAGCATAAATAGGTCTCTGATATCTCGGCGTTGATCAAGAGATTTAAGGTTTACGGGGACATAGTTTTCATCATTTCGTACGCGATAAGAGACTTATTTCATAAACTTTTTCTGAACTCTTTCTATATTTGCTTTATATGTTGAGGGTTCCACCCTGTAGAAGCATACTCCAGGTGGCTTCTAACATAGGATATGTAGAGAGTCTTAAGTGTTAGTGGATTTTTAAAAATTAAACTTACTCTAAGAATAAATCCCAACATTTTCAAAGCCTTCAAAAGCCTCCAAAGTATGCAGATAGAAAGAGGCTGAGGTAGAGGAAGATAGGAAAATACCCGTGTGTTCAGATCCGGCCACCTAACATGGCTAAAGTCGTTTCAAGCAGCTACTTTTAGATTTTGAATATTTGTCTTTCATCAGGGTAACACTGAGAGAACTACTACTCTTGCACGTTTAATTGCAGGAGACCATATTTTGCGCTTACTTTACATCTCCCTCACTATCGTAGTGAGAAGTATGTTCTAAACGGTATTGGAAAGATAAAACAACGCGCTTTGTATTCAAATATAAAAGTTAACCACATAATAACTAAAGTGCTAAAACAAAGTTTCTGACCGCAATTAAAAAAAGAAACTTTGGGATTTTTTAAAGAATTATTCTTACATGAAACAACAAAAAAGTGGGGGACGATAACGTTATAATTAATATCTACTTCTAATTTTTTTTTTCATTATCAGTAATTTTAGTTAGAAAAAACATTTTTTTTATTTTTTTTTATTTTGCGTTAAAAAATTTGTATTTAAAAAAATCACAGGTTAATTCCAAAGATTTTTGTAAAAATAAAATGGTTATTTCTAACAATAAAATTTGAAAGCGTTTTTTATGATCTTTCGAAAACTTTAGTTTTCGGAAACATAATTTTTGTTCTCGGATACGTTCAAAAATATTTAATATATTTGGATTTTATTGCAAAACGGATATATTTTTACCTGCTGACAAAATACGCCAAATTTTTGAATGGCTATAGACTTATTATTACTACTTGTGAAAATCAAGTTCTTTGTTCTAATTTCCTTTAAGAGGCTATCTAAGTTTTTACCTGTGATATCTTGAATTGACGACTAAAAATCCCTTGTCCGTAATTCCCCGCAATATTAAAAAAAAATTGTATAAAAACCGCATTTTTCTTGGTAAAGTATAATAAAAACCAAAATTTGTTAAATTTACTGAACGTTCCCCCATAAAAGCCGTCTCGAACACAGATCGCAGATAAGCAAGCTACCTCCAGAAACTTGTGAAATTGAGCCATTTACGCCAAGTTTTGCCTCTCATTCATGGAAGCCGTGAACCCTTTGCCAAATTAATTCCTTTAGATGTGTTACTAATTAACAAATAAATCCCTCTAGTCCCATCTTATTCTGTTTATCCTCAAATAGAATATGAAAACTTAACCTTTCAGAACGACGTGATAAATCTAACTTATGCTCAGGGAATCCAAACACGAGATCTCGAGTTCGGGCATCCGTCCCAATTTAGCGGCGTTTATGCAGAATCCTACATACCAGTAAATCGGAAAATCTGTTATTATCTCAACAAAAACCATAGCACGGAAAGCTTCGGCATCATTAGATTCCAAACGCTTTTCTGTCTGGAATTTCAAGTGCAGCGAAATTATTTTTAGACACCGACTTATTCATTTTTTTAAATTATTTTTTATTAATATAATATTTGTATGTTTTTACAAATCAATATAAAAATAGACTTTCTTCACCATAAAGAGACAAGATTCTTGTATTTGGTGGGGAAATTCATGTTTAATTATATGAAATCATATATAATTTAGTTTAAATGATTCTTGTTGAATGGCACCGTGATGGTTTATCATTATATATTGTCCTGTGCCAAAACAGCACTCACTATTGTTGTTAATATTGTTCTTTAGGAATTGCTTTGTATATTTTTGTATATTCGTTATTTCACATTATTTAATTAATTTTTAAGGACTCGTAAGGAACACTGTAGGTTAATTTTAAGTTTATTATAATTAAGCGCACTTGAAGTGAAACATCACAAAACTGCGCTATATAAATACTACGTTATTATTATTAAATAATAAAATATTGCAAATAATACCAAAAAGATAAGTAAGAAAAACTCAAGATTTATCAATAATAGAATTCAAGATTTAAAAGAAATAATATTAATAGATATGAACTCTTAAACTTACAGCTAATTTTACAATTAGTGCTAGAATTCATGATTATTTTCGATAATTTTTAGATTTATCGAGAGGTTGTTGAATTACATAAGTTATACCTAGACAGAGATAGATATTTTGAATGTGCTCGGTGTTTAATTTTGGCATTTTAATATTATTCATATAATTGTAAGTTATTTACCTGTATTTCTTTGAAAGTTTGTGGTATATTATGTTTTTGTTTATGTATTTGGTCCACTGAAGGTGCATTAAATACTGAAAAGTTTTTTTTTCAGTAGAAAATGTACAAGATAACATTAATATCATGACTTTCAAATTAAAATTATAAAATATCACAAAACCTTTGACATTAATAACACATTATACAATATTTTCAATAGATCATTCCTATCTTCACATGTAAGGAAAGGGTCATAGATAAAAAAATACTGACACAATAATTACAGTTAAATACAAAAGCAAAAACTTGATCCAAATCCTAATAAATATTCAAAGAATATATATTTTTTTAATTTTAACTTTGTGAGTAAAACCTCAAATTGTAATATTTAAATAAATGAAGACAATATAAGCGAAACTCAATCGAAAATCTGGTAACAGAAAAATCAGAAAAATATATTGACACCTCTGGGACTCGAACCTTCATTTACTTAAAAAAATAATATTTCCGCTCCACAGTATTTTCAAGAAAAGGAAATAATATCATTCTTTAATAATTCAGGGATTTTTTCAATCGGTTTTTAGTTTTAATTTTTATCCAAGAATATTTTTTCTCCGTTATATCTATTTCTGTCCGGGTATTGTATGTCTTGTATGCGTATTATAGCCACTTGTAGTATCAGGACAATCTGCTTTGGCAGCTAGCGGGTGCTTATAATGAAGAATAAAAAAATCATTTTCATAACAGAGTTAAAAAGAATGATTTTTTACTTAAATGCTAATATGCACGCCATTATAAAATAATTAAAACAAACCTGCCTTTGAGGGGAAAGTTTGGACAGATGTGCTTCATGGAATTGATTTTCAGAAGTCGGTTTTGACTGAATATATTAATAAATCTTTTTAATCGTCTTACAAATTAAAATAGGAGAGGTGTTAATAAAACCAAATAAATAAGTCGATAATTAGTTTTGAAAATGGACTTGAACGCCGAAACATTTTTCACCATAATAAAAAATAAAATATCTGAAGAAATTAATAATTATTTTAATAATATTATTAAATTAAATACATTTAATTTAAATTTTTAAAGAAAATCGTTCCCAGCTATAGCTCAAGTAAAGCTCACAGTTTGAACACTTCTTCCACATACCATTTTATTGAATGCGTGTTAAGTTAATATCAAACGTAACAAAGATTAAGTTCAACGACAACGTTTCTTTAACGTTGAAAAGATTATCGATTGTTCCCTAGAGGAAACTTCATTAGAAACTATCGTCGACTTCCCTTCCTCCTGTGGAAACTCAACTCAGGAAACAATACAAATTGAATTTATTTTTCTTCGGCCGTAACAAGGATGTAAGAGCTTGTTTCATTTCCTGTGAGCTCAAATAAGGTTCTGCTCTGAGTGATACATTAGTATTCATAGCCAGCGACCAAAGGAACAAAGTCTTTATCTTGGATCTCAGTCTTTGTTTTTTAAATGCAAATTAGGGAAAGCTTTATTATAACTGGGACTCAACCCGTTCTAAGACGTCAGAACCATGAAAGAATAAATAGGTATATTTTACAAGACTTTTAAGGTAAAAATGACAATAATTCTCTCCATTTCGTTTATAACTATACATAGCATTGCCCGTGATTTACTCAGAGTTTTTCTAAATCAGAAGTAGACGGTAATTTTTCCACTAGTTCATCAAGTAATATCACAATTCTGCTTTTAAAGGGACAGGAGTGGTTTTTCGAAGTCTCATGTAGGTAGTGACCTTCTTCTTTGTTTGAAGGTTAAGTGTGCAAAATTTCACCAATCTCCGAATAAAACTGTAGATTTGTATAAAAACCAAAGACACTCTTCTTTATGTACATATATTAAAATGTGATTAAATTAAGTTTTTTACATCGGTTAAGATACAGCCTTGTGTTAAAAAAATATTTTTTGCAATCTTGAAGTTACTGAAGTTTAACTGAAATATATCTAGGAAAAGTCTGAAGGATGGTTTAAGAGTGTAGTCATTCTCACCAAAGACAAGATCATTGGTAGGTTGGTCCTGCCTATTGGAAAAATAAGAAGCCTGTAATGCCTAGCTCTGGTAAAGTTATCGGGAACATAAAGCATACCTAATACCTTCTAGAGCTAGAACATTAGAATTGCAAATGTGCTCGGGGAGCAGCTTATGTGCAACAGTATTGCAATTTTCCTCCTACTGCAACATCTAGAATCTAGATACGATTTTAGATCTTCACGACCAGAAATATTTTGGTTATTAGTTTTTGGTGTATTATGCCGTGTTGCGCTACCTCCTTCTTTATCCAACGTTTCGGAGAGCGTTGCAGTGTCCATCATCAGGGCAGATGTGTTATAGTTAGGGGTGATGTTTGTACTTATCTACTTAGGAGCGATACCGTGTCGCCAGCTCCACTCCTCTACGAGCTGGCGCTACAATATACTTCAACATCTTTTTTTGCGTTTAGCCTTGATGTAACCGTCAATTACCGGATATCAAGAACTATTGAGCTTAGCTCCGTCGTCTCTTTTAATATTTATAGGATTTTTGTGAATTTCAATTGCCTCCGTAATCAGGCATGCTCTATATGTTTTGGGTCTTCCCAGGACCTCAGGGATAAATCCAAAGTAATGGCCGGTTTCGATTAAGTGCTCAGCGATTGCCGATTTGTTAGGGTGGCTAAGTTTACAGGCACGAAAGTTTTCTGATATCCTTTTATATCCCATCGGTCAGTTTTGTAAGTTCAAATCGGAGCAGAACTTACAAAACTGACCCATGCACTGGAGCGTAACGGTTACCCAGCAAGGCAAACAAGGCAAATCATAAGAGCCAAATCTGCACCAAACGAAGACAGAATTGAACAAGAGTCAAAGGGCTGCGCTTTCCTGCCTTACGTTCACAATGTGACAGACAGAATTGCTAAGCTATTGAAAAAAGAAAGCATCATGACTGTCTTTGGAACCACGACAAAAATACGAGACTTTTTTAGGCCTGCAAAGACCAAGTTTTCTCTAGAAACAGATGGAGTGTACAAACTCAGCTGTTCTGGATGAAACAAGGTTTATTTATTTATTTATTTCAAAAACATACGGCACAACATGTACCATTGACATAATTATATTTATATATATTATAATACAATAACATAAGAAAGTGACATATAAATGTAAAGTTAAATATAAAAACAAAAGGTAAAAGAAAGGAGTTAAGGTAATGAGTAGTAAATAGAATTATGATGTATAAAATGAAAGTATAAAGTAAAAGTGTAAACTATAAAATAAAAAGTATAATGTAAAAGTAAAAAGTTAAGATAAAAAGTTGAAAGGCAGGAAATAACATAAACTATAAGTTACCTTTGTAAATAATATAAAGTACAAAAGTTATAAAGTTAAAAAAAGTATGACAAGTAAACAGTAAGAAATGCTCTTAGGAGCCAAATATTGAAGATAACCAAAATTTAAAAAAATATATATAATAAATAAAAGGAAGGTATTACGGAGTATACAAAGCGATATGAAAAATAGGTACCTATGATATGTTTCTAAGCCATAGGTATTAGAGTGCATACGTAGGACATAATATTATGGTTACATGATTATACTTATTATTTATTATGTAGTACTAGCAGATAAATTTTGTCTAATGCATCTTTTGTATGATAACAGACTTTCGGCATGATCGATATGAGCAAATTCATTACCTAAAGTGTGTAAACGATGTATTATTGAATTTTGTTCTGCATTACTGAGAGTGTTGTTGCAGGTGAAGGTGTTTTGAGTCGAGTTGTTCTACTAGGTACATGATAATTTATTAACGATACCAATTCAGGGGAGTCAAACCAGTTATTGTTTATTTTAAATAAAAAAATAAGATCATTGAGTATTCTTCTATCTTTTAACGATAAGAGTCGCATTTTTTGTAATAGAGAATCATAGTTTATGTCATCCGCGGGAATTCCTAATTTGAATTTAATTGATCGGAGAAATTTGCGTTGGATTTTTTCAATGGAGTTTGCGTGGCTTTTGTAGAGAGGGTTCCATATGGGGGAATTATATTCCAAATGACTCCTAACCAGAGTTGTATATAGTAATTTAAATGTATGAATGTTTTTGAAATCTTTACATAGTCTTAGAATGAAACCCAGCATTTTCATAGCTTTATTAGTAATGATATCAATGTGGTTGATAAATAGTAGTTTAGTGTCGAAGGTTATTCCGAGGTCCCTTATTACAGGTACTGACATTAAACTGTGATTGTTAAGTGAATAACTGTATTTGATGGGGTTTTTTATTCTAAAGAAACTCATGATTTGACATTTCTTAATGTTAAGTGTAAGTTTGTTAATGGTACACCATTCTGCGAATTTTACAAAATTGGATTGAAGGGACAAGCAGTCGTATATATTTTTAATGATTTTATAAATTTTCATGTCATCAGCAAATAATAATATGTTAACATCAGAGAATATGGAAGTGACATCGTTTATAAATAGTATAAACAATATTGGACCAAGGTGCGAATCCTGAGGCACACCACTAGTTGCTTCAAATTCGTAAGACAAGTGTTCTTTAATAGAGACAGTTAGTATACGTTTTGATAAATAATTCCTAATCCAGCATAATAATTTACCACTTATTCCTAGTTTAGACAATTTATTTATAAGAATTTTAATGCAAACCTTATCAAAGGCTTTACTAAAATCCGTATAAATTGAGTCAACTTGTTCTCTATTAGCAAGAGCACCTGAGATAAAATTTTCGTACAGTGAAAGGTTAGTTAAAGTAGATCGTCCAGAGATAAAACCATGTTGAAATGATGAGATATTAAATTTTATGCAAGAACATATTTTTTGAAGAATTAACTTTTCAAAAATTTTTGGTATCGACGATTGTATGCATATTGGTCTGTAATTTTCAACTAAAGACTTGTCTCCGCTTTTAAATATTGGAGTGAGAAAGCTATTTTTCCATATTTGCGGGAACTTGCCTGATAAAAGTGATTGATTAAATAGTAGGTACAGTGGGTAAGAGACACTAGCCCCACAGTTTTTAAGAAATACTGGGGGAATTTTATCTGGCCCTGAGCAAGATTTAGGTTCCAGTAGTTTGATACATACTGCAATTTCTTTAATCTCAATATGTATCTGAGATAGTTGTAAATTTATATCTGACTCGAAGTTTGGAATGTCTTCATCAGGGATATCGGTTTCATACACATCCTTAAAAAAGTCTGCAAACAAATTGACAATTTCATTGATTTTACAGGAAGTTTTCAGTTTGTAGTGCATAGTTTCAGGTATGCCAAGGTTATTATTATTTTGGGATTTACAATAGTTAAAAAAATGTTTTACATTGTTAACAATCGAAAATTCAACATTCTTAATATAATTATTATAACAAATGTTTGATAATTTATTACAATCTTTTCGAAGCTTGCTGAAAATTGTAAAATCAGAAAGACTTTTTGTTTCTTTGTATATTTGATGTGCTTTTTTCTTCTCAATTACTATGTTAATGAGGTCCTTGCTAAACCAGCTAGGGAAATTTGAAGATAATTTATAACTAATCGGAACAAATTTTTCTATGGCTTTATATAGGTGATCATAAAAGACTTTAATATTTTCATCGAGGTTTCCTCCTTCTAATATAGACCAGTCAGTGTTATGTAGATAATCGCGTATTGCAACATAATTGGCTTTATTAAAGTTGAGAAATTGAGTCTGGTTTTTAATTTGGCATTTTATAGGGCTACATAGTATAGTAATGTCTAGAGGTGGGTGATGAGAATCAGGGGTAAGAACTGAGTCGAGTGACTTATCAACCGCAGTTGCCATGTCGGTACAAAGAACAAGATCTAGTAATCTATTATTGTCATTTTTTACATTGTTTAATTGAACTAGGTTAAGGAAATCGCAAAATTCAACTACTTCTTTTTCTGTTTCAGATAAGCTAGAGTTTTGTGATACTGTAGAATTGTCACGGGTGCCCCAATTAATTTTTGGTAAATTATAGTCACCGATGATAGTGATTTTACTGTTTGGAAATTTGTACGACAGTTGTTCAATATCCTCAAAATGACTCTTGTATACACTTATATCCGATGACGGTGGAATATAAACACTGCCTATGATATTTTTTTGATTTTTACCGTTTAGTAAGATGTAAACTTGCTCCACATTACAATTTTTGGTTTTCAGAAGTTTTGAAGGATGTGCCTTGTTGACAGCTATCATGCCACCACCGCCTCTAGATTTAGAGCTGGTATGTTGACTTTTGTCAGACCGGTAAATATGATGGTGGGGTAGACCAAGCTCAGCAGAGTTAATTGATGGTTCCAGCCAGGTTTCCGTTAGAATGAGAATATCATGTTGCAGTGTCGGGGCATGTATTTTGAATTCCTTAAGTTTAGTTTTCATGCCTCTGACATTTTGATAATAGCACTTCAATTTGTTTTGGTTGTGTCGTTTTTTGGAATAGTTGTAACAATAGTTGGTTTGGAGTTTATGTACTTTATGGTAAGGTTTGGTTCACCATTCTCTTGACGGTACAACAATTGCTTTCTCAGCTCCACCAATTGGTTACGTTGGAGGATAGTTAAGTCATTGCTGGCCTTGATGCCGTCTTTAAATTTTATGCTATTACGTAGGAGAGTTCTCGGTGCGATATTGTCAGTAAATTCCACTTTAATTGGACGATTTTTGTAAGGAATTTTTTTGGCACCCAGTCTGAATATTTTGACGTTGATTAGATTTAATGACGGGTCGATAGTTTTTATAGCCGAAGAAATTTTCTCTCTATCTTCCGTAATGATGACAGCCTTTTCCTCTGACAAGCTCTCAGGAACGTTATACAATATGACGTTTTTGGATCTGTTTATGTAGACCAAACAGAGCGGACGATCTCCAAAAGGATATCAGAACACTTTCGTGCCTGTAAACTTGGCCACCCTGACAAATCGGCAATCGCCGAGCACTTAATCGAAACCGGCCATTACTTTGGATTTGTCCCTGAGGTCCTGGGAAGACCCAAAACTCATAGAGCACGCCTGATTACGGAGGTAATTGAAATTCACAAAAATCCTTAAAAAAATAATAGAGACGACGGAGCTAAGCTCAATAGTTTTTGTTATCCGGTAATTGACGGTTACATCAAGACTAAACGCAAAAAAAACATGTTGAAGTATATTGTAGTGCCAGCTCGTAGAGGAGTGGAGCCGGCGACACGGTAGCGCTCCTGAGTAGATAAGTACAAACATCACCCCTAACTATAACACATCTGCCCTGATGATGGACACTGCAACGCTGTCCGAAACGTTGGCTAAAGAAGGAGGTAGCGCAACACGGCATAATACCCCATAAACTAATAACAAGAATCTAGACGAATCGAAGTACCCAAACTGTCGCATATTAAAGTATCGCATAAACTTTTTTGCATCCTTTCTACATTATTTTAGTATAGGACATCTTCACACCAGGGCATTACCGGCATAAGTAGCATAAAAAAATTCTAATTCTTCTTTCAGAATCCTATTTCTGCTTGGCATGGGTAGAGAAATTTAAAGGGAAATTAATTCGTTTTGTTGGATTGAAGAGACAATTTTATATTGCGAATTACGAGGTTAAGCTCGGTTACAAGTGAACATTATTGAAATAGGTTACCAAAAATTCAAATTAATTTATCAGGATGGCAAAAGAATTAATTTTCGCTGAAGTTGAAAATTTCAAGTAAACACTTAAACACATTTTAATAATTTGCTTTGTGAGGTTGTTTTTTTATCGGTCTGGTAGGTAATATTTTTGATATGTGGTAAGATACATTAACTGAAAAATTATTTTAGTTTACGTTTGGTACGCTATTTTCCAACAATAAATACTTTTTTTCTTCTTGTCGATTCGTTATACAAATTCAGATCACTCAAAAATTATTAGTTTACTTAAAATGCTTTGAATTAAATAGCTTCCGATGTTTTATTAACATTTTTGAATAGTAAATTACCATAAATGGCAAAAACCACACACTTGCCCTTTATCCAGGGCGTCTCCGCGAGAAATATATATATATCTGCTTGGTATTATCACAATAAAAATAAATTGTAAAATGTTTAATAACCTTAAGTTCATTATAAATCACCGAGAATTTAGCATCGGAATCATTACACAGTGGAAGTTATCCACCTCTTACCCGCACTGGTATAAGTAACTGATAGTTACTCCTTCAAGGCTTTCGCAAGATTCTATTTTTTTTTGTTAAACGAAGCTACATTTATTTATTTTGAACGAATCTAGACCTCCAGTGTCCTTGCATACGTTGGTAGTAAGCAGTATGCAAGTGCTTAACACGAAAAACAAAATGCAAAAATAAAGGTTAGTAAGATAAAGATAAATTAAACAGGGCAAAAGAAAAACTCATTCATGAGACTCCATGAGGCGGCATTGCATCTGTAAAAACCTGCAAGCACCTGCATAAAATAGAGAACATAAAGAAATACAATAAATCTCAAAAAAAATTTTTTTTACATGAACTCCACACAAGAGGCCCTGAGGAACATAATTTCCCTCAGGGCCTATGTCATTTTTATGATCACCTATGATGCTGTGTGGAGGGTTTTTTTAAGGAAAGGAAGGAGAGGAGAATTCTGGGAAGGAAAAGGGTTTAAGGGGTGGGTAGGAATCTTGGGTTCAGTATGTCCTGGTCATCCGCCTCCAAGACCTAGACAAACCTCACCCCATGAACCCATTATCATATACCTCACTCCATGAACCAACTCAATATCATTACACAACAATTAATTCATTACGAATACTTCAACGATGCTTTTCTGGAATCTAATAGCTCCATTGAAGGCTAAAGTAATTGTTGTTTCAGCCAAGGGAGGCTTTGTCTGAACAGCCCCTATAGAAAATTTCCGAATAGGCTCTACGACAATGTTAAATTAAGGATTATGTAATCCATAGGCAGATCGTCACGTGTAATCTATTGTGGATTAATTGCCTTGATTAGAAACAAGATTTAGATATTGTCATAGATTGGAAGCGATGTCTAATAAACTGATTGAGGTATTGATATCACGTGTTAATCACATGTATATTCCAAAGCATTAACGATGTGTTCTCAACTATATTTGCATGCAGAAGGATAGGTGTCCAATATTCATTGGAATGCTATGATTGGATCACTTCTTAAGATATCACTGCATAATAGCTGTACACTGATGTTCTTCAAACACAAACATTAATCATCATGTGTATGTGAAATGAATTCGGATGTACTACGCGACAATGACAATACTATGACATTACATTACCATACGTGTCATTGCTGCTCAGTTGACAGCGTGGGAACTATTTATTGGATAACCAACACCTCTGTTATAGGTCACCCCAAATGGTTCGTTACGTTTGATGACACATATTAACATGAGATTTTTTATTGAGAAATTTTCTACCTTAAAGTTTAACATGATTTAGTGTATTTTAAGATACATCAACAAAAATTGCTCATTTTCAAAGTCCTTCATATTTTTATGATGTTATCCCACTGCGGTGTTACGCTAATTTTATGAAAAAAATCTTGTACTGGTTACTATTTATCAGATACCATATATACAAGTGTGAGCTATTGTCGAAATTGACACTATTAATTTTTTTTTTTTTTTGTTGAGGCTCTTTTTTAAAATCGCTGAAAGTTGTCAAAATAGATTTTTTCAAGTTTCTAACATTTGACACAACGTATTAAAATTAATATTCTCCATAAAAAAACATTAACCGTTTAGAATAGAGCTTTAATTTGATGTGCATAAAAGTATTCTGCCAAAACGCCCTCGCATTATGTTTTCGCCATGTATCCAGGGAATCTCGATATGAATAGCAATATAGTAACATTAATAATAATGTAATTTTACAAATTATTTATTTGAAAAAAATAAATCAGTTTTCTAATCTACTTCCATTGAAAAAGATTGCGTCAGCTAAAATGAAACAAAGCCTATTTTCCGAAAGAGAAAAATTATTATGACCCATTTTCTACCAATTGATAGTCAGAAGGAGTGTCATTCTATGAATATGAGAATAATATTACATCTTATGCTTCATCCCAATCCCCATCAACACCTCCGGGGATGGAAAATTTATTTGAAAGTTGAAGTGACATGTTATCGAAATACTATGCCTAGTGCCGTCAAAGTAAATGAATTACTAGCTTCGATGAACATTGATCCACAAATATTGCCAAAATCGTCGATTGTTACACTTATAATTGCCCATCCACCGCGTCCATCAATATAATGGGTAACAAAAAACAATAGAGTTAGTGATAAAATACGACATTCACAACACACTGTCGGTAGTCAGAATGACAATCACGCAAAAAATGTTGTTTAAATGTAGCTTTTAGAACCAATATATGGAAACAAGCCTTAAAAACTCAAAAAGTAGAAATCCTAAATTCAATAACGGTGGCATATATGAATTAAAATATGACTACTCCGACTGTAACACTACTTACCGAGAACAAACGGGCAGGGCATTCTCAACTAGATTCAAAGAACACATACGATATTATAAAAATAAAAACACCTGATACGATTTTAGATTTTCACGGCCAAAAATATTTTTGTTATTAGTTTTTGGGGTATTATGCCGTGTTGCGCTACCTCCTTCTTTAGCCAACGTTTCGGACAGCGTTGCAGTATCCATCATCAGGGCAGATGTGTATTAGTTAGGGGTGATGTTTGTACTTTTCTACTTAGGAGCGATACCGTGTCGCCAGCTCCACTCCTCTACGAGCTGGCGCTACAATATGCTTCAACATGTTTTTTTTGCGTTTAGCCTTGATGTAACCGTCAATTACCGGATACCAAGAACTATTGAGCTTAGCTCCGTCGTCTCTATTAATATTTATAGGATTTTTGTGAATTTCAATTGCCTCCGTAATCAGGCGTGCTCTATGAGTTTTGGGTCTTCCCAGGACCTCAGGGACAAATCCAAAGTAATGGCCGGTTTTGATTAATTGCTCGGCAATTGCCGATTTGTCAGGGTGGCCAAGTTTACAGGCACGAAAGTTTTCTGATATCCTTTTATATCCCATCGGTCAGTTTTGTAAGTTCTGCTCCGATTTGAACTAACAAAACTGACCGATGCACTGGAGCGTAATAGTTACCCAGCAAGGCAGACAAGGCAAATCATAAGACCCAAATCTGCACCAAACGAAGACAGAATTGAACAAGAGTCAAAGGGCTGCGTTTTTCAGAATTGCCAGGCTATTGAAAAAAGAAAGCATCAAGACTGTCTTTGGAACCACGACAAAGGGGCCTGCAAAGACCAAGTATTCTCTAGAAACAGATGGAGTGTACAAACTCAGCTGTTCTGGATGTGACAAGGTTTATGTAGGCCAAACAGAGCGGACGATCTCCAAAAGGATATAAGAACACTTTCGTGCCTGTAAACTTGGCCACCCTGACAAATCGGCAATCGCCGAGCACTTAATCGAAACCGGCCATTACTTTGGATTTGTCCCTGAGGTCCTGAGAAGACCCAAAACTCATAGAGCACGCCTGATTACGGAGGCAATTGAAATTCACAAAAATCCTATAAATATTAATAGAGACGACGGAGCTAAGCTCAATAGTTCTTGGTATCCGGTAATTGACGGTTACATCAAGGCTAAACGCAAAAAAAACATGTTGAAGCATATTGTAGCGCCAGCTCTTAGAGGAGTGGAGCTGGCGACACGGTATCGCTCCTAAGTAGATAAGTACAAACATCACCCCTAACTATAACACATCTGCCCTGATGATGGACACTGCAACGCTGTCCGAAACGTTGGCTAAAGAAGGAGGTAGCGCAACACGGCATAATACCCCATAAAATAATAACAAGAATCTAGACGAATCGAAGTACCCAAACTGTCGCATAAACTTTTTTGCATCCTTTCTACATGATTTTAGTATAGGACATCTTCACACCAGGGCATTACCGGCATAAGTAGCATAAAAAAATTCTAATTCTTCTTTCAGAATCCTATTTCTGCTTGGCATGAGTAGAGAAATTTAAAGGGAAATTAATTCGTTATGTTGGATTGAAGATACAATTTTATATTGCGAATTACGAGGTTGAGCTTGGTTTCAAGTGAACATTATTGAAATAGGTTACCAAAAATTCAAATTAATTTGTCAGGATAGCAAAAGAATTAATTTTCGCCGAAGTTGAACAATTCAAGTAAACACTTAAACACATTTTAATAATATGCTTTGTGAGGTTGTTTTTTTATCGGTCTGGTAGGTAATATTTTTGATATGTGGTAAGACACATTAACTCAAAAATTATTTTAGTTTACGTTTGATACGCTATTTTCCAACTATAAATACTTTTTTTTTTCTTGTCGATTCGTTATACAAATTCAGATCACTCAAAAAATATTAGTTTACTTAAAACGCTTTGAATTAAATAGCTTCCAATGTTTTATTAACATTTTTGAATAGTAAATTACCATAAATGGAAAAACCACACCATTGCCCTTTATCCAGGGCGTCTCCGCGAGAAAAAAAAATATATATATATATATATCTGCTTGGTATTATCACAATAAAAATAAATTTTAAAATGTTTTATAACCTTAAGTTCATTATAAATCACCGAGAATTTAGCATCGGAATCATTACACAGTGGAAGTTATCCACCTCTTACCCGCACTGGTATAAGTAACTGATAGTTACTCCTTCAAGGCTTTCGCAAGATTCTATTTTTTTTTGTTAAACGAAGCTACATTTATTTATTTTGAACGAATCTAGACCTCCAGTGTCCTTGCATACGTTGGTAGTAAGCAGTATGCAAGTGCTTAACACGAAAAACAAAATGCAAAAATAAAGGTTAGTAAGATAAAGATAAATTAAACAGGGCAAAAGAAAAACTCATTCATGAGACTCCATGAGGCGGCATTGCATCTGTAAAAACCTGCAAGCACCTGCATAAAATAGAGAACATAAAGAAATACAATAAATCTCAAAAAAAATTTTTTTTACATGAACTCCACACAAGAGGCCCTGAGGAACATAATTTCCCTCAGGGCCTATGTCATTTTTATGATCACCTATGATGCTGTGTGGAGGGTTTTTTTAAGGAAAGGAAGGAGAGGAGAATTCTGGGAAGGAAAAGGGTTTAAGGGGTGGGTAGGAATCTTGGGTTCAGTATGTCCTGGTCATCCGCCTCCAAGACCTAGACAAACCTCACCCCATGAACCCATTATCATATACCTCACTCCATGAACCAACTCAATATCATTACACAACAATTAATTCATTACGAATACTTCAACGATGCTTTTCTGGAATCTAATAGCTCCATTGAAGGCTAAAGTAATTGTTGTTTCAGCCAAGGGAGGCTTTGTCTGAACAGCCCCTATAGAAAATTTCCGAATAGGCTCTACGACAATGTTAAATTAAGGATTATGTAATCCATAGGCAGATCGTCACGTGTAATCTATTGTGGATTAATTGCCTTGATTAGAAACAAGATTTAGATATTGTCATAGATTGGAAGCGATGTCTAATAAACTGATTGAGGTATTGATATCACGTGTTAATCACATGTATATTCCAAAGCATTAACGATGTGTTCTCAACTATATTTGCATGCAGAAGGATAGGTGTCCAATATTCATTGGAATGCTATGATTGGATCACTTCTTAAGATATCACTGCATAATAGCTGTACACTGATGTTCTTCAAACACAAACATTAATCATCATGTGTATGTGAAATGAATTCGGATGTACTACGCGACAATGACAATACTATGACATTACATTACCATACGTGTCATTGCTGCTCAGTTGACAGCGTGGGAACTATTTATTGGATAACCAACACCTCTGTTATAGGTCACCCCAAATGGTTCGTTACGTTTGATGACACATATTAACATGAGATTTTTTATTGAGAAATTTTCTACCTTAAAGTTTAACATGATTTAGTGTATTTTAAGATACATCAACAAAAATTGCTCATTTTCAAAGTCCTTCATATTTTTATGATGTTATCCCACTGCGGTGTTACGCTAATTTTATGAAAAAAATCTTGTACTGGTTACTATTTATCAGATACCATATATACAAGTGTGAGCTACTGTCGAAATTGACACTATTAATTTTTTTTTTTTTTTGTTGAGGCTCTTTTTTAAAATCGCTGAAAGTTGTCAAAATAGATTTTTTCAAGTTTCTAACATTTGACACAACGTATTAAAATTAATATTCTCCATAAAAAAACATTAACCGTTTAGAATAGAGCTTTAATTTGATGTGCATAAAAGTATTCTGCCAAAACGCCCTCGCATTATGTTTTCGCCATGTATCCAGGGAATCTCGATATGAATAGCAATATAGTAACATTAATAATAATGTAATTTTACAAATTATTTATTTGAAAAAAATAAATCAGTTTTCTAATCTACTTCCATTGAAAAAGATTGCGTCAGCTAAAATGAAACAAAGCCTATTTTCCGAAAGAGAAAAATTATTATGACCCATTTTCTACCAATTGATAGTCAGAAGGAGTGTCATTCTATGAATATGAGAATAATATTACATCTTATGCTTCATCCCAATCCCCATCAACACCTCCGGGGATGGAAAATTTATTTGAAAGTTGAAGTGACATGTTATCGAAATACTATGCCTAGTGCCGTCAAAGTAAATGAATTACTAGCTTCGATGAACATTGATCCACAAATATTGCCAAAATCGTCGATTGTTACACTTATAATTGCCCATCCACCGCGTCCATCAATATAATGGGTAACAAAAAACAATAGAGTTAGTGATAAAATACGACATTCACAACACACTGTCGGTAGTCAGAATGACAATCACGCAAAAAATGTTGTTTAAATGTAGCTTTTAGAACCAATATATGGAAACAAGCCTTAAAAACTCAAAAAGTAGAAATCCTAAATTCAATAACGGTGGCATATATGAATTAAAATATGACTACTCCGACTGTAACGCTACTTACCGAGAACAAACGGGCAGGGCATTCTCAACTAGATTCAAAGAACACATACGATATTATAAAAATAAAAACACCTGATACGATTTTAGATTTTCACGGCCAAAAATATTTTTGTTATTAGTTTTTGGGGTATTATGCCGTGTTGCGCTACCTCCTTCTTTAGCCAACGTTTCGGACAGCGTTGCAGTATCCATCATCAGGGCAGATGTGTATTAGTTAGGGGTGATGTTTGTACTTTTCTACTTAGGAGCGATACCGTGTCGCCAGCTCCACTCCTCTACGAGCTGGCGCTACAATATGCTTCAACATGTTTTTTTTGCGTTTAGCCTTGATGTAACCGTCAATTACCGGATACCAAGAACTATTGAGCTTAGCTCCGTCGTCTCTATTAATATTTATAGGATTTTTGTGAATTTCAATTGCCTCCGTAATCAGGCGTGCTCTATGAGTTTTGGGTCTTCCCAGGACCTCAGGGACAAATCCAAAGTAATGGCCGGTTTTGATTAATTGCTCGGCAATTGCCGATTTGTCAGGGTGGCCAAGTTTACAGGCACGAAAGTTTTCTGATATCCTTTTATATCCCATCGGTCAGTTTTGTAAGTTCTGCTCCGATTTGAACTAACAAAACTGACCGATGCACTGGAGCGTAATAGTTACCCAGCAAGGCAGACAAGGCAAATCATAAGACCCAAATCTGCACCAAACGAAGACAGAATTGAACAAGAGTCAAAGGGCTGCGTTTTTCAGAATTGCCAGGCTATTGAAAAAAGAAAGCATCAAGACTGTCTTTGGAACCACGACAAAGGGGCCTGCAAAGACCAAGTATTCTCTAGAAACAGATGGAGTGTACAAACTCAGCTGTTCTGGATGTGACAAGGTTTATGTAGGCCAAACAGAGCGGACGATCTCCAAAAGGATATAAGAACACTTTCGTGCCTGTAAACTTGGCCACCCTGACAAATCGGCAATCGCCGAGCACTTAATCGAAACCGGCCATTACTTTGGATTTGTCCCTGAGGTCCTGAGAAGACCCAAAACTCATAGAGCACGCCTGATTACGGAGGCAATTGAAATTCACAAAAATCCTATAAATATTAATAGAGACGACGGAGCTAAGCTCAATAGTTCTTGGTATCCGGTAATTGACGGTTACATCAAGGCTAAACGCAAAAAAAACATGTTGAAGCATATTGTAGCGCCAGCTCTTAGAGGAGTGGAGCTGGCGACACGGTATCGCTCCTAAGTAGATAAGTACAAAAATCACCCCTAACTATAACACATCTGCCCTGATGATGGACACTGCAACGCTGTCCGAAACGTTGGCTAAAGAAGGAGGTAGCGCAACACGGCATAATACCCCATAAAATAATAACAAGAATCTAGACGAATCGAAGTACCCAAACTGTCGCATAAACTTTTTTGCATCCTTTCTACATGATTTTAGTATAGGACATCTTCACACCAGGGCATTACCGGCATAAGTAGCATAAAAAAATTCTAATTCTTCTTTCAGAATTCTATTTTTGCTTGGCATGAGTAGAGAAATTTAAAGGGAAATTAATTCGCTATGTTGGATTGAAGAGTCAACTTTATATTGCGAATTACGAGGTTGAGCTTGGTTTCAAGTGAACATTATTAAAATAGGTTACCAAAAATTCAAATTAATTTGTCAGGATAGCAAAAGAATTAATTTTCGCCGAAGTTGAACAATTCAAGTAAACACTTAAACACATTTTAATAATATGCTTTGTGAGGTTGTTTTTTTATCGGTCTGGTAGGTAATATTTTTGATATGTGGTAAGACACATTAACTGAAAAATTATTTTAGTTTACGTTTGGTACGCTATTTTCCAAATATAAATACTTTTTTCTTCTTGTCAATTCGTTATACAAATTCAGATCACTCAAAAAATATTAGTTTACTTAAAATGGTTTGAATTAAATAGCTCCCGATGTTTTATTAACATTTTTGAATAGTAAATTACCATAAATGGCAAAAACCACACCATTGCCCTTTATCCAGGGCGTCTCCGCGAGAAAAAAAAAAAAAATATATATATATATATATATATATATATATCTGCTTGGTATTATCACAATAAAAATAAAAATAAATTGTAAAATGTTTTATAACCTTAAGTTCATTATAAATCACCGAGAATTTAGCATGGGTATCATTACACAGTGGAGGTTATCCACCTCTTACCCGCCCTGGTATAAGTAACTGATGGTTACTCCTTCAAGGCTTTGGCAAGATTCTATTTTTTTTGTTAAACGAAGCTACATTTATTTATTTTGAACGAATCTAGACCTCCAGTGTCCTTGCATACGTTGGTAGTAAGCAGTATGCAAGTGCTTAACACGAAAAACAAAATGCAAAAATAAAGGTTAGTAAGATAAAGATAAATTAAACAGGGCAAAAGAAAAACTCATTCATGAGACTCCATGAGGCGGCATTGCATCTGTAAAAACCTGCAAGCACCTGCATAAAATAGAGAACATAAAGAAATACAATAAATCTCAAAAAAAAATTTTTTTACATGAGCTCCACACAAGAGGCCCTGAGGAACATAATTTCCCTCAGGGCCTATGTCATTTTTATGATCACCTATGATGCTGTGTGGAGGGTTTTTTTAAGGAAAGGAAGGAGAGGAGAATTCTGGGAAGGAAAAGGGTTTAAGGGGTGGGTAGGAATCTTGGGTTCAGTATGTCCTGGTCATCCGCCTCCAAGACCTAGACAAACCTCACCCCATGAACCCATTATCATATACCTCACTCCATGAACCAACTCAATATCATTACACAACAATTAATTCATTACGAATACTTCAACGATGCTTTTCTGGAATCTAATAGCTCCATTGAAGGCTAAAGTAATTGTTGTTTCAGCCAAGGGAGGCTTTGTCTGAACAGCCCCTATAGAAAATTTCCGAATAGGCTCTACGACAATGTTAAATTAAGGATTATGTAATCCATAGGCAGATCGTCACGTGTAATCTATTGTGGATTAATTGCCTTGATTAGAAACAAGATTTAGATATTGTCATAGATTGGAAGCGATGTCTAATAAACTGATTGAGGTATTGATATCACGTGTTAATCACATGTATGTTCCAAAGCATTAACGATGTGTTCTCAACTATATTTGCATGCAGAAGGATAGGTGTCCAATATTCATTGGAATGCTATGATTGGATCAGTTCTTAAGATCTCACTACATAATAGCTATACACTGATGTTCTTCAAACACAAACATTAATCATCATGTGTATGTGAAATGAATTCGGATGTACTACGCGACAATGACATTACATTACCACACCTGTCATTGCTGCTCAGTTGACAGCGTGGGAACTATTTATTGCATAACCAACACCTCTGTCATAGGTCACCCCTGGTTCGCTACGTTTGGTGATTTAGCAGGGGTGCCCGGGTTCATGGGGTGAGGTTTGTCTAGGTCTTGGAGGTGCATGACCAGGACATACTGAACCCCAGATTCCTACCCACCCCTTAAACCCTTTTCCTTCCCAGAACTCTCCTCTCCTCCCTTTCCTTAAAAAAAACCCTCCACACAGCATCCTCAAAGATGACATAGGCCCTGAGGGAAATTATTTTCCTCAGGGCCTCCTGTGTGGAGTTCCTGTAAAAAAAAAAAAACCTCTGTTATAGGTCACCCCAAATGGTTCGTTACGTTTGATGACACATATTACAGCTCATATTAACATTAACATGAGATTTTTTATTGAGAAATTTTCTACCTTAAAGTTTAACTTGATTTAGTGTATTTTAAGATACATCAACAAAAATTGCTCATTTTCAAAGTCCTTCATATTTTTATGATGTTATCCCACTGCGGTGTTACGCTAATTTTATGAAAAAAATCTTGTACTGGTTACTATTTATCAAATACCATATATACAAGTGTGAGCTACTGTCAAAATTGACACTGTTAATTTTTAGAAGTTTTTTGTTGAGGCTCTTTTTTAAAATCGCTGAAAGTTGTCAAAATAGATTTTTTCAAGTTTCTAACATTTGACACAACGTATTAAAATTAATATTCTCCATAAAAAAACATTAACCGTTTAGAATAGAGCTTTAATTTGATGTGCATAAAAGTATTCTGCCAAAACGCCCTCGCATTATGTTTTCGCCATGTATCCAGGGAATCTCGATATGAATAGCAATATAGTAACATTAATAATAATGTAATTTTACAAATTATTTATTTGAAAAAAATAAATCAGTTTTCTAATCTACTTCCATTGAAAAAGATTGCGTCAGCTAAAATGAAACAAAGCCTATTTTCCGAAAGAGAAAAATTATTATGACCCATTTTCTACCAATTGATAGTCAGAAGAAGTGTCATTCTATGAATATGAGAATAATATTACATCTTATGCTTCATCCCAATCCCCATCAACACCTCCGGGGATGGAAAATTTATTTGAAAGTTGAAGTGACATGTTATCGAAATACTATGCCTAGTGCCGTCAAAGTAAATGAATTACTAGCTTCGATGAACATTGATCCACAAATATTGCCAAAATCGTCGATTGTTACACTTATAATTGCCCATCCACCGCGTCCATCAATATAATGGGTAACAAAAAACAATAGAGTTAGTGATAAAATACGACATTCACAACACACTGTCGGTAGTCAGAATGACAATCACGCAAAAAATGTTGTTTAAATGTAGCTTTTAGAACCAATATATGGAAACAAGCCTTAAAAACTCAAAAAGTAGAAATCCTAAATTCAATAACGGTGGCATATATGAATTAAAATATGACTACTCCGACTGTAACGCTACTTACCGAGAACAAACGGGCAGGGCATTC
Organism: Limnephilus rhombicus; assembly: GCA_929108145.2. Taxonomy (NCBI): domain Eukaryota; kingdom Metazoa; phylum Arthropoda; class Insecta; order Trichoptera; family Limnephilidae; genus Limnephilus; species Limnephilus rhombicus. The sequence continues at coordinate 56,687,515 of OV815270.1, read as the reverse complement.
TCAACTAGATTCAAAGAACACATACGATATTATAAAAATAAAAACACCTGATACGATTTTAGATTTTCACGGCCAAAAATATTTTTGTTATTAGTTTTTGGGGTATTATGCCGTGTTGCGCTACCTCCTTCTTTAGCCAACGTTTCGGACAGCGTTGCAGTATCCATCATCAGGGCAGATGTGTATTAGTTAGGGGTGATGTTTGTACTTTTCTACTTAGGAGCGATACCGTGTCGCCAGCTCCACTCCTCTACGAGCTGGCGCTACAATATGCTTCAACATGTTTTTTTTGCGTTTAGCCTTGATGTAACCGTCAAATACCGGATACCAAGAACTATTGAGCTTAGCTCCGTCGTCTCTATTAATATTTATAGGATTTTTGTGAATTTCAATTGCCTCCGTAATCAGGCGTGCTCTATGAGTTTTGGGTCTTCCCAGGACCTCGGCAAATCCAAAGTAATGGCCGGTTTCGATTAAGTGCTCGGCGATTGCCGATTTGTCAGGGTGGCCAAGTTTACAGGCACGGAAGTGTTCTGATATCCTTTTGGAAATCGTCCGCTCTGTTTGGCCTACATAGACAATGGGTCGAGAGATTCCGGCTGGAGAGGACAAATTAATGTCTTCCTCAACCAGTCTCTCCCGATCCGGCTCGCCACGCAGTAGGTGTGCAAACGCATCCCCACCGCCTTGGCTTAAACATGCTTCACCCCATGAATCCGGACACCCATGTCACCGAACGCGAAAAAGCGAACCGCTTTTGGTGTCCTATGGCAGGGGTGTTGGTTATCCAATAAATTGTTCCCGGGGCGGAGGTACCCATACCCGCCCATAAAATTATAAATTATAAATCTTAAAATAACTATCCAACGTTTTTTGAAAATATCTTTTTTTTTGTAATATTCAATTATATTTACTTTTAGTAAAAAAACATTTCCTTTATTTTATCTACAAGATGATGCCTGTAGATCCATGCTTCGTAAATATTCTACATTTTTAAATTGTTTACTTTAAATATCCTGTTGAAATGCGTACAACTTTGTTTATTGTTATTGTGGAAATATATCTAATATGATACACTCTTAAAAAATGTTAGTAAATAAAAATATAAGCAATGTAAATAAAAACATACAATCTGAAAAACCTACTTTATAACGATATTTTTTCAAATAAATTTAATTTAAAATGCCAAATTTAGAAAACCTAGTATAACCAACATATTTTTAAATAGAATATTTTTTATGCTTGCCAAGTCAATGGTTAAATACCCCTCCTAATAGTCAAAATATGTACGGTATATATGACCGGTCAGTGGCTGAGTGGGCATAGCGCTTGGGTCTCACCCGAGCGTCGCGTGTTCGATTCCTCGACTGGCTAATTCCTCCATCACAACACAAGCAACATTTTCGGCTTTCTGTGGCGGTAGTAGGAGATTTTCAAACATTGCTGGGTTATTCGTATACCGGGAATGTTTGTATTTCTTTTTAAAATTTAAAAAAAAAAAGAATGTAGTAAAAACATACTTCAAATTTTGAATTTCACTTTTAGACATAAACATACAACTTAAAACCCCTCTCTTCAACAATTTATCAATTGTGACTTCTGTTCTTTGCTTTGGTAAGTATAGCTTTAACTATCAACCTAATTGATAAAGTCAAGTCGTATCAGAGTAGTACAAGTACAATATTATAATATGGCTTCAGCATCTTTTAACTAGACCATGTTCCGAAAACTTCGACGAAAAGGAAAATATTTAATATAGTACAAAGAGGACGACAGACTAAATGGAAAACTTAAATGCAAAACAAATTCTTGTCTCAAAAGCAAAACACCAAATAATAATTGTTCCAATACGGCCAGAATTATTTCAACACTCAGCTCCGAGTAAGAGGTGATTATTGTAGCCTGAGCAATTAAAACGTAATCTCGTTCACTCACCACAATTAAGCGGTACTTAACTCAATTTTCATCGTTCCAATTTACAACTCACCCTGCTTCGTCTGTGCCGCACTTAAAACAAATAATTATCATAAGAAGATATTTCTCCACTACTCCATCATAGATCGAACTTTACTTTGAGGATTGTATCATACTCATTTAATTGGTTAGATTTTTTTAGACAAAGGAAGGAGGAACAAAATAAGATGCCAGAAGCTCGTTCCGCATGCGAGCCGACTTACACAAAAACGAATCGATCCCTTCTCATGAAGACACCAGTTATTCAAGGTTGTTGTTTTATTTTTCTCTTTTTATTAACTTTCTTTTTAAATTATGGGGGCCCTGAGGAAAATAATTTCCCGAGGGCTAATGACATCTGAGATGCTGTGTGGAGGGTCTTTTTGACGAGAAGAAGGAATGAACATTGTCTTGCAGAGACCCATGTTGTAGGAAGGAGGAAACATAGAGGGCGGCAAATCGTTCCACAATCGAGCTGTTGAACTCAAGAACGAGTCGAAGAAGCGATCCGTTTTCATGTGACAAATGTGCATATTTTACGCTGGTTCCATGCCAACTCAGAATGAAACCAACTCATAAACACCTCAGAAAGGTCTTTAAAAGCTATGAAAACATAATTTTAACATAGCCGGTAATAAAAATAATTTTAACCCTAACCTAACTTAACCTATTTAACCATTTTTTAATATTTTTTTATTACTCTTAATGACCTTTCTGAGGTGCTTCTGAGTTGGTTCCATTCTGAGTTGGCCGGTCACCGTTACGCTAGTTCCTCGGAGCGTCTTCCATTGAAATACCTGAAGAACTAGGGTAGAATTCCCACCTGACGCACAGTACACACTCTAAAGATTGGAATCCGTTTGTTAAGATGGGAGAATCTATCAATCTATCGTTTCTGCACAGATTCGAGGGTTTTTTTCAGTTGATTTGTTCCATTTGTTCTGGCGTTAAGAGAACACACTCTTTTATAATGATTGAACAGAATCGTACTTATAAGAATTGCATTATTCAATATGCGGTTGAAATAAGGATTTTTTTACATGAGCTGCACACAGGAGGCCCTGAGGAAAATAATTTCCCTCATAGCCTATGTCATCTTTGGGGATGCTGTGTGAAGGGTTTTTTTTAAGGAAAGGAAGAAGATGAGAGTTCTGGGAAGGAAAAGGGTTTAATGGGTGGGTAGGAATCTGGGGTTCAGTATGCTCTGGTCATCCGCCTCCAAAACCTAGACAAACCTCACCAAATGAACCCGAGCACCCCTGCTAAATCACCAAACGTAGCGAACCACTTGGGGTGACCTACGGCAGATGTGTAGGTTATCCAATAAAGGTTCCGGGGCGGCGGTACCCATTCCCACCTCCCAAATTATTCAAAGATAAACATTATTTTGTTCCAATCTACTTTAAAAACATTTGGTAATAATATTATTTTTACAATTAGTTGTAGCGTTCATTAATAGATATATTTTTTGATAAACTGTTGGTGTTCGAAATGTACAAAACTGTACTGTTAGTAAGACCTTTCAAAACGTTTTTTTTAATTTATAAAGATCAAACGTCCATTAAAAATGCGTTATTTTTACAAGCAAGCATAAAATATCGCCTATCACTATCCGATCGAGCGTGTGGCCCCACATAGTTATTTATCATCCATCTCCCAAAACCCATCAAAGTCAGCGATACGTCAACCATAATTCGATAAATTCAGACGAAAGCACTTCACTCCAATCTAAACGGTCTTTTGATAAGGTTTGCAAACTTTACGCCGTGTTGGCCAACTTCTTGCTTTTGCCGGGGTTACCAGTAACACTGGGAGGCAAATTTGCGCTTCAGCCAGATTGAATAGGCGTGATAAAGACGCTTTGAGGAGACTTTTAGAACGGAGATAACATTAAGGGGATGCTTAAATAAATCTGCCAACTTTTTCAAAATATTTATTTTCCCAGGTATTGCGCAGAAATCTTTGTGCGCAGAAAGTTTCACTTTGTTTTTAAATTCGTATTTATTGGTATGCTCGCTGAAGTTCCTGGCGTTGCCCGGCCTTTATGCAGAGTTTTCGGAATCAGATATCCGTAGACAGTAATATAATTTTTTTAAATATAATTATCAAAATTCTCCTTTTAGGGATGGAAAAAGGGGACGAGGGTGGTTTTATGAAATCTCATGTAGATGGTTATCTTCCTCTTATTTGAGAGTGCAAAATCTCATGTAATCTTATTTGAGAGTGCAAAATCTCATGTAGATGGTTATCTTCCTCTTATTTGAGAGTGCAAAATTTCAATAATCTTGGAGTAAAACTCTGGATTTATAAAAAACAAAGCCACACAGAGCGCCACAGACACTATTCCTTACATACATAGATAGATAGGTAGGTGATATTATATACAATTTTTTGTTCACCGAAAAGAAATCCTTTTACATAATAGACACATACACCTACCACGACGGTTTTTTTTAATTGCTTTCATACAGGAGGCTTTGAGGAAAACTATTTTCCTTGGGACCTAAGTCATCTTTTGGTATTTTTTTTTTTTTACATGTATACCGCACAAGAGTCCCAACTGCTCCCGTCTGGAGCCAGTGGATCCCCAATTGGGGTATGTTGTGAGGCTGATGGTAGTGGGGAGGGGAAGGAGATAGGGAAGAGGAAGGTGAGGAAGTACCTGGCTATTCAGATCTGGTCACCAAACACGGCTAAAGCCATTTCAAGCAACGTTTCAATTCTGAATGGTGGTCTCACACCAGGGCGATACTGAGAGTATCTTCCACTCTGGAACGTGCAGCAAATATACTATATATTTTTTTTAAATGAATAATTGTGAAATAACACAAATTAATCAAATAAAATTTATTTGCCACGCCGGGATTCGATCCCGCGACCTTCGGAGTGCCAGTCAAGAACCTTACCACTGGACTACGCCGGCCGTCAAATGGTATGCTGGAGGGTCTTTTTAGGAAAAGGAAGGAGAGGAAGTTCTAGGAAGGAAAACGGTATGAGGGGTGGATAGTAATCTGGGGGTTCGATGTGTCCAGAAGTGACGGTCGTATGAATCCATCCCTTCCACTGAAGTACAAGGCAATGGGTCGATAGAGTCCGGCTGGAGAGCTAAAAAGGTTTTCATTAACCAGTCTCTCCCGATCCGGTTCGCCAAGCAGTAGGTGGGCAAAAGCATATGCAGCCAAAACCTAGACAAACCTCACACCATGAACCCGGGCACCCTTGCTCTCCAAACTTAGCGAATGACTCGGGGTAACCTATGGCTGGGGTGTTGGTTACCCAATGAATAGTTCCCGGGCGACGATATCCCGTACCATTTGAATATATTTGTCCCATACCCACCCACCTTCTAAATATTTAACAGCGGCGTAATAATGCGATAAAATTAATTCGTCCGTATTTATTTTTGGTCACATAATTCCAACTTAATTTAGTTTTTGGAAACATTTGTAGTGTATGAGTAAATATGTATACAGTGAATGTATGAGTAAATTCAATTATTTCTGGCTTTCACCCTTCAAGGGTGTTCTAGGCCATCTTTTATAATTACAGAGAAAGGAAAGGTGAATTTATATATTAATTTTATTTAAATGTGCAAATTTCAGAATTTTATGGAAGATTGGAGTAGAGTTCAGACTTAGAAGAGATGAGATGTTGAATGGAGGAGAGGCAATTTTTGATAACGCTTGATAGAAGAGAGGATATTTATTTAGAGAGGGACAATCAAAAAATATGTGATCTAAAGTTCCCACATCTAGACCACAGAACGTACAATCTGGGGAGTCAAGCACATGAATTTTATAAAGGTGAGAAGGAACGGAACAATGTCCGATTCTCATACGAATAAGTAAGGAAATTTCTTTTTTGGAAAAATGGGGGAATTTTTGAAACCACGGTTTTGATGGGATAGTCCTTTGTATTGAGGCGTAACGGGCACCCTTGGATTGACTAGCAATGTTCCAATACTCTGTCCAAACATTGCGGGATCTATCTTTGATGATGGAAAAAATATCAGACAGGGGAATATGGTTCACGAGGGTAACGGTAGGGTTAGACGCTCCTTGTTTTGCCAAGGAATCAGCAATATCGTTACCCACTATGCCAACATGTCCAGGAATCCAAATCAGAGTGACAGTTTTTCCAGAGCTTTGAATGGAGGTTATCAATACTCGAATAAGACATACAAAGTGATCATCAGGATGAAGAAGAGGACTGGTTTTAATTTTTTGGAGGGAACTGAGAGAGTCAGAGAGAACAAGAGAATGTTCAAAATTATTTTTTATTACATATTTGAGAGATTCAATAATCGCAATGCACTCTGCAGAAAATATTGAAAATTGGTTTGAAATTGAATAAAATATTCTTTCATTAGAATTATTGTGGTAAACGTTAATACCAATACCACAGTTAGGAGAGTCCGGAGATTTGGAGCCATCAGTAAATAAAAGAGAAGAGTTGGGCCATTTAGAAGAAATAATGTCATTGAACATATTATTGACAGTACGGGCTGGGAGATTGGAATGACTTTTAAGGATGCCGATCCCTTCTAAAATCGTTGGGGATAGGGTGACGTGACTATATTTTAATTTGTACAAAGGAAGAAGATCATTTTTGATAATTTGAAGCTCTGAGAGAGAGCGAAAATTTTTACAGATGGAAGGGAGAGGTTTAGTTCGAGCTCTGATTGTAGATGAATGTGAATGTGTTGAGTCGTTGAACAACGAGACTCTGGGAATAACCTGATGACTTTTAGAATTTAAACATTTAAGAACAAATTTGTCAGCAAATAATTGACGCCTTAAATAAAGAGGAGGATCAGAACATTCTACTTGAAGGGAATTGATGGGCGACGATTGCATCGCGCCAGTTATTATTCGCAATGACTTAGATTGAATTTTGTCTAATTTACCGAGTGCATTTTTGGATGCAGTACTAAAAAGTGGGCAGGCATAGTCGAGATGGCTTCGAATAAGAGCATTGTAGAGCAACTTAATGCAGATAGGATGTGCACCCCACCAAACGCCAGTCAATGATCTGATAATATTTAAATTTTTTTCACATTTAGTAACTATATTATTAATGTGGGAAGACCATTTAAGTTTCCTATCAAATGTTACTCCCAAAAATTTAACTTCGGAAGCATTGGGGATTGGAGAGTTTTTAAATAAAATTTGAACAGGGGGGTTATTATGACGATTTGAGAAGGTGACACACTGACTCTTTTGTACTGAAAGTTCAAGACCATTTAAAGTGAGCCATGTGCAAAGGGCATCCATGGCTTCATTAAGATATTTGACGGCGGATGGAATGATTTTGGATGATAAGAAGAAAGCTATGTCATCTGCGAACTCAACAACTTTTACTTGAGGGGGAATGGTGACATGCATATCGTGTGTGTATATATTATACAGTAAGGGGGATAATACATCGCCTTGGGGTAAACCCTTCCAAATTGACCTACTCTGAGGAGTAACATCTGGTAGCTCAATGAAAATTTTCCTATCGAGAAAAAGATTAATAATAGATTGGACAAACATGAGGGGTAAGCCAAGGCCTAAAAGTTTTTTTTTAAGAATTGGGATGGAAACATTGTCAAAGGCGCCTTCTATGTCTATAAAGACTGCAAGACATACTTCTTTGTTAGAAATGGATAAATTAATATCAGTGCTGATGATGGCAAGGTTATCTTGTGTAGATTTCTTTTTCCTAAATCCAAATTGGGATGGAGAGAGAAGATGATTACTCTCGACAAAAAATTCTAACCGGTTTTTAATTAATTTTTCATAAATTTTACTAAGGGTGGATGAAAGAGCAATTGGCCTATAGTTGGATCCAGAATTGGGTGATTTATTTAATTTTAGAATTGGGATGATTATTTGAGAACTCCAGTCATCAGGTATTATGCCAGTCTGGAAGATTTTATTTAAGATGCTCAAAAAGTGATTTAGAACATTATCATTACTATTTTTGATAATGCTATAAGGTATACCATCTCTGCCTGGAGATGAGTCCTTGACTGTTGATAAACAATTTTTTAATTCAATTAAAGTGAATGGAGAGTCTAGCCAATGATCAGACATAGGAGTGTTGTGGATTGGAGTTATTTCATCTAAGTTAGGTACAGAAGGGGGGGCAATTTTGTCCAAGAACTCGTCTATCCATTTAGAATGAGAAGCTCGAGGAGATGTTGGACTGAAGGAGGATCGAAATCTTCGAATCATAGACCAAACTTCCGAAATTGGAGTGTTCGGAGATACTGAACTGCAGAAGTTGAACCACCCGGATCTTTTTTTTGACCTCAATACCCTTTTGGCATTGGCTTCGGCATTTTTGTATATGAGATAGTTCTCCATAGTCATATTGTGACGATAGGAAAGAGATTTAGCTTTCCGAATTCTCACTACTTTGGAACATTCCTCATCCCACCAGGGAGTCGGAGGGAGTTTTTTGAGAGATTTGGTTTTAGGGGGAGGAGTTGATTTATTGATTGCAGTTACGAGCATTGATTTGAAGTTATCGTAGTCATCTTTGACAGATAATGTATCGGTATAGGATAAATTTTGTATAAACTTATCCATATGTGAGTTAAATTCGTCCCATTTGGTGAGTTTTGTTTTAATCTTTGTCGAAATATGGGACTTGTCTGAATGGAAAGAAGTTTGATAAGTGATGGTGATCGGGAAATGATCACTGGAGCAAGGGTCGGGGGACACCACCCACGAGGAGAGAGGTGCCAGATTAGTAGAGCATATGGAGAGATCCACTGCACTGGGGTTTGTGTTGGGGCGAGAGATTCTAGTAGGAGATCCGTCATTCAAAAGAAAAAGGTTGGATTCATCTAGGAAATCCATCACACTTCGACCGTCTCGATCACAGAAAGCAGAACCCCAGACGGGGGAATGGGCATTAAAATCACCCAATAAAAAGAAAGGAGGGCTTAGTTGACGGACAATTTGCAACCACGCTTGTTTATTGAAGTGCGATGTTGGGGGAAGATAGATAGAAACAAAGGAAGTGTCCTTTATTTTAGCTGCAACCATTTGAAAGTCAGCATTGGAGGGTTTGATATTATTTATTGGGAAAAACGGAAGGGATTTTTTAATAAAAAGGGCAGCACCACCGCCCGTACCTTCCGGGCGATCATCGCGGAGACAGGAGTACCCTCCCACATTAAAGTGGGTGGATGGAGTAAACCATGTCTCCGAGATAGCAGCCACAGAAACAAGGTTTGAATTTAATAGGTTAAGAAGGTTCGATTTGTTAGAAATAGCACTGCGGCTATTCCACTGAAGAATTCTGACATCTTGAAGAGCCATTTTGAATAAATGATTTTAATGTGGAAATAATAGAAGCAGCGTTGGACGGTAGATTAGTTTGAGAAGAAATTAGGTCAATTAGAAGCATAATAAGAGTTTGAATAAATGAAGAATTATCTTGGGAGAATTGTTCAGAAAGCTTTTGATGGTTTGTTGAGGATGAATTATAATTGTTTGCGCACCCATTTGTGGCATTTGAAAGAGGTGAACCATTGGGATTTAAGGGAAGTGAGTTGTGTTGTTGCTGATCGTATCCAGGAGCCGGTTTAGAGATAGGGTTTTTGTATGTGAATTTAGTTGAACGAGAAGATGTTGAGGAGGAGGCGAGTGGGTTGGATGAAGAGTTACTGGATAAAACCTCAGCAAATGATTTTTTGACAGGCGGGAATAGTTTAGAAGCCTGCAGAAAAGACAAGTTCTCAGAGGCCATAGAAATTTTTATATTTTTTTGGCGAGATTGTTCCGGACAAGAAGAGTTAATGGCGGAATGAGCACCTGAGCAGTTAAAACATTTAGGTGAAGAGAGAGAAGAACATTTGTCAGCCGTGTGGTTTTCTCCACATTTGAAACATCTGGGAGGGGATCTGCATGCAGCTTTGGTATGACCAAAACGACAGCAATTGTAACATTGAGTGGTGGGATAAGTATACATTTCAACTGGTAAGGAGTTGAAAAATAAATAAATATGGGAAGGAAGAGATTGTCCTTCAAATGTGATGACGACAGATTGGGAGGGCTTCCAGGAAACGATGCCCTCAGAAGAGTCCTTATAATTTAGCCTCCTGGCTTTTATGGGATTGCCGATATGTTGGGGGGTTGAAAGTGAAGACAGGATTTCTGGAATGGACAGATCGGTCGAGATACCTCTGACGAGGCCCATACGAGTGACATTGAAAGTTGGGATGTACGCCTTGAATTTAGAATTTGATGAAATAAATATGTTTTTGATAAAGTTGTTGGCGGCTGAACCTGAGAGGAATTCAACAGAGATTCGGAAGCGACCCTCAGCTTTTACACCTCCAGGCTTAATCGAAAGGTTCTTGCTATTTGATAGAAATTTACCAAATTCAAGAGGGTGGATAGTTTTACCTTGCTCAGTTTTTTGAGCGTACACAATGAACGGGCCACAGGAATGAGGAGAATAAAAGTTTGTAGGAGGAGGTTGAGGAAGAGCAGGTGAAGACTGAGAAGAAGAAGGAGAGTCATGTTTTATTGAGGAAGAGGGACTAAACTTCCTTTTTTTTGTGGTAGTCAGAATGACAGATTCACTGTCTGAAATTACTACATTTTCACCATCTGGGAGGTCAGGGGGAGGATCTGGGGGCTTTTTAGGGTGTCCAGGGGGGTCCTCCTCCATTGTTCACAAAATTACAAAAGAAAAAATGTATGGAAAGTGACAGAAATAAAAAAGGTTATAAATATCTGGAAATCAGCGACGAAAAGTGACTCCTGGAAGATCAGAGGGGAGAAGAATCCTCAAGGAACAACACACTACACTTTTATTGACCAGAAAACATAAAAATATTAGTTAAAATCGTATGAGTAAATTGCGAGCGCCAAGGAGGGATATAAAATACGTCGTACAGAAGCAATCGAATGAAATTCATTCGATTGTGTAATACTGTGTAATTCATTATTATTTTTAATTGTTAAACCAACGTTTTAAGACAAGATTTTTATGCATAGCACAAAGGGTAACAATTATTATAAGCAATAATTATCAGCCTGAAACACTCATCCACATTGAAAAAATCTTCCGAGAAAAGATACATGACGCCAACGGGACTTGAACCCGTGCCCTTCTGATTGCCGGTCAGCTGCTCTCCCAATTGAGCTATGGCGGCTTATCTTATACCCGCCAAATGATTCAATATATACTAGTGTTTCATTCAACAATTACTGCTTATTATATATAACACTAGTGTTTCATTCAACAATTACTGCTTATTATATATAACACTAGTATATATTGAATCATTTGGCGGGTATAAGATAAGCCACCATAGCTCAATTGGGAGAGCAGCTGACCGGCAATCAGAAGGGCACGGGTTCAAGTCCCGTTGGCGTCATGTATTTTTTCTCGGAAGATTTTTCAATGTGGATGAGTGTTTCAGGCTGATAATTATTGCTTTTAATAACTGTGTAATTCGATTGTGTAATATCTTCTACCAAAGTATATACAGTCAGGGTTAGAGTTCTGAAATGCAAATTCTTCGAAAAGTGTTAAAATTTTACTCCCTTTACAGAAATTCATCCATAAAAGTGTACGTATCATATAAGTCGTTTTACTACTCGCCTTCGCTAGAGAATTCAAAGCTTTCCGTTCTTACATTACGGCAATTATATCAAAATTCACAAATTTAATTTCTGTACAATGATTCACATAGTTTCTTTGACCTAGAAAAAGGCTGATTTTCATGTCATAAAAGCTCATCGTATCAGAGTTTTCATACGATACTTCAAACCTTGAGTTCTCTTCTTCAGTAGTCGTAAATTATCTTTGACGCATCATTTTAATTATACGAAAATAAAATGTTCCGAAATAAGTCGATTATTTTAATTAAATGGTATTGTACGTTAAAGTGTTTTATTTTCATGTAATCCGTTTTCTGCTTAATATTTAAGACTCAAGCTTAATACTTAAGCTTAAGACCTTAGCTTAAAACTTAAGCCTAATTCTTCAGCTTAATACTTAAGCTTGATTCTTGATCTTGATAATTTAGTATAATTATTAAGCTTAATACTTCAGATTGAAACTTAAGTCTAACACTTTAATGTTCAATTTGGGCGTAAATAAATGGTTCCATGGCAACTCGGAATCAACTCAACGCCTCTTTCAAACGTCATTAAAGCTATGATTTTTTTTAAATAGTCCATAATCTAACCTAACGTAACCAACTTAACTATTTTTTTTCATTACTTTTAATGACTTTTCTTTTTAAAGGAGGTGTTGAGTTGACTTCATTCTGAGTTGGCCGGTTACCAAATATATGCACGTATAGGTATTAAAATTTAAGCTTATCTCGACATAGGTATATCCTAGTGAGACAGGCATCGAAAAACCCAATGTAATGGTACTTTACATGGATAAATAAATAAATTAATTAAAAATAAAACACAAGGACGTTCTTGACGAATGTGCAAAATAACATTTGTCTTTCATAAATCATTGAGGATATAATGAATAATGACCTACCTTACGAACTCCGCCGAGAAAGCCGCGAAGCCTTCATTGGGCTTGGTCCAACAGCTGGCGGCGCGAGACAGTGCCAGCGCGCCCCTCCCGCGCCCGTCCAGCAAGAGCCGCCGCAGGGCTGCGCTCATAGCGCGCACGGCCCCCCGCACCATCTGCCGGTCTGCAACACGCATACGCACACATTACGATAATATTTCATCAAAAATCCGTGCGGTGCACCGAAAACGAATAACAATAGAGAAACAAATTAAAAAATCAGTTGATAGGTAACCATTTTTCCCTTTGTTTTGAAAAGTTTTATTTTCCATAAACATTTGTTACTTAATTTTGTTTTTAATTTTTGCTTCCTTTGACACGGGTGTCTCGAAACCGGTAGCAAAAATTAAAAAAAAATAAGTAACTAATGTACAAAGAAAATAAAACTTTTCAAAACAAAATAGACATTTTACGTAGTTACGTAGTTAATACCCAAGAAATACAAAAAAAACGTTTTTTCATGTTTTATCTAAATTTTAATATATATTTTGCTTTGTATTAATTAGAAAATTACATACCAAGTAGATTTTATTCCTATCGATTACTTTTAAGAACAATATAAATAGATATGTGTAATTTTCGTTATTTATTTTTGGGGTGTTATGCCGTGTTGCGCCACATCCTTCTTTAGCCAATGATAATGGTCACTGTAACGCTGTCCGAAACGTTGATTAATGAAGGAGGTAGCGCAACACAGCATAAAACCTCAAAATAAATAACGGAAATACTTTTGGCCGTGAAAATCTAAAATCATACCAGATACGTGTAATGTTTTTTTTCTTCACAATAATACGTCGTGAACCTACACGTTTTTTGAAATATAAATTGTAATAAACGATCTAATAATAGACTTTGGACGAACTTATACTTATATAACATATTAAATTTGTTAAATTTTTTCTTTTTTTATTTAAAAAATACATATTTATACAGATTTATAATAAAACATTTGGTTCTAAAAACTAATTACAATATATAAATTTCTTTTAAACGAAACTACCCAATTCAAAAGAGAAAACATTTCTCGTGCTTGAATTTTGGAGTGCCATTGTAAAATGCGAGTAGGTACAGAGAGTATGCCATTACAAGTACTTATATTAAAAAATTATATATACATGAAGACAAGTTGACATAATGAATTTGAAGTAAATAAGAGTTAAAATTGGAATAGGAAGCAATATAAGATAATACAGGCATAGATACATCAGAAATAAAATAATATTATTGTATTTACTCAGTAGGTAGATTGTAAGTAGGTAGTAGGTACATAGCGTTGGTTAAGAAACGTTGATATTTGAAATGGATGGGCCGACAGTATTGTAAAAGTAGGAACACATATAATTAGATGTGACAATGATACAAAAGAAGCCAGTATAAGACAAGGGGTGAGACAGGGATGCTCTCTGTCACCTGTTCTTTTTAACGCATATATACAAAGTGCGATTGATGACTTGAGAGAGAGAATGAGTCACAGAAAAGGTGTAAAGATACACTAGCAAAAGGTGGATATGATAAGGTTTGCTGACGATATTGCTTTGGTTGCTGAAAGCGAAGAAGAACTGCAAGAGGCCTTAACAACCATGCAAAGCATTCTTCAAAACAATTACAACATGAAGTTAAATAAAGACAAAACAAAGCTGCTGAATGTAGGCCGAACGCAACATCAGATGAGAGTAGAGATGTCAGGAGTTCCACTAAAGAACACCAAGGAGTTTGTCTACTTCGGGAGCAAAATAACATGGGACGGTCGGTCTAAGAGCGAGGTCGACAGCCGTATACACCAGGCTAGGCTTGCATTCAATAAAATAATAATAGAATCGAATAATATAGACCTGAAACTGAGAATACTACTCATCAAGACCTATGTATAGACCTATTTACAGCGCCCTTGAGGTGATTTTTCGCGAAAACGGCGCTATATAAATTAGCCAAATATTATTATAAATATTATTATGGAGTATCTTGATGTACGGCTGCGAAACATGGTGCCTATCCGAAAGAGATAAACGGAGACTAGAGGCTTTTGAGATGTGGTCCTATAGAAGACTACTAGGAATTTCCTGGAGAGACAACATCACAAATGAGGAGGTTCTCCAAAGAATCGAAGGAGGAAGGCACCTGCTCAGGACCTTGTCCGAAAGGCGCGCAAGATGGATCGGCCATGCAATAAGACAAGAAGGCCTCTTGCATGCCATAATGGAGGGTATGACCGAGGGGACAAACGCTAGGGGACGCCCAAGCCGAGAGTACCTGGAGGACCTGCTGGTGGACGTGCGCTGCTTATCATATGCAGACTTCAAAAGAGCCGCACAAAACAGGGAAGAGTGGAAGAAACGAATAGATGAAATTGCTGCAAACCAATCCCAGGATTGAAACCAGAGAGAGAGAGGTACATATAATAAAGTTGTAACAATTTGGTGCCTGCAAATAACGCGTATGTACTTTGCTTTCAATTTGATATGCTGAGGAAATATTTTTAGAGGATATGTTCTAGTTTTTTTTTGTTATTATTTTGATGATGAATTTAAAACTTATAATTAGTGTCGGGTTGGTCTATTAGTTGTTTTATTTGGGATTTAAAAACTTTATAATTTTTTTCAGACTTGATTTTATACGGGAGAGCATTGAAAAAATTTATACCTTCATAAGCATAATGATGTTGGGTAGCAAATTTTGGAATTTCTAAATTGCCACGTGATCGTGGTCGGTTGTTAATGTTTTTGAATGTTGTTGATGATGAATTGAAATGATCTTTATGAGTTTGTAATAATAAGTTCTTTTTGAAAATTTTATTAAGACTGAGAACCATTCTACTGCCATTTTATAATTAACCATGGCTTATCTTTAATTCATGTCCCTTTGGGTATTAATGTTTTATTGTTTTTTCATTTAACACCTTAATTAATTGAGTATTTTTTAAATAATTATCAAGAAAGTAAATACATGTAGATGCAGACAAATAATATAAAAATGACACAACAATGTTTTATGAGAATGTCCCAATTATATGACGTAATCAATTCATATCTATTATATAATAAATTATGATCTCAACAAACAAAACACCACGCCTTCAACCTTCAACAAAATCGTATACCTTAAGCTACAAGCAACATTAAAATATGTTGGTAGTATTTTTGTTTAATTTTTTATAAGAAAAAAACTTTGTTCATTTAAAAAATTCACTTAACTGAAGAGTTAAAACGGGATGATTAAGGAGATACTTTCATAAAAGCTGATCCAAAAGCCCTCTGGTGTTCATTGTATGACGAGGACAAATAACTGAAGTTGTTTTCTTTTCTAATTCTCCCCATACAGAAATTCTAATATCAAAATCAAGGTGTGTCAAAAACAATCAAACAAATTCTATTACAAAAGGCGTAGGTATTAGTTTTCGTGCTGTCTGTAAAGTTTTTCGTTATCTTTACACGAAGTAACTATGTACATTAATTGTTAATTTTGTAAAACATTTATTCCACAAAGTACCGACTAGTTCCCGATCGCAGATCTGATTTAAAAAATGGATTGTCGTATAATTAACCAGTCCTTACTAGTTTCCCAACATCTCAAAGTTTATTGGACCGAAGGAATAAAACTTCATTGGCGATTAAAGTTTGCCAAGCTATGTATTATGCAAGGGCTGTCTTAGTTTTGGCTTTACGCTAATCTTCAGTTTGTTGAAAGACTTTCCAATCGATTGCTTTTTAAAATCGATCCAGTCAGTCTTACACAAATGGGCCTGCTGAATGACAAGAAATTCTGGTTGTACCACCTACAAGTAAATAAAAATACGTGAAGTTTTAAGCCCAAACCTGTTGTTTATGAGCAAAGGTCGCAAAGCGAGAATATTGAAGGGGATATCGTCAAACACAACTTCTAAGTTGATAGGGGACGTGGGATTATCGTCTCCTTTGGGCCGTCAATGACGTCAACCTTTCATTTACAACCCGTTTGGTTTTAGGTAAGTTTTAAGCGTGAAGCACCCCCCCACCAGCGTGATGTGATGAAAGAGCCAGGACGGAAATTCTTCAAAAAATTGGTGATAGTTGTGTGATTTTCTCTGCATTAGTCCTACTGCAGGACAACCTATTTTATGTGAATTAACCAGGAATATTTCGAAGTATAAACATACTTGTAATACACGAGGTTGCGTCAAGGATGCCAGCATGGATGGCATGGATTAAGTTGGCGGGAGTTACAGGTCCGCTAGTTGACTCATTTGGTCATACGGAAAAACCACGTTTCATAATTTGAACTCAATTTTGAAAAGATTTAAAAGAAGTTTAAAGTACGAACCTGTTTTGATAGGAAGAGGTCTCAGGGCGAGGAGGCCAACGGGGAAGTTGTCGAAGATCGCTGTTAAGTTGACAGGAGACGTTGGATTCTCGGCTCCCTCTGGCCTAGAAAAGGACCACATTCTCTCGGTTCTCTTCTCCTTCATGTGCACCTCGTGCTCCGGCAGCGAATACGCATCATTCAGAGAACTTAACTTACTGAACACACTAAGGCTCTTCACCGTCGGTTTGTAATTTAAACTTGTATCTATAAACTTTACTCCGAAATCAGAATGCTTAATGCTACTACTTACAAAATCACGTTCATCACTAAGGAGCCCAGCATCTTTTATGTACATTTCGAATTCGTTATTGGGCTCATCGTGATTATGTAGAAACTTATTAATACTCTCCGGTGTTATCGAATTAGTTTTGTGTTGCAATGCAATTTTAGAACTTTCAACGCCTTCTTTAGATTTAAAATTGATTAAATCGTTTTCGTAAATACTATCCCTAAAATTATGATTATTATAACCACTCTGGTCTCGAAATTGACCAACAGTTTCTCTAACATTACTTTTAGACGAATGACTTAACGTTTCACTAGATTTATTTATATCTTTATACATTTGATTTGAATTGTAAAAACTAGGTCTTGAACCCATCGGTGCACTTATGGTATCCAGAAACTTAACATCTTCATTTTTATTTTCCTTATAAGATTCAAAACTTCTATCACTCCGATTAACACTCTTATTCAGAATGTCAATAGTTTTTTGATTCGTCGTATCTGTTCCTTTGTCGTCACCCGATATTAACTCTGTCGCTGGTTGTTCTTTAACCACTTGAACTATTTCATCACTTCTTTTAAATCTATCAGTTTCTTCTATTCTCTTTCCTGACGCGTGTCTTTCTCTGTGATCTGCCGCGTGCTTCTCTCCCTTAGTTCTCCTTTCCGTCTCTATCTCAAAGAATGGATCCGGACCTTGAGAAGTGTACTGGTCTCCGTTGCCATATGGATCTTGATCGGAGAATTTGATCCTGTTGGTTGTTAAATCTGTGTCAATCCATAGCCAAACAAAATGTCCGTCCAGCATGTTGAGTCGCTTGGCCTGCAGCAGGACTCGCTGGGCCGCGGATACGTCGCTGATCAAAACGATGACTCCGCGAGTTGATCTCGATACATCAGCGAGACATCTGAAAGAAATAAAAAAAAAATATATATATATATATTTCATATTTGAAACGGTTTTCACGAAATGGTTCACTACAAGTTTTAAAATAAGAACGTATATTTTATTTCTGGTGGTTTTGCTGATGTATAATAATATAATGTTTGTTGACGATTTATTTGTTATGAGCAGTAAAAAAGTGGTTAATGACCAAATTCATGACGGGTTCAACGACATCATGTTTATAATTTACCGCTCATCTTTACATCACTATTTCAACATGAACCATTTTTTCTTAATTTTTACGTCAACTCAGCGCCAATCAGTAAGGGTCGACCGAGACAGGTTTTTCGTTCTCGGCCGAGACCGAGAATAGATGTATTGAGAAAAAAATGAAAATGTGCTATTTTTGCATAATATAGCATATTTAAGAATGTAATAATAATTTGTTTTAATTAGTTTTAATAATCAAAATTGAACAACGTGATGTAGCACATAAAAAAGTAATTTTTCTCGGTTTTCACCCTTCAAAGAGTGTCGCCTAAGGTCGTATAATTGACCAGCTTTGCTAGAGAGCAGTTCACTTGCTACACTTGTAAGCGGTGCTGATAAACACTTTTTTGCTGCAGGAATAAGTACTTGATATGGTGGCAAATACCAATACTCAAAAATATTTGCATTTCTTTGCAGTCTTGGCTCTCTAAGAAAACTATCAAGCGCTATTTCAGGTAAGTAAAACCCGCCTCACTGCCAGCCAACCAATCACAATCGACAGCTCTCTCACGCACTGACACCAAGTGACGAATGTGGATGCGCGCGGTAGATTTGAATCCCATTATCCTATATCGTAACTACTTACAACGGTCTCGATTGTAGCCGAGAATCTCGGCGATTTTTTGCGAGAACCGAGACAGAGTTCTCGATAGTATTTGTAGCCGAGAATGCCGAGACAGCCAATCAGTCATCTTTGAGAACGCTGTGTGGTCTTCATTAAATTCAAATTTTGGGGATAATAATTAAGATCCCCTATAACTAGGAGCAGGTGTCACTCTGGAAACATGTAACAAAAGCTCGTAGAGTAGGTGGGTAGCCCCGGTGCGTGGAAGTACATAAGTACAGTACAGTAAGTTATTTGCAGTTAATCTCAGAGACGTGAACTCCAAGAACATAATATTATGCTTAGCAAAACGGTCTATTCAGGTAAATAGGTAAACAATGTAAAATAACCCCGACCAGACAGCAACAAAACTACAATTAATTCATTTATCTTAGCGGTGCAGTAAATTGCACGCTTAAAGCTTTGTTTACGACTCGGTTGCGGAGTTTCGTTTAACTACCAAACAACCTTTTTTTTCCCTAATTCGCTTTGTCTGTTTATTCTTGCGGGAGAAATGTTTTTCCACGAGTTTCTCTTATAGAATTACGAGCGCTATTTCGTCAAGTTGGAGAACACATGTGTCTGTAACTCCTCCAATCTGATAACATTGGCAAAACAGTGAGTATATATAATAGGCCACTTGCATGGATTTTAGAACGATTTAGAAAAAATCGTGTGGATAGATTTTTTTTACTAGATTACGAAGTGTTAGTAAAATTTTTAGAAATGTATGGTTTTTTTTAATATAAATAAATCCATTATTTGAGCTCGTGACGTCACTACTTGAAAACGTATCATCTCCGAAAATGTTCCTATTAATTTTGTAAAATTACACACCTATTTATTTTTTTTGAATGCCAACACTTTGATTTCTGGCGAATTTTTGAATTGGACATTTAACGCTTTAAGATTAACAAATAACGAAAATGGATATTTAACGTTCACTAGATGTATTGTTTGTTCTCTGCGAACTTATCATTTGGTTTGACTTTTTGACAGATGTTATGAAGAGAACCCTGAACATTTTATGCTGTGTGTACGTGGTTTTGATCTATAATGTTAATGGTGCTGATTTTAACAAAATCAAATTTTACAATATTCTTATTATTATTAAAATTTACAAGTACAAGTATATTACATTGATTTAGTCATATAGACATTATAATGATTTATGATCAAAAAGATGAATCAAGAAAAAAAATATTTATGAGATGTTATATTTTTGGTATGCCTCGTTATTCTCCAATGCCATTCGTGTGGAAAACGTTCTTTTTTAAATGGTTTTCGGCTATGTAATTATCGTTTTTTCGCACCCATAAAATTATGTCCCATCTTTCTGGTTTATAAAAAGTGGTCCGATTTTTCGGATTTAATTTTTTTTGTAAATGGCCAGGGCTTCAAAAATACAATTGAAAAAAATACAGAATGTCTTAGAATATTTGATTAAACCGGAAAAAAAAATAAAAAATTGTGTAGCAAGTGGATTATTATAGTTGTTATAATATAGTTATAGTTATTGAATAGGTTTTTTTAGAGGCATAAATAAAATATAATTGAGTTATTTAAAGTTATATTGTAGGTTTATTTCAGAATGCAAAGAAAAATATAATTGAGATACTCCAAGTTATCCATTACGTTTATTTAAGGGTGCAAGGAAAAAATAATTCAGAAATTATTCAGTAGATTTATTTAGCGATCCCGGGAAAAAATAATTGAGGCACTCGAAATTATCCAGTGGGTTTATTTAGGGGAGCAAGGAAAAAGTAATAAAATATGCGCATTTAAATGCACCAAAACTTGACAAAAGTTGCAAGGATTTACAAAACAATATTCAAATATTGGATTCGAAAAAATTATCAATTTTAATATCATTTTTAAAAATTTATAAAAAAAAAAAAAAATTATTCGTGAGCAATTGCGTCAATTCTGAATTTTGGCGCAAAACTTCTCTCAACATTTACTCTACTAATATAAGATTAACATTTTATTTAAGTTTTAAAATATTTATTTATTTTTAAATCAGGCACATTCACACTGTATTTGAAGTCACCAACAAACTACCAACCCGATAATCCACTGACTTTTTAAAGAACCGATTATTGTGAATTTTGATAAAACCGGCTTACTTACAGAACTTTGACAATTATTGATAAAGTTGATATATTGATAATATAATGTTGTTTTTCGTATGATTCGTATGACTGAAAACATAATTCCTTTTTGCCTAAAAATGTTAAAATAATCGTGTACAATATGATTTTGTACGAAAAACAATGAAAATTAAAAAAAAAAACACGTAACATTTGTGTCCGGTCTCTAATTATTATGGTTCTGATACATCACTTATATCGCGACGAACTGAAATAGATAAAGGATACATAACTTTTATTTAAATATTTGTCTGGTTTAGAGCATTTTCGGATACCGCCGCCTCCGGGAACTATTTATTGGATAACCAACACCTCGTATGGGTGCCGGGTTCAAAGAGAGACGTTTTTCTTGGTCTTTGCGGCGAATGCGTTTGCCCACCTACTTACTGCGTGGCGGACCGAATTCTGGAAAGACTGATCGAGGGAGACCTTTCCGGACCTTCAGCTCGACTCTCTCGACCCATCGCCTTGCACCGCAGTGGGAGGGATTGATGCATTCGTCTGTTATTCCTGGACACATTGAACCCCAGATTCCTCCCCACCCATCATACATTTTCTTTACCAGAACTTTCTCTCCTTTCTGTCCCAAAAAGACCCTCACTGTGGCGGTTCGTGACTTTTAGGTGTGCTAGGGTGTTATTACTAAAAAAAATGGCATTACGGATGTTTTCGTAGGCTAAAAAATTTTTTTTTTTTTTTCAAAAAACGGTTTTTGTATGAAGATTTTTCAGGAAATCAGTGCGGCGCACGGCCAAACTGAAACTTTCTGAAATATTTCTTACAAAAAACTAATTTTCAAAAAGAAAATAAAATTTTTTTACGGTTACACCAACATCAATAATACCATTTTTTGTAATATCAGCACTCTAGCACATCCAAAAGTCACGAGCCGCCACAGATTACCCCTCGACGGGACGTTGTGTGGAGGCTCCACACAACGTTCCCAGAGATGACATAGACCCTGAGGGAATTTTCGTCCTCAGGGCCTCTTGCGTGGAGCTATCATAAAAAATATATTTATATAACTTATATTTAAATATTTGCCTGGTTTAGACTTCATACATGTAAAAATCATAAATTCACATTTTTCAATTCCAGGAAAGACGGGGAATCTCATATTTCATACCGACCGTAATACCTTATTCCATGAGCGCATCTGCCCAGTGTATATGCGCTCAAATGTACGTGCTGCATCCGATGGTTGAAAGGAATTTTAGAATTTTACCAGAATTTACGAGGACTTATGAGTTCTGAGGATTTTATTATTTATGTAACACAAAATAATAATATTATTATTTTAGTAACGTGACGTGAATAAATTGTTTTGTGAAGTGTTTGGCAGTTTTCGGTAATAAAGCAAAATGTTTTTGTTTTATGCAAATACCATGTTATTATTGATTTTTCAATAAAAACATAGCTAGACCTGAAACAAAAATGGATGCACGGGCAAACTTCACATGCCATACGTATAAAGGTTATGATTTATTAGTGGTTCACTGGAGCCGTTGGTGGTTTATTAGTGGTTCGCTGGGGTTCTTTGGTGGTTTGTTAGTGGTTCGCTGGGGTTCGTTGGTGGTTTGTTAGTGGTTCGCTGGGGTTCGTTGGTGGTTTGTTAGTGGTTCGCTGGGGTTCTTTGGTGGTTTGTTAGTGGTTTGCTGGGGTTCGTTGGTGGTTTGTTAGTGGTTTGCTGGGTTTCGTTGGTGGTTTGTTAGTGGTTTGCTGGGGTTCGTTGGTGGTTTATTAGTGGTTCGCTGGGGTTCGTTGATGGTTTGTTAGTGGTTTGCTTGGGTTTGTTGGTGGTTTGTTAGTGGTTTGCTGGGGTTCGTTGGTGGTTTGTTAGTGGTTTGCTGGGGTTCGTTGGTGGTTTGTTAGTGGTTCGCTGGGTTTCGTTGGTGGTTTGTTAGTGGTTTGCTGGGGTTCGTTAGTGGTTTATTAGTGGTTCGCTGGGGTTCGTTGGTGGTTTGTTTGTGGTTTGCTGGGATTCGTTGGTGGTTTGTTAGTGGTTTGCTGGGGTTCGTTGGTGTTTTATTAGTGGTTTGCTGTGGTTTGTTGGTGGTTTGTTAGTGGTTTACAGGGGTTCTTTGGTGGTTTGTTAGTGGTTTTCTGGGGTTCATTGGTGGTTTGTTAGTGGTTCGCTGGGGTTCGTTGGTGGTTTGTTAGTGGTTTGCTGGGGTTCGTTGGTGGTTTGTCGTTGGTGGTTTGCCAATTTTTTAATTCCGGATGGTATTCGTGTGCCTTATATCGCCACGAATATAGGTAATAGGCACACAAATCGCTTGGCAAACGGATTCTCGATTTCAAGCGCAAAAGTTGATTTTTTGTGATAATACAGGGTGGGGCAGAGTGGAGTTACTAGTTTCAAAAAATCACTGAAGGCCCCCCAGACCGAGCAGAGGGGCGGGGCGGGTGCCGTTAGGTCAGGGAAATGATGCCGTTTATGTTAATGATCATGCCGTCGTAAGGTAAGTACCGGGGTTTTATTGTGGAGACGCTCTTTAAAAACAGGTAAAGCCTTGTGGCTACGCATGGAGCTTTCCGGGTCCGGTTCGAGTTAAATCATGATGACAGTGTTTTCGATTCCAAAAACCATTCGGAAATGGATTAGTAATGTAAGGTAGACAGAAACTGCAGATACCTAGAATATAGATAGAATAAAAGTGTGCAAATACCTGAAAACATCGCGGTAGTAAGAGCGTCAATTAAAGAGTCTCCAACCCGAGCAGCGCGGAAACATGCCGCTGCGCTTGGAATATCGTCCAGAATTATAAAGCAAATCTTACACTCAGACCTTCATCTGAACCCCTACAAGATGATGCGTGTACGGGAATTGAGCCCATGATTTTGTAAAACGTAGAGATGCTAGCATTGCAATCGTAACTGCTGTATCCCTAGGCGCTATTTTTTGCATTGGCGACAAAGGATCAACCATTACCGTTATTGAGTTATTCATCTCACTATTGTGAGATGTTGGAGAACCTTAAGCATCCCAAAATGAAAAAATATGGCAAGGAACACGACACAGAAGCCTTCTGGTTTCAACATGATTAAGCCATGGCCCATGCTGTCCATCGTTCATGCAAAATTTTGCAAAAGCTCTTTCCAGGTCACCTGATTTCTTTGCGGGGGATATTCCATTGCCCCCTCGCTCTCCCGATTTGACCCCGAGTGACTTTTTTCTGTGAGGATACGTCAAATGCCTAGAGCAAGTAAACATTATCAAATATTTAGGAGTAACCTTCGATACACACCTGAATTGGAAGTAACATATACATAATACTACAAACAAAATCCGAAAATCTATATACTTTTTCAAACAAACACGCAATTTCCTTAACCTAAAACTTTTAAAAACAGTATATTACTCATTGTGCCAATCTCACATCGAATACGGAATTCTAGCCTGGGGTAATGCATATTCCAATGCCCTTGATCCCATCATGAAAGCACAAAAACTAATCATAAAAATAATTTTTAAAATGCCGCTTACTACCAGCACTGATACTATCTTCAATTCCTTCAACGTTATGGACATAAAACAGCTCTACTCAAGATCCATATTACTTAATTTACACAAAAACAACAAAACACCATACAAAGCTACACAAACAATACACAATACCCGAGCCAAAAACAACGAACTTCTCCAAACTCCTTTTTTCAAAACCACCTTCGGGCAAAGACACTCTAAATACATAGCTTGCAAACTATACAATACACTACCAACTACGATCAGACAAAGTTACTCCTTTACAAAATTCAAACAAGATATTAAAAAATGTTTTTTTTTTTTTTTTTTTTTTTTTTTTTTTTTTTTTTTTTATTTTAACTTTATGAGTAAAACCTCAAATTGTAATATTTAATTAAATGAAGACAATATAAGCGAAACTCAATCGAAAATCTGAAAACAGAAAAATCAGAAAAAGATATTGACACATCTGGGACTCGAACCCAGGACCTCTCGCTTACCGGGCGAAGACTTGCAGAAAAGTCAATAGATGTCGCATATTAAATAAAATGGATAAAGATTTATCCAGACACTATCTAGAGAGCATTTAGTTCGGGTTTGAATCTTGCAATCATACATAAAGATAGCAGCCAATAGTATATGCGTTAAGAAAAATGAAGATAGTGTGGGTGGTTCTTAGTCGAAGTATGATACAGTTAAAAGTGACCGAATTGGATATCGACACGGTGGCGCAGTGGTTAGCGCGTTCGCCCGGTAAGCGAGAGGTCCTGGGTTCGAGTCCCAGATGTGTCAATATCTTTTTCTGATTTTTCTGTTTTCAGATTTTCGATTGAGTTTCGCTTATATTGTCTTCATTTAATTAAATATTAAAAAATGGATTATAAGTATTGGACGCCACACTATCACAAATATCTGTAAAATAAATCACACATAGACAGAAATAACTATTCACATACAACCTAACCCATATAAAACAAATGAAAATAATGGAATCCTGTCAAATTTAACCTATAAATAGACTAGGCAGAATTTATTTCATTACTCCATCTCCAACATTTATAAAATAACTCTCTTTAAAAGATTTACCACCCTTCCAATC
Organism: Limnephilus rhombicus; assembly: GCA_929108145.2. Classification (NCBI taxonomy): domain Eukaryota; kingdom Metazoa; phylum Arthropoda; class Insecta; order Trichoptera; family Limnephilidae; genus Limnephilus; species Limnephilus rhombicus. Next base: position 56,661,979 of record OV815270.1, on the reverse strand, counting down.
ACCCTTCTGTTCTAATTCTATTCATAATATTATTTTACCTGAAATATCCTTTTAACTACTATATTCATTTATGTACCTGTACGCCTGTCTCGACACAGGTATACCCTAGTGAGACAGGCATACAAATAAAACCATTGTAAATATATTTTATTATAGATAAATAAATAAAAAAAATAAAAAAAAGCTGAGGTAAAAAAACTTTGACCTCGAATCCTTGAAGTTCTGAACGAGGCGATTGAGGTCGGCATCGCTGGAATTCCGCAAGATATGCTGGGAAGAGTGGCCGAAAACTTTTTTGAAAGGCTTAATATGCGTGATGCTCGCCAAGTCCGCCACGCCAGACGATATCATTTTCAAAACATCATGAAAAAAAACGCCATCATTTCCCGACCTAACGGCACCTGCCTCGCCGCTCTGCTCGGTCTGGGGGGCCTTCAGTGATTTTTTAAAACAAGTAACTCCACTCTGCCCCACCCTGTATTATAAGAAAAAGAAAAAGAAAAAAATCGAGATATCTGACGCAGATAATTTTAGCCATCGAATTGTATTTTTAAAATATTGTTCTCCCATGATATCATACATTTTTAATGGAAAAATACATTTCAATATTTTACGCTTATATTTTAATTCTACCGAAAAGCTTAATTTTATTCATACATATTTTATTGGTATTTATTAGTTATCGATTTGTCGTAAAAATTAATCGAAAATAGTGATTTAGAATTAAAGCCCCATTAATTAACCAGCGGCTGAGAATTCAAATTGCAAAACCCTCAAACTATACAGGGCGGTTCCGATGAGAAAGATTGATTATACTCCGTACTAGCATTTTTAACTAATAACTCAATATCGATTTATTTTCATTTAAAATTTGCTTTAATATATAGCTACATTCAAGTTAGCAATAAAAATACTCAACCCGCTTGATGATAAAATTAAATATGAATATTTTTTAATTGTTTTTTGATCACAAGTATTTATAATTTTCTAATAATGTCACAGCGAAATAAAAAAAAAACTAAAATATGTATGTGAGTTTCTAAGACCGTCAATAAATAAAAAAAGGATGTACGAGTAGTATATTAATTATATGATTTGAAATGTGTGTTGTATAAAAATAAATTTGATCCAAAATTTAGATCATAACTTTGACAGATGAAATAACAGTCTTTCAAAAACAATTTATATTTTCGTAGAAAAAGTCAATGAGTCCAGAATTTTACTTAAAAATAACATATTTCCGGTTGAGTTTGGTTATTCCCTCCAAAGTTTCGCCAAGAGGGTATTCTAATCTAGGAAAAAAAATCATATTTCTATAGTATAGATTCAAAAATATCTCCTTAAAAGAATTTTTCGAAATTCGAATTATTTTAAAAGTTATGACCCTTTTAGTGTTGCGGTTTAGACGGAATCTAACTAAAATCTAAATAGAACAAGACTTTAACCGCATTTTTCTCGGACGGTTTCTTCGAGACGTTTGACACGATATCTCAAGTTTTACTGAATCGATTTACTTGAAATTTGGTGTGAGCCTTTTCTATACATCACTCTATGGCACAAACCAAAACTATAACAAATTTTTAATGATTGCTGTTTTTAAAAATTCGGAAAAGTAAAAAAAAAACTGGTAACAAAATGTATTTTTATTTCATACAGCCGCCATTTTGCGAAAAAAAATTGGCAGCATTTGTTTGGATTAAGAATTTTTGTTCTGATTACTAGGAGGGTTTCAATCGTATTAATCAGGGCGCGCCATTTTTTTGAGACCCCTCACTTCAACACTCTGTAATTTAAAAAAAAAAAATCCTTTGATTTTTTTTATGTATACATTAATGTTTACTAAATATTTGATAAAATAGTGACTAGTAAAATATATTAAATAATTATTATTTTTATTGCACCTGCAAAAATACCAACAATTCATGCTTCTAGACTAGAATACCCCTTTAATCATAGGAGACAATATTTGTCCCAGCTCACATAGGTCTCATAGGAATCGTTGTGTCTCCCTTACTATCATATTTAAAAATTTGATGTAAATGGTATTGGAAAAAAACGTGCAATATATTCAAATCTAAAAGTAAACCACAAAATAATTCAATTATACACTTTTATGAGGCCCAAGTTTCCGACCGCCGCGCCATTTGAAAAAAAAAATGAAACTTTGTGAATTTGTTAAAAATTATTTTCACATGAATCGTCAATATTGAGGTGACTATGATGTTTATAATTCATTTGTCTAATATAAATAAATGTGTGTGTGTGTTTTTTTGTTATCCATTATCAGCAATTTTAGTTAGAAGAAATTTAAGGCAAAATTCTTGTATTTAAAATATTACACGATTATTTCTTATAATAAAATTTGAAATGGTATTTCATCACCTTTAAAAAATAGTTTTTAGTTTTCGGATACGTTCACAAATATTCCATTTATTTGGTTTTATTTCAAAGCGGAAATATTTTCATCTTCTGACATTATACGACTGATTTTTAAGAGTTAACGTTGTAAAATAAATAGTTGTCTTACCTAAATAAGGCATGCTGTGTTTTAGTGAGGGGCAGATCCAGGATAGTCGGGGAAAGGGGCGGGGTATTGAGAATAGTGGCGAGGTCCTTCCTCAAGGAGATGCTGGATGTCACCTTGGTGTCGGCCAGAACTGTGAACGCGTGCCAGTGTGTGTGCAGAAGTAGGGCTCTGCAACAACAATCAACTCGATGACATTTATATTACAAGAAAGTACAAAACATTTTAAAACCCGGCGTCATGTGGGTGGAAATTTGTTAAAAAGACGTGGGGGTTGGGTAATCATGATCGACTTATTCAACACTAGGTATTTCATTATCAGAAAGTTTCTTGGTGAAAAAATTGAGCAGCAAGCTCCTAGGCCCCTTTTGCTAGAAAAAGCCCATACTGAACGCCTTGAGCCTGGCGACAGTAGGGGCTTAGTAGCACGCGTACTGAACCGAGCGGTAAGCTCCCTGGGGCGTTTTAAGAATGTCGGCGACCAAAGTGGCTCAGTGGTAAGAGTCTTCTCTGGAACAGGAAATTAGGCGTTATGAGTGTCAAATTACGCGTATCGACCTGCACAACCCGAATGGCACAGTGGAAAGTTGAGCATGTACTCAAGCTCTACTTTCCACTGTGCCATTCGGGTTGCGAGAAAAGGCATGTACTGAATGCCTTGAAAAAAACGGAAAATTTTGCTTATAGCTATATTGCAATTATAGTAGATAGTAATAATTGCATGGCAAAACTAGTTTAAAAATGAAATGTTTTTTTATAAATTTAATAATAATTTTGTTGAATATATGATTGAAAAACTTAAAATTAAATTATAATAAAGTTCTGCAAATTAAACTCGACAATTATAAAAAAATGCATTTTTTTACTTTATGAGTAAAACCTCAAATCGTAATATTTAATTAAATGAAGACAATATTAGAGAAACTCAATCAAAAATCTGGAATCAGAAAAAATCAGAAAAATATATTTACACCCCTGGGACTCGGTTCGAACCCAGGACCTTTCGCTTTCCGGGCAAATGCGCTAATATCTTTTTCACATTTTTCTGTTTCCAGATATTCGATTGATTTTCGCTAATATTATCTTCATTTAATTTTTAAAAAATGCTACATAATATTTTTTAGAATATCAAAATTCTCACAAATAGTAAAGTATAGTATCATTGTTACTTGTAGAATGTTGGAAGGGAGATTATGATTTCAAATAGTTTTAAATCAAATTTTCACGTGCGGCAAACACTTTGTGGGTGTAGATAATTAAAATAATGACAATAAAATAATTTTGCTTAATTTCACTTTATTTTATTTTTTTAATAATAAAACCAATTGACTAAATAAACGCTTATCAAACTGCCACATTTTTAACATATTTTCCTTGCCCACGCCTACTTTTGCCCCTCCCTCTTAGGTACCCCCCGCCCCCCTCGCCCCCCACCAAAGATGATGATCTTTCTCCTACATCTACTTTTCGTTTAAATACTCTGTAATCCTGTATTTTATTTAATATATTGTATTCAACATGGGGAAGGTTCCGGTCAAACCGAAGCCGGTTGGTTTTAAAAAAATATAATAAAGTGGAATTAAACAAAGTTATTTTATTATATAATTTTAAATTATTATTAAAATTTTGTATCGTTATATTAAAATACAAAAAAAAATATCAGTGAGCCTGTTTCTTTGTGTTACATCCGAATGAACATAATTTATTGAGAAGTACAAAGTTTACTTCTCTCCTTACTGCACCGTGCACACAAACAGCAGATATTCTTCATACATCGGGACTGCTGACAGACCGTGGCTGATAAACCACGCTAGCGATGGGAATATTCGAAATAATCGATAATTTTGCTGAATCGATATTTCGAAACTCGAAATGTAAAAACAAAAGCGAAAATACATTTTTTTTATCTTCCGTCATGTCCTATGCAGATTCTATTCAAAACCTCAGAAGGAAAATATTTTGGTTGGTGGTACCGGACTCCCAAGCAAAAAAAAATCAATGCAGAAAAACCGGGAGAACTGACTTGGTCTAAAATAGTTTGGCTCTCGCTTTATCATCCTGGGTGACCCGACATTTGATCCGGCGACATTTGGTCCGGCGACAGTTGGTCCGGCGACATTTGATCCGGCCGACATTTGATCCGGCCGACACTTGATCCGGCGGACAGTTGATCCGGCGGACATTTGATCCGGCGACAATTGGTCCGGCCTGATCCTTCAGAAGATTTTTTCTTCAAGTTAGTATGTAAAGAGGATATACGGCCGTACAACCAAAGTCGATGTACTTATATCTGAAGGCATCTTGAGTGAAAATCCGCGGTAAAAATATTTTTACTAACAATAATTTCGACTCTCCAAAGAAGCATACGGCAATAAAAAATACGACATACTTATACGTGCAGTCAGTTTAACAAAAAATCGTAAAAGATTCCTACTTGCGAATAACTTTTTTATCTGAAAATTACACTAGAGTCCCAACTGCTCTCAACGTAGTAGGGAGGGGAAGGAGATGTGGAAAACGTACCTGGCTATTCAGATCTAGTCACGTCATTTCAAGAAATCCGACTAAACCTACATACACTGTACACCAGAGAACAAATTACAAAAATCATATGATATAATTTTTTTAATAATTTTATTTTTATTTTTTAGAACTTTTATCATAACACAAGAGTCCCAACTGCTCCCAACCGTCTGGAGCCAGTGAGACTATGGCATTCCTAATTTTAATATGTTGTGAGGCTGAAGATAGTGGGGAGGAGAAGGATATGTGAAAAATTTTCCTGGCTATTCAGATCTAGTCACCAAACACGCCTAAAGCCATTTCAAGTAACGTTTCAATTCTGAATGAATACTGACGAATAGCAAAACACGACATTCTAATATGTGCAACATCTACTTAAGATTTAGGAGGCGGATATGTTTACCGTCGCCCCGGGAACCATTTATTGGATAACCAACATTCCTTGAAGATTAATAATTTATTACTCTTGTGTTTTATTTTCATATTTTTCTTTTATTTTATTTTAAATTAAAAATTTGGCCTCCATTTTTTCTCCCTTCTACAACATAAGTATCTTTAAGAGACCTCCTTGATCTCCTCGAAAAGACCCTCCACAGAGCATCATCAAAGATGACAGAGAGCTTAAGTGAAATTACTTTTCTCGGGGCCTCCTGTGTGGATTTAACGTAAAAAATTATATTTGTTATACATTTATTTATTTTATTTTATATATAATATTGTAATAAATCAATAAAAGTTTTATAATTCAATGCATATTGAAAGATAATTATATTTAAGGCAAATGTTGCATATGATTGTTATTTTTATATAGGTAAGTAAAGCTTATTTTTCCCAAGCCGACTGCATTTTTTAAATTTTACAGTAGCTCCACGCATGAGGCTCTGAGGAAAAAAAATCACTCAGGGTCTATGTCGTCTTTGGGGTCGTTGTGTGGAGGGTCTTTTTAATAAAAGGAAGGAGAGGAAGATCTGGGAAAGAAAAATGTATGAGGGGTGGGTAGGAATCTTAGGATCAATGTGTTCAGGAGTGAGAGACGTATGAATCCACCTCTCCCACTCCGGTGCAAGGTCGATGGGTCGAGAGTCCGGCTGGAGAGATCTAGATTATGTCTGCCTCAAGCAGCCTCTCCCGATCCGGACCGCCACGCAGTAGATGAGGAAAAGCATTTGCCACAAAGACCTAGACAAACCTCACTCCAAGAACCCAAGCACCCCTGTTAATTCACCAAACGTAGCGAACCACTTTGGGTGACGTATGGCAAGCGTGTTGGTTATCCAAAAAATGATTCCCGGGTCGGTGGTAAGCATATCCGCCTTCTAAATTGTAAGTATAAACACACTGCACATATACCTAAGTACGTCGTATTTCGGTGTTGTATTCATTCAGAATTGAAACGTTATTTGAAATGACCTTTGCCGTGTATGGTGACTAGATCTGAAGAGCCAAGTAAATTTTCCACACTACAGTGCAAAGCGATTGGTCGAGAGAGTAAGGCTGGAGAGATCAGAAGGCCTCTCTCAACCGGTCTCTCCTGATCCGGACCGCCATGCATAAGGTGGGCAAAGGCATCCACCGCGAAGATATAAACAAACCACGGTCTGTTTATGTCTTATCTTATCTAAACCCGGTTACCAAATGTAGCGAACCACTTGGGATGACCTATGGCAGGAATGTTGGTTATCCAATAAATGGTTCCCGGGGCGGTGGTAAACATATCCGCCTCCTAAATCTTAAGTAGATGTTGCACATATAAGAATGTCATATTTTGCTATTCGTCAGTATTCATTCAGAATTGAAAAGTAACTTGAAATGGCTTTAGGCGTGTTTGGTGACTAGATCTGAATAGCCAGGAAATTTTTTCACATATCTTTCTCCTCCCCACTATCTTCAGCCCCACAACATATCAAAATTAGGAATGCCATAGTCTCACTGGCTTCAGACGGTTGGGAGCAGTTGGGACTCTGTGTTATGATAAAAGTTCTAAAAAATAAAATATTAAAAAACTTATATCATTTGATTTTTGTAATTTGTTCGCTGGTGTACAGTGTATGTAGGTTTAGTCGGATTACTTGAAATGAAGTGACTAGATCTGAATAGCCAGGTAAGTTTTCCACATCTCCTTCCCCTCCCCATTACCCTCAGTATCACACCATACCAAAATTGGGGATGCCATTGGAACTCACTGGCTCGAGACGGTTGAGAGCAGTTGGGACTCTAGTGTAATTTTCAGATAAAAAGGTTATGCGCAAGTAGGAATATTTTACGGATTTTTTGTTAAACTGACTGCACGTATAAGTATGTCGTATTTTGTATTGCCACATGCTTCTTCGGAGAGTCGAAATTATTGTTAGTAAAAATATTTTTACCGCGGATTTTCACTCAAGATGCCTTCAGATATAAGTACATCGACTTTGGTTGTACGGCCGTATATCCTCTTTTATTACATACTTACTCGAAGAAAAATTCTTCTAAAGGATCAGGCCGGACCAATTGACGCCGGATAAAATGTCCACCGGATCAACTGTCCGCCGGATCAAGTGTCGGCCGGATCAAATGTCGGCCGGATCAAATGTCGCCGGACCAACTATCGCTGGACCGAATGTCGCCGGATCAACTGTCATGGAACCATCATCCTGGCGTGAGGCCATCATTTAGAGATACTTCACTTTGTTTTAAAATGGTAAAGCTTTGTGCAGAGACCCGTCCTGAACATATAGATACCTCCCAACGTCCCTCATACCATTTCTAGCCCCCTTCAATCAACTTTACAACATTCCTCAAATGATGCCATAGATTCACGAGATTCGGGCAGTGGCTTCTTTGTGGGAGATATGAAAAGTTTTTTTTTAAATTTAACTATCTCCGTAAATAATCGTCCTACCCATTTGTTTTGAAGTTGGAAGCTTGTGAAGTGTATTTATGTGCAATTATTTTACCGTAATATTGAAAAGGCGATATGGGATATGATTTTGACTACTTTCTTTGATTTCCCTTGCATTAATGGCTGAAAAAAAATAGATTCACAAAGTATTAACCCAATCGATACGTTCCGATTATTCCACCAATAGGACACGCATAGATTCAGGACACACACTTCTCCGCCATTATCACTGAATTAGAAATACTTATACCTACCTACTTACATACAATATTTCTCCACTGCGTTTGATTCATTTTACTTATATGGAAAAAAAAATCAGTTGGATTTTTATTTAAATTTAATTAGTTGTAATTAATGTCCATTTACACAGGCGAATAGAGATCACTAAAACTAACAAATTGTTTTGCCATTTTTTTAACACTTTTTTATGAAACCAAGAATCGATTTAGCATAACTTATAATCGATCTATAAATTCAACGAAGCTTTTTGACCTCTTCGATTTATTGAACGTTACTAACTCAACTTGATAAAATAATATACAGCGTCAGTTATGTATTTCTTTCTTGTTTTCCAATGCACGTAGTCCAGGTGGAAGTGTTTTGTTGAAACGTCTTCAACCTACTAGAATCTGCTGTTAATTTCAGAATATGATTTTTAATTTACTTATGTTCAAAACTGTATACCGTCATCAAATGGCCTATGAGGATTATTTCATTTGCAATGTTCTTACTGCTAAAAAAATAATAACACAGAAGGACGGGTTAATTCTTTTCACTCTTTCCACAAATTTTCATTCTTTTTTAAATTCTTTGTAATAAAAATTATGCATTTTATGTTGTAAAACTTACCGCAAAGCGTGAAGCATTTCTCTTGCAGTTGTTTCGAGGCGAACTTCGAGCGGATGAATGTTCTGAAACAAAGATAGAAAATTATTAAACATATTTCAACAAATAACTTAAGCGCACGTATTGCTGTGAACTCCGTGAATAAGTTTGCCAGCTTCAATAGAGTTACAGAGAGCGATGACTTGTGAAGATGTTTGTTTAATATTGACCAGACAAAAATAAGCGACGCTTCAGTCCGATAGAGTATTATCTGGGATAGCTTTATTTTACTACATTTTCAGGTCACAGATAGCACTGTATACCGAATTTTTAAGGGTTTTGAGAGATATTAAATGTATATACCGCTTTAAAAGCTATTGAATATTATGCTGCGTACTTCAGATGTCCCTATTTATGACAAAATAATAGCAAATGAACATAAATAAAATGTACATTTTGTTGAAAGCTACCACATAAAAAAATAATATGAAAAAAATCACATATTATGAAAATGCCGTGGTTTATTGTGTGGAACAATAACAAGTGTTGTGGCAGATTGCGCTATCAGTCTCTTTCTATCAATTATTTTGACGACAGTTATTCTTCCAGGAACATCACCTTATCAGTCGGATGAAGATATCGGCATGCTAATATTGTATCAACTTCGATAATCTAAAAGTTTGTTACATCAACGTTACTTTGCTGTTATATTACTGGCCCCGAGAATTGTACAAATTCTCCAGCATCAAAAACTAAAAGAATCGTATACCAATTCCAGCCACTGACAACTCCAAATCACTGATATCTGTTTTAGTTCGGAGCAAAGCGGATCGAATTTTAGTGGATTTGGTTGTCCGGAGTAACTTGTATTCGGTTCACGTCACAATCGTAAGGGTAACTTTTCCCAGGCGAGCAATCAACGAACTTCTACTGGAGAGCAAAACACACAGGGCTGGGGTTATATGACTGCTAGGGGAGACCTGCTACTAAAGTCACAACATATGCCATAAATGAAATAAAATCGCATGTAAAAGTCTGCAACGCGTTCAGTCGCGGTCTAGCAACGTTTCGTGTAGACTTTCTGCGTGTATATATAATAAAAACATGATATGTACGTATATATAATTTTTTTATTTTCTTTCGTGAGATTTCTGGCATCCAGCGTTAAACAAATACCTCTCTCAAATTATCCAAAATAACTGATCCATGGCGTCACTCATCCATCCAAAGCTTGCAGACCTCTCTAAATCGTCTTAACTATGGGCAATCTCTGTTTCTCATTCCTATAATATTTTTTCCTTAACTTTCTTAATCTTGTCACACCTATTTTTTTAAACGATTTACGAACTTGAAGCCTTTGTTCCTACGTACGTTCCCTAACAATAGAATTTGATATAATTTTTTTTTTCACTTTTTCAAGGAATTTATGTTATTTCAAAGATTTTTGACGTAAATATACTGAAAACAGTGTTATAAAATAAAATAAGTTATACAAATTTAATAACTTTATTAATTTATTCTCTCATAGAAATCATTGCTTACAGTCATGGTGAGAAATATTATGTAAACTGCGTTAAAAAGGGAAAACACCACGCTTTATAATCTAGAAGTTAACCACAGAAGATTTAAAAAAGCACTCCCTTAAAAAAACCAAAGCTTCCGACCGCAATTTAAAAAAAAAGCGAAACCTCTTAAATTTTTTATTTATTTTTTAATATGAAATGACAAAAAAGTGAGGTGAAAATAACGTTTATAATAAATTTGTCTGCTAAAACATGTAAGATTTTTTTTTTTAATTTCCATCATCTGAAATTTTAAAAGACATAAGTTGAGCCATTTTTAAACATTTTTATGTTTGCATTAAAAACTTTAATATTTCAAGTAGAACGTGTTTATTTCTAATTTAAAGGCGTAATTTATTGCCTTTTCAAAACAGATTTTAGTTTTCGAATGGGTTCAGAAATATTCCATTCCAGAAAATGCTAAAGGCCTGAGGGGTTAATACAATGAGAAAATTCTCTACGTATCCAAAAGCTAACAAGCAAACTTAACTCGGTCCGTAACGGAAAATCGATGGAATAATCAAATTATTCCTATCCACTTTACATACTTCGGACGTATCATGTGATACAGTCAATTAATTTACCCTTGTTTCCAGAGCAGTCCTTTTGTCATGTGGAGCTGGAAATCATTAAAAGCATAAATTAAAAGGCCTTGTTTTTCGATGAGAAGAGCGCTTAAAAAAAACTTTGGTGAATTTGAAATGAAAAAAAATTTTAATTTCGTTTTAAAGTTTATTTGGAATCCTTCAACATCAGGCGAGAATACTTCACTTAAATATAGACATTGCAGTTTGTACACAGACAACTAGATTTAATGTCAAGAGATGTGATATCAAAGTAGCACCATAACTTTTAGCTACCGCAAGATTTATTTTCTTTTTTTATAATAACTCCTCACAGGAGGTCCTGAGGAAAATAGTTTCCCTCGGGCTTATGTCATCTTTGTGAACGCCGTGTGAAGGGTCTTTGAGGGGAGAAGAAGAAGTGAAGTTGTCTTGAAGATACCCATGTTGTAGTAGGGAGGAAAAACAGAACGAGTCGTAGAAACGACCCGTTACAAATGTCAACTGTTACAAATTACCATGTTACAAATATCAACCGTGTACAGATGTTAGGAGCGTGTTTGGCATATTTACCTACTACGAACGATTCGCTTTGACGATAACACTAATGAGGCTAGGTCATCGGAGCATCCTACATTGAAATACCGGTAGAACAAGGACGGCCTATGTCTAAGGATTGCAATCCGTTTGTTAGGATTGGGATGAGGATAATATTTGTGCACAGAGTCAAGGTTTTTTTTTCAGGTATTTTGGGGCTCCAGACCAGAGGTGGTTGCCAAATTCAACCGTGGGGCGCACTTGCGATTTGTACAAGGTTAGCAGTTGTGTACTATTAAATTATCTGCGGGCCCTTTACAGTACGCCCAGGTTTTTAGAGGCTAACTTAACTCTTGCTTCGATGGAGCCCTCATATCTGAGCTGGTCACTTAAAGACTGGAAAACATTAACCCCAAAAGCAGAACTTGGCTTAAATATTACTAAAAAAATGGCTCGACTCTAACTTATTAACTTTAAATATCGATAAAACAAAATTCATAACTTTCAGCATAAATTCGAGAGGCCAACCCTCCAATAACATCCCCCTTTAAAATACATTCCTGTAAATCAAACATATCAACACAAAAATATCAACACAAACCCCATGCGATTGTCCCCCAATTACACAAACGGAAAATATTAAATATCTTGGTATATACTTCGACCGTTATATAAAATGGGATAAACATATAGATTCGGTAATAGGAAAACTAAATAAGTTGATTTACTTTTTTAAAAACTTGAGAAATATTTTAAATATATGTGATATAAAAAATATATACCTCGCACTTGCACAATCCATAATGGAAAACGGCATTATTGCCTGGGGCTGTACCAGTAAAAATACATTAATACACTGTTTAAAGCTCAGAAAACCCTAATAAAAGTAATACTTAAGTTACCAATACTAACACCCACTTCAATCATATTCGAAAAATTCCCAGTGCTGAAAATTCAAAAATTATATTCAAAACAAATACTTACTTTCCTTTACAAGAACTTATCCACATTTAACACTTCACAAAATTCTCGCTGTACTAGAACAAGACATGCTCACCAACTACAAATACCAACAACAAATACATCCTTTGGACAAAAACACTACAGATACCAGGCTATAAAACTATACAATTCTCTTCCTACACAATATAAAACAACTAATATTATTGAATACAAAAAAACATAAGAAACTGGCTACAATCTTTTTAACTTTTAATTTATAATTTTTGTCGAATTGAAGTCGATTTTATATTTTGATTTTTATTGTTTCTCTTTTTATATTAGCTATTAACACTCTTTTGTTTTACTATTCACAATTTATAATTTATAATTTACAACTGAAATATGTCCTCTACAACACAGGTGAACTCTAACAGCCTTACTAAAAAAAAACCACAGCGCGACCGATTAACTGTGTTATTGCAATAACATAAATAGAGCTCGTATACACTAAAAGACGTTTTATTACCAATAACGTTTCTTTCGTGGTCACGCTGTTAAAACGCACTGAAGATGTGACAACGTTGTATATGGTTTTAATTTACTAGGAAACAATGTTGTTTTAATTCTTCTCCGCTAGGGGCATTATTGGTGCACCTGTGCATATCGGCCCGCGATGACAAAACAGTTCGGTGTGTTTATGGCGGGATATGGAAAATTTTGTTAGTGCCTAAATGTTGTGATTTTACTAAATAATTTCTATTGTAGTGACAAATTTACTCTTCTGTTCACATAATTGATATATTTACCATATTATTTGTGTAGTTTACATCAGTTTAATCAAGTTATTGTACAAACGCCGTACTTTCAAAGTTGAACTGTCAGAATATTGTTTTTTATAGGTTACTTAAGATAAAATTTTCATTTTAAGATCTTTATTTTAAGAGAATTTGTTAAAAGTGATAATTTTTTATAATATTAAAATCTAATACATGTGTTCGTAAACGTATCAAAAAAATTAACGTCTTTAGAGATGCAAGAAATCTGTTTTAAATTTCGGTATTATTTCTAAGTTATTTTTTTGGCAATAAAAAAAACTTTGAAATTTTTTATTATTTTTTTATTGTATACACGATAAAAAAGCGAGGTGATTGTTTCCTTCCAAATTTATTACATAAAAGGACTGTGTTTTTTAAATTTTGATTTTATTTAAATTTCTCTACATTTTGGTCAAAAATGTTGTGGGAGGAAATTTTTTTCCATGTTTTTTCCGAGTTTGAATCATAAAATATGGCAGTTTTTGAAAGCTAAAGTGTATTTCAAATACTCAAATCTAAAAGGTAATTTTATCTAGTTTTCATAAATGGTATTTATTTTTACGACACCTTCAAAAATAAGAAATATATAGAACATTCAAAATACTATGGAAAAATTACAAATATCGTTCGGACATCAATGGTTAAAACAGAGATAAACTACCCTCTCAGGCCGTGGAAACCATGTGTATTTCTTTCAAAGAACAAATTTTTAATTAGTAATGTTTTTATATCCGCGGCCGTTTGTCAATTGAATAAAATTTTCACTGGGTTTTTTAGTAAGGCTGCTAGTGTGGAGGACAATATTTATATACCTTTGTAATGTAAATGTACTAAGAATAAATAAATAAAATAATGTTACACCAAGCATATCAATGAAGGCCCTAATCGGAAGATTTCTTCCGTTGAAGAAGCCTAGATTTTCATTTCGATCCCTTTTAGACGTAATCAGACATGATTGGGTCTTTGAAACATTAAATATTATTATCTTCTATTTGAAATTTGGAAGGCGTTTTGGGTACCGCAGTCACGGGAATCATTTGTTTGATAACTAACAATTTAAGTACTTATCTAGGAGGTATTCATAAGTGTTTCGAAAATTGCGTCTCAAAATATTATTTTTTCTCTAATGGTGTATATTTGTACGAAATCGTTAGTATGAAAATAATGTCCATATAAAGCAAAGATTTTTCTTGAAGGCTTTATAGTTTCCAAGCGGGAATCACGATCGGTATGAAAAAAGCGTCGTGTAAAACGTCCATTACAATGGGAAAGTATACCCATGAAAGAAGTTTTTGGATTTAGCTCCACACCGGAGGCCCTGAGAAAAATAATTCCCCTCAGGGCCTATGTCATCTTTGGGGATGCTGTATGGACGGTTTTTTGGGAAAGGAAGGTGAGGAAATTCTGGGAAGGAAAAAAGCAGTAATCTGGAGTGGGTAGGAATCTGGAGGTCGGTGTGCCAGGAGTGATGGGCGTTTGAATTCACCCCTCCCACTGCGGTCCAAGGCGATGTTCCAACAGAGTCCTGCTGGGGGGATTAAAAGGTTTCCCTCAACCAGTCTCTCCCGATCTGGCCCACTACGCAGTTGGTGAGCGGATTCATCTGCCTCCATGAACCGGGCAAACGTCACCCCATGAATCCGGGCACCCCTGCTAAATAACCAAACGCATCGAACCACTTGAGGTGACCTATAGCATAGGTGTCGGAGTTTACTTCTAGTTTTTTACTTTTAATTTTAATCAACTAATAGTTTTTTCTTTTAAGACGTTATTACATCATAAAAAAGAGCAAACGATGTAAAAGAAAATGTAATGCGATATATCCTCCCTTTTAAACAAACAATGTGCACAGTACATATGTACAATTGCAGCTTTTCACTACGAAGAACTCTCTTGGAATCGTTTTTATCCCAGGTGAGCAAATTAATGTTATTTTTCCATTCTCTTTTCTATTGTTCAATCGGATCCGAGGTTTAATATCTCCTTACAAGCCCGTGATCTTTACTGCAATTCGATATATTTTCCTGTACGCTTTTCTACCAACTTAACGCAATACTCACAAGCACTCAGAAGTGTCTTCTTGGAATTTTCACTTTATATTTTTCTTATTTTCTCTTTGTTTTGTCAATAAATTTTTTATTTGATAAAATCCCGTAGAAGCGCAAAATCCCGGATATAAAATTTCTGATTCAAACAAAATTGATGCACATTTTCCTATGATCAATAGAATAAATAATCGATTTGTAAATTTTTTGCTGTTTAGAAAATACATTTTTTATTTAAGTACATTTTATCGGTTTTGTTAACAGGTTCTTTTAAGTTTTATTTTTTTTTAAATTGAGACTGGTACATAATAAATGTGCATGTATATATTATATTACATGTATATACTTACATACATACGTATATTTTTAAGTACATTTTGGAAAACATATTAGGAGAGAAAATGAAAGAACTTTCACATAACCATAAGATTACATTTTTTTAGCAAAGGATTACATTTCCTTCTAAAAATCAATTCACAGTTTTTTTATTGAATTAGGTAACATTATTAGAACAAGGTATTCTAGAGTTATTTGACTGTATCTAGGTATCTGGGAATAATAAGTCCATCGTTTGCAGTTAGTGTTATATGAACATGTATCACAATTTTATTGTATTCAGATTGAGATGTATGCTGACTCGCAATTTTAAGCCACAATATAGCAAGAAGAGCTATTAAATTTACAGAGTTGTACAGTAATGATTTTGATAAATCAGGTCTTTGTTCATGTTCAGCTTTGTTTAATAATAATTTTATGAACGAATATTGTACATTTTGCACTGAAAGAACACTTTTTTTGTTGAATGTCCCCATGTAGTTATTCCATAACTTATTAGGGATTCTGCCAATGACAGATATACTGTTGTTAGGATATTTGGTGGACAAAAATCTTCAATCTTTAAAGATAGTTCTAAGCCGTCTGCAAACTTTTTGTACATACATATCCCATTTAAACTCACAATCAATTGTTAAACTTAGATATAAGTATTTTGAAACGAGTTCAATATTTTTACATGAGCATGATGATTATTGATGCAATTAAAATCAATCATTCAATCAAAAAGAGAAATAATTTTAGGAGTTCTGAGTATGAGGAGATCTGGGGTCCTAGCATGGTGCATTGATATAGGTTTTATCGAAAATATCGGTAACTTGCGATGGCTCCCGAGCACGACTGTAGATCGCTAACGAACAAAAAATAGTTCCCAATGACTAGGGGTTCCTAATGTATTTGACATAAACAGTTGTTTATTCGTTAGCGGCCTGCAGTCGTGCTCGGGAGCGATCGCAAGTTACCGACATTTTCGATAAAACCTATATCGATGGACCATGCTAGGGGGCCTGATGGGCATAAGCTTCGTTTTTTAGCATTGATTATTAAACCTCCATCATATGACCATTTTTTAAGAGTGATAAAGTCAGTTTGCAGTAAAATACTAGCCATTAGTAAATCCTCATGTGAAATAACTAATGCATTATCGTCAACTTAAACGTAATATTTTACAAAAAAGGAAATTAATTTAATTGGAGTAACAAGGTAAGGCCTAGTATGGACCCTTACCCCTAGAATGAAGTAAAAAAAATTAACAAATCTTTCTATTTTCCAAGTAATTGACAAATAATTTTTGTAGGTTTCCTGTAATTCCAATTATTTCAAGAGGTTCCAGTAATTTCCTATAATCAATTGTATCAAAAGCCTTTGAATTATCAATAAATATATAAGATGATTATTAATTATTTTTTGAATATTAGTAGTAGATCTGTGCTCTTTTTTTCTGGAAACCGTATTGATGCGTGTCAATAATTTTAAAAAATTCAAGGTTCTTAGTGATTAGTTTTATAGATGCATATTTTTCAATGATCTTTTCAATTGCAGGTAAAATACCGATCAGTCTGTACTTTTCAATTTCACTATGTTTAGTATACTTAGGTAAGATGATTGCAATACCAGCAAGCTTGCAATACCATTATACAAAATATTCATCAAAAGTCTGAACGATGGGGTATTTCCAGATCTGTGGAAGGTCGCCCACGTAATTCCGATCCACAAGTCTGGCAGTAAAAAATGATGTAACTAACTACCGTCCTATCAGCCTTTTATCTTAAAATATTCGAGTCCATTGTATATACAACCATTTTTAACCATGTTACACAAGTACTTAGTCCTTTCCAACATGACTTTGTAGGTAAAAGATCCACAAATACTAATTTACTCGAGTATATGGACCTTCTGTGTAAATCAATGAATAATAAAATACAAGTAGATGCCGTGTACACCGACTTCAGTAAGGCCTTTGACAAAGTTAGTCACTCTATCTTAATGAATAAACTCGATAAAATCGGCATTCACGGAAACCTGCTTCGTCCATTAGAATCGTGTTTATCACATAGAAGTCAATTAGTTACTATTAACGGTTTTAACTCTTCTCCAATATTAGTTACGTCGGGCGTACCACAAGGATCTCACCTTGGACCCTAACTTTTATTAATTTTTATTAACGACCTTACAAATAAACTCCGCTGTAATTTTTCTCTTTATGCTGATGACCTCAAATTAAATAAACCAATTAAATCTATGAAAGATTCTGAACGCTTACAACAAGACCTTAACACAATATGTACCTGGTGTGTTGACAATGAAATGGAACTGAATATAGCTAAGTGCAAAGTTATAAACTTCATCAAGAACACCAACAAAATTCTATATTCATAAACATATATATATATATAATGTGGTCACAATCTGGAAACAGTGGAATCAATAAAAGATTTAGGAATTATATTTGACAACAAACTAACATTCAAACAACACATTGAATACATTGTGAGTAAATCAAATAAATTACTTGGTTTTAATGTAAGATCAACCAAACTGTTTAAGAATTCTAATAGCCTCTTAATTCTATTCAGTTCCTTAATCCGAAGTGTTCTTGAGTACGGGTCAACACTCTGGAATTCACATTATATTACACAGGTATCTAGACTCGAATCAGTCCAAAGAAAATTTACACGGATTTTGTCTTACCGATCATAATTTTATAAAGCATTGAGAGGTCATTTATATTTCGTCTTTTAACTAGACCCTCTAATTTGAAATGTTTAAGTCTTTACCTAAGTTCGTATCCGTCTAGAAGATGATAGACAGTCTATCATCTTCTAGACGGGTACGAACAATGACTTAAACATTTCAAATTAGAGAGTCTAGTTAAAAGACGAAATATAAATGACCTCTCAATGCTTTATAAAATTATGAATAATCGTGTAGACAGTAACTTAGTCAACCAAATCAAATTATACGTCAGGCCCAAATCTACAAGAACCCTTCACATATTTTGGACCGAAATTTTTACGAATAATACTGGATATTTTAATCCTATGTCTAGAATGTCTCGATCATACGATCTTATGAAAATACACAGTTTCATAGATATTTTTGTAAATAATATAGGATGTTTCAAAAAATATCTCCACAATTTGTGCACTTAAAAACAAAAGAAAACAAAAAAAATTGTTGTTTTATTACTTTTCAGTAAATACTTCATAAATATTGTATACTTGTTATTATTATGTATTTCAATTTTGTATTTAAGTTTTCAAGTTATGTATAAATAATACTTGCATTGTTTTTCATGAGTTTGCTTCTGTGAAAATGCATATGTGATTACTGCAGACACATTAGTCTAGGGATATTTATACTTGTATTTTAATTTATTATATATTACCCACAAAAATGTTGTATAAATATCCTGTTTGTGTCTCAAATAAATAAATGATATCACACGTATTATTGTTGCGTTTAACATTCAAAATACTTACCTTAATCATTTTCGGAAATATTTAGAATAGGTAAACCAAAGCGGGAATATCAAAAATAATTTATTTTGCATTAATTTAATAAGATAAATATCGATGAACAATTAACAGCAATGTTTTTTAAATGACGATGAAGTGTAGTTTTATGTCACCATCCTTGTTTTTTTTTTGGTAAATTTATGTATTAATAACGACTTCTTAAGTTGCGGGTGTTCTTTCAAAACTTCCTATATCCTAAACCAACCGAAATAGTTCTTCTTATTCTAAGGAAAATGTATCAAAATACATTTTCCAAAAATGAAAATGTATCAGACGAATGTATGACCCAACATTCCTCTCCATCTTCTTTTCAGTACAAATTTTAAGATTCTTAAAATAAAATTACTAAACCTTTTATTCATTATCCTGACAAAAATTCAAATTGCTGTATAACGGTTATATATACTGTAGTATAACGGTTTAATAAAAAATAGATGACTTTACAAACATGCCAGTGTTATGTGAAATTTCAGGACACCGCTAATCCAAGGTCCCTGAAAAACCCCTAGTATATTTAAATAAGGCGGGAGCAAGATTAATATGGCAATCGTTAATCTTCGTATGAAACTGGGGTGAGATGGTTGCTGGTTGCTGGTTGCTGTACCAACCTAATCTAATTCATTTAAGCAAACACAGGGAGAGATGAGACGTTTCGCTACGAACGGAGGGGAAATTAACGCCATGAATCGTTACACTCAAAGAAAATTTATGTTATTACGATCATTTTAGTATATTGTTTTACCATTGAACGTTCGAGAGCTTCCGTGAACAATTTCAGTCATTATTATCGCATAAATACTTTGGTGAAATTATCACCGCATTTTTTTCGCAGAATGGGAAGAATAGTATCAAGGAGCAAAATGACGTTTAAAAAATGACAATTTTTTGTAATTTTTTAAGTGAAAACATCTTTAACGCCATTGTGATTCGAAACTCGATGAAACGAAAAATAGCGACACTAAAAAGAGACAAACACATACATCTATAGGATTTAGCCTGAGAGACAATGAGATAGTATAATCGATCTCCTCTTTGTGCGGTGCTTCGGAGCCTCCCCACTCTTGTCTACTTTAGTTTTCTGAAGGTTTCACTTTTACCTCGTGTGAATTGCACACTGCGCTTTTTTATTTTTTGTATTAATTTTTTTGAAGTGAAAACTTCTTTAGCACCGTTGTGATTTGAAACTCGATGAAACGGAAACAACCTATATTAAAAAGAGACAAACACATAAATCTATAGGATTTAGCCTGCGAGAGAATGGTAACAAATATTATAATAAACCAGCTTTTGCCCCCGGTTTTGCTCGCGCCACTTGCCCCCCCTTCCCTGACAAAAAGTTTAGTAATTAAACATAACTTGATTGACTATATACCATATATACCATTGACTATTTAGTCCCAAATTATTAATATGAACCAAATTCATTTTTAGAAAATGAATTTTATAAAATACATTATGATAAAACTATACTAACAGATAGAACAATTAGTCATAATAGACCTGATATAGTTTTACATGACTAAATTTAAAAAAATAACTCGTATCATTGATGTTGCTATTCCAAATTTCTGTAATATTCCAAAATCTGTTTCTGAAAAAATATGAAAATATACAGATTTAGGAAATGAGATTAAAAGAATTTGGCATTCTCCGACTATAAAAATATTATGATTATTTGTTATTTCGGCTACTGTCATTATACCTAGCTCTCTCATTCAAAGTTTAGGCATATCAGTCATTTTAAATACATGTAGGATTACAAAAGATTTTTTAAATATTTATATTGAGAGATCAGAAGGATTTATAGGTCCAATTAGGAGTTCCACCGAGCCGAACCCTCTAATATGAAAATATCTGGAGTCGTTGAATTATTTTCCCATTTGGTCTCTGGTAGGTTGATATGTTGTATATAGTGCAATTGCACAGCGTGGATTGACTAGATTACTAGATGATCATTTGTGGAAAAGTCTGTGAAAGGGTTAATTTTTCCTGTGGGTAAGGTTTAAGCCGGACATAAAATCTGAGTCCTATCATAAAAGATATATTTTTTCGTTTTATCCATTGCTTTTTGAATTATATAATTTGAGGATTTTTCGACCACCATGATAGGCCCAGGCCCGTGTTGTGGTGGTCGAAAGTGTATATATATAATATAATAATATATATATATAAGTTTATAATGTATGTACAGATATGCTCCTGTATCTTCAAAGTAATTATCTATACATCTAAAACTACTTTTTTATCTACATCTAAAAACCTTGAACTGGAACTATTTCAATTTTGATTATGGTACAACTCATTTTAGTTTTTTTTAGTCTCATTTTAGTTTTTTTTTAGATTTATTTTTGTGGTATTATGCTGTACGTTTTCGTACGGCGTTCATCATCAGGGCAGATAAACACTGTAAAGCTGTCTGGCTAAATTAGGAAGCCAACACGGTATAATACCCCAAAAATAAACCACGCTACTACTTCTGAACCAATTTGAAAAATAGTTAATAATAGGACGAGTTTTTTCAAAGAATGGTACAGGGCCCGCAGATACTTTAATAGTACACAACTGCTAACCCTGTACAAATCACAAGTGCGCCCCACGGTTGAATTTGGCAGCCACCTCTGGTCTGGAGCTCCAAAATACCTGAAAAATACCCCCGACTCTGTGCAGAAACAGGCGGTCCGTTTGATAGATTCTCCCATCTTAACTGACGGATTGCAATCTTTAGAGTACAGGCGTCGGGTGGGAATGCTATCCTTGTTCTACCGGTATTACAATGGAAGATGCTCCGAGGAACTAGCATCATTGATCCCTTCGGCACCGGTGCATAGTCGGGAAACACGCCAAACGCGTGCCCAACATTTGTAGACAGTTGACATTTGTCACATGAGAACAGCTCGACTGTGGAATGATTTGCCGGCCTCTGTGTTTCCTCCTTCCTACAACATGGGTCTCTTCAAGACCATTGTTCATTCCTTCCTCTCCTCAAAAAGACCCTCCACATAGCATCCCAGATGACACAGGCACTGAGGGAAATTATTTTCCTCAGGGCCACTTGTGTGTAATAAAAAAAAAGAATTGAATAGAACTTTCACAGAAATCGAATTTCATCTTTGAAGTTTGATGAATTGTTCAACTTCTTTGATCCAAATAATTTTATTGGTGAAATGACGAAATTACTTCTTAATTTATTGAGATCCGATGTCTGTAACTTCCAATAATCAATAACAATAATTTTATGTTGTATTTATGTGTAATATAAAAAGCACATTGATCGAGTGGAACTCTTTTTATTTCATTTCATAAATATTCTTTCTCAGCAAAAAATCTTTTCTAAATGTGTTTTACGACCAGTAAAAATATAAGTCAGTATAAAGCTATGATTTCTCCAATACCCAACGCCCGAAATAATATGATGTCATCTGAGGAGCATTATCCATACATAATACGTGGCGCCATCTTTCCTCTGTTGCGATAATCAATCTTTCAGTCAATCTCTTTCGGATCGGAAGGAAAGAAAAAAATCTATCTTCTTTGGCGCGCTTTTTCTCTGCGCGAAAACTTTTTAAGCTCGGTGGCTTTACGCTGGTACTTTTATTAAAAAAAATTCTTGTGAACACGCATACAAGATTTATATAACGATTATTAGTTTAGCATTGTTAGCTTTCCACATTTTCCTAAATGCAATTTCCACTTTTTTCATAAAACTATGTTCTCTTGTTGGAATACAAATCCTTTTCTAAAGCTAACAGGCAAACTAAAAGAAATTTCAAAATATATTGTAATTTTGAATTTTACACATATTTTTTTAAAATTGATTCTTATTGCCCGCAGAAATTATATTACACTGCAAGATATATCGGTGTGTGAAAACCAGAAACTGGTGAATCCATGTCGCATTTCAAGTCGATTTTGTGGTATAACTTTTTGTTTATTTGAACCTTCGTTTACGAGTCAATCAAGTCCGAGATAGATTGATTTTAATTAAAATTTAAAAGAAATTGTGGTTGCTAGGGCTTCAGCATAACGGTTAAATGTGTTTTAAAATGCATCGAAGCGTAGAACTGACTCCAAACTTTGTTAAGTTGCCAAAAAAGTTTCAAAAATTCGAAAGCTCAAATAAAAATAAAAAGTTTTTTTGATTATCTGTGATGCAGTTACCAGTTTCCCACTTTATCGCGAGTTTTTTGGAACCGTGTTTACTTGTACAAAAAAAAATGTATTTTTTGATTTAAGTACAAATTGTAAGAATGCCATGGATGGTCAAATTATCTGTACAGTTTCAGATACTGTGAAAAAAACAATAGTTTAAAATAAAAACACCTTCTAATTTTTGGATTTATTCTGCATAATTTTGCTTGTATCGATTATTTATAAATTCCCCGATTACACCCAGTGCTTCCAAAAAGCACATATACGAGTATATATCTGAAACTGTACATAATTGTAAATCGTGTGTTTATTTGCGAGAACTGGAAATTACATTCCAGTACCAAAACCTAATCAGTGCAGATTCACCGTGAGATATATTAGAATAAGCCTTGATTAACCAAATCCGCTAAATTATTTCATTAACTTAGTTTGTAATTTGATTCCAAGCGAGGAATTTCATTTGCATTAATTTTCAAGCGTCGTTCTTTAGAAGATAATGCACCAAAAATTTAAATATATCAACACTTTCTAGTAAATCATTTAATGAAATCGGCCCGACTCAAGCGTGTGAAATTCAACTTATTTTTTAAACTGTATTTTTAAATTTAAGAACGTGGTTTTTCTTGTGCTTTTGTAATTTCATATTTTCATGAAATTTACTCATTCTTTTATCAGAACGTACTGTGATTTTTCTGATAATTCTTCTAAAAAAGTAATTTGGGAATGCTATAAACATATCAATTTATAAAAGTAATTTTAATTTTCTCTGTTTTAGATTTATAATATATTAAAACTGCGAAACGACCCTAACTCTTAAAATTTTTTACCAGTGGGTACTGAAAGGGATCATTGCATTAAACATAATTTTATAATTTTCTAAAAAAAATTCGAATATTTGAAAAGCCTTTACAATCAAACGCTGTGAATAATTTACCATGAAAAGGTTTGTTGTATTAAAAAGCGGTCCACAAGACCAGCGGGTTCATTAACTGCAATTTTTTACATAAATATCACATAACCGTTCTTAGGAAAGATTATAACGTTTTTTATTGCTACGGATATAAAGAGAAATTCAAATAACCCGAGATTTGATCTCACGAACGAACAAAAAAAACATTATCTCTTCGCCTTTAATAGAAATATCATAATACATGGTAGCAGGCCTCCCTCGCACAACAGACAATGGGCATACAAAAAAATCCTTGTGTTTACACAAAATATTATATAAACCTAAATAAATTTCAAAGCGTCCCACTCAATATTGCTGATAATTAAAAAAAAAAAATCAATGAGTATCTTAAGAGGGAATAACTAGAGAAAACCGGATATATGTCATTTTTAAATCAAATTTTAGACGTATTGACTCGTTTAAAAAAAAAATTATAAATTGATTTCGAAAGATTGTTCTTCTATCTAGTAAGCTTATGTTTTAAATTTTGAAAAAAAAAATGTTTATTTTTAGTATAATAAGGTTAAACCATAGGCCGTTGGCAGTTTTGCTAAATCTTCAAACGAAAAATCTTATTTTACAAGACATATTTCATACCATGTTTATACATTATTGTAAATCAATACGTTGTCTAGTAAACGCATGTTTCAAAATTTTAATTTTAGTTCAAGTAAAATAATTAAAAGAATATCCAAACACATATTTATGACGAAAATTTCTCTTTTTTGTCTATCTATTTAAGGTCTTACAAATTAATATATTTAAATATTTTTTACATTCTTATTTTGCTTATTTGGCTCCTTACGTGCTCACAGAATCCTGAAAGCTTAATATTATTATTTCATTTGTTTTTCCTTTTACTACTATTAGCTTATTATCTTTTTTTTTGTTTCGTGTACATTCATATCCACCTTCTTTTTCTTTTTTTCCTTTCAAATACTTTGTACCTGTATGTGTATATTACCCTTATGGAATGTGTGGGATTGCACTCTCCTCCCCACATACTGGAATAAATACTTATTTATTTATTTATTTTATTTTATTAAAGATTATAATTACTTATGATCAAAAAACAATTACGAAAAGTACATAATTTTAATATTTTTATCATCACCCCTTTCAGCATTTTTGGATACCTGAAGGTATAAATTAAAGCAAATTTGGAAAAAAATAAAATCGATATTGAGTTATAACTTGAAAAAGATGATTCGGAGAATAATTAATATTTTTCATTAAAACCGCCCTGTACGATCGTAAGAACATCTTTCGACGAAATGTGGATTTTCGGCCGCTGGGTGCTTAAAGGCCCTTAACAGAGAAGTTATTTAAAATTCGTTAATAAGGGTAGTGTAAATGATTTTAAAAGCTACTGTTGAAATTGCCTTTAATAGATCTTCCTAATTTTTATACAATAAAATAGATTTCTGCAGCAAGTGTAATCCACAGATTGACCTGCATTACTTTAAACAGGCTTTAATTTATAAAAATAATGTACTTAACCGTATAAAATTTGTAATTCATTCAACTTGTGGCATAATTTTATGTTTGCATTTCATCGATTAAGAGGTGCCGCGTGCAGGATGAGATGACCAATGATATGATTTGTTAGTAGCCATGAATGAATAATTTATGTCCCAAATTCTAGGTGATGATGGGTAATATTGTCTTTAAAGAACCTTAGGAAGGGCGTTAGAGAAAGATGCACGGAGTATAGAAAGTTAGAGAGAAGGTAATTAAATTTAAGATAGTCAAATTCCGTTATTATTATATGAAGCCTACCAGAATGTGACACGCCATGTCTGAAAGAACGCAATAAAAGTTACCACAAACTAATTATTAATTAAATTGGATTAACTAGATCAAACAAAGTGCGTGTACTAGCAAAGCAATTCAAAAGTAAGTTGATAGTAAAGGTAACTTTGAACACGATCAAATATTTCGACTGGCTTCTTTCTGTTTCCATTTCTGCACGTTAAGTTACTAAAATGTTATTTTCCACTTTAGTACTTAGGTTACTTATCATTCAGAGGAGCTTCATAGAGTTGCCGTTTTTCTTGTGTGACCGAACACTGATCTTATCCCTGATGTGGTTTATTATGACCCCGTGCTGCATGATGTAATTTTTCTTATTCCCTCGGACTTGGAAATTGAAAGCTAGTTCAATGAACAACATTGTTTAACAGTTTAAAAAATGTGACAAATACATAATGATTGTAATACTTTAACAAATAAATAGGCATTAAAGGAACCAATTAAGAGGTTAGAAATTTCTAAAATGAAGTCTTATTGATTTTAATTTAAAAACAACGATACCTTCCTTCTTATAATTTTGTTTCCGGAAACCAACGTACAATAATCGGATCGATATTCGTAACCACCGACGATTTTATACAGTTTTTGGGCAAACTGTTGATAGCCAGATCAATATTCACATAGTATTTTTTTTTTCTTTATACTTATTTATGTTTTTATTATGTTTTTTTATTAAATTGCAATATTTTTTTCTTCTATTTTAAAACATTGTATATTGTATCATGTTGTTTTCCACACTATTTTCCTGCCGACAAGCTACTTGCAGTAGCTTTGCAGGTGTAATGAAAACAAGAAAAAAAAACTATTTTCTGTTAATAAAAAAAAAAAAAAAAAAAGAATAAATTAGAAATGGTTATACGATGGCAACGCTGTCGGATCTGTCTATGAATTTAAATTCGTGAAAATTAAAAATACCAATAAATTAAAAATTTCGAATTGAAATACTAACTTTAATATCCATTGGTGTTTCGCATGTCCTTTTTGAGACTAAAAGGGAATTAATTAGTTGATGAGGTCTTTAGTCATATTTCAAATATATAAGTGGTTCAAACAAAGTAACATTGTTTCATTTATCAATAATTTTCGTTTCTCGATCGGAAAAATTCACCGCGATTTAAAGGAATTATTTGAGTCTATGGATCGCGTATATAATTACTTTCATTTTATTGAAAAGACAAATAACTTTGTTTACATCACTTTTATTTTTACACAATCGTACACGATTGTGTACAAATAAAAGTGATGTAAGCAAAGTTATTTGTCTTTTCAATAAAATAAATAATGCCATCACAAAGTAAAAACCTTTCCGAAGAAGTTTTCTTCGAAAAATTAATTACTTTCAATTCTAGGAGCTTCGTTAGTTCACATCCATTAATTGAAAAGCAAGATATTTTGCATAACGAACGACATAATTCAGGATTTGTCAATCGTAGGTCGAAATATTTCTTATCAATTGTTGACCGTGCTAGGAAATATTGATAACTGACTATAGATGACGAAATTAATCAATATTATGGTACAAAATATTGATTCAGCATATGTCTGAGTCTAATTATAAGAGAAAAGTAGAACATGAATATAACACAAGGTTCACAAAGAATGAAGGAATGCTTGATTCAAAATATAATAATAACTACCGGCGGCGAACCCTGGAATATATCGTGCCAAAAATATTTAACATGTCACCAATTAATATAAAAAAATTGCGATTCTTCAAATAGATTCAGAAATACCTGAAACAATGGCTACCAAATAGAGATAGTTTAAATTAATTCATATGTGTTAATTGTGATAATCTGTTTAGTTATAGTAATAATATTATGTATGTATCTTTAAATTGTAACTGAACATTAACATCCTGTTGACAAACTGCTTTATTGCGGTTTAACGGGATTGTACCTTGAAAACCAATAAAAAAATAATATCGTATTGACATGGAGTTTTAACGATCATCCAAGCTAGACCTTCTAATGTATTGTTTTCTACGACATTTAAAAACATGTTAAACAAATTTGGATTTTTCGTAAGTTTTAATCAATAATGAGACGTCATTAGTCCATGAATATAAGGACCGTGAGGAGATTGATAGCATGAGTAACAAACGAGCAGGTGCTAAGGGAATTCATCAAAGAGCGGGAGCTTTTGAATAATATAATATCAAAAAGAGATTAATGGCGAACCCCAGATAAATGCTTCGGAGCAATAAGTCCACCTACTCATATACCACCGATATGTAGCTTCGGATTATTCGCCACCTCGCACGGTACTTCCCTTAGAACAATCTAGCTACACAAAAAGATTTAAACGATGTTTTTATTTATGTAAAAAATTATGCTCACAACATAAAAAACAGTCCATGGTATTATGTTCTTAAAAGTCAACGTTTTAAACGTGGCACTTTGGATGTGCTTGTCGCCCGCCATGCGGTCAGTCTCTTTCCTGTCTGTACGCTTTTCGGTCGTTAGTGGTGTTATTTGAAATCGGAGAAAAATTACGCAAATGTCGAAATTTAAGTTAATGGTATGTTCTCTCTTTTCTTTTATTTAATAATTTTCCCACTCAACATCAATTTTATTCTTAATTAAAAAAATCGTGAAACCAGTGTCAGTATTTACGATTATTTGTCAAAGTTTGATTAGACTTTCAAAATCGTGTACTAATTTGTACCTCTATATTAATATAAAACCATTCTTATTTATATTGTCTTATAGAAGTTGTCTGCTCTTACGTGCTCTTTTGACTTTTACAGAGCCTGAATCCACGATCTATTATTTGGATATTTTGGAGCTGTTACGAATAGAAGAAAAAAGGCACGTCAAAGGTGAATTGTGCTGCAAAATGGAATGTTTATGAACATATAAAGATTTTACAAAAAAAATTATTTCATGAGACTCTTAATCAGACTCATAATCTTTCGTAGAAAATGGATTTAAGTCGAAAGAAGTACTTTATAGCTCAAGTCAATAATGAGACGTCATTAGTTCTTGCATTATTCCAATAGGATTAATGTCAGAAGAAGCTCCGAAATCTCGAAACAAAGATTTTTAAGAAATCAGGGGATTTCATACTCGAAAAACATCGCTTTCCAAATCAAATGAAGATTTGTTTCATACGCTACTTATAAGTTCGCATCCTATAATATCCGGAATTGCCACAATATAAAGAAAACATCCTAATGTCTTACCCAATGATGTCTTAAAATTATTTTCGCTTATTGCCAGCAAAGAAACTGCAGAAGTCTGTAGACAGTGTCTCTACGGGAATATTATCATTTAACAATGGTTACGAAAGTGACTCGGCCAGTAGTTCATCAACAAAAATGCCATTTGGTTTTATTCCTTTATTTTGTTATAAATAATATTTTTAAACTAATTACCTGGAATAAGCACATTGTTATTGACTTTTTTAAACCATTGTACTATATGCGTTGTTTTAGTATTTCATTTTGATTCGAAAATTCTGTAACAGTATATAAATAAATATGTATATTTAATAAATGTATATTTTTTAAAGTATTTTTTTATCATATTTTGTCCCTTTTGCAATATATGCCATGGAAAATATTTCTGTCTAGCTAGATTGGGTTTTGGGACCATTGTACCTCGGGGACATGTTCGTTCAGGTCTTGGCTACACAAGAATGTTAAATTCTTTCATCAGTGAGCATGCAGAACATTTATCTGTGAGCAGATGTTCAAGGTGTGGAGGAGCTCTTGCAATAATTGCGTAAGGACCGGAAGAAGCTTGGTAATTTCAGTGAATCATAATATGAGCTTGGGATGTATAAATAACTTCAAAACTATCTGAGGTTTAATACCCCTAAAATTTATTTTGAGTGATGAATCTACCCGCGGACAGATATCAACAAAAATGGCAATTGGCACATCTAAAGTGTACCTTCATAAAAAGACTTATAAAGTAGCTTCTGCTGCATAAACGGCACTTTAAATGTTTGCAGTCCACAGTTCGGTTCACCACGCGCAATAAATAAAATTTATGACGGATACCGATTAAGTTATATTGCTAATCCGGAGAAAGTAAAATTCACAATGAGTCAGATCACAGTGGTTAGGCAGGTTGAATTTTACGTCATGTTACAATAACAAATTTGAATGGTTCAATTATTTGAATTTTCGGCCCAAAAGAACACTTTACCGACTTATATTTTCCAGTTGTCGTCATTAGGCATTTACAAATTAGTGTCTCCAATAGCCCACAGAGATCGCCATAATACCATTTAACTATATACTAGTACTGGGCGTTGACGATAATTCCATCCAATGCCAACGTCGTTATCGTTGGCGATTTTCAACTGTTGAAAATAACGTCGACGTTGACGCAACTATAACAGGAGATCGACACGATACTAACAAAAAATATATCAAAATCGTATTAAGGAATCCCTTTTAATGGGTGGTTCCCCGAATCATTGATGTATTATTATTATCTCTATACCCCACGCCCCACACACGTAATAATAATCCTATAATAACGTTGACAGTTGAAACTGTTTGAAGACGTTGGTTTCGGTGTTGAAAATATTACCCCGTTGAAGATATATTTTGCTTGTCGTTGATAAATTTGATTGTCCCCTGGCGCTGCGTATCGGCCGTATTGGATGGGGAAAAAAAACGTGCAGTAGGTACGTCCCTTACCAAAAGATCATATCTAATTGGGTATAATATCGTTCACGAAGTGTGATCTCTTGTCCTTTTTGATTTAATTGGCCAACACTGTTGAAAACAATAGGTACAAAACGATGCTGTTAGGCGACCGACATTGATAATTATCAATAGGTTATTTTTTGCTTGTCGTTGTAAAATTTGATTGTCCCCTGGCGCTGCGTATCGGCTGTATTGGATGGGAAAATAAAAAAAAACGTGCAGTAGGTACGCACATTACTAAAAGGCCATTTGAAATATCGAGTAATGTTGTTCACGAAGTGCAAACTCTTAACCCTTTTTATTTATTAGGCAGTTGAATCGTTGACTGCGTTGAAACAATTCGCATGTAGGTATTATATTTCAACTGTTGGCGCTAATTATCTTCAACAGCGTTGGACGTTGAAACAATATAACTATTGTTTCCAACGGCTAGTTATATTTTAATACAGTACTACTATATACACTAGTTTTTATTTTATAATCGAGGTAAAAAAAAACTGAAACATATTGTGACGCCTAACCAATGGGTGCTAACATTTAGTTTAAGAATAAATAGCACGTCTAAATAAAAGAATCTGAGAAACCTTTTCATTTCATGAAAATGTTCATAAATTCAAAGGCTTGTATTTTTCAGATAGAAGCTTTATGCGTTAATTTTTAAAGTGGTGTTTTTAATGCCTTTCATCGGTTTATTGAATCCATAACTTCCTTTCATCGATCCGAATCTATTCGCTAGTCATATTATTTGGCTCTTTTCCAGGGGAATTTAAAAACTGTCGGCAATTTCACGTATTGTGGGCGCTTTGTAGATAATGGTGGTGCAGTTATAATAGTGAAAGGATCATTCCCGTGCATTGAAAAATAAATCTACCGATTTATATATTTATATCATTTCGGGTCACTTATATGGTGATGGCATATACGCAGAGATTATTGGCAACGGTAATGTTATTAGAATGGACATGAAAATATCACAGATTTATGGCAAATATTGCATAAAACTGATAAAGTTAACAATAAAAATAAAACATAAACATATCAGAGAAAAGTCTCAATTTCCATTAAAAATAGAAATAAATTTTTTTATTCGTATTTGTGTACCCTTGGTTCAAAAACCAAACTAAACTCAAGTGAGAAATTTATGTTAATACGAGCAATGCCTAATTGAGTGACATTACGATTTTTGAGATAAAATAATGCATTTGATCCTGAACTGTGATAAGAATTTGATGATATTTTTACCAAGCAAACTTAGATTTGTGTAGAACGGTTTCTTTGTTTGCAAATTGGAACAAAGAAACTTTCGCATTACGTGAGGGAAAAATGCCGATTTCCTTTAAAATATGATATTATTACTCCCCACGACAAAAACCCATGACTGTGCGCAGAAACGGATGGACCATTTAATTTGGATTTTAAAATCCAAAATACACTCCACTCAGCATTCCCAAAGAAGATATGGGCCCTGTGGGAAATTGTTTTATTTCTGGGGGGAATTAATTGTAAAAAAGCAGAAAGACGAGGTAAAATTATAGCAGAGATCAATATTTTTCTTAGTTCGGTAAACAAAGGGAGATTCAGATAATCAACTTCATAAAATTTAAGGAGATGTGCATATTTCCGAAGATCCTCGCCTGACTAACAACTCTTTTTGAACAAAGGCGAACCGAGCAAGGAGGGAACCATTATGTGAAAGAGCTTTTTTATATACCTATCTACATTTCCCGAAGTTGCATGTCTATGTAAGAAGAGTGGAAAACTGCGGAAGACATATTTTCTGAAAGTAGATAGACAGTTACTTCTGTGAGACCGTGTAAAAGGGGTACATGGAGCTTAGGTTAAAGAGATGTGCTACTAATGTTCATGAAATAAATTTAAAAAACTTTGTTTCCGGTGCAAGTATATGAAATAATATATTTGTTATGTGTTCTAAAAAGTAAAAAAAAATATTTGAAAAGATAACGGGAAGAGTAAAAATTATTTGCATATAAACAAAATAATATGAAATATCGGTCGCCGTGACCCGTGACTGAAGTTTCTATTTTGCAGGCGGCCTTAGGTTTCCGTAAATGATGCTACTTGGTCCGTTACTTGGTCCGATGTCAGGGCATGTTACTATTTCGAGTGACCGGCGCGGGACAAGCCTTACAATAATGCAATTAGAGCAAGTTATAACGAGCACTAATGCGTTGCACTAATTAATACATTTCTGTTATTGGCCATGAAGGGCCGTGTCACCATATAAAATGTCTCCGACACGCGCCGTGACAAAGTAACTGTAAGCAGATACTATACAAAAATCACGAGAAAATGTATTGTAAATTGGATTTTTAGTTCCTGAGATAAAAATGGCTTACTTTAACCCCTTAGCCTATTTGGCAAGAAAAGCCAAAATATTTCATCTTTGCAATAAAATTCGAAAACTAAAATCTGTTCTTGAAAGGTCATGAAATAAGCTTTTAAATTTTATAATTCAAATTAAATACACAATTTTTGAAATATTAAAATTTTGTCTGCAAACACAAGAAAGTTTTAAAAATGGCTAACTACTGATAAGGAAAAAAAATGAACATATTTTCTTAGGCAAATAAATGTATTATAAACGTTATTGTCAACTCACTTTTTTGTTGTTTAATGAAAATTGCGGTAGGAAATATGGTGTATATTTCAATTATTTGGCGGTTAACTTTTAGATTTTAATAAAAAGGCAAAGTGTTTTCTCTTTCTAATATCGTTTTATTTATATTTCTAACCATGATAGTATGGGAAATACAACGATTTCCATGAGACCTACATATATAAGTTGTTCCGAAAACCGAACAAATTTGCTTAAAGGAGTTAAGAAACAGTCTATTTTGCAGTATATTTATTGTTAATTTTTAAATTGGAGTTAAATTTCAAAAGGGTTAAATTATGAAAGTATGTGTAGCATGCCACAATAATGTTTGGCATTTTTTGTAAAAGTTTCATAAAATAATGAATGATGAAGCAAATACGACATTCATTGAATCAATTAAAAAATAAATAAAAATTTCAACTATTCTACACGTATAAAATGAAGTCGCTCAAAATGAATGTGCGCGTTAATCTTTTAAACTACGCAACGGATTTTCATACGTTTTTCACCAATAGATAGAGTGATTGAAGAGGAATGTTTATTTGTATAATACATGTAAATTATATTAGAAAACATATTTTTGTGCGATTTAAAACGGTTGGCGGGCCATACTATAGTCACTTTTGAAATTCGTTCTACGGAAGAAATTGGAAAATAGATATCCTAGAGTAAGTAGGTATCACCATCATTACATAGTATAAAATGAAGTCGCTCAAAATGTATGTGCGCATAGATCTTTTAAACTACGCAACGGATTTTCATGCAGTTTTCATCAATAGATAGAGTGATTCAAGAGGAAGGTTTATATGTATAAAAAATATAGTAGAGAAAAGCCGAGAAATTCAAATATTCAATTCAGGCAGCGGGCAGCGGGCAGCTGGCAGCGGGTGGTGTGGATTTATAAAGGTTGGGTAATGGCGTTGTGTTTCGTTAGCCACAGCAACGTGTGGCCGGGTCTGCTAGTTGTCTATTAACGAAAAAAAAAGGAGGCATTTTCTTTTGTGCATATTGCATTTTTGTTCCCAGCGTGACAAACATAATTTTACACCAGAAATTGAATTGTTATGCCGTGAACACGAGTATGCACGAGAACTTTACAGAAGATTGTTTTCTACGGAGATAATCTCAGAAATAACAAACATTACGATATTTATGTATATAATAATGTGTTAACTTTCAGGAAGATATTTCCTAATCCATAAATAGCAAAACAATTCACGTTTGTCTCTAAAACTTTACATCCGATATTTTTTTGTAAATAATCCTACGGACGTTCGGAGAAAACGATTACCAGTATTAACAAACCGTTAGGAAACGTCGTAATCGTTATCTAAGCACCAATAAGGATTTATTTTTACTAAAGAAAACTTTTATTACCTACAAAATATTGGGATGGTTATTTTTAATCAATTTACATTTTGTACACTCATTGTTTTAATTTGGCGGATTATGGTACAAATAAACAGTATAATTTTATCTTTCAGTTCCATGTTTAATTGCATTAGGTATTTATCCAAACAAACGACATGCAACACCAATTTATTAATTAGGTCAGTGGCTGAGATGGCATCGCTTTTGGGTTCCACCCAGGCGTTGTGTGGACGATTCCTCGGCTGGCTAAGTCCTCCATTTTCATTTTCAAATAATGTCAGGTTATTCGTAACTTGGGAAAAAAAATCTTAAGCTTTAAATTTATTAAGAATAAGTTTTTCCACATGAATACTAATACTAGTGTGCAATTCACACGTAGTAGAAGTGAAACTAGAAAGTCGCTAGATGTCGCTTTCTTTTCTTTTGCCTGTTTATTTTAAAGTGGTTTGAAGATTGGAAATTTTACAAAAATTAAAAATGTTTTTTTTTTTTTTGGATTGGTAGGTTTCGAACCTCCGTTCGCTGGATGTTTCTCTGGGCGCTGAGAGTCAGGCGCTTCATACCGCGGCGCTATTGGAGGCCCGCGTGTAATCGTGAATTTACCGCACTATATTACATTGTGTATCGAGGAAATATTAAATTTTTGTGACACATTTCCGTTTCATCCGAATTTCAAATCACTAACGGGGCTAACGAAGTTTCACTTCAAAAATCATGTAATTTCCTTTGTTTCTTGTCTACACACTATGTAGAATATTTCGTGAAAAAATCAAATTTTAGTGATTTGATAATGTTATACACAGGGGTAGGTATGTGTGAACAAATTTTCGTGAAAGAAATGTTTTTCCGAGTAAAATAATACCGTTTCATTCGACCATCCGTCTATTTGGGAAACCCTGGTCTAGCCGGTTAAATACATAGAGTATGTAAGAACTTTGTACAAACAGGAACTATGCTCTATTTTCGGAAACTACCACGGATGGTGACTGTACAAACTCTGCGTGGTAACGGTCTAATGCAGTGGTTCTTAACATTTCTAACTGTCTCTACAAAACATTATTAATTAATAAGGTTTTTATCATAGTTCCATGACAACTCAGAATCATGCAACTTCAACACCACTTAAACACAACACCACAAAAGTCATTAAAAGTTATGAATTTTTATTTAGTAAGAACTCCTTTAGCACCGTTGTGATTTGAAACTAGATGAAACGCAAGCGAGCGACACTAAAAATAGACAAACACATATATACATAGGATTTAGTCTGCGAGAGAATGAGATAGCAATAAAATATTTGTATATTTTATAGGTATTCGGTTCCAATATAAAACGATAAATCCACCTTCCCACGCAAGTCTTCTTTAGTATAGTGGTATAACACATATTTTTTGAAAAATCTATATCCAATCTTCAAACCACTCCAAAATGAACAAACAAAAGAGAAAAACAAGAGAAAGCGATATCAACCGCGTGTGAATTGATTCTCATTATGATTCTTTAAAAATAAAAATAGCCCATAACCTTACTTAACGTAATATATTTCACCATTTTTTTAATCATTCACTTTTAATGATTTTTCAAATGAGGTGTTGAAGTTGCATTATTCTGAGTTGTCCGGTCACCATTTATTATTATACATTTGACACCAAAAATTATAAGTTTCAGAAGTAGGCCAAATAATGTAGACATTATATATTGCATTTATGAACAATGGATTACATACTAATATTATAAATACGATATGCATCAGGTATAAGCAGCAATATAGATGTGAATTCATTATGGCCTAGTCAACATTAGATTCTAGCTACGTAATACCTGTTCTAAATAATTAATTATGACGTGCGTGTTTATTACCTCAAATTGTAAATATTTTTAATGATTTGCATAGGGTCAGCCCAAGCGGTTCGCTACGTTTGGTGACTTAGCAGGGGTTCCCGAGTTCATGGGGTGATGCTTGTCAAGGTCTTGGCGGCCAATATATTGTCCTACCTGCTGCGATGGGGGGGCGGATCGAAAGGGACTGGTTTACTAAATCTTTTGACCCCTCTAGCCAGAATCCATCGACCCATCGCTTTGCAACACATTTGAAGGGATGGATTCATACGTGTGTCACTTCTAGATACACTGACCCCCAGATTTCTACCCATCTCTCGTACCTATTTCCTTCCCAGAACTTCCTCTTTTCCCCCAAAAAGCTCTCCCCACAGCATCCCCTAAAAAGACATAGGATCTGAAGGAAATTATTTTTCCTCAGGGCCTCCTGTGTGGAGCTAATGTAAAAAAATCCAATAAAGGGAATGGAAAAATAAAAATGGAATAAACAATTAATTAAAAGAAATAAAAGCGAAGGGAAAACTTGCACTCGTAATAAATTATAAAATGTAATTTTTTAGTAATATTTCCGAATTTGTTCGGCCTAAATCTTTTAATTATTTGGCTATATTTGAGCCGAAGGATGACAATTCGTGCAGTTTCAGGTGTAAAGATACTAAAACTGAAATACTTTACCTTTGCTGGTAGTAATAACAATGATTTACAGATTGGTTCATACACCCACATAAGCTTAGAATTCTTCGATCTTACATCCATCCACCTACTACAGAGAACTAGCATTGGCTAGTTATTTTATTAACCGATTATTTTTCCTACTTAGATTTTACGCCACTGATCAAAAGGTCACCAAAGCTAGTCTCTAATATTACGAGTAAAATTTAGTGCACGAGTAATAACTAAAAGGTTTTCATAAGGTCGCGGAACAGCTATTAAGAACCGCTTGTCCTAAGTCTAACATAAATACTGAACGGGGTATTTACTCAAGACAGACAAAGCTTTTGTCTTTGGTATTTTTGTGAGTGTTATGTTAGTTGAAGCGTAAACTACCGATCGTGAGTACAAGAAAAATTGAAGAAATTGAGTTAATTCTTGGAATAAAAAATAAACCCTCTTCTTATCACTGTGTGGAAGGGTTCCATGACAGTTGGTCCGGCGACAGTTGGTCCGGCCGACAGTTCGTCCGTGTTCGGTCCGGTGAAAGTTTAGAAGATGTTTTCTTCAAGTAAGTATGCGAAGAGGTTATACGGCCGTACAACCAAAGTCAATATACTTGTATCTGAAGGCATCTTGAGTGAAAATCCGCTGTAAAAATATTTTTACTAATAATTTCGACTTTCCGAAGTGACAGCCGGCAATCACAAAATTCGACATACTTATACGAGCAGTCGGCTTAGCTAAAAAACGCTAAAGATTCCTACTTACATATAATATAACTTTTATATCTGAATATAACACAAGAGTCCCAACTGCTCCCAACCGTATCGAGCCAGTGAGACTAGGCATCCCCAATTTTGGTATGGTGTGATGCTGAATGTAGCGGAGAGGGGAACGAGATGTGGAAAATGTACCTGGTTATCAGATATAGTCATCAACGGCTAAAGCCATTTGAAGTAACGTTACAATTCTCAATGAATACCGATGAATAGCAAAATACGACCTCCTGCACATGTAAGTATGTCGTATTTTAGTATTCGTCAGTATTCATTCAGAATCGCAACGTTGGTATGGTTTTGACGGTAAACCATTGTCAACATACGAAATAATAATTTTGTTTTTTTATGAGTGCACACTGCACAAAAATAAAAAAATAAAGTCTTTTAACATGACGGATGTATTAAACGGTGACCGCACAACTCAGAATCATGCAACTTCAACTCTTTGAAAAGTCAAAAACATATATTAAAAATTAGTATTGTAACCTATAGGTTAGTTTACGGGCTATTCTTCAATACTTTTCGTGACTTTTAATGACTTTCCATAGGGTATTGAAATTTAATGATTCTAAGTGAACCTATTAAATTACATTATAAGTGTTAAATTACATTATTAGTGTGAAGGGACGTACTTGACTTATTTTAACCAGTGATTTCTGACATTAATTGGAGTAAAAACGTAAATTAAATTTTGATGCGTGCTTGCTCGTTTGTTTTTTTGTGTCTTATGCGTCCCTAAACCATTCATCCGATTGCGTTGAAACTTTGGTTATTTGATGAGCGCATGCCCACGATGGTTTATGTATAATATATTATAACGCCAGAGCTCACTATTATATTATAATAATGAGCTAAGGAGTCATGAAATTATTTCCAACAATCATCATCCGATTGCTATGAAACTTTGGTGAGTTGTTGTGTGCACGTCCCCAAAGGTTTCTATATGATGGGAATGGGGGTCGAGGGAGGCGGGATGGTGAGGAAAGTGGAAAGCGGAGGGGGATGCGGGAGAGGGGGATTGGCGGGACGGGTGGAAGTGGAAAAGGGGAGGAGGAAAGGCGAGGAAGGTGGAGGGGGAACGTGGAAGGGGAATAGGAACGAAGACAAACTAGCAAGGGAGAAAATATATTTATTTAAGTGGCAACGCATACCGAGAACGCGATAGTCGCAAATAAAACTGACGTGAGATGGATAACTATTTGTAGAATACCCCTTACTCGGCCCCACAAGACTTGCAAAATGAAATTTCCTTCTTGCCTTTAAGAAACTAGATCCGACCATCCTGGTACCTACTTTCCAACCTTTTCTTTCCTCGTCTCCCTTTTCCGAAGCCAACCCTTATCGGATACAGTATTAACATAAATAGTAATGTAGTTTCTATTGTAAATACTTATTTAAAAATAAAATGTTCTTTTTTATTGGCGTTTTTTTGAGGCGTAAAAAACATTAATTATTTTTAAAA
The DNA here is from genome assembly GCA_929108145.2 of Limnephilus rhombicus. Taxonomy (NCBI): domain Eukaryota; kingdom Metazoa; phylum Arthropoda; class Insecta; order Trichoptera; family Limnephilidae; genus Limnephilus; species Limnephilus rhombicus. The sequence goes on along the minus strand of OV815270.1, from coordinate 56,622,616 downwards.
TCGTTTCAAGTAGGTACAGCAATTTACACTATTACAGGATATGAAACATCACAGCACATCGCAGAGGTAGGCTTATAATATTTCATAAAACATTTTTTATGAGGACAAACAAAAAACGTAGATGCCTTCCTCTTATTTTTTTTTTTTTACAAGACATGTTATAAATTATATTCAAGATTCTGATGAAATTTTAACTGATCAGACTGCTGTGCCGGGGTTTGTATTCTCGGTTATTGAATCTGTTTCTCGTTGAAAGCCGCCATATGATTTATTATTAAAAAAAGGAAAATACGAGATTCCAGGTTTCAGGTTTAATCTGTGCCTGTAAAGGAAAGGGGGAAGGAAGTAAGGAACCTACCCAGGATTTCTCGCCTTGCATATTGCAATCTGAAGCAAGGAACTTTTTTAATTATGATAAAGCGATCGCAGAAGGGAATACCCACTAGACTTACGATCAAGCCATATAAAAGCAACTTACTCGTAGTTCAATGCTTTATTTCTTTTGAAATTGTTTCTGTCTAATTATTTAAGTCCGTCCATTTCTCCAACGAAAAACTTACAAGTTTTTTTTAATGTTATACCTCACAAGATCGTCCCTAACTTCACAGTGTAAATACAGAAAGCAGTAGTAGGAAACCATATCGCCACTCGTTTAGGCAGCGTTGTGAGGCGGGAACCTTTCCTGGTCTGTAATGCGTAAATACTACACATTGCTTCTAATAACTTTTATATCTCTATAAATATAATGAGTTCTGGGTTCAGATTTTAGGTATTCCTCCATTATACATTTACACACTGAATTAAAAAAATAATATTTTAAATAATTAGCAAATTTAATTCAAAATCAGAGATATTTTGTTAAATATCGGGAATAAACCACAAATACAATCAACCGTGTGCCAGTGTGGACCGCGATACGCGAAGAGTGTGCGGGGGGAGATGACACGCTATGTGACGTCTCGCTCTACTTTGCTATACGGGAACACGAGAAACAGAGACCGCCGTGTTGTGTTTCGACCGTCGATAAATACGACCGCGTAATAGCAAAACATACATATAGCTGTATGTATGTATTGGGTAGTAGCCCAGCGCCTCAGTTCAGTCGTTCAGTGTTCAGTCTTCAGTCGTTCGCGGGCAATCGTTTGAGATGGTCTCCTCGCCCGTTTTTTGAGCAACGGACGATGGTTTTTTCATGTTTTCAGCAATTAAATTACAATTATTATCACTTATAACACAAATTACGAAAAATAAAAACGATTAGCTATGAATGTTCATATATTTCCGATATAAAATCGATGATTTTAACACGTGAATTGATTACACACCACCGGAGCGCGCGTATTTTTTTAGCACAGTAAGGGAAAGGTTAAGTAGGAGGGTCAGGAAGGTATTTGTTTGCAAGTTTTGATTAGGCCCTAGGCCCGGAAGCTGACTTACACAAAATTAAGTAGAAGAAATGACCCGTTTCACGAAGCATTTATGTACAATTCCATAACAGTTATCATTACTTCCATTGATTTTTTTTCTGCATTAAGGGATTCACCGGGAGTATAAAAAACAAAACGTTCGAATAACTCTTGTTTATAATAATAATTTTAGTAATCTTCCAATTAAAGTATTTTGACGGCCTCCGTGGTTAAGGGGTAAGGCTCTTGACTCGCAATCCAAAGGTGCGGGGCCGAATCAATTTGAAATGGCCGCGCAAATGAATTTTGTTTGATTAATTTGTGTTAGTTCACAATTAATTCATTAAAAATAATATATAGTATATTTGTAGCTTGTTCCAGAGTGGAAGATACTCTCAGTATCGCCCTGGCGCAAAACCACCATTCAGAATTGAAACGTTCCTTTAAATGGCTTTAGCTGTGTTTGGTGACCAGATCGGAATAGTCAGGTAATTCACCCCTTCCTCTCCCCATCTCCTTCCTCTCACTACTATCTTCAGCCTTAAACTTAACTTACACCAATTGGGATGCCACTCACTGGCTCCAGACGGGAGCAGTTGGGACTCTTGTGAGATATTCACAAAAAATATCTCTTACAAAAAATAATCACAAAATTATCCATTTTATCTTTTTTTTATTATTACCCCAAATTGAGAATAACTCGTATTTAGGAAGGAAGTATTATCATGAGTTGTATGCAGTGAATAATATCGTGAATGCTACAGTGTACATACAGACAATAAAATTAATTAACAGACTTGTATGTAAATAACAGCTACCTATGCACTAGGAATTGCAAAACAAAATCTATTTGGTTGGTAATTTAAGAGCTCCAATATACCTGAAAAAACCCTCGAATCTGTGCAGAAACGGGCGGTCCGTTTTATAGATTCTCCCATCTTAACCAACGGATTGCAATCTTTGGAGCACAGGGTGGAAATGCTTTCCTTGTTCTACGCGTATTTCAATGGAAGATGCTTATTCGTGAAACACGCCAAACGCGCGCCCAACGTATGTACACGGTTGACATTTGTCACATGAGAACGGGTCACTTAATCGACTCAAGATTTCAATTTCTCATTGATTTAAAGACTTCGGATGTGGAATGATTTGCCGGCATCTGCGTTTCCTCCTTCCTACGACATGGTTCTGTTCAAAACCAATGTTCACTCTTTCCTCTCCTCAAAAAGACCCTCTACGCAGCATCTCAGAAAACGTAGGCCCTGACGGAAATTATTATCATAAAAAAGGTTAAGTATCTGCGAAAATAATTGACCTCGACCGTTATCCTAACAAGCAGATTTATTAAATGGATCCTTCCTCGGTAAATAACTTTATTTGAAATTTCCAGGATTCCTGACTGCCCCAAGTACCCAGTGGCCACTTTACTCCCATCAACCCTTATCCTTCATCAGGGATGATCTTAAAATTAACCCCTATCTACTTCCGGACCCTTCTTTGTTATTGCACCTTTCATGTGCATAACATACGCTCGCTTTAAAACGTTAATTTAGCACAGTATTTGCATACCAAACAAAACAAACAATGTAAAGGTTTACTTCATTTTTTGGCTTGACATTACAAACCATATTAATTCATTTTGATATTATTATCCTTTGAGTGCTTTTGTTTAAACAAAAACCTTTTCATATAATTTAATGTTCTGCGAGCGTTCTAAAGTGTGCTAGCTTTTAAATTTAAAGTGACATTTGCAGCGTCGACCATCTTGAATTGTTTTAAAAATCTGTTTTTTTGCAAACGATTTTTTTCCTTAGAGAAAGGAAAACATTTCAATATCGTGTATCCATTTTTATCATTCTTTATTTATAAAATATCTTTTGTGTGCAGTTTTTTAAAAGTTTTTTTACTATCACACAAGGCAGATGGCCGTATTATCCTGAGAGCAGAATGCTTGACATAAAAAAACAGCATTTGCGAGGATTTTGAAGACTGGAATTTTAAAATAAATTATAATAATAATCATCATTAATCATCTTATAAAGTAATAATCAGTAACTGCTGCCGGTGAGACATGGGGGAATGTGGGGAAGTACTTGGCCATTCAGATCTGGTCACCAAACCCAGCTAAAGCCAATTCAGACAATGTTTCAATTCTGAATGGTGGTCTGACACCAGAACGATATCGAGAATCGAGAGTATTTTCCACTCTGAAACGATCTGCATGGGTATAATGTTAAAAGAATATACCATATAATTTTTAATTAATTAATTGTGAAACAACACAAATTAATCAAATACAATTAATTTGAGCACGCCAAGATTTGAACCCACGACCTACGGATTACTATTCAAAAGCTTTACAGACCCCTAGACTACAGAGGCCGTCGAGTATTCAAAAAAATAAAATAATATATATTATTTCAAAAAAAGAGCATTGAAAACTACTTGGAGGTTAAATAAATTTCGTGATTTCAATTAAAAAAAGTGAAACCAAAAAGTTAATTTATTACTTAAGTTATGAAACTAATTATGTTATAGAAAATAACCCTATCGACCACATTTAATTTAATGTTGTTAAGGGTTAGCGTTGTGTTGACAGGTCTCAATATTGACAGCTCAGTATGTCTCATTTTCTTAATTTCTTAACATGGACGATGAGATGAAACAACTCTTAACTAGGCTTACATAGAAATTCAACAGTCTACAGTCATTATAGTCTACAGACATTGCCAACTCAAACAGAATTAGGGTCATTTTGTTTCAGGTAGTGAAAACATTACTAACTAATTGAATAAACCTTAGATGTTCCTGCCTAATAAATTAAAAAAATTACAGTGGTTGATTTGAAGATTAGTTTGGATCCTTAAATAATAATACAATGTAATTAAAAGCGGAATCTATAAAATCCTTTAGAAATCCGACGTCATTACTTTTTCATAAAAAAATCAAAATAACCATATTTTAAAATTATTATTTATTTGTCAGCCATCATCGAATTGCAAAAAGAAGACTTTAATAATTAAAAAAAAAGTGGAATAAAAGTGTAAATCAAAGTGAAGTACATGAATAATGAAATAAATCCGCTTACCCTCGAGGAAGAAAATACACATTTACATTATTCATAATTACTATTTGATGGAAGAAAATAAATTAGAACACTAAATAAAATAAAATATTTCCCTGACGAGAAATTTATTTATTTACCAGCTGACCCGACAAACGTTGTTCTGCCGTATAAATTATTTCTATTGAATATTTTGGTTGTTAAATAAAAAATAACGAATATATTGTGGGTGTGTGGGGATGGGATCCGTGAGAGAAAGAGGAATGGAGCGCTGTAGACGATGACCGCCGATAAAAACATAAACATAAAACACCAACCAAAGTAGGAAAATAAAATAAAGAAAATCAAAATGAATAAACAGCAATTGAGTGTACGATATTTTTAGTCAGTCCGTCTTTAGCCACCACAAATAAGCTCGTTGGTTTGTCCACGCGAGAACATAATGACGAATGAAATATAAACATGACGCGACGCTTCTCGTGAATGTCTTGCGCATGTGTGGGTAAAAGTTCGATGAGGCGGACGTTGCGCCATCTGTCATTCAACAACATAAATAATTTCGTGCTGTTTGAAATACGAAAGATGGTTAAATTTGTGCATTCAAAAATACTAAAATCGCGATAAAAAATGGGAGGGTGGGGGTAGGAGGGTAAAAATTTGGGGTCATTGGTATTTTTTGATGCAAAAAAAAAATTGTTTACAAATAGGATTTTTCTAGATAGGGACACCCTAATCATCTAGCGGTATGAAATATACTTTAAAAACTATTCCCATACCTACCAAATATACATAAAAAAATTCATAAAAATCGGTCAAGCCGTTTCGAAGAAGTGCGACCACAAACACCGTGACACGAGATATTTATATATAAGATACTAGCAGACCCGGCCATACGTTGCTGTGGGTAACGAAACACAATGCTATTATCCAACCTTTATAAAATCCACACCACCCGCTTGCCAGCTGCCCGCTGCCTGAATTGAATATTTGAATTTCTCGGCCTTTCTCTATACTATAATAAGCATGTATTATACCTATAAACCTTCCTCTTGAATCACTCTATCTATTGGTGAAAACCGCATGAAAATCCGTTACGTAGTTTAAAAGATCTATGCGCACATACATTTGGAGTGACTTCGTTTTATACTATGTAATGATTTATTATTCGCCTATATGGGATTTTACAAATACGTGATACATATACATATATAAAAATAGAAAATGCTTGCTTGGGGGTATAAACGAGCATGTGAGTGTATGAGTATATGAGATGTCTATGTTTTGCTATATTAGGTATAGGAAATGTTTGAAACTTTCAAAATACCCTTTTTAAGCCCCCGCGAAGGTTTCTGGGTTATTACAACTACATGACAATACATCCAAAAAGTTTTTTTATTCTCAACAAAAACTCTTGCAAAATCGTCAAAAATGTCAAAATATGACATTTTGCAAATTGTTAAAAAAATCAATTTTCGAAATTCTTTGAATTAATGATTTATTTGAAGTACCCGCCTAACACTTTAAATCGAATAACGAATTATATACAATTTAAAAATATACCTATGTTAGGTACCAAATTTGTTGGATTGTTTTTATAAAATACAAAAATGAATATTTGTAATACATGAAAAAGGGACAAGAAAATTGTAATAGGTGGCACGCGAGCTGTTTGAAAACTGAATATACTGAGACTGATTATATGGAACGCGTGAGGGAGGGAAGGCGGGGAAGGTGGAAGGGGAATACAGGAGAGGAATGGGGACGCACGGAAAGAACATGCTGGTAAAAAAACAATTTATTTCTTTGAATATAGCAATGCAATGCGTACCGGGAACCAGCTAGTACAATTTGGGAGGCGGGAATGGGTACCGCCGCCCCGGGAACTTTTATTGGATAACCAACACCTCTGTCGTAGTAATCCCAAGTTGTTTGTTACGTTCGGTGATATAGCAAGGGTGATCGGGTTCATGGGGTGAGGTTTGTCTAGGTCTTGGAGGCGGATGACCAGGACACACTGGACCCCAGATTCCTACCCACCACTTAAACCCCTTTCCTTCCCAGAACTCTCCTCTCCTTCCTTTCCTTAAAAAACATTCACACAGCATCTCCAAATATTACACAGGTCCTGGGGGAAATTATTTTCCTCAGGGCCCCCTGTGTGGAGATCATGTAAAAAAAAGTACATAATTATTTTGTTGAACAGTAATCATGGTGCAAAATAAGCCATTTAAATTATTTCATATGGATCCCATGTAGAAAAATCATATTAACATTGAATAGTATCACCGAGGAATGTTTTTATAGCCTTCTTGTAACTATATACCGTGGAACAACTTTTATTAGAACACATCTACTATTATTTAATTTTATTTATTTTAAGGAAAGTTGACATCAAATATTAGATTAAAAAATAATACCATAATAAAATTGAAATAAATGAAGACAATATAAGCGAAACTCAATCGAAAATCTGGAAACAGAAAAATCAGAAAAAACATATTGACACCTCTGGGACTCGAACCCAGGACCTCTTGCTCGAGTCCCAGAGGTGTCAATATGTTTTTTCTGATTTTTCTGTTTCCAGATTTTCGATTGAGTTTCGCTTATATTGTCTACATTTATTTAAATATTACAATTTGAGGTTTTACTCATAAAGTTAAAAATTGAAAATAAAACCATAATAAAATACTTAATTATGCCAATTATGAACTTTCCACTGAGTGAATGGTAAAGTGTGGACATTGTGAAGGTGTTTTCTTAATTAGTTTATTTTATAGTTACAAAATGTAAGGGGGGGGGCTGAAGAGAAGGAACATAGGAGTAGGATTAAGAGGCCATGGGATGGGAATATATTGGGGGAGGGAGGTAGATTGAACTTTTTAGTTTGAGTCATGTTGCATAGTGAGTTTTCGTTTTATGTCAGGTAACGTTTAGTTAAAAATTTCAATGTGTAGATAAATGAGTTTTGTTTGGAGTTGGTCTTGCACATAGGGAGATTAAAAGTAGGCGACAGTCTGCTGTTGCGATTTTGAACATGGAAGGATAGGCGTTGAAAAAGATCAGGACTATCGATTAAGTTATGTGTAATTTTAAATAACATTACCGGGTCTGCTACATTTTTTCGGCAAGTTAACTAACGTCTGTATATTGAAGAACTTTGCAGAGTCTTCATTACTAACATGAGATCGAAAAGAGCGGAAGCTGAGGTACCTTAAACATCTATTTTGAGCGCTTTAAAAGCTTTTAAAGCTTTAGCTCCACACCGGAGCCCCCGAGAAAAACAATTTCCCAAAAGGCCTACATCATCTTAGGGGATGCTGTGAGGGAGTTATTTTAAGGGGTGGAAGTTCTGGGAAGTAAATAGGTATGAGGGGTGGTGTGATGTTTCGTTCTTTTCATACTTATTTAACTCTCCTGGTCATCGGCAAGACAGTTGTGATGTTCTTCTTTTTCTACTCTCGTATATTTGTCTGTATTTTATTTACTCCTGGGCACTTGGCACCAGTCGTAATGTTTCGTCTTTTCTCTTGGCTCTGATCGATATTTAAATTCTTAAGGCTTTGCATATGTGTGGTAGGGATGGAAAATTCCTCCCCTACGTCACACAAGCCTTTATGAAAATTGGACCCTTATTTCCTCTGATAACTACAGAAAGCTACTTAAAGCTCCCTTGTACTACATACCTTTAGTGATATATGTACTTAACTAATAAATACATTATTTACGACTTTGAACGTAAATATTTTCGTATTTAGGTTGTAATTAAACTCCATCAAACGTTGTGTAATTTTTTGATTTATGATATAGGACTTTAATTACTTTAATTTTTGTGGTAACCCTCTTGATTCTAAACAGAGTGTTGAATTTCAAACTGTATTGGTCTCTCTCTTGCAAATCTAACCTTAAGTAGTTTCTCTAAATGAGCTAACTTCCCCTTGACGTTTATTATGATTCCCTACATCCTAATGAATTCATGAATAAGCAATACTAACCGAAACTACACATGACTAATTGAACAGATAATTAAATATAAATCAAATGGTTAAATGTTAGTAAATTTGATTATGATTGTATCTTGTATCTGCTGGGCGCCCCTCCGTTTAGATTCAGCTGCTATAAGGTACATAAAAAGATGGATTTAGTAGGTTAATGTAATTAGTTAATTGCATATTTGACGAACTCAGAATAACCCTTTTTCTGGCAAAATTTGGCTCCTGCCTCCATCAAGTAAGCAAGGTGATCGAGTGTCAACCCAAAATTCGCACAGTCTTTTGGCACGGTTCAATTGATTGATACCTAAGTAATCGCGTCCCAACTGAACCTTCCTTCGCCATCATGCGCTGCCTTCAGGTCTTCCCCCGAGCCCAGATACCCCCAAATTCCTACTCCTCCAAAGTTTACTATTTACTTAGGGCGAACCGGTTTCGTCCTATATGCAATCATATACTCACGGGTTTGTGTGGAGTTACGGGTCGTGAATCCTCCCTCCACGTTCAAGAAATGAGACGAGAGTGACCCGACAGGCCTAAAGCACTAATTGTAAGTGAGTTCGTTTCATTCAATGAACAGTACATAAAAAGATATATATGTAAACATACGTTTTGGGAAGGTTTATAACTCGCAATACGAAACTACTTGCATCGCATCCCGAGCTCGGATCTCGCCCATCAAATTCTGCGAAATTCTCAGATTGATACCGAATACATACGTACGAAGAGTGGGTGATATAAATACATACTAGTACATTAAGATCTTATCTGGCGATGTGTTCTGGAGATTCGCCATAACTCCAAGCTTTTGTTTGGTTTTGTTGACGGTTTTGTTTGAGAGATCCGCCATCTCTATGGTTTGATAAATGGTCCTTGTTATAGAAGCGACCACTGCCTTCTGTTGGTTGAACTGTATTTTTTTTTCTTTCCCTCCCCTCCAATGTTCAACTTTTGATAAATTCTTGCTATCCCGTGATTCTCAATTGAATCATGTAAATCCTCATTACCCCTTATTAAGCTATCCCGTGATTTTTCAACTGTTTCATGTAAGTCTTCAATACACCTTTTTGAACTTTCCCGTGATTTATCAACTGTTTCATGTAAATCTTCAACACACCTTTTTGAACTATCCCGTGATTTATCAACTGTTTCATGTAAATCTTCAATACACCCTTTTGAACTGCTATAATAAATCTGTTAATTTTCAATTGCTTAGGTCTGTAGATACCTCTTTACGTTCAAATTAAAGATAGTGTTTAATTCCTTTTTTTTTTCTAATAATTGCGCAATATAATAATTTTATCCCGTTCCTAGAAGTTAATACCTAAGTACGATATCCACTAATCAAGGTCATTTTTTTTTTTTTTCTTTTTACTGTATTCGAACTAGTGTCCCAGTGACCGACTTATTTTGTAAACAATTTGAGCTTTGTAAACATTCTCGACGGCCTCGTGACCTAGATTCAAGCGTATGAGGTGTGTTTAATTTAGACATTCCGGAGACGTGTGAGATGACTCTAAAATTTTCTTTGTTTGATAATGATGTACTTAGCGCAATTGTCTAGTCTGATACCCGATTACGTATACATATTTATTCATTTATATATACTTTGTCTCAATAAATAATTTATAATATTGATATGTATAATTATATTATGATTGAAATAATTTCTAATATCATAACTTATTTCAAATGCTCTGGATTTTCTGAAATTATATTAATACATACAGAAAATTAAATATAAAATATTGATTTGTAAATTTATCACACATAACTACTTTTAATAGATTGATGAATTCAGAGGTAGGAATCGATACCCTTTTTTCCTCTTTTTATATAAGTGTTTTCCTTTTTGATTAAAATTTTTCTTGGGAACAATAAAATTACATATATATATGTTTATATACATACATATATAAATATATAAAATATACTTATTATACTTATAATATTTTAATATAGTTACATATCACATATTAAGAGAGTAATATCTTGGTCAAATAATTAATCCAAATACCAATGTTTGCTGCATTCCGCTTTCTCCTTGGAATCTGTAAAATTTTATAACGGAAAAGACTTACCCCTACCAAGGTTTTTCCGACCGGGAAATACACGGTAACCTTGCTGCAATTTTCCTAAATTAATTTTTATTTTCCTAAATTTAATTAAATCTTTTTGACTTCAATTTTTTTTTTTTTCATTTAATCTAATTAATTAAAATGATGCATGAACTCTATCGTTCTAAACTGTATTTTATCTCAAAACTCGTTGGTTAGATAACACTTTAAATGATAGTTACTTCACGATTAATTTAGAGATGGTAAATTGTTGTTAAATTAAATTTTTATCCCTCCGAACTTTTATGTATTAATAAACTATTATTTTGTTTTATTATTATTATTTAATATAATTAGTTTAAATATTTATTATTTGTTAGAACACTTTCACTTAGATTGAACACACGTATTTAATTATAACTTCTTCACGCTAAATTATCACATCACTTCAGTTATTTACTGCACTAATATTAAACGCGAAATTTCTAAGTTTAAAAATACGATATTAAGTGATTATAAAATCCGAATTTTCCACTAAAACAAATTGTATTTATCACGAGCACTTTTGTTTTTCACAAGTAATTAATGCGTTGGCTTTATTTTTATTTCCACTGATTCTAACTGCAAAGTATTTTTTTTTGTAGATCACTGACTAGAATGTGAAATTTTTCTAAGTATCAAAATAATTATCACTTAGAATTTTTCAACTTTAAATCACCCACCGTTTCGTCACGTTCCGCGAACTTACAACCTTTTCGACCACGACCGTAGACTGTCCCCAACTGGCATTTGTCTAGACTTTTATACCCCTCTCAGGTCCAAAAGATCGTATCTGAATCTCCTGTAATAAACCAATCTAATTACTATCAACTCGTAATTTCTTGAAACCTCTCCATTATTGTCGAATGCGGTCCCTTAGTACCTTCCGCGTTTGATACTTTAAATTCTGTCTCGTACTTCCATACTTACAAGATCCGGATTTAGTAAGATCCATGTTTAATGGCCCAACTTCCTTTGTCCTGGTGTTCACACAAAATTAGCTTGAATTTAATAATTTTAAAGTTCTATTTTCATCTATTTCGTAACATGTCCGTGCGTACGGCATCTACCATATGTTCCAAATCTGTCCCCAAATTCGCCTATCAGAGATATCCTCATGTCGAAGTCTTTCTCGCAAATTGTTCATTTTTATTTTATTATTTTTCCTCGAGTTTTTCTGTATTCTATATGAACCTTTCCATTTAAAACCGAATTTTCTCTATTTACGTCGTATATTTGAATTTTCCATTTTTTCTCGAATTTTCTTTTATTCACGACACTCTTTCCATGAATTTCCTTATTTATTCTTACGCTATTGTTCATATCTCTATAGATTTTTATATTTCAAGCCGTATTTATTTTATTCACTGTTAATCTAAGATTTCCTTTGTTTTTCTCTGTCGTATCTTCTCTCCCCTCGCTTCCCTGTACTTCCCTGGTATAACCATATCGTTTTTTTTTTATGTTTGCTGCCTCTTGGAAAATTTCATTTTCTATTTGTTATTAATAAATATATCATTTTTAACATCTTTATAGGAGATACCCCCACTTCGGCCCTTAAATTCCTGTCATTTTTATTGCTTCATAGAGATCGTCCCCCAAATTTTGTCTCATTCTTACTCAAAATCCCATAAACCATATGCTTTGACAGCTGTATACATTAATTTCTGTACCCACCTGGCAATAAATCCTTTTTTATTTCAGTGTCGTTAACTTTTATGAGAATTCTTTAATGTAAATATTTCATAAGACCCATGATAATTTTTATTACCTTTTTAACGACTAATCGCCCTTATCTAAACAATTTTCATGTTCGAATATTCCTTGTTTATCACAACAAAATACATCTGAAATCGACAACCATTGTAATGTCTCATTTTTTATCTGCAGTCGCGTACTATGTTACTCTATAAACTCTATTTTAATTACGTAAAATGACTCCTTTTCCTGAGTTTTTCTATCGCAATGTTTTCAGCATTTTCCACTCCCCTCCGTACTGCACTCTATTTTCTTCTCTAACACTTGTTACTGCTCTAGACATCTGAAATATACCCTCGCCTATTCTTTAAAACTCTCATTTTTTTTTGACGTTTCCTCCCTAAATCTTTCATCGTAATATCCTAGCTCCGTCTAGAATTGATAACAATAATTTTCCATTGTTTTTTCAACATTTCCATTTCCTTTAGCACGTTTTCCCTCGAATCGATCATCTCCGGTCGTCACAAACAATCGTATTATAGATGGAAATCTCCCTAACATCTTACAACACGTTTTCGTCACTTGCTATGCAATTTTTCACTTAAACTTTTCCATCGTTGTTTACGTGTATCCTTTTTTCCGCACCTGATATGCTTTAATGCGTTCGAGAACTAGGGTTTCTGATCCCTGGAATGTACCGGTTAATCATAACATTTCTTGGGGTCATCGTACTTTTGTCCCTGAACAGATTATTTTTTCCCATGGAGTTTATTCACCTCTCGGTTTGGTGGGAACGTCAAACTCATTAATTACATTCCTAATTGCCAAGTCCAAAGGTCGTTCCTTTGTTCTAAAAATGGGCTCGGCCCTCTTCTTGTTGATAGGCTGAATTGGTTTTTAATCGCTTTTGTTGCAATCCAATTGGCTGTCAATATATCACGGCCTAAAGTATATTGGGGAGTCCCTGTCTCTGATTATTTGTTGATACCATCTGTGATTTTTTTATCAATACTCGTCTCACTTTGTCTAATTATAGATCCCTACCGTAAATATGAATTCACTTTACTCTAATCCGATAGATGTCGTAGACGTGTCTGTTTTATAAGTAATTGCTATTTTCTTTTTAAATTAAAGTGGGAAGCTACGATATTTCCTAATTTTCACTGTTGATCAATGCAATTCATCACAGTGGGTAGTGGGTAGGAACCTGACGGTCAGTGTCCCAACTGTGGGGCAAGGGGATGGGTCGAGGGATTCTGACTGGATTCTGACCTCCCTCAACCAGTCACTCTTGATCCAGCCCGTCACGCAGCAGTTGGGCAGACGCTTCGGCCGCCAAGACCTAGAAAAACCTCACCCATTGAACCCGGGCACCCCTGCTAATAAGCTACCAAACGTAGCGAACTACTTGGCGAACCCACGGCTTAGGTGTTGGTTATACAATAAATGGTTAACGAGGTGGCAGTACCCATACTCGCCTCTTAAAATGAAAAAGTTGCTTCTGAGAAAGCATTGGTAACTGCAAGCAATCTAAGTACAAATACATTTAATAATTATAGTAATAATTGGATATTTTGCAGAGCGCCGTTTTTGTTTAAAATCACTCTAAGGGCGATGTAAAATTTATTACGAGTTACTTAGTTATTAATAATTTAATAACAAATCTTAAAAATCAGTCCAGCCGTTCTCGAGTTATAAATGGTGTAACTGACCCGACTTTGTTTTAAATATTAAGATAAGTATGGATTTGTATTTGGATAGATCACGATAGAAGTGAATTTCAGGCAGACATAAACCCTTGATTTTGGAAGCTTTGCCTGATTCCTACTACCTTACCGTGGCTACAATCCATCTACCTTCCTATAATTTAATTATTTCGACCATTGTATATTTTATAATGATTTCGAAAGTCCCAAAGAACAATGTTGGATCTACCAAAAATTGAAAATCGTTTTGATGGCTTATTTATTGGCTCATTTTGTTTTTTTTTTTCAATTTGGGAGGCGGGTATGGGTACCGCTACCCCGGAAACCATTTATTGGATTAACAACACCCCTCCCATAGGTCACTCTAAGGGTTTCGCTGCGTTTGGTAACTTAGCAGGGGTGCCCGGGTTCATGGGCTGAGATTTATCTAGGTTTTGCCGGTGGATGCGTTTGTCCACCTGCTGCGTGGCGGACTGGACCGGGAAAGACAGGTTGAGGGAGACCTAACCTAGACCTCTCCACCCAGAGTCTCTCGACGCACCGCCTTGGACCACAGTGGGAGGGATGGATTCATTCATCCGTCACTCCGGGATACATTGAACTCAAGATTCATACCCTTCAAACCGTTTTCCTTCCCAGAACTTCCTCTCCTTCCTTTCCCTAAAAAGACCCACCACACAGCATCCCTAAAGACGACAAAGGCCCTGAAAGAGTCTATTTTCCTCAAGGCCTAGTGTGTGGAGCTAATGTTTGCAGAAAACAATAGACTAAAAATAAAAATGTATCTAAGACACTATAATAATAATAAATTTGGACAACTTATATAGCGCTGTTTTTGCGAAAAATCGCCTCAAGAGCGCTGGATAGACAGCATTTACTTCGGGTTTGAATCTTGCAATCATACATAAAGATAACAGCCAATATAAATATGCGTTAAGAAAATGAAGATAATGTTGGCAGTTCTTAGTCGAAGTATGATACAGTTATGTAAATATAACTGAATCGGATGGGGACACATTAGCTCAGTTAGTAGAGTTGCGCCCCGGCAAGGCGAAGGTCCTTCGTTCGAATCCCAGATGAGACCTTATCTTCTTCCGATTTTTCAGTTTTCAGGTTTTCGATTGAGTTTCGCTAATATTTTCTTTATTTAATAAAAAAATTGAAAGGCTGTATTTTCGGAATTTTGAATGAAACTTTAAACAGCTCTACAGCAAAACTACAAAATCACACATCCGACATTGTACTTCGGGACCGTTGATTTTATCACATCATCTAAAACATCCACCTTCAAATGGACTTTGAAACTATTTTTTTACTTCAGGAAGTGCATTTTGCAACAAAAAGTTGTTGTTGTTCTTAACATTAAATACAATACATTGTCCTCATTATTACGTTCACGCTATGGACCGGATAAAACAGTAAGTACTATTTGACAGATAACCCAAATAAAAATATACATTGCGGATAATCGAAACATTAAAAATGTTGCCTTACTAAAACACATTTTAGCAATAGAAATGTGTCTTATAAATCACATACTACATTCATTTTATTATAAACTAGCAGACCGGGAACACGTTGCTGTGTCTTACCCAATCTTTATAACCAACGCCATCTGTTAATTTGCATACATATCAAATTAACACCGCCCGCTTGCCAGCTCTCGTTGCCCGCTGCCTGAATTGAATCTTTGAATTTCTCGACTTTTCTCTACTATAATACGCATATATTATACATATAAACCTAGATTTTGAATCATTCTATCTATAGGTGAAAACCGTTTTAAAATCCGTTGCGTAGTTTAAAAGATCTAAGCGCACATACAGCGAGAGCGACTTCATTTTATACTATGTAAAGACCAGCGAGTTCACGGCTTGCGTTGCACTTAATAAAGAAATTATTTCTCTCTGCATGTCCTTTCGCATTCATTCCTATTCTACCTCCCATTCCTCTTACTCATTACCCCTCCAGCTTCCCCGCCTTCCCTTTCCCCTCTCCTGCTTTCCCCGTCCCGCGAATCCCCTCCCACGTTCCCCTCCTACTCCCGCCTTCCATACATTCAATTTGAGCCACCTATTGAAATTTTTTTAAACAAATTTCATAATTTCAGAGCTCACCAGTATATATAGAAACATTTTCGGGCGTGCGCACAACTCACAAATGATTCATGGCAATCAGGTGAATAATATAGGAAATAAAATCATAACGCCAGAGCTCACCAATTTAGAAAAAATCACGAGGGGGGGCACAACAGCTCACCAAATTTTCATTGCAATTGGATGAATGGTTTAGGGATCGCATAAAGGACAAACAAATAAACATTAATTTTTAGGTAAGATTACGATTTTTTTTGGATTACCAACTCAACTAATTAATCGCAACAACATGACGATTAATAATGAGGTCAATAATAATTATTAGAGATGAAACGGATATCCGCTAACTATCCGGTATCCGGCCTATCCGGCCTAAATTTACTATCCAGCCGGATTTCGGATAGTAACTAAATATCCGGCCGGACATCGGATATTCAAAAAGTACGATAATTTCCTGTAATAAAATGCAATACGTTAATCTTTTTGAGGTAAATATCAATAAAATGGCTTATAAATATGGCGGCTTTTATTTAAAGTGGAAAAAGTAACAAAAAAGACATAAGGCCTTCCAAAAACGAACATTTTCTTCTGAGATATTCACTCTGATGATAAATACATAAATAGTAAATATCTAAACTAAAAACTTTTAGTAAAATCTTACAAAAACCTCGCAGAGTGAAGAAAACTTAAATTAACGTGATTAACTAATCATAAACACCATTATAGTGAACTAAAAATCGTTAAAATACAGAGATTATTGAAATGATTAAATACTGACATTGAAGCACCATAATATACCTCTTCTTCTTCTTATTATCAAAGAGAATATTTTCGAGATCACTCACGAATACTCACGATGGCAACCGAAACCGCCCGAATTGATCTGATCGCGTTCGCCGCACTTGTGCGGCGCTAAACTCGTCAGGACATGCAACAAGACAATGGGCCGAATATCCGGCCATCCGGCCTCGCAGTTCGTCGGATATCTGTTATCCGGTATCCGGCCAAACAACTATCCGTTTCATCTCTAATAATTATAACACTTTAAATGGCTCCATTGTTTATCAGCACAATTAAAACGGTTTTTACTAATAATTTAACCAATAATTAAATAAATGTGTATTTTAGGTATATTTTCAAATCTCTTTGTGTGTTTCTTTAACACCGCGATGCTTTAAACATAATTAAGTATAAGGAAGCACGTACATTTAAGAAGCCAAATAAACAGAGGCTTTAGAACATTAAAAATTTATTGGTTACTTAAGCACTTTGTTTCAGCCACCATTCCTCCCCTGGAGCTCCCCTCGCAGCCTTGAATGCCTCCAGTAAAAAAATATTTCTACTCCGTTAATTCCTAAGGATGTTTCACTAATCTCAAAGACGTTTTTATTATAAGGCATGAGAAGCTGAAATGAAATTAATGTTTCGAATAAAAGTTACATGGAAATATAGTGTAGGCATTATTTTACTAAATCTAGATTTGATTTTACAGTGATTACGTAAGTACCTTTTGAAATGAAAACTTCTTTAGCACCGTTGGCATTTGAAACTCGATGAAAAGAAAAAGCGACACTAAAAATAGACAAACACATACATCTCTAGAATTTACCTGCGATGGAATGAGATCGAGAATAATCGCTCTCCTCTTTGTGCGATACTTCGTAGCCTATCGGTCTCCTATTTGTGCGGTGCTTTGTAGCCTCCTCACTCTTATCTACTTTCGTTTTTTGAAGGTTTCACTTCTACCGCGTGTTAACAGCACACATTTTTTTTTCGGAAGTTTGACCTACTACTACATTGACATCGTAACCATGACATATTTAATGCTAATAAAACTCTGGAATTGTTGAAATTGAAAAGTTTTATGTCTAAATTTCGTACAAATTATATAATAGTTAATTAAACTATCTAAATGTATGTAAACACAAAAATGCGGCAACTAATGCGCCAGACAGTTCGAGAAACTTACAGAGTCTATTTTTCACCGCTTTTTCTACAACTTTAGATATTATGCTTAGTACGGATATCGGTCGGTAGTTATTTACAAATAATTTGTCTCCCGCTTTAAAGATTGGAATTAATGTGGCCTGTTTTTGGGAGTTAGGAAAAATGCCAGTTTTGAAGCTTAAGTTGATTATGTGTTTAAAAGGGGATGCGATGTAATTTTGAATGTGTTTGATTATTTTTGTCGAGATATGATCAATTCCTGTGGAGTTACTGTTTTTAAGAGATGATATTAATCCTATAATTTCAAGTTCAGTGGTGGGAGTGAAGTGAAACTGGTTATAGCTCAGATTATTGATAGGTATATTATTTGCAAGATCTTTCTCTGAGATGCTGTTTCTGTCTAAATTTTTTTTTGCTAAGTTGGGTCCAATGTTAGAGAAAAATTGATTGAAATGGTTAGATATTTTTTCAGGGTCAGAATTTACATGTATTGTTTGGTCTTCGATATTAATTTTAACAGTAGGTGTGTCAGTTTTATTAATATTGGCTATATCTTTTATGATATTCCAAATTTTTTTTATCATCGGTAGCTTTATTGATTTTTTTTTGTAATAATCTCTTTTAACATTGTCAATTATTTTTTTAGAGTTGTTTCTATAACGTTTGTAGAATATGAGAGATGCATAGTCACTGGGGTTTTTCCTACAGAAGTTGTGAATCTTATCACGCTTTCTGATACATTGGAGAATACCAGTAGTGATCCATGGTTTGAGTTTTGTGTCCGATCGTTTTATTTTACTTTTTGTATATGATTATGTACAGAATTTACAAACAATTCGCATGCAGAGGTGGTATCAGTATAAGCGTAAGTAAGTTCCCAGTTTTCTTTCGATACAAGATTTAGGAGAGTTTCATAAGAAATTTTTTCTTGGGGTTGATTATTTTGGGGTGGTTTAAGAGTTTTTTTGTTGAAGAAAGTAATGATTGCATAGTGGTCTGTAATAGTTGACTGATATACAATGGATTTATTTTCTAGTTTACTCTTAACAAAGACATGATCTATACAACTACTATCGTTTGAGTCTGATTCTCTTGTTGGAGCGGTGACAGTTGGCAGATATCCTAATAACGTTAATATATTTAGGTATTCATTGATCTGAGGATGCATTTTATTGATTATGTTTATGTTAAGGTCACCAATTAAATGTGTGTTTTGGCAGTGTTCTATGTTTGTTAATATATCTTGCAGCGAATGTAAGAATGGGGTTATATTATGTGTTTTCGGTGATCTGTTTATGGTAAGGATAGTAATGAAGTTATCGAGTTGAATTTGAAGACAGTTTGCGTTTATAATTCTGACTTCTTTGACTGAGTGTGCTAAGTGGTTTTTAATGAACACAATAACGCCATCATTTTGAGTTTGGTTATGCAGTGTGTTATAGTGATTTTAATTTTTTGTCGTTTTAGGAATGAAATTTTTTTGGATCCAGCATTCGGTCAAGATAATTACATCAAAATCTAAGGCAACTTCAGTAAGAAGAATTAATAGTTCATCAAAATTTTTGTTAATACTTCTTATATTCATAGAAAATATCTAAGGGCGGAATTAACTAATAACGATTGACGTACTACTTCAGAATCGTTAGTTGAAAAACATGGGATGACTGTTATGTCTTCTAATAAATCTACTTAGTCTTCCATTTTTTGATTTTTTGTTTAGTATTAATTATTAATAATAAAGATGCAGTGACAGTGATATCTTTTTTAATAATGTAAGGATTAAGTTGTTGTGAGATAACATCGTGGCATGTCAAAACCCGCGTCGGGGGGGGGGGGGGGGGACTTTGAAATAAATATTTGGAAAGTAGTAGGTATTCCTTTTTTTATATAATAAACTTTTTGTATTTTTTGGGCATTAAGTGTAAAAATTTCTAAACATTTTGTTTAAAATTAATTAAATATCAGCTTTGATGTTTTTACTTTGATTTGTAATGAAAATAATTTGATTTATTTAATTTTTTATATCAATCTCCACTTAATTGTAGAAATTCCGGACTGTTTAGAATTCCCCCCGCATTCCGGACAAAGACCTATATTTCCGTACGTATTCGGAAAATTCCGGACGTATGGCAACCCTACTCCCAGGTAATTATGGTCTTGTATATTTTCTTAAATTTTTACGCAGAATTTCGTTCATTGTTCAAATCATTGTACATATAGTTTCGTATCGGTGATCGATGAACCGTTGGATGCAATATTTAGCCATAAGTTGTAGTGGTTTGTAGTTTGAAGTAAGATTTTAGAAATGTATTATAAGTTTATACAGCGCCCTTGAGGTGATTTTTCACAAAACCGGCGGTATACAAGTCATCCAAATATTATTATTATTTTTTAAATCTGTAAATTGTCTCATTATTGTTACCAATGAACTGTTTGTTTCTGTAAAAATAAATAAATAAAAGAAGCATCGATTGGTCATAATGAGTTTATTGCAACAAGGTTAGAAAGGGATAGTCAGAAGTTACGAGTTGAATGACCCATTGTTAAAACCTGGAAGCGGTGATAACCATTTTGTCTAACAATAACCTGATAATAGCCTAATACGCACGATTTGATAATAAAAAAAATCTCCAATTTATTCTAGTATCTGCATAAAATCTAAACAGCATACCATTTGTTCCACATTGTCTCGGTTATCGTTATGTACATAGAAAATAATAAAGTTTGGAGACGTTTTTGAATTAATTTCTATTTTGTTTTAGGTATATTCTTCTATGAATAGAAATAATCTCACGTATTGTAAGGCCACAACCAGCGCTCAGTCCCTCGGGGAGCCATTTACAAAAACAGTCGCCTGTGGGAATAGACATGTAAGTTCACCCAGTAGAAGAACACAGCCTTGAGATGTCCTCTGTTGTATTCCACTTTTTCAGGATTCTGCCCAACAGATGTTGATATCTTTTCCCTCGCTTTCAAATGTCGCAATGATATCGCGAAGGTCTCTCGGGACGGACGTCAATTACCTATTGAATTGTACGTTTTCTTCGTTAATGTTATCGGTGGAAACTTAAATTAAGTGTTAATGTTTTAAAGTATCTTTTTCCTTGAAATAAATCATTTCCAGTCGACATCTCAAATTCACGATGAAATTAGTAATTTTGATATTTTGGAGCATAGAATTTATTTTGTAGCTTTGTGTACTTGTAACTTGACAACGAAATAAGTATAAATGAAAAAAAAACAAACTTTAATTATTTTTTCATGTAAATACCGCACAAGAGTCCCAACTGCTGCCTTCTGAAGCAAGTGAGATTGATATCCCCAAATGGGGTATGTTCTGAGCCTGAGGATAGTAGGGAGAGGAAGGAGATGGGGAAGTATCTGGCTATTCAGATCTGGTCACCGAACGGTTTCAAGCAACGTTTCTATTCAGAATGGTGGTCTTTCATCAAAGCGATATTGAGAGTATCTTCACTTTGAAAATATGAACCCGCGACTTCAGGATTACTTGGCGAGAGATTTATTCCTCGACCACAGAGGCAGTTAATTATATTACACACATAAACTCTTATTTAGCTACATTGTAGTCATTTTCGTGAATACTTTTTATGTAAAAAATATATTATCTTTCTGAGATTTCAACTGCTTTTAAATAAATTAACTTAATTTTTTTATGGCCGATACAATTTTCATACGAAAATATTGAAAAATTATTTTCGTATTATCAATAGGAGCCATTTTTTAAACATGTAAGAGAACTTAATATTTTTTCGGTTTTCTTTGTGTATTACACAACGCTGTTTTCGATATGTATATAAAATAAGGAAAATATGAATACATTACTCTAAATAAAATAGCAAAAAATCGCATCATCAACGGGGCAAAATAAGTAAGCCTCCTTGAAGGTTTATTATTTTTTTTATAAAGCTTTGGAAAATGCAAGGAATTCTCGCTACAAAATTGTTGGCGTTTGCAATACATACGAACCGCAATCGCTTGAAACCATCATGCTTACTTCAGACCCTTTGAGTAATGGCCAAGAAGGGATGGCCTGTATCGAAGCAATAAATCTTCTATATGGCGAAAGACGGAAGCAAAATGATTCGATTTTTCCTCAACCCGTTTCCAATTGCATAAAAGAACTGGATTTCAATGGCTCAAGTGACAAATGCTGTAATCTTCTTGGGAAAGCCATTTTCCAAAGAAATTGTGTGAAAATGTTAAAATAAATCCCTCCCATTTCTCTAAAATTTTCTATCACAGAAAAAAAAGGTTTTTCGGCAAATTTACGTAATTGTACAAACATGTAGCTTAAAAGTTGTATTTAAGGCGTTGTATTTAATCATTGGTGTAATTACGTCAATGAGTTACGCCCGCCATGTAGGGCGACACGCGGTTATCATTAGGGCATCGCATTTTATCCGTTGGCAAGTCATCAGACAGAGTGTTGTGTTGATGACGATTGTTATGTTTGACAAAAATATATTGCGACTTTCATTTTATTTTTCTTATTAATCTTTGGCAAATCAACAGTTGAATTATATATAATTGTTTAAAATAATTCCAAAAATTCTTGTGATAAGCAGTGAACAGAAAAAGGTAAGTATAGTAAATAAATTAAAAAGGTAAAATCATATTATTCTATTATAAATAATTGTTATTTTGTTGAACATAAATCACTCTGTGTACATCACCATTCAATCAAAATAATCTTCATGTTATAAAAACCAATGGTTTATTCATCAGGATAAACATATAAATATATTGAACCGTCAGTGGCTGAGTTGGCATAACGGTCGCGTTCCACCCAGGCATCGTGTGTTTGATTCCTTGGCTGGCTAAGTCCTCCATTACGACCCAAGCAACATATTTCGCTTGCTATGGTGGTAGTAGGAGATATTCAAATATTGTCAGGTTATTCGTAATCCCAAAATGTTGGATTAACAATGGGTTCTAATCCTAGCTCTTTAGTAGCAGATATATTTTTCAATACTTTGGAATATAAGATTTTTATTCGTCGTGCATTATTATTATAATGAGTTTATTGTTGGAAAAGATACGTAGATGACATTACTTGCATATGGACTGGTACTAATAGACATTTTTTTTCTTCTTGCTTTGTTAAACTCCACGTTTTTATTCCACGACATTCTGTGCTTACATAATCAGTTTTACAGTAGAATAAAAATCATCTCCGTATCAACAGAGTGTGAGAAGATTTTCCAAATATTAACGTTTTCCGTCATTTTCCGTTCGGGTTTTCTTTATTGAGGGCCGAAATAATATTTCATTTCCATCTTCAATGAAACAACAAAAATGACAGCTTTCAAGAATAATAATAAATTTTTATTCCTGTACGTGGCGAGCTTAGTGCAGTCCCTCACATTTCATAAGCCCCATTCATACACAAAATATTTGAAAAAAAAAAGAACCGGGGTTTATCGGTTCAGTCTATACACTGCTCTATACACAAAACCAGTGAAATAAGTACATAGAGAATTGGCTCCAAGAACCGTGATGTCAGAACCGACAGATTCAGCCGTACCAACTAAACAAGGTGTTATAATACGATGGAGTTTTACAATTTTTAAAATAACCATTTATTAATTCTGCTTACAATATACTTATTCAATGTATAATTATACTTATATATCAGATCAACTATCTTTATTAAAATGTTTTCCCTAGGATGCCTTATTACACTGCATGCATATTCAACGTTTTTATTTACATTAAATATTTCTTGACGACTGAACGATTTTTGAATTTTTGCTATATAAAAAAACAAAAAAAATGTAGTATTATTTTCTTTTTAATATTTACAGATAACATTGCTTCTTTCGCAAATTTATTTTGAGTATTATAGTGGCTTACTACTTAATACTAACATCGCATTTTTCATCTCTCACGCAACCCTCTTTTCCATCTCGTTAATTCTTAGTTAGGGGTACTATCTCAACCGCCGACCGCCGCCCTCGTACCCCACATTCCCCCACATCACCCACGTACTCTACACCGGTCTATCACTTCCCATATCATTGCTCTGCTACTTACAGACTCTATATTATTAGGTAACTGCTCGAAGTATCACTTTTACAAAAGTTTCCAGGGCAATTTCAAGTGAAGAGCCTCAGCTGCTCCCGTCTGGAGCCAGTGAGACTATTGGGGTATGTTATGAGGCTGAAGGTAGTGGGGAGGGAAAGGAAATGGGGAAGAGGAAGGGGGGAAGTACCTGGCTATTCAAATCTGGTCACCAAACAAGGCTGACGCCATTTCAGGCAACGTTTCAATTCTGAATGGTGGTCTTACACCAGGGTAATACTGAGAGTATCTTCGACTCTGGAACGTGCCGCAAATATACTATAATATATATATATATATATATATATATATATATATATATATATATATATATATATATATATATATATATATATTATTTTAAAATAATTAATTGTAAAATAACACAAATTATAAAATAAAATTTGTTTGCCCACGCCTGGATTCGATCCCGCAACCTTCGGATTACGCGTCGAGAGCCTTACCCCTCAACCTCTGAGGCCGTCATTCAATCGTATACAATTCAAAGCAACTACTTTCATTATTAAAATGAGAATTATTATTTTTAATTGATAAACTAATTTTTAAGACAAGATTTTTATGCATATCACAAAGGGAAACAATTATTATAAGTAATAATTATTAGCCTGAAACACTCATCTACATTGAAAAAATCTCCCGAGAAAAGGTACATGTTTAGATTTTTCCACTGTAGATGAGTGTTTCAGGCTAATAATTATTTCTCCTTTGTGCTATGCTAAAAATCTTGTCTTAAACATTAGTTTATCAATTAAAAATTGACACGTACCTTTGTTCCGTTAGCAAAGAAATTCCGTATGCATGAGCTCTCATCATCATTTCAGGGTCCTGCGTGGGATAAAAAGAAAGCTACTATCTGATGTAAATAAAAGAACTCACATTAAACAAAATGTACTTGTTATTATTGATAAGGAAAAACATAATCTACATAAATACCTTTGTAAACTCAAAAAAATGTAGAGAGAGAGAGAGAGATAATTCAGTTATTTTAGTAGAATCCACTCCAAATGATCATTCGTAGCTTGTGATAGTTAATATGGCGCACCTCTTCTAGCCTCAGCGACAAGGGCTCCAGATAGCTGGAGAAGAGCCCCAGAGCTGCCGCTTCGCATGCCCATGACACCGTGAAGGAGCCGAGATTCCAGTCCACCCACAGAGGTCCACTGATCACAATGCGTCCGACGATCAGCTCTGAGCATTGAAAGGATATAACCCGCAGTTCTAGACTGTTGATGTCATTTAAGAAGCGCCTGCAATCTTCATCAAAGTTGTCCACGGTGATATTGGATTGTACGTGGCTGTAAACACGCCCGACCAAAACATCAATTTATCAAGCTGTGATCAGTAAATCCCGATGGCTATTTATCGGTGGGTTGTTTGCCGCGTCATTACAAGCGTCAAGCAATATTTATTCACAGCACTAATTTGAAGGTGTCGTCGCATAATATTGCAAATTTACACAATCATTTACGAGTATCAAAACTCCTTACAAATCAAACTTCCGACAAATTCATTGATATGTCAAGACGTCGCCCTTATAACAGTTTTTTCTTTTCTTAAAACAATCGAGAAACGTTCCAGGCAACTTTCTTTCTTTCGGAATTTGTTCTCAGTCGTTCCAACGGCACGCCGAAATTAATAAGACTCATTCTGAGCAAGTAATACCGACTGAATAACTACCATGAAAATAATTACGTTACAAAATAATAATTAATATTTGACGAGTTAAAGTATTTTACCAAAAAATGTAGACATAATTTGTCTCGACGCCACCTAGTGGGAGATTTATCACTCACAATGCCTTTCTCATATAAAAATAAAGTTGGTTAAAAATGTAATAAGCAGTAATTGTTGAATGAAACACTAGTATTTATTTATTTATATATATTACAATACATTATAAAATGATACTTTGTCTGCCCAACTGGGAAGGATGCCCGTTTCAGGACAGCCAAATTATATATATAGTTCATAATATTCTTAACAAAGGAATGGTTTCGTTCAAGAGATCAGAGAAATGAGCTTCTAATCTGTCAAAACAACTTTTGAGAACTTATGGACTTATAACTTATAACTTATAACTATTTGTATTCTTAACGAATGGATGGTTTCTTTATGTCTTTGAAAGAATCGCAAAGATGTGATTTTTTTCTAGGTCATTTTGGAGAACATTTGAGTGAATCAGTGGTTTCTGTAGTGAGATCACATGTAGGAGATTCTTTCCAGGCCATTTTAGAGACATTTACAATTATGTAATTAGAATTATATAATACACATTTATAAACCAATATATGTATTACATATGAATTCCCAATGTATTTATGACTATTTAATTTTAATAAAGTACTGTATTTTTAGAATTTTTTAGTATAGTCATATTGAATTATTTGGCGGGCGGGGTATAAGCTGACGTAGCTCAGTGGACAGAGCAGTTGACCGGAAATCAAAAGTCAGAGATCAAATCAATCAATCAGAAATCAATCTGAGTCCCATCGGCGGCGTGTATCTTTTCTCGGGAGATTTTTTCAATGTAGATGAATGTTTCAGACTATAATTGTTACTTAAAATGAGAATGTTGTTGAAATTGGGACACCGGTAAATTACCGGAGTAGTTTAACGCCATTAAGTAATAATAAAGCTGGCAAACTGCTTTCATTTTGGTGATACCCTATATAATAATAACGTACCATTTCTATAGCGCAGTTTTGTGTAATTTTACTTCAAGCGTGATTAACTATAATAAACTTAAAAAGAATCCTATGGTGTTACTCACGAGTCCTTAATAAAATTTAACAATAGCCAAGAGAATAAAACAGTAACAGTGCTGTTATGTACAGAAAAAAAAACAAGAACAATAAAATACAATATGAAACAGAAGACAGTTTAAGTTCAAAAATAAGAAACATTCCGAGTGTACATAACATATAAAAGTACAAAAAGGTATATTGAACATTCAGTATATTGAAAATATTTAAGATTTATGAATGACATGATTTTTGAAATAATTTTGTTTTTAAAGCCCGTTTAAATTCAGTCAAATTCTGGTTCAGAGTCAACGATAAATCGTAGTAAACGGCTAAATTTGAACTAGAAAATTCGATTAAAACGACAATATACCCCAAAATATATTTAGAATCTTAACAACGTAAGTAAAGAAGCCGTGTATACAAATTGCGACTCGCGACCCGTCTATTGGACGGACCTACTGTCGAATTTGCCGTATCAAAGAAAAGAAGAAGAAGACACAATAATGTGGGAATCTTAACGACGTAAGTGAAGAAAATGTGGACACAAATATACGCCGCGGCACGGCGCATTGTACGAACGTACGGTCGAATTCACTCTAGCAGGCCTGGAGATTCGACCTTTCTGCCGCGTTCATTATAATTAATTCTGAAGAACGTGTTACAAATATTTAAAATGTGGCTTCATGTTGTTCTCCCGGAGTTATTAATTCATCGTCAAGAAAGATAAAATCTGGTGCTCACCGCTAACTTTATATTTAGTTGAAAAACGGGTTATAAAGTTTTAAAATCGTTGTACGTAAAATATATTAATGGTGAGGTACTGTTTTCATTATTCTAAAATATAAATAACTAGTATTCCTTGTGCGGCATGGAAATAAAAACAAGTTATTTTAGTTACGAATTCGCCGGAAATTATTAAAATGTGAGTTTTGTGCAAACAAAAATTATTAGGGTTGTGTATCGCCTTAACCGATTAGTAACTATTAGATCTGCTGACCTTAGAGCAAACTGTCCATCGCTTAAGTTTTGTCGGACACATAATTCCGATATATAACCTGGCGCCATTCCTTGCAATGCTTTGAAGGATATTGTACATAAAAGTAATTAAGAAGAACCCGCTGTTTTCAGAATGCCATGAACCCCATCAATTAAAATGTAAGTCTTCTTATTAACACCAGCCGACAGGAGCTGTATTATTCCACCCCTATTCGGGGCAATCTCTGTCTACTGGCGTCGAGCGGAGGAGGCCTACTAAGTACACTGGCGCTGGCTGCCGCAGGGAGCCACAATGCTTTCATCAATCAGCGTTATAAAGAATTAATGACGCTTCATTACTCTTCCGCCGGAACCTTCAATAGAAGCCCGCCGATGGAAACTTCACCGGGGAAAGTGAGCAACGCTCATCGGGTTTAAGGATGGCAATCGGCAGCCATTACAATCTGGATGTCCGCAATTGTCTAATTATTTCATTGGTTTCTTTTTATTTTAGTCCCCAACAAGTATTATATCCAAAATTTACATTCATGAATGCTTAAGGAGTAATGATAACTAATAAGTACCTATACAAAACAACAAAAATTAGCCAAGAAAAGTAATTCAAAAGTGAAGGACAAACAAGTCAAATTGGTATGGGTCAAAATTAGAGAGGTGAGCATTATGCTTCTGAAAAAGTTTTTCTTAATAAAATAACATGATATTACTACAATATTTATTTCAAAATAAAGGTACTGTGCATAATTACAAGGCACTTAACATTTTTATTTTTCTTTAATAATGTTTTACTTGATTTTAATTAAAACAGGCCTAAATAGTCATTCTGGGAACGCGTCTTAAACGCGAACGCGATTTAAAAATTATCAAATAAAGAATATATCTATAAATTAAATTCATATCAGTTAAATTTCTTCATATTTTGGCTATCCAAATGCTGTCTGACGTTTATCAAATCATTCCGTGAACGAGGTGAATATTGGTCAGTTATACGAGGTGAATAAAAAAGTTATTGATTTTGTTGGTAGGTACCTTTTAATTTGATACTTTAATTCCCTGTCATTACGGGAACGCTGTTTGGTTATTAGTTTTTCGAAAATCTGCTTACTTTTTGCAAAATTCTTATAAATATTACAGCTCACTTGTTCAAAACCTCTAAAACCAATATCTAACACGGCGGCGTCAAGCGTGACATGAAAATATTTATCGAATAATTATTTCAGGAACGGTCATTTCGGGAACGTTCTCTTATATGACGGGCGTTCACGAAATGACAATATGTGAACAAAATGATACTCTAATACTTTTAAAAAGCATAACTATGTATAATTTTGGTTTTAGCTTTCGTTTTAGTTCGAATAACATGGAAAACGATAAAAATGAAGAGAAAGGGAAGTAAAAAAACGATTAAAGCAGGAAAGTATAGCTTATAAAAGGCATCGTGAAAAGGCTAATTCCAGGAAGTGCACGTTTTTGGATAAAATGACACCTGAACAAAAATAGATGAAGAGACTGAAAGGTAGGAAATATTACCTAAAAAAGAAAGCTGAAAATAAAGTTAAGACTGTTAGTGATATGACTGAAAGAGAGAAGAGGAAACAGAGAAATTCGTGGAGAATACATTCTCAAAAGTATAGACAGAAAAAAAAAGATGATGGCAAATATTTTAGCTAACAGCCCCCCAGATTCTGAAAATGAGATGGAAAACGACATTCGCATGTTGAGGAAGAAATCAGGAAGAAAACAGGTTAAAAAAGATAAACCGCAGGCTTTCAGAACCGTTAAAAAAATAGAAACAGAAAACACAAATTATTCAAATTTTATTTGTATCGCCCTGGTGTAAGACCAAGTTTCAGAATTGAAACCTTGCTTGAAATGGCTTTAGCCGTGTTTGGTGACCAGATCTGAATAGCCAGGTACTTCCCCACCTTCCTTTTCCCTATCTCCTTCCCTTCCCCACTACCTTCAGCCTCACAACATACCCCAATTGGGGCTGCCATAGTTTCACTGGCTCCAGACGGGAGCAGTTGGGACTCTTGTGCGGTATTCAGTAAAAAAAAACAAAACAAAAATGCAAAGAACAATAGATCAGTTGCGAAAAAAGTAGAGAGAAGCAGAAGATGTGAAGAAAGAGCATCCCAAAAGAGTGCTTCTACGCCCACTCGCAAAGTTGATGAATTGACAAGAGGATATTCTATTGATCCGGAAGTTCGTCTATTATTTGGCGAGGTGTTAACAACCCAACCAAAAGACACCGTTGACAAATTACCGAAAAATTGTAAACAGCGAGAGGCTTTTCAAAAATGCGTCTCTGTCTACTACCTAGGGAACTTCGCCGTCATTTTGGGAAAATCCCCATCATTTTCGGGAACATCATATAAACGGCACATAAATCACTATTAAGTAATTTTATAGTTAAATCTTGTATATACAAGATGAAATGACCTTTAAACTTTTGTATTTATATTATTAACTAGCTGGTCCCGGCATGCGTCGCTATGCCACTTAATAAAGAAATTGTTTCTCCCTGAGTGTCCTTTCCCATCGTCCCGTTCCCCTTCCGCCTCCCCTTCTTCTCCTGCGTCCTCTTTCCCTCTCGCGTTTCCACTCCGTCACCTCCACCTTCCCTCTCCCTACTCCACTCCCCCCCCCCCCTTCACCGTCCCGCGAACCCCCCTCCCGAGTTCCCCTCCCCCTCCCAGGTCCCCCTCCCCCTTCCCGCGTTCCCCTTCCACCTTCCCCGCCTTCCCTCTTCCCTTTACCGCTCCCTCGTCCCGCCAACCCTCCTCACGTGTTCCATATATTCAATCCCAGTACATTCAGTTCTTAAACAGCCCGCGTGCCACCTTTTACAATTTTTATTCAAATTTCCATTTTTCATGTATATTAAATTTGGTACCTAACATAGGTACCTATTTAAAATATCTAAAATTCTTGATTCGATTCAAACTATTAGGGGAGCACCTACTTTAAATAAATTTTTCAACTTTTCAAAAATAGAATCCTGATTGCACAATCATTCATTGTTTTGCAAAATGTCATTCTCTAACACGCGAACTGTCAAACGTGCGATGTTTTCTGTTATTATCTAATTTTCTGCGCAATTTTCTTATTTTTTCTCTCCGTAAGAACCATCCTCGAACTTCAAGGAATATTCTAACAAAAGAATTAGCGAAATCGGTTCAGCCGCTCTCGAGATTTGCGCTTACCAACAAATTTAGCGATTCATTTTTATATTATAGATATACCACATAGTGCAAGAATGTATACAATAAATTGAAATTTTGGAGCAGAATTTACACCAATTGAAAATTTATGGAGAATAATTTGAAAAATAAATATTTTGATTATAAAAATATTCAAAATATTTTTTTTTTCCAATTTAGGAACAGGTTTATTACAATTTATTGAAGGTGATTCTTAAATACGTTGGTTGTATAATTATTAAAAAAAATATTTAAAAGTGTTCCCAAAATGACTCATGACTCTGGCATTTTTCTTATTAACAGGTAGAATTTCTAAAATATATATTTTAGTGCGTGCCTCTTCACAGGAAAGATTCATGACAAATGACACAACAGACTCCTCTTGTTAGTTTTCTTCAAAAGGAAACTTCATTTCTCAGATATTTCAAAACCTAAAATGCTCACCTCTCTGATTTTGACCCGTATGCGACAGGGTCTAGTAATTGTAGGGTGTAAAGGGTAAAATTGTAAAGGGTGTAGTAATTGTAGAACATATAACGCTTTTTTTATTGGCTCAACCAAAAAATACATCATTATATAATTATTACATTAATTTACATTTGGTAGCGGTGATTCCAATTACAGGTGAGCGGTGTGAGCACACCATTCATCTCAGCATTCTTAGTGTGACTATAAGTTATAATACGTAATTTTTTTTTTACATTAGCTCCACACAGGAGGCACCGAGGAAAACAATTTCCCTAGGGGCCTATGTTATCTTTTAGGATGCTGTGTGGAGGGTTTTTTAAGGGAAAGGAAGGAGAAGAAGATATGGGAAAGAAAAAAGTATGAGGGATGGGTAGGAATCTGGGGGTCAGTGTGGCCAGGAGTGATGGACGTATGAATCTATTCCTCACACTTTTTTTTTTTTTTTTTTTTACATTAACTCCACACAGGAGGCCCTGAGGAAAATAATTTCCCTCAGGGCCTATGTCATCTGGGATGCTGTGTGGAGGGTCTTTTTGAGGAGAGGAAGGAATGAACATTGGTCTTGAAGAGACCCATGTTGTAGGAAGGAGGAAACACAGAGGCCGGCAAATCATTCCACAGCCGAGCTGTTGAACACAAGAACGAGTCGAAGAAACGACCCGTTCTCATGTGACAAATGTCAACTGTGTACAAATGTTGGGCACGCGTTTGGCGTGTTTCCCGACTATGCACCGGTGCCGAAGGGATCAATGATGCTAGTTCCTCGGAGCATCTTCCATTGTAATACCGGTAGAACAAGGATAGCATTCCCACCCGACGCCTGTGCTCTAAAGATTGCAATCCGTCTGTTAAGATGGGAGAATCTATCAAACGGACCGCCCGTTTCTGCACAGAGTCGAGGGTATTTTTCAGGTATTTTGGAGCTCCAGACCAGAGGTGGCTGCCAAATTCAACCGTGGGGCGCACTTGCGATTTGTACAGGGTTAGCAGTTGTGTACTTTTAAAGTATCTGCGGGCCCTGTACAGTACGCCCAGTTTTTGGGAGGCTAACTTTACTCTGGCTTCGATGGAGCCCCCATACCTGAGCTGGTCACTTAGGGTTACACCAAGCATATCAATGGAGGGCCTGTTCGGAAGATTGCTTCCGTTGAAAGAGACTAGATTTTCATTGCGATCCCTTTTAGACGTAATCAGACAAGATTGGGTCTTTGAAACATTAAATTCAACGAGATTATTTTTACCCCAAGAGAAAACACTCTCGAGGTAACCGTCCATTCTTTGCTTCAAAGCCTTACGAGCTGTTGGAGTTTGTGAGCCCTTTGGGGGCTTGTCAAACAAAAAGCTATCATGAACTGTACTGTCATCCGCGTAACAGTGAATTGGTGCACATGACAAAAGGTCGTTGATGTGCAACAAAAACAGAGTTGGAGACAGAACCGATCCCTGCGGGACGCCGGCATTTATCGAGTGAGAGGAAGAGGTGAAACCATCGACTACCGTCTGAATCGACCTCTCCCTCAAGAAGTCGGCAATCCACGTACACAAGGATGCGGGAAGTCCGTAAGAATGCAGTTTGTTGACAAGTCCTCGGTGCCAAACCCGGTCAAAGGCCTTGGATATGTCCAGTGCAACCGTTTGGGTCTCACCGAAACGTTCCAGGCATCGCCCCCAAACATGCGTCACATACGCGAGAAGATCACCGCACGAGCGGTTCCGCCGGAATCCGTATTGACGGTCGTTAATAATTTTGTTCTTCTCGAGGTATGTGAGCAGTTTGTCGTTGATCACACGTTCCATCACCTTAGACAGAACTGATGTGATCGCTATGGGGCGGTAGTTGGCCGGGTTGGAGCGGTCACCCTTCTTTGGAATAGGATGGATAACCGCTTTTTTCCAACCAGAGGGCACAGAGCCAGTCTTCAGGGACAGTTTAAAAAGCTTCGTCAAAATTGGAGCTATTTCTGCAGCGCACCTTTGCAGTACCAGGGCAGGTATTCCGTCAGGCCCACTAGCTTTATTAACATCAAGCCCTCGTAAAACATGGAGTACTTCCCGATGCCGGATCCTCAGCTTTTTCATACGAAAACCGCAGTGAGGAACCGACGTCGGGACAGCACCTTGGTCATCGAGGGTTGAGTTATCCGCAAACATTTTACCTAGTAAGTTAGCCTTTTCGGTGGCGGTGTTTGCTAGTGAGCCGTCAGGTCTGGTAAGAGGTGGCAGACTGGATTTGCAGAAATTGCGACCTATTGAGCCCGCAAGCGACCAGAATTGCCTGCTGCCATGCGGGCATGCAGTCAGCTTTCTGCTGATCTGCTGGTCGTGCTCGAATTTTGACCTATTTATGATTCTCTTGGTTTCCTTTGCCATTTTGTTGTAAGCTGTTCTGTCTTCGGATGTTCTAGATGTGTTGTAGGCTCGGTAAGCCGCGTTTTTTCGTCGCACTGCTTCAGCGCATTGTCGACTGAACCACGGCTTTGAGCCTACACCAGTTTCCTTAACAGTAGATTGGATGAAGCCATCCATCGCGGATGTGATGACCTCACCAATTTCCTGGGCACATCTTGAGGGATCCGAAGTCCGAAAACAGACAGCTGACCACGGGAAAGCATTAAAATGTGCCCGCAGACCGAACCAATCTGCTGACCTATAGTGCCACACTTTTCTCTTCAGCCTCTCGTTTGGTGGTCTGAAGTTTACAGGGATTGATGTCGTCACCAGGCAGTGGTCGGACGATCCTAAAGGCGCTGTGACTTCAATACTGTAACCGTGTGGCACAGTAGTTAAAAATAGGTCTAACAGATTGGAACGGTGAGTCTGGACATCAGGAACCCTTGTAGGCTCCTGAACCATTTGCTCCAATCCGTAGCAAAGGGCAAAGGATTCCGCTTGGCGTCCAGCCGAGTCTGTTGATCCTGAGAACTTCAACCAAGGTTCGTTATGAACATTGAAGTCCCCCAGGACCACAAACTCTGCCATAGGGTAGCGGGGCAAGAGATCATCAATAGTGTCGCTTAAATGTTTGAAGAGCTCGGACGTGTCTGATTCGCTAAGGTTCGGTGAGCGGTATAAACACGCGTAGAATCTTACCGTACTGGCAAGATTGACGCGTACCCACATTACGTCGAATCTGGAGTTTTCCAGATTCAACAGTCGCACACAGTTGACGTCAGCTCGACTATAGAGACAGACACCTCCTTTAGGTCTGAACTTGCTTGCGAGGGTGAAGCCCGGGCAGTCCAGATAGGAGGCGTCTACAGGCTCGGCTATCTGCGTTTCAGACAGGAATAGTAGGTTGGGGCGTTGAGAAAAAAGGTGGTGGTGGACGGAGTTTAAATTGGTATGCAGGCCGCGAATGTTGGTGTAATTCACCAACATTTTTGGCCTGCGCCGGGGTCGCCTACTACTCGCCGCTGTAATGATGTTAATTTTTGTTGTTTGTTTTGTCATGATTTTAAATGTTTTTATGATGGGGTGTGGGGGGAGGGAGGTCTGGGAAGGAAAAGGTATGAGGGGTGGGTAGGAAGCTGGGGATCAGAGTGTCCAAGAGTGACGAACGAATGAATCCAATCCACCCACTGCGGTGCAAGGCGATGGATAGGGAGAGTCCGGCTGGAGAGGTCACCCAATGCGCCCCAAACGCTACTGCTGGGTCCCCTCCGGTCACGAACCGGCACAACAGCAGCGGCGGGGTTTTTACACTCGTTGATGGGGCAGCCCACCCTCAGTCGTGAGCCTGAGGGTCGGGCCCCTGTACTACCGAGCGGCCCGGACAGCGGTAACCGGTTGTAAAGGGTCTCCCTCAACCAGCATCTCCCAATCCGGCCCGCCACGCAGAAGGTGGGCCGACGCACCCGCCATCAAGACTTGAACAAACATTACCCCAAGAACCCGGGCACCCCTGCTAAGTCACCAAACGTAGCGAACCACTTGGGGTGACCTGTGGCAGAGGTGTTGGTCATCCAATAAATGGTTCCCAGGGCGGCGGTACCCATACCCGCCTACCAAATTAAGGCAATACCAAACACTGCGATGCAAGGCGAAGGGTTGGGAGAATCCGGCTGGAGAGGTCAAAAGGCCTCCCTCAATCAGTCTCCTCCGATCCAGTGGTTGGGCAAACGTATCCGCCACCAAGACCTAGACAAACATCATCCCATGAACCCGGGCACCTCTGCTAAGTCACCAAACGTAGCGAATCACTTGGGGTGACCTGTGGCAGGGGTGTTGGTTGTCCAATAAATGGTTCCCGGGGCGGCGGTACCCATATCCGCCTCCCAAATTGATAATAATACATTTAATTAAAAGTAGGTTGTAACCGATTGTTTACATCTGTACCATCAGACCCCGAATACGATTAAGTACAGCATGAGTAGCGGAGAGCATTGCCCCATCACTAGCAGCATAGATGATCATGGCCGGTCTACGCATCACTTCAGTTCGGAATTATCAGGCCCTTGGGAAGGAAGTTATATCGGCGGCGGTCAGAATTCGACACACTATGGCATTCCGGATTCGTAATATGTTATTTAACATACATATTATTTATTTTATTATATTCAAAGTTACCATTTTATTATTTGATTATTCTACTTGGGTTTTGTTAGTTTAAAAACTCTGGCGCTCATCTAAATTCATTTAAATCTTGCATCCACATAACGTACCTTCCTTATTCTTGCATTATAATTTTGACTGTTGTAATTCCCTCTTCGAGGATTACAAGCACCCTTGAGATCACGTTAGTTACTTAAAGAGTCTATTCATTCAATATATCGTTTTGTCATTTGAAGATTGATATCAATTAACCTTTTTATATTACGATTGCATCAGTCTTTCATTGATCACATTGATGTCATATAATTCATGTTCTACCTCTCAAAATACATAAACCAGCCACACATTACAATATTAAAATACACATTCATTAGTAAAACGAGTCGTTACATTGGTGCCCAACCCAATTATAGCCGTTACAAGGTACATAAAACAAGGAGGATAATCAAATATTAGTAAATACAAACACAGACATTTACGTACATACACATATATACATACGTGTGCACATTCTACATATGCGTATTCATACATGTACACACACACACGCACACACAAATGCATGAATGCACATATTATAAATCCGATGCATACAAAGTGGCTCTAGGTGAGGAGATGGTCAGATGTTTGCTTATATCAAGGGTTAATACTTTAATAAAAGGTAATTACTAATTACATGCTTTGTAAAAACCATGATTAAAAAATACTGATTTGACACACGAGTGGGCGGCAAATGTAAGAATTTGTTGCCTTTTTTTTATAAACATCCAAGAATATCTGCAGTTTTCAAATTATTTTGCAGCTTATTTAATAATTGTTTAAATGTTTGAAAAGACTTCCAGCTGTCATTTTCCCCTTGTTGGGGCGCAACAAGCGAAATAAAAGTCCAACGGAGCAATTCTTTCCGTGGACAAGTAAGTGTAGACACTGTTTACCTACGTACTTATTGTTCACGGTGAAGGTATTATATCTCACTCAAGCATTTAATTTTCTGTTGCGGAAAGTACGCAGGAAGACAAGAAGTAAAAATTAATTATATAATC
This sequence comes from Limnephilus rhombicus, assembly GCA_929108145.2. Taxonomy (NCBI): domain Eukaryota; kingdom Metazoa; phylum Arthropoda; class Insecta; order Trichoptera; family Limnephilidae; genus Limnephilus; species Limnephilus rhombicus. The sequence continues at coordinate 56,585,510 of OV815270.1, read as the reverse complement.
GACTAATGAATTACTTGTAGAATGTGAAACCTCTAAAAGTATATTAATAAAATAAAAAATAATATTTTATTATTCAATGAAAAAGGAAATCAGAACATGGACTCTAATATATTATTTAAAATTACATATTATAACTCTAATATCGTGTTAAGCTTAAAAGAAACTAAACAGTACTGTTATTTGAAAAAAATATAATATATCAGATAACATGTAGTGTTTAAATTAAAAAAATGATAACCTAATCAAATGTTTAGAATAAAGATCGTATTATGAAACTCAATACCGGGCGCCAGTTATTTTTTTAAATGAATAAACAAAATATATACTATGGTAAATTAAAAATTATTATATGAATCTAAAGAGAAATCATGCCTAGTAAATCGCTCACGATTCAGAGAAGCCGCCAAAGAAAATGGCGCCCGTCAAAACAAAAAAACACAGATATGATTTTAGATTTTCACGGCCAAAAGTATTTTTGATGTTTGTTTTTGGGGTATTATGCCGTGTTACGCTACCTCCTCCTTTAGTCAACGTTTCGGACAGCGTTACAGTGTCCATCATCAGGGCAGATGTGTCAAAAGTGTTCAGGTGGGCGTCGGACTTGAAAAAAAAAAAAAAAACAAAAACACACAGAGTCAAAAGTCATTGATGTACGGAGCATTGAAGATATTTGAAGAATTACCAGAAGAAATAAAATTGGAAGAGAGGGTAAAGGCATTTAAAATTAAATTGCGAAGATACGTGATTGATTTGGTATAGATGTATTATTTTAAGTGTACGTATATAAATATAAGGATTGTATTAGTACATAGATAAAACTATGTTATATTAGGGCCTTTTCGGGCCGTTTATTGCTAAAAATGCCGTTTCAGCAATAACCATTAAAATATTTTTGTTAAAAAATCAGGCACCTTTCACAGAATTGAAAAGTGTTCAGGTGGGCGTCGGACTTGAAAAACTCTCGTATGCCCAAAAGACTAACAAATGGCAGCACGCTAAATAAAACAGAGTGAATACGTTTTGTTTTTCGAAAATTTATTTACGCAAGACTTTTATTCCCGCTAAAACTGAATATATGCCTACTACCTAACTAACTTTACATGCTTAAACTTTCGGCAACCGTGAAATATTTATCCAACAAATGTGTAAATTTGTGGAGGTAAAGCAATGCTCAAAGGCTCACAAGGAGATTCAGAAATATTTCGGAAAAGTTTTATAATGTTTTAATTTTTATTTTTATTTTACTGCTATTACTTGAACTTGATGTTTGTGGAAATATGTTATTTAGCTGTAGCCGGGTATCGTTCCAACAATCCCTTCGTTGACAACTCTTCTAGCGATAGCATCGATGAGCATCTCTTCCGTGATACTAGCCTTGGCCGCAGTGTCTACTTTCGCTTATTAACTTTTTATTAAGTAGTTATTTGTTTCAGTAACTTCAATAAGCTTCAGTGTAATTAAAGTGAACACGTTTTATTAAGCACCATCTTTCCATCTCTTTGGTATTGTAAATTGTAAACATATTACCACTTAATTATTTCCAAAACGATTGAAAGCCTGAAACGTTAAACATTAAAAAATGTTTAGTTAAATTTTGAACTGACAGTGAAAAGTGAAGAAACAATATCCCAATGACAATTATGAAGCCAGTTTGATAAAAGAATATTTAAAAAAAAAAAGTTAAGCAATTGGTCTGAGAATTCTGTGTTGATTTTACTGGCATTAATTGTAAAATTCAAAAGTTATTTGATGAAACAGAAATATTCACACTTTTCTAACCAGTTCCTTCATTTTGATAACCAACACCTCTGCTATAGGTCACCCCAAGTGGTTCGCTATGTTTTGTGACTTAGCAGGGGTGCTCGGGTTCATGGAGTGAGGTTTGCCAAGATCTTGGCAGCTGATGTGTCTGCCCAACTGGTGTGTGGTGAGCCGGATCGAGAAATATTGGTTGAGGATGTCTTTTAACCTCTCCAGCCAGAATCCCTCGACCCGTCGCCTTGTACCGCAGTTGAAATGATGGATTCGTACGTCCGCTACTCCTGGACACACTGTCCCCAGATTCCTACTACCCCTCATACCTATTTCCTTCCCAGAACTTCCTTTGCTTAAAAACACCCTCCACACAGCATCCTCTAAGATGACATAGGTCCTGAGGGAAATTATTTTGGGCCTCCATTGTGAAGCTAATGTAAAAAAAATCGGTCAACAATTAAAAAAAAACATGGAAAACCTACGGGTTGACGTTCGCCAAGCGCTATCGAATGCAAAATATAACCGAACCAAAAACACAAACAGAAAAATAAAGGCTTGGTGTTACGCAATTACCAACAGAAAAAACGAAATAAATGGATCTCATACATCTCAAGCAAAAGCCATAAAACCGTCCAGCTGACTTCGTTTATTTTTTAATCCTATAGTCAAATGCGAAACACTCTGTAATTGTTCATCCCGAAATCACCGATGTAATCTACAGCGATTCTAGGAGGAAAGCTCGCCATAAATAAAGCTCAGAACGTCCCCCGTAAGCCGACATGACGCAGATATCGCCAGAATCCACAACATCCCTTCCACTCCTATTTCTGTCGCTATATTGGATTCAAAGTAAATGTGGAGGTTTAAAGTTCGCGTTGAATGATTCATTCTACTTTGATAGTGTCGAGAACACCTGTTTTTTGCGTCATACCATTTGCTTTGGAACGTTTTATTTTTACATCCACCATGATAAATTTTATGATATTAATTTCCGATTGATCGATAATTTTGGAACGGTATATTTTGGCTATTGGATATTGGTACGAACATAAAAAAATACGCGTTAATGCTGTATTTGATAGTAATCAGGACCGAATTAAGCCCGCAGCCGTCTGTAGAAGCGGTGGCGGTAAATCTTTCCCTTCTAAACTCATCAGGAAGTCAGTTTGGTTGAACTAGTTATGGGTATGGTCATCGACTTGGATAAGTTATAGTCGTTGAAGTTAATCATTTGCTTAGCATATAAAATATTTTTTCAATAAATTTGATAAATGAACAGTAAAGTTCACTTATCATGTATTTCTATTATTCCCATCACTACTCTGCAATCAAAATCTACGCTTGTCGCGTGTACTTGTGTTGCTTAAATTAGATATTATGACGTCTTTCAAAAATATCGTAGGAACGTAGGTAATAAAGTTTTTACTATGGGGTCGTAAACCGTAGGTCAAAATTGCTATATCCGAGTGAATGTTCGAGAATACGCAAAATTTGGTTTTACGAGAGGAAATTTTGCTTTCTTTCAGACTTATGGATAAACAATCCGAAGATTATATAATGTAGATATAGAGGATAAACACACATTACAACGAGAGAAAAAAATAAACATTATGTGTGAACTCAGAAAAGAACACCATCCACATTATTCAACAATTCGAATATTCGTTTGAAATTTTCAAACGAACAACTATTGTTTGTATTTCTGGGGGAATGACTATGTAAAAATATCTGGACATTTTTGTTTTGAAAAGTTTTAATTTTCCATGTATATTTGTTACTTAAAAATTTTAAAAAACTTAAAAATTCTGTACAAGTACAAAAATTAATTAGGCGGGGTTATTATTATTAAAAAAATAAGGTTTTAAAAAAAAAACACCGTTCAAATAAAAATATATTTTTATGAAAGAATTTTCACTTTTCTACCTCATTGGTGCATTAAAAAAAAATATGGAGGTAGACTAATAGTAAATGACAAAAAAACATGGTAAAAGACAGAAATGATTCTTTGTACCGTTATTTTGGAACCGGTTTCCCAAAAAAAAAATATAGAGTTCTAGAGGTAGAGAATAAATTTTTGATATGTTTTTCTCATCCTGCCGAATGATTCTATATTTTTTGGGATCGAGATCTCCTGTCAGATTTGTGTGATTTTCTATGGCTGTAATTTGCCAGGCCAGCTTCGCCGATTTAAAACGATCTAAACTAAAACATGTGACAGCTCACGGTTGAAATCGGACATCGGCCCATAGAAAAAGCAAATAACAGCCATACAAAATCACACTAATCTGTCAGGAGATCTCGTCCGTCAAGAGATTCCAAAAATAGACGGTTCCGGTGACTATAAAGGAACTGGGACAAGAATGTCAACGTCGACCGTCTTCTCTAATATTTTCTTCTAATATTTTATACATAACTGAATTGGCTCAATATTAATTTATCATTATTTAAAATATATTTCAAAATTTTGAAATTGAAGCAACTCAACGAATAATTTTTTTAGATTTACACTGTGTCGTAATCCAGAGGATTTCAGTAAAAATTTCCAAAAATTTGTGAAATAAATAAAAATTATTATACTTATAGGTACCTACGTAGGTACCTAAAACACATTTCTTTGATAAATTAAAGTCAGCACGTCCTCGCATGTGGTGACTTATTTACTTTACCTAATGCGCATTTTGTGGCACAATCAAGAATGGTAGTAAATAATGTGGTTTTTATTGATCTTGATTACAACAACCATTTTATTATTTTTTTTTAAATCCCGCTCAAAACATTCGGAAAATACATTTAGTCGAGACCCACACCAGTGACATAATAACACGCCGCTAAATTCCCCACTCACACTACCCCCGCCTAATTAATTTTTGTACTTGTATAGAATTTTTAAGTTAGTTTAAAGTTTGCTCGTTAATGATACGGACGTGTTGAAACCGGTCGCAAAAATTTAAAATTAAAGTAACAAATGTACATGGAAAATTAAAACTTTTCATAACAAAAAAGAACAATTATTGTATTTCTTCTCCCTGAAATAATCACTGTTAATAAGATTAGAACCTAGTTAAGAATATATTCCGTAATATTGCGTTCTTATTATAATAGGCAGTTCATGATTTTTTCGAGAAGGCCAAGATTGAACAACAGTTACATATTATATTAAATTTGCAGGTACTTTTCCTTATTCATCTTATATTTTTTGCATAAATCTGTTTCGAACACCCGAAAAACTACGCATGAATTTTTTTTATAAAGTTTCTTTCGATCTTATTTGAATTCACAAACTTCGATTAGTATATTCCTGTTATGGGATTTTTTTAATTATTTAATATTTTTATGTTTTTTACAATAAGTATATATTTTTATATGTTGTACAGTGTTATAAAGGAATATAAAAACAGCTTTTCCTCATAAAAAGACAAGGCTCTTGTGTTTGGTGAGGAAATCCATGTTTAATTATATGAAATAATGTACCTAAGTAAAATATTACAAATAATGACAAAAATATAAGTAAGACACACTCAAAATTTATCAATAATAGATTTCAAGATTTAAAAGAAATAGTAATACTAGATATGAACTCGTATAGAAGTTTCAGGTAACTTTGCAATGTAAGTTGGAATTCATGCTTATTTTCGATACACATATAACCATGATAATAAGGGAGACACAACGATTTTGATTATACTTATATGAGTTGTTCTGATAACTGAACAAATTAGCCTGAGAGGTTTTCACAGTATATTAACTGCATTAAAAAAACTTAAGTACCTATACCCACGAACTGGCGATGCCTATGTGGGATATTTTTGATATTGTAATATCTTTTTTTTGTTTAATTGTATTATTGTTTATCTTTAAGCTACCTATTTAATTTTATAGTTCCTTCTTTTGTACTTTATATCAAAAGAAATGTTTTTTTGTAAAATTTTTATGTATGTAACAAAAAAAAATCGTTTAAAGAACTTATAATAAAAATAATGAAATAAAAGCACCATAGACCAAGTTAAGTCTGAAAAAAATGTTTTTAAGCTTTTTCCGTGGGACGGTTTTAATTGAATTACTTGGGATCAATGTGTTAAAGTAATCTTTAAATCACTGTTCATTTTTTATATCTTAAAACAAAGGCAAATATTCTCGGGCTACGAATAACCTGACAATATCTGAAATTCTTCTACTATCGCCACAGTAAGTGGAAAATGTTGTTTGTGATGCAATGGAGTACTCAGCCAGTCGAGGAATTGAACACAAGACACCTGGGTAGGACCCAAACGCTAATCCAACTCGGCCACTGACCGAGTTAGACACGATTCTTTTTCTTTGTGTGCCGTATAAGGTCCCCCCGACGTTGGCGATCACTCTTGAAAATGTCTCTCTGTCTTGCACTGCCCGGAATGGCTCCTCCACACTTCTAATGCCAGTCCACTCTCGTATATTACGCAGCCAAGACATTTGTCTCCTATCAGGCCCTCGGCGACCCTCTATCTTGCCTTTCAATATTAAATGGAGTAAGTGATATTTCTCCCCTCGAAGTATATGACCGAGATATGAAATATTCCAGATTTTTATTAATGTAAGCAGTTCTCTATCTGCTCTAGCCCGCCTGAGAATTTCTGTGTTGGTGATCATGTCAGTCCATGGGACCTTGAGCATTCTCCGATGAAGCCTCATTTCAAAAGCCTCTAACCTTTCATGCTATTTACTTTTAAGGTCGATGTTTCACATTAATAGAGCAAGACCGACCACACATAATATTTTAGCATTCTCTGCCTTAGTTTTAAACTGATATTGTCATTGCAGAAGAGGGATTTCATTTTAATGAACGCAGCTCTTGCTACTTAAATTCTGCATCTAACCTCTACATCTAGGTCAAGAGTCTCCGTGAGAATACTGCCGAGGTATCTAAATCTTTCCACCTTTTCGATATTGCAACCATTTAACTGTATCACTGATTTAGAGTGATCTAGTCGTCCAAATGTCATCCATTTAGTTTTATTGACGTTGATTGTTAGGCCCAGTTGCTCACCAGCATTATTAACAAGATTTAATAGGTCTTGGAGGTCATCGATACAGTCAGCTAGTAATACAGTATCATCTGCGTATCTTATGTTATTAATGACAATTCCGTTGATATTCAGACCCTTCTCGGTATTACTTAGGGCTCTTTTAAAGACATAGTTGAAATAGAGATTAAACAATAGTGGCGACAGGATACAGCCTTGTCGTACTCCACGCTGAATGGCAATTTTATTTTATTTTATTTTATTTGTTAGCGTTATAAACAGTCATTACAAGTTCATATATAACAGTGTTAGAGATAGTCATATCATTGACAAATAAAATAACGACATAAAAATTTGAGACCATAATAAAAAGAAAAACAAACAAAACAATATATGCATGTAATATAAACAGTTCTGAAAAAGTGCATCTACTCACTTAAATCTACAAAAAATGTATTTTTAAGGGTGATATATACTGTAACATTTTTGAAGAGGTTATTTAATGCAAACTGCTGAAATCAAAAAAGAAAATGTAATGAAAATGAAGAAAAATGAAAATGAAAAAGAAAGATAAGGAATTAATGAAACATTAAGTTTTCCGTTGAATATTACTTTTTACGAATCTTATGAAGTTAGCAAGGTTCGTGTTAAACATGCCAATGTCTGTGCATAATCTATTGAAAGTGCTACAGCTTCTTCTTATAAACACATTTTGAAGATAATTAGCATAATTGCATTAGATCTCTCATTCTCATGCCTTATTTCTGCTGTTTGGAATCAATACAGGTTTTTAATGAAATTCTGGTCTTTGGTGTCAACTTTACAATCCGCAAAGACGCAGGCAAAGACTTCCTTTCTTTGGTCACGACACTTTTGCAACAGTACTTCGATAGACAATAATGCTTCACGCGTCCCAAACGCATTTTTGAAGCCAAACTGAGTTTCTTCCAAGTCCTGCTTACACTTATTGCGTATCCTGGCATTATTTTAAGGAATAATTTAAGGACATGGACTCATCAGGCTTATTAATCGGTAGTCACTGCACTTCTTAGGGTATTGTTTTTTAGGCAATGTCACGAAGGTGGATTTTTACCAATCTTGGGGTATAATATTCCCTGTGTCATATATGTAGTTAAATAATCTCAACAGGTAGTCAACATTTTCATCATTAAAGAGCTTCAACACCTCAACTGGACACAAGACACCTGGGTGGGACCCAAACGCTAATCCAACTCGGCCACTGACCGAGTTAGGCACGATTAATAAAAAGAAAACAACTTACAATTACTTACAATAAGCAAATGATTTGTGAAAAACCATCTTTATTAAAAAGAATTAGAAAATTAAGAATTTTTACAAAAGAAAATTCCTCACAAAGAAAAAGTTTTCACAAAGCGAAATATCCCTTACATTTTGGCTGTAAAAATATATATCTAGATATTTCGTTTGTGAAAACACCCCTTACTTATCGGTAATTTCCGAAAGGGAACTACTGTCATATTCTTAGACAATTATTGTAGGTCAAAACTTTTTAATGCTTTGCGTGGAAGACGATCAGAAAGGCGATTTTTTATATTTCTGAAATTTGCCTTTCAATATAGCTAGCTCAAAAGAAAACAACATCAAATTCGCAGTTCAAAATCGTAAATAAAAAATAACGTTCAAAATTGAGTTAAGTCTTTTTCATTTGGACGTTGATGTTTGTCAAACTAGGATGTGAAGTATAATCTCAAATCAAACTGTCAAACTCGGATGTGAAGTATAATCTCAAATCTAAATATACGCGGTTAGTTTGAAGATCATCATAAGTCTACACAATCGTTGTTTAAATAGATACGAAATTATTGAAATTTGTTAATCGACCACAATACCAGAGTTCCTTAGTAAACATCTTCCATGTTGTTCGTGAGCTTACTCGCTCGAAATTCTATTAAACCACGCTGAAATACGTAGCCATCAATTTAATTTCATTGCCGGCAACCCAGGCTTTATCGACATTTAATGTACAAAAAGTTGGTGCATAAGTAACCAGCTCACTAGATGACGTCTGTTGTGAGGCGGGTAGCAATAACCTTTAGTATTTTATTAAATCGTTAGTAAAGTAACAATTACAAAAAAATCGAAACAGAGACATAATAAAAAAATTGTTTAAAAAAAACGACACAAATGAAAATGAAAAAAAAGTATTTCTACTAATACATGAAATAATCATTTAAATGATATTAAAAATCTGTAAAATATAAAACTGAGAGGTATTGCAAATTTGTAAACAGCATTAACTTTGTGGCTCCCCATAATTTACAATAAAAATGCATAATTTTGTTACAGATCGCCTTAGTTTTATTGTATTCACACTCTACCGATTTCTTATATTATTAACAATTTTTTTTTTTTTTTCATAAGTTTTTATTCCAGTAAAAAAGAAAATAACATTTTCACTTACTTAACTAGAATATTGAATTATGTACTTTTTACATTATATTACATAGTTTTTACATTACACAGTTTTTACATATCATAACCTTAGATTAAATTAGATTGCAATACTAACATGATATTATATTACCATACGATATTATTCACTATCACTACTTTGTTTTTTGTGAATAAACATGAACAATTTTTTTTTGAATTTGCACACACTTTTTTCGTTTTTGATATCATCTGGAAGGCAATTATATAAATTGCCCCCCTCGTAACTAATTGATTGTTTGCCGTAGTTAGTATGAATGGTGTTTAAACGTATGTTATCGTGTTGTCGTGTAAAATGTTTGTGTACTTGGGACGTTTTAATGAATTCTGTGTTTGTATGTATGAGTTTATTATTTATTTTGTATATAAGGACACATATATTGTACTCGTATAGCTTTCTTAATGTTAGCAGTTTTGTTTCCAAATATAATTTTTTTGTGGATGTTTTGGATTCGTAGTGAAATAGTTTTTTGATTATCTTATTTTGAATTACCTGTAATTCATTGATGTATGTTTCATACGCATTTCCCCAGATTTCAATCAGGTAATTTAGGTGTGAGTGTACGAGACTATAGTATAAACTTTTTTTTAATCTAATTGGTAATAGATATGATAACCGGCTAAAAACGCTAATTAAGGGTGTGATTTTATCTTTTACATTTTGAATGTGTTGTTTAAAAGTTAAATGATTATCGATGCACAGACCAAGATATTTTTCCTGTTTTAGGATTTGCAAAAGGTTATTTTCAATTTTTAATGGTACATGTGGAGGAATTATTTTACGGTTTGAACTTAAAATCATGTATCGTGTTTTTTTAATATTAATTGTTAGGATATTTGATTGGAGCCAACCGCAAATTCTTTCTAGATCACTTTGTGCATTTACTAGAAGTATGTTTAGATCTTTACCCCAGTAGAATATTGCAGTATCATCTGCATATAAGAAAATTTCACCGTTTAATTTTAATTGAGAAATATCATTGATATAGATTTGGAACAGTAGTGGCCCTAGTATGGATCCTTGCGGAACTCCATAGTTTATTGGAAGGTGCTTACTATTTTGATTGTTAATGCTTACGAACTGCTTTCTATTGCTAAGATATGATTTGAATATGTTAAGAGCAGGACCAACTACACCAAGTTTCTCGAGTTTCTTGAGAAGTATATCATGGCTTACCATATCAAAGGCTTTTTGAAGGTCAACTAGTATAGATAAGATATAATTTCCACCATCAATACCACTCCTAAGTTTACTGATTAAGTCGTTTATTGCCGCAAGTGTGTTTGATTTTTTCCTAAAGCCATACTGTTTTTTATAAAAGAATGATTTTTTTAATAAGAAATTGTTTAATCTTTCGTAAATTACACGTTCAAAAATTTTTGATAAGATTGGTAAGATTGAGATGGGCCTGTAGTTTGAGGTATTTGTTTTGGACCCACCTTTGTGAATTGGTATCACCTTGGCAATTTTACAGCTGTCTGGAAAAATTCCCTCTTTAAAACATTGGTTAATCAATTTTGATAATATAGGAACCAATTGCGTTGAGAGACTTAGCACTGTTTTGTATTTGAGTTTATCGTAACCGGCACTCGCATTTGATTTCAATGATTTTAATATTTTGCTTATTTCTAATTCTGTTGTTGGTTGAAGATATAAAGATTCTATACTATCGTATACTAATGTTATTTCATTGGCCGGTTTGTGTACGACATTGTTACGTATATTATTAGCTAAGGAGAAGCCAATGTTGCAAAATAAATTGTTAAAGTGGTCGCATATCTCTACATTGTTAGTGATTATTTCATCATTAATTATTAATTTAGTACAAAAATTATTCGAAGTATTAGACTGATTTTTAAGAATGTTATTCATTAACTTCCAAGTTTTTTTACTGTTATTTTCGCATTTTTTAAAAAGATCACTGTAGTGTCTTTGTTTTAAGTTTCGTTTTTCTGTAGTAATGTTATTTCTTACTTTTAGGAATTCTGCTTTCAATAATGTGTTATTGGGTTGTCCTTTTAATTTTAGATGCAATTTATTTCTTTTGTTGATCAATTTTATAAGGTCTTTGGTTATCCAGTCTGGATTATTTATATTTTTTGTTTTAATTTTAGTGGTGCTGTTAGAATTAATTTTATTTGTGAGTTTTAGTTTACAAGATTATCATAATTTAATACCGAGTCATTATTCATATTAAGATTAAAAGGATTTTGGATGACATCATTCTTTAGATTATCAAGATTAATATGTGTATATTTTTGGGATGATTTTAAGGATGTACTTTTAATATATGTGTGAATTACATCAAGTAGTAGTATATTATGATCTGATATAGAATTATCACAGTTCGTTAGTGAGTATGATAGTTTTGTATCGGTAAGTATATGATCTATTATTGTGTTCGTATTTTCTGTGATGCGTGTGGCGTGTTTTTTGTTTATTTTGTTCAAAATATTGTAATTGTTCAATCTAATTGTATTTGTATATTTACAAGTTTGTGTATTGGTTGGGTCGAGCAGATTTATATTGAAGTCTCCAAATACAATACCTCTTTTGTATGATTCTAAATGAGAGGATAGGGTCTCCAGGAAGTCTTTGAAAACAGTATTTGGTTTTTTATACACTAGGCCTATTTTTAGATTAAGCTTGTTTACATGAAGCCATAGAAAATTATTGTCGGAGTCGCACGTGTTATTAATCACATCGTATTCTAAGGAATCTTTTATGAAAATGGAGACTCCGCCACCAGCTCCCTGCGGCCGGCAGGATGCTTCGTGTTTGTATCCTTCTAAGTTGATGTACTTTAGGTCCGTTTCTTTGAGCCAGGTCTCACACAAGAGGATGATGTTGAAGTTTGAGATTGTAGATTTCAGTAGGCATTTAATATCATCGAGTTTACCTTTCAGGCTTCTCACATTTAGGTACATAAAAGAGAGTGAGGTTTGTCCTTTTGATGTAGTTGGATGTTTGTGGCATGATATTTTTTTTATTCTGATGTGATTTTTCAGTTTTTCTGAAGAAATATTTTTATTAACAGATAAGGTCTCGATGGAAGGTTGTTTACTTATTACATTATTCATAAAAAAATTCTTTGATTTTCCGGATATAGTGGGTTCCTGTCTTTTATCTGATTGAGATTAGGACCATTTTCCCAGTATTTTCTTTTCATCAACTCGATTATATTTAATCTTACTAATCCCATAGATTTTGAAATGTTATAATTATTCATTCGGTCATAAAATATTGGCCCAATGAATTCACAGTTAGTTTTAAATAGAGCAGTATTTGATTGTATTTCAGTGTTAAGTTTATAAACATTCAAGTGATTATTTTTTGGTACAGAGTGTACAATAACATTTGTATTTTGGAGATTATGTAGAAGATAGTACAGATGGCTAATTATATTCTTTGGTGATTTTTCATTACTGCCGGTAAATATAATAACTACATCTTTTTTAGTAAAGTTTTTACAAGATTGTACTATGGTTGAAGTGTATTTGTCTATTGTGGCACCCGGATATATGTAGCTGTGGCATTCTACATTGTTGGTGCTTCTTTCAATGGTTCTTCGCATTTGCCTCGCTCCTTCTTCCCCGTCTCCAAATATGAGAACTTTAGGTTTTTTTTCCGGTGATGGTGTATTATTCAGAATATTCTCATTGTTTAATGGAAGTGATTTATTTCCAGGATCCGCTGTTTGTTGGAGTAAGTTCATATTTTCAGGTGATGGCTGCTTCGGTTGGTTTAGTACTTCAGCGTACGATTTTGATTCCATTTTAGTTTTAAAATCTTCAATGTTTTGATCAATTTTGGATAATGATTGAAAAACCTTTTCTAGTCCATCGCCTTTATTAAATTCTTGGACCATGGCATTTTCATTTATTTTTAATATTCTCCTGACGAAGGAAGGGTTTTACCGAAATCAATAGAATGTGAATAAAATGAAACTCTAGTGGTCTGTAACAAATGTTTGTGTTTTTGTGATAAGCATTGATTTATAATTTAAAATAAATTTTGACAGTACCTACGTAATTAAATTTAGGAATTTCTGACGACAAACAATACACTTCGAAGACAAAGTGAGTAGCTTGGTGTTGCCATATTAATGAAAAATCTATTACCATGTGATTTAATTTCTTGATCACTTTGCCACAGTCTACGTATAGACTTACCGGCATTATTTATTGATATGACTTACGTTTTTTTTTATTTACATATATTTTTTATTTTATTTATAATATCCACAAACCTTACATGTGAATCGTTTTGAAATATTTTCGAGGATCGAGGTTCGGAACGGAAGAGGTAAGATTGGGTTAAGGCCAAAGGGTTTGGGTCAAATTAGGTAATACTAGTTTAGGGGCTTCCTAAACTGAAGCACACTCATAAGATTCTAGGTATATAACTCGGGTGATCGGAAGGATTACAACTCTCAATCCATCAGAGCGTTTAATTTAATAAACATTATAATTAAGGTTTTCAAATTCCAATGACTTTTTTTGTAAGTTTGTAACCAAACCCGGCACAAACAAATAAGAAGAAAGGACAAACTGTGCAAAGTTCTCTTATAAAATGTGATTACTAGAGATTTCACAACTTTCATGGTAAGAAAGTATTATTTTTTATGTGAAAACTTCTTTATCACCGTTGTGGTTTGAAACTCAATGAAACGAAAAATAGAGACACTAAAAAGAGACAAAAACATACATCCGCAGGATTTAGCCTGCGAGAGAGTCGGTCTCCTCTTTATGCGGTGCTTTGTAGTCCATCGGTCTCCTCATTGTGCGATGCTTCATAGCGTCCCCGTCTTGTCTACTTTAGTTTTCTGAGGGTTTCACTTCTACCGTGCGTGAACTACACACAGTCCTTAAAGAAAACAATTTCCCTCGAAGAAACGACCAAGGGATTCGCCCGCCACAAAGCTGGTGGGCAGACGCATCCGCCGCCAAGTCTTGGATAAACTTCTCCATATTAACCCGGGCCCCCACGCTAAGTCACCAAACGTAGTGAACCACTTGGGGTGACCTATGCCAGAGTTTTTGGCTATTCGAGAATGTTTCCCAGGGCGGTGGTACCCACACCGGCTCCTAAATTACACTAATGAATGTAAATGTCATAAAATATTAAGTATAAACAGGTAAGGCACTTTTTTTATTGCGCACTTTATCTAGATTTAGACCTCTTCAAGACTTCCGAATCTTAGCCGCATTTACCGTCTGAAGCCGACGGTTCTCTTTAGATCCTGAGTTTGTCTCATACAAGTGCAAAACCCTTTTTTTACGGACGCCATTCGACAACAGCGGAACTTCAAATGTCATTTCTACCCAGATTTAGAGGTGATCAGTATTTACTTACCTCTACAAAAAAAAACAACATTCAGAAATATTCATGTTAGATATTATCACCTCACACCATAGTTTCATCAAACAAACAATTCCGATTTAGTAATTAAAACATGATAATAAAATTACAAACACGATTATCTCATCTGATCACGTAAGCCTTAAAACGATGAAGTTATTAAAAAAAATAATAAAATTAAAAGCTCACGCGAAAGCAATTATTTTGTTGGATGTTTACTGACCTGTGGCCGACCGTGGGAAGTATTAACTCTGTAAGTTGGACACTTTACACTGGTGGAAAAAACTCATTTGAATTTGTTGATTAATACACCCTGTATCCCTTATCTTTTTATGCCTCCCTAATCCGATTAGGTCCGTTTCACCCGACGCGCCCCCTAAAAACCGGACTCATGTGTGAAACGTAAATTTGTAACAAGCGACATTTTATTCTATTAAGCAAATATTTTTATCAGTTTTTAGGTAGATTTGGAATTTATTTAGGGCGTGATCTTTATTTATTTGGAGTAGAACTAAAAAAAAAAAAAATTTTATTCACGATCACTCTCATCAATTTAAATTGAACGAATAATTTAAACAACAATTTTTACTGTGAAACTTACCAACGAAGTATCTACTGCTTATGATCTAGTTTAACTTTTTAAATGTTATTTCCTCAACGCGAATACAATTTCCCTCAAATCTGCATACCTACCCTGTTTAACCTTAGAAAGATAATCTACGTCTTTGCGACGTAAGCAAAACACAAGAATTTCTGTCGTTTTTTATTTCGCTGCGCTGTCTATCTCAGTTAGCTCAGTTGCTGAGCAGATCTTTCGCGGGGCGGCTCTGTCACCATGGTAAATACAATAATTTCCGAGAAATACATACACCATACGTCCGAAAGACTTATGATTACCTTTTGTGAAACTTTCGGACTTGTTCGTATAAATGTAATTTAGCCATAAAATAAAATAATGTATTTTTAAGTATAATAACTGATTAGCATTTAAACTTTCATAGCATATAAAAAAATATGATTTAGGCATAAAATGAAACATTTTTTTTCATTTTAAAAAGTACATAATATTTTGGAGTTGATTTGTAAGAGATTTATTGAATTTTCTTATTTTTTTAAATTACAATACACACTTTTTAATATTTCTATTTTTGAGAGTGATATTTCATGGTGGAATTCCATTATAATATATTATAATAAAACGAATATAAAACTTTATTCCACTTAATTTTATTGGACCGTAACCGGTTTCAGCTCGTCAAAGCCATCTTCAGACTGGTACAAATATTTCCTAGTCTACGGTTTATATCCACAACATATTGGGGAGGGGGAGGGGGGTGGTCTACAAGGATTTTAATCAATTACAATAATTATATTTGTTGCTAAGTCATTTTAGACTATCGAATTTCTAAATATTTCTAAATAAACATTCATTTGATAATTTCTAAATAAACATCGAATTTCTAAATAAACATTAATTTGATAAAGACAGAGATATTAAAGTTCTCCATATTTGCAATAAAGGTCATAAACTGGATAGACTAGAATCTTTAGAAATTACCCGCTTAACTAAAAAAATAGAATCTAACTTTGTAATGAATAAGCAACTAGAATCATTTGCTAAGTCTCCGCTTTTGTATCCATTGTAATTTTCATAATAATTTCGAAATTAAAATAGGTATTTAGTTTAGACCATTCCTACTCCAATGTAAACATGTACCCCTTCATAAAGTAACTTTTTAAAGATAAAGCAATTAGATTCATTTGCTAAGTCCCCGCTTTTGTATCCAGTCTAGTTTTCATAATAATTTTCGATATTAAAATATGTAATTAGTTTAGACCATTTCAACTCCAATGTAATCACGTATCCCTTCAAAAAGCAATAAAAAATACCAAACTTCATAAATATAATAACTATTTGACAATAAAATTAGGTCATTAGTAACTCATATTACTTGTAAGGTTTTTCCCTAATCATCATTGAAGTGAGCTGCAAACCCAATGTAATTAGCTTACTGGAATAACCAAAATATTTAGAAATTCGATAGTCTAAAATGACTTAGCATCAAATATAATTATTGTAATTGATTAAAATCCTTGTAGACCACCCCCCTCCCCCTCCCCAATATGTTGTGTATATAAACCGTAGACTAGGAAATATTTGTACCAGTCTGAAGATGGCTTTGACGAGCTGAAACCGGTTACGGTCCAATAAAATTAAGTGGAATAAAGTTTTATATTCGTTTTATTATAATATATTACAATACACACATTTTTTATAATTATTTTGGTTTGATTTAAAGTACAAAACCATAATCTAATTAATCAACTACCTTTAAATTGTGTAAGTATGAAAATATACACTTTTAAACTTCGGTACGTCTTTAAGACGTTTCATTATCCTTAACGTAGGTAACATAAGATTATCTTTCTTGGGTTAAACAATAAAGCTCAAAGCACAAAAAAACAACACAATGTGTAAATTGCTATCCGTCCCATTTCTATTTTTTCCTTAGGATGTCTTCATTTTTCTCAAGAAGCCACATTTATTTGTAACTACGTCCAGTTCTCTTTCGAATATTGTGAACAATTTGGTTTTTAGCATTTGGGCGCTATTGTTTATTCATTGACAAAACAACACATATAAGGGCCAAAGTAAATAGTGTACTATTACTGGTTGAATTTTCTATCTTCAGTTCGTTAATAAATCCCCAACGCTAACCCCTCTGTTCGTTATATTTATTGACTTAATCCGAATTGGCCAATGCCCATTGCCCAAGTTCATAAACTCTTATACGTATTGTCTTAGCTTACAAATACGTAGGTGATTATTTTCCCACCCTCGGGGAATGTTTGGTTAAGTCAATATTGTTACCCTTAATATTTGCGGAGTAAATAAATACATTTCGCCCAGTAAGAAAATAATTCAGTAGAATCGTCTTGCGAAATATGTACAATGTTTTATTCAGTTACATTTTTGGTTTTATTGGTAAGATGGATAGTTTTCGAAATTTCCATCGTGAAAGAGGTGCTTTAAAGCCAGTAAAATATATAGTATATTAAATGTATTTATATTTGCCTTTATTATGTATGCACCATTACACAGAAAGTCCAGAATGTATGCACCATTACACAGAAAGTCCAGAATGTATGCATCATTACTGTCCGAGAACGGGAGACCTTCTTAGTTGGACAGTCAAAACTTCTTTATACTGTAAATGTATACTTTATAACAAAATAAATAAATAAAATATATTAATAAATGACAAAATCAGTAATCAAATAATAAATCGGTTGGTTGATAGGCTTCAATAGGTTTTTGTTTATGTCAACGGTCTTGACATAAGAACCTATTGAAGTGATAACTTTTTTAGCACCGTTGAGATTTGAAACTCGATGAAACGAAAAAGCGACACTAAAAAGGGACAAACACGTACATCTATAGAATTTAGCCTGCGAGAGAATGAGATAGAATAATCGGTCTCCTCTTTGTGCGGTGCTTCGTAGCCTCCTCACTCTAGTTGCTTTAGTTTTCTGAGGTCTTTACTGTTACCGCGTGTGAACTGCACACTCACTGATTTTTTTTTGATGTTGAGCCCTACATTGGTCTTTATTCGGTTCTGTCCAATTGTGGCACCTACGCTAAGTAACCATCATTTTTTGCTTCTAGGCTTTGCCTCTTTTCTATTTTACACTTTCAGTTGATTTAGAAATTGATATGATAATATATATTTTTACCATCTCTAAATGTACGACATCAATGAGAAAAATTTGACATGCTCATGCATAGTAAATCATATAAATCATATCAACCATCTGATTGTCTCGGTTCAATAAAATTTTGTAATTCACAAATACAAAGACACGTTTTCACTGCGGGATTCAGCAAGAGAGTTGTCCAAAAAATAAAGATCTTTCCTCAATTTCAGGACATTATTTCTCAAAATACAGCCGCATAAAAAATGAGCGGTGATTCGGCTCGGTAGCTGCTCCAGTGCGATATTTGCGTCCGTTTGAGATGGATGCTCAGCTGTCGAATCCGGCCGCCTGCGAAGTGCGCTCGGTTATTCGGTTTCTCAACTAAGAGGCAGTTCACCCTGTTGAAATTTGTAAGCTAGCAATTTTGAATCCAGTCGTCAGTAAGTCTACCACACAAATGATTATGCTAATTGTGTGCTTGTTGGATTCACAAATTGCTGAAGAGCACAATCGTGGGGAAAGCGCTCGGGTCTCTTCGAACCAATTTTTCCAACCAAATGCTTTTTTGGGTTGAGTTGAAACATGCGTTCACCACCTAACCCCGGAATCAAAAAGGCAATCAATGACATGATTTGCATTTTTTCTTCACCTGAAGCAACATTTGGCCGGAAAACCTTTGAAAACCGGCTAGGACGCTGAGGGAGAGGTGATAGCATTTTTGGCGGTGGAGTTCTACTCTAAGGGAAACAAGGACCTAGTGCCACGGCTCACCAAGTACTTCGATATTAACTGGAACTATGTCGAAAAATAGTGGGGAAATGTACCTAAAATTTCATGTTTTTTTTTTTTAATTTTTCCTTATTTTTTATAAATTAGAACGGTCTTTAATTCTTGGACAACCCTCTTAGTTATAACTTCCACAAAACGTGAAGTACAAGAGATTTAAAACAATATAAAACCAGAGTTAAGAAGTTACTAAAATTAAACGGTTCCCGCTTTACGAAAATAACATTAAAGGGGATGTTGATGTTTGGTATATTTTATATCAACAACATTTGCGTATTCATTTCCTTAATTTTGCATACGACGCACGACGCATGGGAGTATAAAGTTGGAATCCGGAACGTGAGTTGTCACAGTAATATACATTGGATAGGTAGACATTGGTAGGTAGTAGTTGGTTTCTAACTAGGTAAATAAGGGATGCAAAATCAAACAGACAGAAACATATTATTCCCCGCGATTTCAAAGAAATTTTCCACAAAATGTTATAAAAATAAGTTAGTTTATTGACAAAACAGACAATTTTATGGTTATTAATATTACCCTTAATAATTTGACCCTTTCGTAACTTACGTTTATTTAACCCCTCAGTCTAATTTGTTGCATTTTTAAGACGCAAGAGCTCAATATTATATACAGAAACATCGCGGGTATGCACACATCAAATCCCCAAAGTTTCACCGCAATCATGACCCCGAACTTAATATTGTATATAGAAACCATCGCACGCATGCGCACATCAAATCCCCAAAGTTTCACCGCAATCGGATGAACGTTTAGCAATGCATAATTTCATGATGCCATAACTCACTATTGTATATAGAAATCATCGCGGGAATGCGCACATCAAACCTCCAAAGTTTCATCGCAATCGGATGAATGGTTTAGCAACGCGCTGGCATCTCACATGTTTATGTATATACAATCCCAGAAGCAAACATATTTTGATTTTTATATTTATAGATTTGTCTAATAATGTACGTGTGTTTTTTCTTTTTTTATCAGCAATTTTAGTTATAAAAAATATAAGATGAGCTATTATTAAAAAAAATTTACGTTTCCAATAAAAATTTTAATATTTCTAAAATTATATACTTATTTACATCTAATAATTACATTTGAAAGCGTGTTTCATCAACCTTAAAAAACAGATTTAGTTTTCAAATACATTTACAATTATTTTATTTATTTGGAATTTATTGCAAACCGGGAATTTTCTGTCCTTCTGACTGAATATAAGCGAGGCCTGATGGGTTAAAAATACATGAATTTGAAATTTTTCCTCTCTCTCCAGAGAGAATAAATTATTAAATTAGGTATTGCAAAATTTTTGCACGTTACATTGAATTTTAGCTACTCGTTCAAGCGGTACAAATTATTTTTATATTTTTAAAAGCTATTCACTTTCGGCCAAATTTTCAACGTTTTGAAGGCTTTTTTGAAATTAAAAAAAAAAGATTAATCATATTTTTGCATACAGTGTGTGATTTTTCATTTTATAAGATACGCCCTCTACAAATAACTTAACCAATTTATTATCAAGCATAAAATAAATAAGCTGTAGTAAATAAATAAATAAATAAAAATAAATAAATAATAATGTATTTACCACTATTTAGGTCTGAAGGGGTTGAAACCATGAAAATAGTTTTTGAAAACAAGAACAATAACAAACATCATTAATCCGTTCCGAAGCAAAAAATAACTGTACACAAAGTTATTGATTTTCAATATAAACGAGTGTTTTTACGGTGGCGGACGGGCGCATTTCCAATGAACGGAAAATAGCATTCAGAACACGACACTGGCTTTTCCCGGAGCGCAGATGAATTCAAACTTTAACTTTAACTTTAACATTGTGACCAACACACTGGAGTAGTTTCCCTGGTTTTGTGTCAACATGAAATTTCATAAGATTGAATTTCTTAACCACTCAGGCCTCGAGCCTATTTTGTCGGAAGGTGATGAAATACGCTTTCAAAATTTATAATTCAAAATAAACATATATATAATTTTTAAAACATAAACTTTAAATGCTCACATAAAAAAATTATAAAAATGGCTTATCTCACGTTTTTATTACTAAAATTACGGATAACAAAAGAATACAAAAACGCACATATGTTTCATTAGGCAAATGTACTATAAACTTATCGTCACCTCACTTTTTTGTCGTTTCATGTGAAAACAATTAATAAAAAATTGCCAAAGTTATATTTTTTTTCACAAAGGTGATCATTTTAATTATCTAACTAACCATTACGCCACTTTACCGCAGGGGTAGGCAGAGAGGACCTATCGCCAAACAACACGGTCTTGGCACACACTCCTTGCCTCGTTTACATTCATACATGTTCTTCTATTATTCTGACTCTTGACATGGCCCGACTCAAGTATCTTATTCATTTGGTCGTGTCATGTCTTTCTTGGGCGTCCTCGACTTCTTCCACCACTTACACTTGCATCATATATTTTCATTACACTCTTTTTATCGTTCATTCGCTCGATATGCCCAACCCATTCATTTTAATTTTATTGTGATTAACTTATACATTTAAATATAAAGCGTGGTGTTTTTTCTTTTTAACACTTTTTAGATTATATTTCTAACCATGATAGTAAGGGAGATACAACGATTTCTACAAAACCTATATGGGTTATCCGAAAACCGAACAAATTAGTCTGAGAAGTTAACACAAATAATTGTCACGCCGCCACAGACTCTTCTTTACATGTGGGTAAAGCTTGTTTTTGTGAACATTTCCTTGATAATGTGTATTTCATGTCCGAAACGAAAACATTGGATGCCCTTAACAACTTCTCATTCCATTGAAAATTTAATTTCATACTGATGCCGAACCATCCGTTAAATCAGATATTAAATTGAATTCAATAAGTCCAGTCCCGTCCCCTGGCGCATGGCGGTCGCAAGCATCCCGCCCGACTGGTGCCCGCCGCCGGTCCCAGGAGGTGTTGCGGAGCTAACGGCATGTAAGGGCGGGTAATGACTCTCGTAGTTAAACCTTATTCCTTAGGGGTCGATATGGGACAACCGTTATGCGGACCTTAATATCCGTGTACCGGACGACCATTCAACTGGCATCACATTATACTATTCACTTGGCTGCTTTCAGAGTAGAACTTAAAATAATTCCTTAAATGGGCAATGTAATTCAATTATTCATAATAATAATCATATCCTACTAATATAATATTATAAAGGTGAAAGTTTGTATGGATGTATGTTTGTTACTCTTTCACGCAAAAACTACTGAATAGATTTTAAAAATTCTTTCACTAATAGAAAGCTACATTATTTGCGAGATCTATAGGCTATATATATATTGGTAAGCTCCGGCGTTATGAAATTATTTATCATACGTTTTCTGTCGCTAACAAAATCGATTTATTGCAAACGCCAATTGTCGCCTTGGAAACGATGTTTTTTTTAATCAGGTTACTATGGACATCCCTTTGATGTTAAAATTCAAATATGCATAAAATACTAATTCCTACTTTACAGAATGGATTTTAATGAAACTTTACAATTATATGAACATATAGGCTGTAGCTCAGAGCTCTGGCATTACGAAATTTGAATGAAAAAATTGCAATAGGTGGCACGATTAGTAAGATATCTATAATTCTTTAATCGATTCAAATTATTAGGGAAGTAGGTATTTCAAATAAATTCGCTTAAATATTTTCTAAAATAGAATTTTTATTTAAGAATCTTTGTTTTGCAAAATGTCATTCTCAAATTTTGACATAATGTCACACAACTATTATTGTTTTAATTGGATAGACAGGTATCGCATTTTTTAAGTATAAAACTGCCGTACTGGATTTTTTGGTAGAATGTAAAAAGAAGAATAATAATTCGTACTTAATAACTATCTATAAAAATGAATCACCAAAATGTACGTATGCGCATAAACCCGAACGACTGAACCAAATTGGATAATTCTTTTTTTTGTTCGTTTTTTTGTGCAAAACTACCGTTGAGTTCTGGCATTATGAATTTTATTATTTATGCATTAAACCGCTTACTCGTTAATACGGAAAACTTTGTATCCAAACAGTTAGATTTAGCTTTATTATTACGAAAAGTGAGTATTTATGTCGGGGGAGACCAAAAAACATGCGAAAAATATGCATTTAACATTTTAATTTTGTTAAAATTAATTCACTCGCGCGGTAACGCCATGTTTATTCATCGTTTTTATTTTAACATTTCATCAATGCTGCCAATCATAGAAAAAATATTTTTGCTTAAAACAAAGTGAATGCATCATTGATAAGTTTGTACCTGTATTTATAACAGTAGAACATGGAAAGAAATGTATTAAAATAATTACACAAACCCGCTAGACAAACCCTGCGTAGCCAAACAAACCATTAAAAACCTGGGATGTTTTTTAAAAGTATGATGAAAAGCGAGTTTATTTTAGAGAATTTATTTTATAAGATTGGTACTTCCGACAAATGTCATATTTGATTGTCTATTAGTTAAAAAAGGAACATTCCGTATTATCCGTGCATCAAACTTCGACAACACGAACGTTCCGTGTTATCCGTGAGGTGGACTAACTGCATATTTACCTGAATTTTGTATAAGAAATTATAACAGGTGGCATGCGAGCAGTTTGAAAACTGAATGTATCGGGAATGAATGTGTGGATTGCAAGAGGTGAGTGGGGGGAGTGTGGAGGGGGGAAGGGTGGGGGGAGGATGGTGGGGGGGAAGGGGGTTAGGGGAGGGAGAGGGGGGAGGGAAGGAAGGGGAAAGGGGAAGGATGGAGGAGGTTGCGGGGAGGGGTAGGGGTGGGGGGAAGGAGGTTGATGGGGGGGGAGTGGAGTGGGGAGAGGGGTGGGTAGAGGGGGAGGGGGATTGATGGGGGGAGTGGAGTGGGGAGAGGGGTGGGTAGAGGGGGAGGGGGATTGATGGGGGGAGTGGAGTGGGGAGAGGGAAGGTGGAGGAGGCTGAGTGGAAATCCCCTAATGCCATGCGAGCGAAGCCGCGGGAAAAAGCTAGTTAATAATAATCAATAACAATTCAAATGCCGTGGTCATATTTTTCAAGATATGATATGATATTTTTGATTATTTCCCTATTTCGCCTGCTATATTTTCGATTAACACTCTTATGCAAAATTAGATATTTTTTATCCGTATTTCTTTTTTGATCTCTCTTTGAAAGTTTAGCATAAAAATAGTCATAGAACCTACCTACATGCGAAACATCTCTGAATACAATATATACACGATTTTCAGTATTTTATGCGCTTCTTATAATCTAAGAAAAAATAATTTTTAAGATCTATTTATTATTCATACAGTTTTAGCTTTTTAAAGCGCCTTGAGGTGAAAAAAATATAATTTAATACCATAATCTATTCATAGAACCTTTTATTATTTAGGTTATTTGAAATGAACTACAAAAATACATGTTAATAAATAAAATTTTATATACATACTCGTATATTATAAAATAAAAAACCATCACCATTTCACCAACCCAATTTTAATCCAATTTTAATGATCAGGAAGGAATCAAACCCGCTAAGGGTCAATGTATATGTTTATTGTCCTGATAAATGTTGAGTTCATCCAAAACCGGTCGACATGTATAAATAAAATAAAGTGGTGTTAAACGAAGAACTTTTTTCATTTGTATTAAAATATCTACTGTTCGTTGCATGGAGAACAAAGATATTTCTGTGTTGTTTATTTAGTACTTTACACCTGAAAAGCACAAGAATAATCGTGGTGTAACTCAACATTCCTGTACTGCAAAAGCCATCGATCTCTTAGGAAGCTATCGCTGAACAACTATTAGGTGTAAGCTCGGGACGACAGAATCACGCCCTTCCATTAAGCTTCGCTCTTAAACATCGTAGAGAAATTTCTTCCCTTTATTATGCTTCTCGGGTAACTTATTAGTGCAGGAACTTGACATCGGCAGCCAAAGGAAATTCTGCATTTATTATCTCGCTAAACTTTACCGCTTGGAATAACGATGAAAATATTATTGGGTAAATTAATTATCAACTTACAAATATGCGGTTATGTTGGTATAGAAATTGTAATTGACCTGGAGATTTTGTACGTATTTTCGTAAATAATGGACTATATAATATAATAAATCCTAATGATCCTGTATATTGTCTGCCTATTCAGATTATAAATTAAAAATCTGTACCCGAGAAGCTTACGGATGGATGTCCAAAATTTGATTGATGCAGACTTGAAGTAAATAATCATATTTATCAGTGGCAGAAAAATACAGGTCCTATCATGAAGAAAAATAGGATTTTCAAAAATGTATACGGATTGAACTACTTTGATGCAACAACTACAGAAGCAGAAGGATATAATATTTAGTTGCATTTTTAGTATCATGACTCAAATCCTACGTATTATGTAGTATTATGAGTCAAATTATGGTACGCTTTCTATGGAAGTAAATAATTTTCAATCATTGATCCTTTGACAATACTCCACATGTCATAATAAAATATTCCACTTCATTTTAAAGTAGAAGGACTCAACTCCGTGTTTTTGTTTGACTCAAGTCAGCGTTTTTTTAAACAAAGGCTTTACATATAAAATATTTCGTTTTATTTGCTCGTTTTTAAAACAAAACTAATTGATTTAATAATAAGCCACTTGCATGGATTAACGTCTTGGAAAAAATCGTGTGAATAGATTTTTTTACTAAGATTACGAAAATGTTAGTAAAAATTTTTAGAAATGTACAGTTTTTTATTTTTAAATAAATAAACCCATTATTTGGGCCCGTGACGTCACTACATGAAAATGTCCCGTCTCCGAAAATGTTCCTATTAATTTTGTAAAATTACAATTATTATTTTTTTTATTATTTTTTTTATATGGCATCACTTTGATTTCAGGCGAATTTTTGAATTTGACATTTAACGTTCACTAGATTTAATTTACGTTTGTTCTCTGCGAACTTATCATTTGGTTTGACTTTTTGACAGATGTTATGAAGAGAACCCCGTATATTTTACGCCATTTTACGCTGTTTGTACGTGATTTAGAGGAATAATGGTAGTGGTGCTGCTGATTTTATCAAAATCAAATTTTATAATATTCTTATTATTATTATAATTTACAAGGACAAGTATATTACATTGGAATTAGTAATATAGACGTTGAACATTATAATGCTTTATGATCAAGGAAAAAAATATTTATGAGATGTAATATTTTTGGTATGCCTCGTTATTCTTCGATTTTTGGCTATTTAATTATCATTTTTTCGCATCCATAAAATTATGTCCCGTCTTTCCGGTTTATAAAAAATGGTCTGATTTTTCGGATTGAAATTTTCAAAAAATTGCCAGGGTTTCAAAAATACGATAAAAAAAGAGAATGTCTTAGAATATTTGCCTAAACCGGAAAAAAAATATTAAAATGTGATGCAAGTGGCTTATTACTTTTTTGTTATCTATCAGCATGGATATCCGAAGGAGTAATCAGACCGTAGTTACAGAAAAAATAGTTTTTTGCTCTCCTGAACATTTACCTTTATTTCAACTTTCCGTATGCTCCTCGGGTACAGAAATATATGTACGTTTTTACGCAGCGTCGCTTTCATTGGTTAAATCATGTACGTATAGTTTCGTATGATCAGTGATCAGTGATCAGTGAACAGTGATCAGTGATCGATAAACCGGTTGTTATAATGGTTTGTTTAGTTTATAGTTGGAAGCAGGATTGTAGAATAGTATAAGTTTGTAAAGCGCCCTTGAGGTGATTTTTCACAAAAAGGCACTGTACAAATCATCCAAATGTTATTATTTTTAATAAATGATAATAAAATTAATAAACATTTTAATTTTGCCCTGAAGAAGAAACGATTGGTTTTGAAAGATGTTGATAATTTTGATTAAATAAGTGGTGTTTTAAAAAGTAATTTGTTTTCAATCAAATATAAAATAATGTTGGCTGCTGGTGATGTGGTTAATAATACTAAAAATAAAGGTTAACAATGAATCTAGGATGAGTGTAATTTTGAAAGCAGAACCATTTAATAAATAACTAGCCGACCCGGCGAACTTCGTACCGCTTTAGAATTTATAAATGTTGTGTTAACTTATCAGCTTAATTAATTAGCTAACTCATTGCATTGTAAATGACTTAATGAAGCAATTACACCTCAAAATTACTAAATGAATCTATTATAATCGATGCGCAACTGAATCAGCTGTCAAATGATTATGCACACCACGCCATCTTCTGGCATTACCGGAACCAGCATAGATCGCCATGTTCATTTTGTCCTGTGTTTTGTTTCTGTCATGTATCAGAGATGGCGTTGTATATGGATTTATATTTTTTGTGATTTTATTACTTTTCTCTAAACCCAGACGAACAAAAAAAATTCATCAAAATGGACGCCTTTATATTTTCCATGACGATTCACGGTAATTGTACCTTGGCGGCAAAAAGGGAAATAAACATACGTTCCTTATCGCTATATTGCTGCAGCTCTTTCTTACACATTAAATAATGATAAGACACACAAAATACGTGTGACTCTTTCCTCCAAAGTTCTATCTTTTTGCGAACGGAATTGCATTTCATTTTCTTAATACGCGTGAGGGAGATTTATGATAATGATTGTATTTTTCCTTTGGGGTGATTCAGACATACGGTCACCGTTTGTGTCAATTTCGATTGTTGTCAATTAATAAATGTAAGAAAGAGGGGCAGCATTATACGTTTAAGAACAAAGGCAAAATAATCAGCGCATTGACATTTAACGTTTTTGAATTTTTTGAATCCACTCAATTTACAAATTAATGCTTCGTTGTTTTAATCCCTACCGCGCACCGCCCCGGGAAACCATTTATTGGATAACCAACACCTCTACCATAGGTCACCCTCTAGTGGTTCTATACGTTTGGTGACTTATTAGGGGTTCCCGAGTTCATGGGGCGAAGTTTGTCCGGTTCTTGGCGGCGCATGCATCTGCTCACCAGCTGCATGGCAGGCCGGATCGGGAGAGAATGGTTGAGGGAGTACCTTTGACTTCTCTTCTTGCATCGCAGTGGGAGGAATGAATTCATACGTCCGTCACTCCTGGACACACTGACCCTCAGATTCCTACCCACCCCTATTACCCTTTTTCTTCCCAGAACTTCCTCTCCTTCTTATCCTAAAAGACCCTCCACACAGCATCCCCAAAGATGACATAGGCTCTGAGGGGAATTATTTTCATCAGGTTCATTTCATATTTCTACTGTGTGGAGCTAATTTAAAAAAAAAACTCTTCAATGTTATCCTTGTAACTAAATTCCATACTTGTGAGGTGGGTGAGTGAGATGCAAGAAAATCATGACTTTTTTCTTTTGGAGGAAACAGGCCTACGTACATTGTGTATCTCATCTTTTGAAAGAGCTGCATAAATATTGTGATAAGTATATATAATATTTAAGTGTGATTGAATTCTAAAAAAGCCGTTCCATACAAAATGTATGAGAAAATGCATTTTCTTCATAATGTTTTTTTCCCTAAATTTTTTGGATGTTTTAATAGTTATTATGCTGTTCGGGGCGAAGACTAATCCAAAAAATCAAAGATCATAAAATTCGGTCCAGCCGTTTTTGAGTTATAAACAGCGTAACTAACTCGACTTTGTTTTATATATTATTTATTTATTTATAAAATACATGTTACATATATTAGACATTTAAGTAGATTAGATTTATTAAATCACCATGCTAGGCGGCTGCCTGTTTCATGGTGATCAATTAAAGATAGTTTCTTTTTAGTGAAGTCTAGTGTAAACACACGGTACTAGTACGTAATAATGTTGAAAATTGATAAAGTTATAATAAAAAATAGAAAAGAGAAAAAGAAGTGCGTAAAATAAACCTGTAAACATATGGTACTAGTACATATGTAGTGATGTTGAAAATTGTTAAAGTTATAATAAAGAATAGAAAAGAGAAAAAGAAGTGCGTAAGGATAAGATTATGAAAATATACATATCAATGTTAAAATTATTATATTTATTTTGTCAAGTCATCAAATCAAATCATTTCATTTGCACGTCTGTCGGTGACTGGTTGCAACTCTGTTCAATGAACTCGTATTTGTTTTGATTTTAAATGTTATTTTCAAAATTGGAACGGATTGTGTCAGGAATTCAGACAGGCCTAGGCGATTCAATAGCTTTATTATATTTTTTTTAACAATAAAATTGTTTCTTTTCTATATTAATTTATATATTTATTTATTATTTATTCTATATCTAAACAAACGAAAAATAAACGACCTAACCTTTTTATTAAAATTATTCAACTCTAAATTCGACAGTCTGTTGTTGTGAACTCCTGCAATTAAAAAATCTACATGTACCTACACGAACAACTAGACAAAAATTGACATTTTATATGCGTACATCTCATTTGAACTATGATTTACATTCTCCAATACAACGTTTACATAGTCTTGGTATTAAATAGTTAAACAATATGGACGTATTTGACAATAATTTGAACTTGGCAAACTTCAAACGCCATAATATTTGCCAACTATGTATTTCTACCTATCTCATAAACTAATGTGAACAGCAATTTTAAATATTACTTCTTTATGTCAAATTGTATATTTTATGGACTATATTTTGTTTCTTATATTTTATGCTACCTGTATTTTGTTAACGCTTACATTTTATGTAACCTATATTTTGTTTTTAACATATGCTTTGTTACTTGTATTTTGTTAACCCATTCTTTTCACTGTATATTGATGTCCTGTTGGAGAAAATTGAGATGAAGATGGAAAAAAAATTAGAAACTTTTAAATCCGCAATCCTAAAAAAAATTGATGATGAAAATAAAGAGAACCGGAGCACAAGAGACTTCATCAGTCATCAATATGATGATATACACCTAAAGATGGAGACTATAATTAAACTGGTCTCGGAAGTAGAAACCATGAGAAAGGAAATAACGGCAAAAGATGGCATAATAAAGAGCCTTCAAGTTAGATTAGCAGAAGTGGAACAAAAAACGCATGAAGATACCCTTGAATTTGCAGGGATTCCAGAAAAAGAGGTTGAGCAGCCTGCAGAAATAATTAAACGGGTGGCCGCTGCTGCAGGTGTCGACATAAAGGGCGATGACATCCTCGAAATCAAGAAAATTCCGGACCGACGACCAGGAGTCCCCCCAAAATTCCACGTCAGATTCACTAACCCCCAAAAAAGACGGCAGATTCTACTGAACAGGAAGCTACTCAACCCTACCACAACCCAAGGAAACGGACACCAGAAGATTTTTATTAGTGAAACCCTTGGCGCCTACTTCAAAGATCTTCTGTGGAGGTCGAAGACTAAGCCAAAAGAAATGGGATATAAATATGTCTGGTACAAGGAATGTAAAGTGATGGTTAAAAAAAATGAAAGTGATAGAGTAATTTATATCAAACACTCTGATGATCTTAAAAAAATTGATTAGTTTTTTTTTATTGAGAGCCTCACTTTTACAGGTCATTCACTGGGTCGATTCCCCTCAGTTCAGTGGGACATATTGCTTGCATTTATTTTCAAACTGCAACAATAATTCACCTGTACCTCTTTCAATCAAAGGTTGAAATCCCCAGTAATGGCCTCGGACTAGTGGAGCTCTCATTTAAGGGAATTAAACAATTTTTTTTGTAATATAAATTATAATATGGCTATTAACATTAATAACACATACAAAGAACTAGGTGATCAAGATAATTTGTTTGTAACATCAGATGCGAAAATAT
This sequence comes from Limnephilus rhombicus, assembly GCA_929108145.2. Lineage (NCBI taxonomy): Eukaryota > Metazoa > Arthropoda > Insecta > Trichoptera > Limnephilidae > Limnephilus > Limnephilus rhombicus. Next base: position 56,554,653 of record OV815270.1, on the reverse strand, counting down.
GTAAATACCTAACAACTGATTCAAAAAATACTATTATTATGCACCAAAATATCAGGTCTATTAATAAAAACTTTAATGAACTCCAGATACAGCTTAACCACCTAAATATAGACTTTGATGTTATTATTCTCACAGAATGTTGGTTGACAAATATTTACACTCCTAAATTCATAAATCACTACTCTTCCTACAACTCATCAAAACACGATAGTCAGAACGATGAGTTGTGGTATACACAAAAAATGACCTAAACTCTAATGTAACTGAAATAAACATTATTGACGCAAGCTGTATGCAAATAATGTATAATAATGATACGTGTATTCTAGCAATATACCGCTCTCCATCTATTCGTAATATAACACCATTTCTTAACAGTCTAAATAGCATACTCTCTAGTCTTTCCTACACTAAAAACTTGATAATTATGGGAGATTTAAATATCAACATACTTTCAAACAACCCTCACCATCAATGTCACGACTACCTGAACATATTAGAGTTTCATGGATTAATTAGTACTATCAATACACCAACAAGAATAGCTAATGAATCAACATCGTGCATTGATCACGTAATGGTCAAAACTAATAAACAATACAAAAGTATTGTTTACAAATCAACAATTACAGACCATTACACAACAATTTTCACATTGCAATCCGACACCACAAAAAACAGAAGAGATCAGTCAATCGTATACAATAATATTAATTTTGAGAATTTAAAAAATATAATTAAAAATAAATCTTGGCAAGAGCTTTTTACAAATAAAAAACTCAGAGGATGCATGGAATTATTTTGTTGACTTTTTGAAAAATGAATTAATTAATAATACAACAATTTTAACAAAAAAAAATCCTAACAAAATTAAACCCTTGAAATCATGGATAAACTACTCAATTATCAACTGCATTCGTAGAAGAAACGCATTACACAAAAAAGTGAAAGAAAATCCTTATGACATAATATCAATAAACATCTACAAAAGATATAGAAATACATGCGGCGAAGTCATTAGGAAGGCGAAAGAAATCTACTACAGAGACAAAATCCAAGAAAGTAACAACGATCCCAAAAAAATATGGCAAATTCTAAGAGAAGCCACAAATACACAAAACACCAAAGACAAACAGGACATTAGTAAACTTTGTATTGACGGAAAAATTATTGACACCTCAAAAAACCCCAAGCTCGTTGCGGATTACATCAATAACTTCTTCATAAATATTGGTTCAAATCTTGCTTCTCGTCTACCAAATTGTAGAAATGCTCTACCTGCTGAAACAGAACTTCAATTTCCCAATAGAAGATTCAATTTCCAAACTGTTTCAGGGGAAGAGATTCTAAAAATAATCAATTCCCTTAAAAACACTTCTTCTGCCGGGGTTGATGGAATAACAACCAAGATTTTGAAAACGCTGTCTACGGAAATTACATTGCCCCTAGAACACCTAATTAACCTTAGTATCAGTCAAGGACACTTCCCCTCAAACCTGAAACAAGGTATTGTTATTCCCATACATAAAACAGGTAACAAGACAGACATAAACAATTACAGACCAATAACTCTACTGACCAGTCTATCCAAAGTATTTGAAAAAATTATAAATGCTCAGTTAGTAAAATTTCTAGACAGCCATAAACTACTTTCAGCAAATCAATACGGGTTTCAAGAAAGCAAGAGTACCTCAGATGCTATGGCCGCCGTAACTGACTTTATTGTAAAAAACCTTGACAAAAGCAAAAAATGTATTTCAATTTTTTTAGACCTGTCTAAAGCCTTTGATACAATATCACACAGTAAATTAATAAACAAACTTCAAACAATCGGTATTACAGGCAACGAACTTAACTTTTTTAAGAGTTACCTTGATGAACGCAAGCAACAAGTGAAAATAATGAACACACTTAGCAATCACCGCTCAACTAACTATGGTATACCACAAGGTAGCATATTAGGACCGTCTTTGTTCCTTTTATATATCAACGACTTATGTAACATTAACATACAGGGAAAAATAGTTAGTTTTGCCGATGACACTGTTTTATTATTTGAAGCTGACACTTGGCTAGCTGTCTACAATAAAGCAGAAACGGAAATAAACATTGTAAAAAAGTGGTTAGATACAAATACACTCACATTGAACACCGAGAAAACTAAATATGTCACATCAAGCATAAATATAACAGGTCAACCTCATGATGATGCCTCTATTAGAATACACACATGTATGAATTGCGATGAATATTGCCAGTGTCCCTACATTGAGCGCACTACACAGATAAAGTATCTCGGCCTCACAATTGATCCATATCTCAAATGGAATTTTCACACTCAAATAATTGCAAACAAAATAAGAAAAACCATGCACTTTTTCAGAAAGATACGAAACTTTCTCGACTTGCAACACTTGAAAATGATTTATTTTGCAGTCTGTCAATCTGTTATTGAGTACGGTATCATAGCATGGGGAGGCGGTACTGCATCAGCACTAGATCCAATCATAAAGGCACAAAAAACGATTATAAAAATAATTCTTAGATTACCCTTAATTACGGACTCGAACTTTATCTTTAATATTATGAATGTGTTTGACGTTCGTCAGATATATGCAAAAACAATCCTCACTCATTTATACACAAACTTCCATAAATACTATGAAAAAAGACTAAATTCTCGCTATACTCGAAACAATAACAAAGATTTACTACAAATTCCCATAACTCATACTACTTTTGGTCAACGAAGCTTTAGATACCTTGCAACAAGACTTTACAACATTCTTCCAATTAGTATAAAAAAATGTGATTCACAAAAAATTTTCAAAAAAAACATAAAAATTTGGATAAAAAATAATGATAGAGCATTTACCGGTGCACTCACCCAAATTCGAAATTAGTAATGGACCAATGCTGTTATTATTGTACCAATGTTATTGTTATTATTAATGCAACCAATCTGTTGTGTGATTACATTCTAATATAAGTGTAGGTATGTTCACAGCATTATAAATTGATCTAAAATAACTGCCTCAACACAGGCTAGCCTAGTGAGGCAGGTTACGAGAAACCTAAATTTATAATTACAAATTTCTACTCTCTAAGTAACTACTGTTTTATATGTATATTGTTTTTTGTTATTAACTTTTGTACTAATGTTACTTTTAAAATATTGTAAGATGTACTTTTTTCTTGTTTGTTATAAATCTTAAAATTTTTGTTCAATAAAATTATTATTATTATTATTATTATTATTACTGTAATTTAAATTACAGTGAAAAGAATTCTATGTAAAATCCCTATGGGCGTTTAAATAAATAAAATAAATAAATATTTGCAATGTGTGTTAGATACTTTTGTTTTAATTTCTTGGGGTTAACCTTGACGAGTTAAGTCTGATTCCATGATTTTGCAAGGTCTGTGCTTTTTATCTAACATGCATATCAATCCTACAATTATAATATCCCGTGATTTATCTAGTGTAATAATGTAATATATTTAGTTTTTAATGATAAGTCCGTAGGGCAAGTAGGTGAGCACTGAGAAGGTTTGAAATAGACTGGACATCACTATATCGGAAGAAGGCGGACACCGAGAATATAAATGGAAGACTGAGTAGTCACTAATACAAAAGTTCTCAAGGGAATCGAGGCGAACAGTCCACAGCGGAGTTCTGATATAAAGCCAAATCCACAGAGAGGTATAGAAATTGCACAGGAAGAACGGAAGTAACTAGGAAGGAAGTAGACCGAATGCAGAAGAATGGTGATCTCGATTCTCAGGAGAATATGTGACAGGCTTGTGGATAGAACAATTAACGAAGAAGAAATGGCATCTCTTCTAATACTGAATATCGATCACATACTTGTAAAATATTTTTGTTAACCATAGATAAGTAAACTTTTGCAGTCAACTGTCACTTTATCATATAGACTTGATTTGATTGATCAATACGTAAATATTGGTATAATAATGTTAGAACGTTATACCTACAGAAGATTTCTGACTTTATCATTACAGAGTAAACAAATCCATCAAACTTAAACTTGACTGCTCTTTAAATCTGGATTTTCGGAAGAAAGTGAAGATAACTTATAAGAAAACGTTTTAATATAGGTACAGCCGCTTTTATTACAGTTTTATATTTTTAATACACGGTTTCGCACAAGATTTAACATTGGTATTTTAATAAATAAAAAATATTACATTTAAATTCAGATGTTTACAGTAAAACTTCTTTGCGCACGCTTGACTTGGGGAGTAAGCTGGTGAATGCGTGAAGAGATCGTTACGAAAAATGTGATCGGGTTAGGCGAACGGTCGGGCCTTTACGCACGCTTGACTTGGGGAGTAAGCTGGTGAATGCGTGACGAAAGCGTTATGAAAAGTGTGATTGGGCGAGACGAACGGAAGTTAAGAAGGAGATATAAGATAGTGAAGTTTTACTTCAGTCGTGTGGTCTAAGGCACACTAGTTTTTTTTTTAATCTTGCTTGATGCGTTGTGTACATAAATATTTTAAGGTAGGCATACTGCCTACATTTTGTTTTCTTTCGCTGTTTTCATTCCTTTATCTAAAATCCAGGTAAGATTTTATTCATACTAACTAACGATTGTACATAGTAGCACCTGCGTACTGCTACCTAACAATGTATGCGAGGGCAATGGAGGTCTAGTATCGTTTAATTAAATGTAGAGTCGTTTATATACAAAAAATTATAGTCTTTGCAAGAGCCTTGAAGGGGTAACCATCTGTTACCTATACCAAGGCGGGTGGGTAAGTGGTGGATCCCCCAATGCTCCGTTGTTCATTATAATGATGCTATGAACTGAAATTGTATAAACAGGTATTACTATTTTTAATACTGACAAATGTTGTGGAATTCCATTATAATGATTTATTAAAACAATTTAAAAGTTCAACATTTTTTAATAAATTAATCGTGTAAACGTTTTTGTTTCGAAACTTGTTAATGTTCATGTTTTTGTTTAAATAAAGCCCTAATTTATACTTTTTATCTCATGACGTATTTATAAGTTCTTACGAAAACAAAAACCGTGCCTAGATATGTATATATATATATGTATTTTTTTTTCTTGTTAATGGAGATAATACATACAAAAAAAAAATATATATATAATAAAAAATATAACATATACATTTTTTGTATACTTCGCCTCACTTGTCTTCGAGGCGGAGGGAATGTAATCTTATTCTTAATCTTAATGGAAATTACAAGAAAAAAATGATAACCTTAAACAGATTAGAAATAAAAAATAAAAATAAGATGAATCAAAGAAATACACAGAAAAGATAAAAAAAATACGGGCGTGGAGTTTGTTGTTATAATATTATTGTAGAAGTTATCTATTCGCAGTACTTATACAATATTCGACTACCATAAACTGGCATGTGCCTAGTGTGGTAGTCGAAAAACCTGTAAAAACTGTGTAACCTGTAAAAATTTTAAAATAGCCGGTAACTCTAACCTGACTTAACCCATTTAATCAATTTTTATATTTTTTTATCATCACTCTTAATGACCTTTCTGAGGTGCTTCTGAGTTGGTTTCATTCTGAGTTGGCCTGACACCGTACAAAAATTATTTTACGAGTAAAGGAGAAAAAACACCACTGATAAGTATCTTTGTGTGTGAAATTTTGTGACAAATATTTGTGTCTACGTGAATTTTATTTATTTTTTTTACATTATTTCCACACATGAGGCCTTGAGGAAAATAATTTCTCTCAGGGCCTATGTTATCTGGGATGCTGTGTGGAGGGTCTTTTTGAGGAGAGGAAGGAATGAACATTGGTCTTGAAGAGACCTATGTTGTAGGAAGGAGGAAACACAGAGGCCGGCAAATCATTCCACAGCCGAGCTGTTGAACATAAGAACGAGTCGAAGAAACGACCCGTTCTCATGTGACAAATTTCAACCGTGTACAAATGTTGGGCACGCGTTTGGCGTGTTTCCCGACTATGCACCGGTGCCGAAGGGATCAATGATGCTAGTTCCTCGGAGCATCTTCCATTGTAATACCGGTAGAACAAGGATAGCATTCCCACCCGACGCCTGTGATCTAAATATTGCAATCCGTCTGTTAAGATGGGAGAATCTATCAAACGGACCGCCCGTTTCTGCACAGAGTCGAGGGTATTTTTCAGGTATTTTGGAGCTCCAGACCAGAGGTATGCATTTGTATTGTAGTCACTTGTAATATTACCTCCGATAATAGACCTCCGTAGTCCAGTGGGTAAGACTCTTGACTCACAGTCCGGAGGTCGCGGGTTCGAACCCGGCATGCGCAAATAAAAATTTTTTGATCAATTTGTGTTATTTCACAATTAATTCATTTGAAAAAAAATAATATATAGTATATTTGCGGCATGTTCCAGAGTGGAAGATACTATCAGTATCGCCCTGGTGTAAGACCACCATTCAGAATTGAAACGTTGCTTGAAAATGGCTTTAGCCGTGTTTAGTGACCAGATCTGAATAGCCAGGTGCTTCCCAACCTTCCTCTTCCCCACCTCCTTCCCCTCCCCACTACCTTAAGCCTCACAACATACCCCAATTGGGGATGCCATAGTCTCACTGGCTCCAGACGGGAACAGTTGAGATTCTTGTGAGGTATTCACTGTAAAAAAAAAAAAAAAATTACTCTTCTATATCTATTTTTTCTTTTGAATTTCACATGAAAAAATTAATTACGTTCCTTTTTGTAATATTTTTTTGTACTCTCTCAGGTGGTACTTCCACTGGAAAAAATTGGCCCTCGGTTGAAAAAACTTGCCCAACATAATTCTAGAGGAACTCGAAATCCCAGCAAATTACACGTATTAACAACCCCTCAAATCCTAGAGCGAAGAAAACACCTCATTCACAGCAGAGGAGGGTTGAAAAGCAGAAGCGGTAGGGGATAGGTACCAGATAGGGAGTGAGAGAGAGAGTGGGAGCGTCGACGTGGCAGCTGTCAAGTTTCTGGCTAATGACACAACTCGCTAAGTACGGCTCCCGAACATCGCACTAATTAATTGATGGCGTAAATATCCTAAATAATGTTAAACTACGCTAACCGACCCAAATTTATCATTCACTCTGATGTAACACGAAGCGTTGGTGACATAAAGTTGACAAACAAATTTGCCTTCACTATCAAGAGACATTGACATTAGACATTGACATTGACATTATCAGTTCATTGACATTTCTTCAGGCCTAGGCGTAGTGAATTGTTTGCTTCTTTGTATTATTAATAAGGTGTTTTTATGCAAACATAATTTGTATATTTTTGGAAACGCGTAGATACTATGTTTCATTTCCATGGAATAATATTTTTAACAAATAAATCCATTTGCATTTATGGTCGCTTTATCGAACGTGGACTAGATGAAACAAAGAATTTAATAACAATAACAATGTCATCAAATTTACTTACGACAGTTGGCTGTTGCGATCATTCACTGTGGATTATTACGCGATGGATAAATCTCTATCTTTAAGACTTTAACACTTCGAGGATTCGGAAATTAGACCATAGCTTTCGGCAAAAATCTTCGAAACGTGTGTCTTTGTCGAGAATGTTCTGCGTCTGAACTACACGTCACACAAATAACGATTTTGGCACAAGGTTTTCTTTTTTTATTGTAAATTTAAAAAAGTAATTATACACAATAATAATATGTTACATATCATTAATTAACAGTTTTAAATTAACCAGTTAGTAGAGAAATAATCTCGAGTCTATCTGGGGAGCTGGTCCATTTACTTAAGCTATGTATTTGGAAATAAAAAAATGTTTGAGATAAAGTATTTGGGAATAATACTGATAATACGCAGTGTGTATAGTTACAAAAATAGAAAAGAATACTTCCAAAATTACTCCAAAATATTACAAAATATTGGACAATAAGTAAAAATTCTAACATACTAATAATATCATATAATTATCCCAATTGGATAATATACATGTTGGGTGTCAAATTGTGACGTAAGAAAACGCGATGTTTATCTTTTTAAGTGTTGACTGTAATGTTATATGAAATATTAATGCAAAACTCAAACAAATTGTGTTTAAATGTAAAGCGGTATTGTGTAACTCTGAAATACAAAACATTAGTAAATTTGATTGCCCAAACAAATGAGAGACGTCTAGCTCAATAACAATAAATAGATTTTATTAATTTTATGTACCTAATTCAATTATAATTAAAAATAATCGTGACTAAATTAAATTTAATTCAAATCGTTTACTCAAGGTCGAAAAGGGCGCTAAGATAACCTTTTAGCAGGATTTAAGTTAAACAATAAATATAATAATAGCAACAGAGTATCATCAGGATATTAGCAACAGAATATACCTGCAAATCATCTATAGAATAATTCAATCCGTTTGTCATCTGTAAAAAAGTAACGTAAGGTTTTTTTCATTTAATTTTTTTTCTCACTTTTAATTAAATAATATCGTTAAATAGCTTAGGGCCTTCATATTCATAATGGTCTTGTGCAGCTGTCGTGTTGCATCTACGTACATATATGTATATATATGTATTATACACATATATGTATTGTACACATATTTCACAACACTCGAGAAATATGGAGAAATAAACTGAACCTGCAATTAAATAGAACTCCACTAGAAGGTAACTCTCTTTATCACAAACAGTCGTACGAACAACATCACCACCTACAAACGTGCTACCTGAACACTTCGAATTGCTAACGATTCGTCGCTTGATTTCGCTTCTGCTGGACCTAATCCAAGACGCCGCCAGTCTCTCTTTTTCTTGTATGGGTTGATGAAGCCCGCACAAGAAAAGGAGAGAGAACTTGCTGTCGCTCACCGAGGCCCTTGAAGTTGCTACGCCTACTACTCCTGGCCATCTTCCTCCAGGCTTCGTCCAGAGCTTCCGGAGTCCCCCAGAGCCTTTTTAGGATGTGCTTAAATTAAAAGGTTTTTCCTTCTCCCTGAAAATTTGGTATTAATTTAACGTGTGGAACTGCTTAGACATGTTTTTAGAACATTTCTTGTTCATTTCTCGGCTTTTGCCTCGGAAAAGTAAACTGGCATTATTTATATATTTATTACAATTATTTATATGCAATTCTTCTAAGATCCAATTGTTTGGTAGGAAAAGAATCCCATTAATAAATAAAGCCCGCTATATTAACCCTGAAGTTAACATTATATCTGCCAACTTTCAAATCTGATGTAAATTCACAAATCAGATATAACTGTATCTACCTTTTCCTTCGCCCTAAAAATTTCGTCTTAATTTGTGGAACTTTTTAGATGTGTTGTTAGAACCAAACAGAATGCTCCTCGGCTTTTGCGTTGGGAAAAAAAGCTGGAATTATTTCCATACTTTTCTTCTAAGATCCAATTATTTGGTGGGAGTAGAATCCCATTGATTAAACCGCATTCTGTGAATTGTAAAGTGTATGTAATGTCTGCCAACTTTCACACAAAAGCCATAAACCGGATATAACTGTATCTGCTCTCAGAATGGAAATTGCGTATAAATTTTTAAATAAAAATACCAAACTGGAAACCTGAAACGAGAGGCGGAGTGCTGCACATAATGCGAATCTAAATGTACGTAAGAAGATCGGGTAAAGTATTTATTGCTGGATAGTTGGATATTATTCCAGTTCATATTCAAGTATTGCAGTTTGGAATTTTTATTTTATCAACCGTGATACAGAAACATCCAAAACAAAGAGTACGTCAATGTTAATAGGCTTCAACAATAAAAATCTCGTTTATAAGTCACAAACAGGGTATTTATATAACATGCTTGTAGGAAATACAAAAAATATTATTATTTAAATATAAATGACCCAAGACTGTCTGCAGCATACACAAAAACAAAGACATAAATAATACAAAATTTGACAGTCTGTAGCGGTGGGCAAATGTCCCACATTACATATGTTTTTGCTGGTATTTTAGCAATCAGTTCTGCCAAAGAAAAATAATCTTGTATGAACATACATGGTTTGCCCCTGCAAAAGCATAAAGAACAAGCATTTAAGCTACATGTATCAGATATTTTAATGTTTTTTGGCAGTGCTATGCACCGGGCTTCGTAATATTGTTTGGCTTAAAGTCAGAAGTTTTTCAACGCATTATTTTACATTCACTTTGCTTTTTTGAAAGAAATTACAAACTTCCGTCGTAAAAAGAAATAGACTGAAACTGTTTTCACGTTTATTGCCTCCCTTTTTTATATGATGTTAGCGCTTTGATAGATAGTGCAACTTAAATTAATGTTACACGTGCCACTTACAACAGAAAAATTCAAACGAAAATTAACTACGAACCAAAAATGGAGTGAGTGCTTGAGGTAAACACTAGTTCTAATTAGCGTCTTTAAGTATCGCTACGATACATTAAGGATTTAATTTTTATACACTAGATGCTTTAAACAAACACCATTCTTGCTATTAGAAGCATAATATTTCTATTTAATTAACAAAGAGAATATTAGTGAAACTCAATCTGAAACAGAAAAATCAGAAAGAGATACGGTCATATCTGGGACTCGAATCCCGAAACTTTGACTTTAAGCCGAAAATTGGCTAATATGTCCGAATCCGATTCGGTCATTTTTAACTGTGTTATTTTCTTAACGCATATTTTTATTGGTTGCTATCTTTATGTGTGATTGCAAGATTCAACCAGAACTAAATGCAATCTAGATAGTGCCTTGGACAAATTTATCCATTGTTATTTAATATGCGACATCTATTGACTTTTCTGCAAGTCTAAGATTAACTTAATGAGTAAAACCTCAAAGATGTGACCGTATCTTTTTATAATTTTTTCTGTTTAAGATTTTCGATTGAGTTTCACTAATATTGTCTTCATTAATTACAATTTGAGGTTTTACTCAATAAGCTAAAAATAAAAATAAAAAATACTTTTATTTGTTGTGAATATAAATATTTTATGTTACCCGTGCTGAAAGTAAAAAAGATCATCGCGCTTTGAAATGTGAGAAAACAAAACCACCTCAGAAATGGGAAGAAGACTTTGGACGGGATTTGTAGTGGATGAATTTGCTTTCTAGGGGTTTATAAGTTCGTTTTCCGTAAACTTACTTCTCACGTCTTACCAATACGAAATATTTCGTAGCCTTTTCACAAATTCCAGTTATATTCTGATTTAAATGATAATGGTTTACTTTCTTCCGGTTAAAACCAAATAAATTTGTCGTATTTGCTTCTGGAGAGTCGTTATAGAAATTAATCCCATTAAACAATTTAACTTTATAATTACATTCTCATAAGAAAGTTGACGTTCTTTGTTTCACATTTTTAAATACAACATAATCTCTTTAAAGGCTCCGATGGAACGATAACTTTTTTGTGGAAAGGTACTTCATAATATGAACGTCAGATTATTTTGCGTTTGGACAAAAAATATAAGAAAAAACTTTAGAACAAAGGACGGCGCGACGTCCCGCGTCGGGGTCAAAGATCCCAACATAATATTCGTCGCTCGGCAGTCGATTTGTTAGAAAATTGATATTACACCAGTCTAACTAGCTTTTGTTTAGGTACATCCTAGTGACTTTGATTTAAAGCAAGCCTTTTATTGGTTTGATAAAAAATTATTCGAGAAAATTGAATTGTAAATATAATTTAATAATTGTTTTTGTATTTAATTAAGAACTCCTTGCTTAGCCACGATTTGAAAACAGTTTTGAACGCCGAAACAGCTGTCCCAATTTAAAAAAAAAAAAAACTAAAATGCTGTCACATTAATTTGAAATCGAATTGTAATTTTACTCGCAACAAAACGTTATTATTGATGACTATAATATCTATCTTTGTGACTTTGGTATTTTTTTTGTTATTTGTAGTATTTATGCACTTAGAGTAAAGTAAATACATATTTTAATACTTATTTGAAATTCTTCAAAATGCGTTTCCCGTGAGATTTTAAAACATTGCAAGGTTATGTACCTATAGTTGAAGTATTGTAGTTTATAGTCGTTCGTAGGTAACTATCTCCATCAGGGTTACGAATCCACATATTACTTAAAGTGAGGGTGAAATCTTCGTTTTTGGTATTTTTGGTTTTGGGAGTGAGATAGTAAAATGTTGTTTTAACTTTGTCGAGGTTGTTGAATAAGCCAAGGAAATTTCGTCCGGCTATGGTGAAAGATCATTTAAAAAACAATCTACTTGTATGTTGAGCACAATATTTACAAACACTGTTGTTTATTTTTTACCTCACGTTTTAGCCCAGACAACAGAATCCCAGCTTACTCAATAGTCTTGACCAGCCCCTTGGGTAGAAGCCTTTGTGGTCAAGGGATAAATCTTTCGGCTTGCAATCCGAAAGTCGCGGGTTAAAATCCTGGGGTGAACAAATAAATTTTATCTGTTTGATTTGTGTTATTACATATTTCAATTTGGGAGGCGGGAATGGGTTCCGCCGCCCCGGGAATCTTTATTGGATAACCAACAACTCTGCCATAGGTCACCCCAAGTGGTTCGCTACGTTTGGTGATTTAGCGGGGGTGCCCGGGTTCATGGGGTGAAGTTTGTCTAGATTTTGGAGGCACAGCTTCCTCAAAGATGACACAGGTCCTGAGGGAAATTATTTTCCTCAGGGCCTCCTGTGTGGGGCTCACGTAAAAAAAATACACATTTAATTCATTTAAAAAAAAATCTAGTATGTTTGCGGAACGTTCCAGAGTGGAAGATGCTCTCAATATCGATCTGGTGTGAGACCACCATTCAGAAATGAAACGTTTCTTGAAATAAACAATGATCTGAATAATCAGGTACTTTCCAACCTTTTTCCTTACCATCTCCTCCCCCTATCCATTTCCCTCAGCCTCGCAATTGGGGATGCCATAGTCTCACTGGCTCCAGACGGAAGCAGTTGGCACTCTCGTGCGGTATTCACACAAAAAAGCCCCTGGTTGTGACTTATATCTAAAATTATTACATTTATAACATTCGCTTACAGAACATGACTCCATTGTCAGCTCAGCGTATTGTATTTTTAGGACGGGAAGTTAACCATTAAGGTGACAGGAAAACCCAATATTTAATATGACATCGGGCAGTGTGATCCGTTATGTAATGAAAGAGGGTTTTCGGGTGCTTTCATTAATTATCCGAACAAAAGATAACCATGAGAGGTCTCCCCTTGCCACCACTCGGCTAGTGTTTGCAGTAACAACATTAAACCGTATTTTTTTGTGGAAAACCTACCAACCAACTTGGTATGAATTTAACATCCACATCGACTTAGCTATTTTCGACGCCTTAAGTATTTTAGATTTATTTTACGATGATGAAATTTTGTCAAAATTCGTACATCATCTTTAACACTATCATTGTAATCGAAAATCTAGTTGCCTTCAGTGATTGAGAATCTCAAGGTCGTGAGTTCAAATCCCAGCAAATGAAAGTAAATTTTATTTGATTAAATTGAGTTATTTCATCATTAAATCATTAAAAATAATATAAAGTAGGTATATTTGCGGCACCTTCCAGAGTGGTAGGTATTTTCAATAAAGTCTTGGTGAACGACCACCGTTTAGAACCTAAACGTTGATTGAATTGGCTTTAGCCGTGTTTAGTGAACAGTTCTGAATAGCCAGATATTTCCCCAATTTCATTTACCCATCTCCTTATCCTTCCCTCTACCTTCATCCTCACAACAGACCATATTAATTTGGATATGCTATATCTCACTAGGTCCCGCCGATTGGGATCATTTGAAATTGAAACTTTCCAAGGGTTGAATCTAAGTTACATCGTTTAATTCGTAGAACTCCATTTGATTTTTTTCAAATATAATATAAATCAAATTTAATAATGTTTGATGACTTATGTTAACGTGTTATATTGCTTAGGTCTTGTGAACATACTAAGAAGCGGGGAATAAATATTTTTTTCTTACTTTATTCATTAAGTTTTATTAGGATCATTCGTTCATTTATTGATTGACAATAAGGAACTCCAGTGAAAAATATTATGGCTTTAAACAAATATCTTTATATAGACCAATAAACGCTGATTTTGAATATATAAGTTTTATTAAATAATGTTAAACGCAGAATTTAAAAAAATATATTAAATAGTCCATTTTTAATCGGGTCCTAGAAACACGCCGTCAAGTTAATAGTATTAAAATGTTTCGTGGTGACGTCACTGCTCATCGTGTCGTGACGTCACCGTAAAGTCATTGTATGGGAATGTAGGTATGACACAAGCCATCGTATTAATTTATTCGTTTATTTACATACTGTTTGTAGAGATTTAGTTGTTGTGCTAATTCAAACATTATTTAGGCCTAACTAATTCAGATTCAAAAATAAAGGTAGGTATCTCTTGTTAGTTTATCTCTATTATTGAAAATATTCAAAAACTACTGCACAAAAAAAGAGAAATTCTACTCTAGGAAGAATACTTCGAACACCGAATTTCAAAATGGCGGCAGTTGATCAGCTGATTACCCAATCTTATAGTAACTTTTCAGGCGTGATGACGTCACACGATTCACTACGCGTACGGTGGTTTTCGGGGGATTTTGAAAAACTAAAACTTTGACAATTATTTTAACTATTAAAACTAACTCTAAAAATAAAAATAAAAATGCAGTTATTTAAGTTAGAAAGTCATTAAAAATGAACAAATAAAATTGGACAGGAGTTCTCTATTGTTCAAGTAAATTTAATGAAAGTGGTAATAAATCATTTAAGGCAATTAGAAATTGAAATTGTTCAGGGATAAAGAGAATCGTGTTTATAAATAAGTCGTATCAACGCAGATTTAAAATTGCGTTGGAGGCCAAAACAGCCGTTACAATAACAGAAACGCTAAAATTCTTTCAGAACTAAAAAATAATATTATCAATTTTTATTTACATTAAATAAAAAAATTAAAAAAACTGTTTCTTTCTGGGAACGACATCTACTCCTGCGGTTTCCCCCTAGTTCCATCTACGTATGCGGTCTTGGATTTCAAACCATCCAGTCAAACCTCCCTGTTAGTATTATTAACGCTGCTCCATCACAGAGGCTTATTTAAAAGCCTCTTTATTTGTCGGCTTCTCTATGCTTTCTACCAGCATCGAATCATGCCCTGTCCAGCGGAGTTGTCACAGTTGAGTCTCGCTATTGACTGATCTTCTAAAAGCTAGAAAAATACCTTTCTCCAAGTAATACTGACGTAAAAGTTCTTGAAAGTGAAAGTGTGGCGAAACTGCAGTGAGTTTGAAAAGAAAATTCGATTTCAAAATTAAACTGCAAAAATATGTTTTTAAAGATATCTCCTTACTCTGCCACCTTGCCTTTGGCCTACCACTATTTTCAGAACAGCGAGACTCAATTGAACTAAATCTTTCAATAACAGCCTGAGAACAGATATCTTCAATAAGTAATGATGATAATTTAAAACAGATGTTTTGCGCAAGTCCTTAGATATTATTTCTGAGGGTTGTTTTTAATTATGCAAAAAGCTTTACTTTCTGTGTTAAAATGCGGTCTATTTCTGGTTTTATAATAATCTTACCGGGTGATATTACTCTATTACACATCCTAAGCTCTTGCATTTTATGTTCTGATGGAGAATCTCTGGACGGTTTTAAAGGCAAGGCTTTCAGTAATGAAGTTTTTACTGGGCAAAACAACTTGTTAACACGACTCTCAAAATATTTGGTTTCAATTATTCCTGAATAATTGTTCTGGTTGAATTGGCATAATTATCTTTAATTTACCTAACAATATTAAAAAGTACAATACCATTTTAACAAATAGTTTTATTTTTGAATGGTATGCTCTGACTGAGCAAAAAATATTTTGTTGTTTTTTTTAATCAATGAATTAGGACGGGATAAATAAGACAAATATTCTGTAATATATGATAAATAATCTATGGTGAGTTTATTGTCTAAAGGCCATTCGGGTCACATGGTATCATTTTACGAGGTGTGCCGAAGGATCCCGAAGGCTGTTCTGCTCAGCCCGCCGCCGCGCCGCTTCCCAGTAGTAAGAACACGAGTCTCCTTAACTGTACTTGTAAAGTATGAAGTGACTTTTTATTGCATAAACAGTCACAGTGATCTCAAGAACCTTCAAGTTTTTTAAGTGAAAACTTCTTCTGCACCTTTGTGCCAAACTCTATGAAACGAAAAAGCGACACTAAAAATAGATAAACACGTACATCCATAGGATTTTGCCTGCGGGAGAATGACATGGAATAATCGGTATACTTGAATTATTTTAATTGACACTAAATAGTACTGGAGGTACTGGCCCGGTAGATAATAAAATAAAATATCTCTGGAGAGGACTCGAGAGATATTTTATTCATTAATTTTATACTTGTAGTTTATTTTAGAATTAAACAGAGTTGATTAATCTAGTTTATTTTAGAATTAAAAACATTAGCTTAAAACCTATTCCTGTATCCTGAATTCTGATCCTTCAAATGAAATAAGACCTTTTACGAAGGGTAGAACCGCGTAAAAAGTCACAGTAATAAATCTATCCCAACCCTAATAAAATCAATATTTCCACTGCGGACAATTTATTTTACATAGTTGCCTTTACAATTTCGCTTCGTCCTCCCATAAGACATATGTCATGATTTATCACATCCCTTATAAGTTCCATGTTTCCAGACGTTTTATTAATCCGATTAGTTGAACCGTAATCTAATTCGCTATTTCGCGCCAAAATATCCCACATTTTCATTGGCTTAATCTAATAATGAAAATTATGTGAGCACGTCATATTATACGTTTAAAACGAAAGAGGTAAGTATTAAGTGTTTGGAGGAGAAATGACACGGTAAGAATAATTTTAATTGCGTTACCTTGTTTAATTTTAATGATTATAATAATTTATGCTTTTCTCAGGGTTTACTTTTTGAAATTAGTGAGCAATTTGCCAATATGTTTCTTTCCAATATATTTCATAAAATTTTATTGGTTACAGATTTTTTGGCTATCACACTAGGCTAATGCCCGTGTTGTGGTAGTCATTCATTTAATATTTTAAATAGGAATTAATAAATACTGTTTTATTGAAACAGATAATTAAACATACTATTTATTTTATATAATTAAACAGCAGAAATGCGAATGCTTAGATGGTCGGCAGGAGTATCACTAAAAGATAAGATCAAAAGTTCACGCATTCGTGGTAGCCTGGGTGTTACAGACATAAATAGTAAGCTGGAAGAACGACAGTTGAGATGGTATGGACACATGAGACGGAGACCATCAGACCACACAGTGAGGCAGGCAATGTCTATGGAGCTTCACCGACAGTCATCCAGAGGAAGACCGAAGAACTCCTGGATGACTCAATGTTCCAAAATTCTTCAGAGAAACGGCCTGGATGAAGGCGATACCCAGAACAGAAGATATTACAACCTGAGAACGAGAAGAGCCGACCCCAACAGCCTACCAAGGCAATGAGTTGGGACAGCGCAAGGAAGAAGAAGAAGATAATTAAACATACTAAATAAAAATTAAGAAACACATAAAACAAAATAAATAAATACACTATGGTTTTTATATATATATATTTTTATTTATTATAAGCATCCGCTAAACTGCCGATGCATTTTGACAGCAGGTCAACACTAATGGCGCTGAAACACTCGCGCTATACTCTAATGGCTTTGCCTATTTCAGCATATCGCTCAACGGTTGACATTTGTCACATGAGAACGGGTCGTTTCAACGACATGAGTCTCTCCAAGGCTCATTGTTCACTTCTTCCTCTCCTCAAAGAGACCCTCCACACAACATCTTCAAAGATGCCATAGACCTTGAGGGAAATTATTTTCCTCGGGGCCTTCGGTGTGGAGTTAATATAAAAAAAAAAAATAATATGTATACATATATTTTTATAAGATAAAAGGGGCTTCTTCTGCTTACCACATTTTTTTATTTATATTATTTATATTTTTAATTTGGGAGGCAAGTTCGGGTACCGCCGCCCGGGGACCATTTATTGGATGACCATATTCCATAGGTCACCTCAAGTGATTCATTACGTTTGGCGACTTAGCAGGGTGCCCGGGTTCAAGGGGTAAGTTTTTTCAGAATTATGACGGTGGATGCTTCTACCCACCAACTGGAGGTCGGGAGAGACTGGTTAATTTAGATCTTTTGACCTCTCCAGCAGGACTCTCTCGCAACATCTCACAACAGTGGGAGGAATAGATTCATACGTCCATCTCTACTAGATAGACGAACCCCCAGATTCCTACACACCCTTCACACAGCATCCCCAAATATGACATATGTCTTGAGGAGAATTATTTTCTTCATGGCCTCTTTTGTGGAGCTAATGTAAAAAAAACTATATTCCGCGTAATATTCCTTTACCACACATTTACGAACTGTCTACTTCCTTTCACTAGCTCTAAATTTCAACGTCTTTAAGTCTATATAAGTAGTCGTACCACGTCTGAAGATACGATACCAAAAATCTTTTATATAATTAAATGACGCAGTCTTTTTTGGTTTGCAGAAAATATTAAGTAAGGAAACTATTTACACTACCTCGGGTTAGGCATATTTATGGCTTAAACAAATTTTCTGGCTCTTATCGTAACGGAAATTTTTCTTGATATCTTGAATGTCATCATATATCACGAGTAAACTTCCTCGCTGACTCGCTTGCATTCATAAAATGGCGAAAAGAAAATACCTTGAGCCTTTTTTGTTATTTATTTTTGCGAGTGTTATGCCATGGTGCGCTACCTCCTCCTTTAGCCAATGTTTCGGACATCGTTACAGTATCCATCATCAGGACAGATGTGTGATGATTGACATCTGCCTTGATGATGGACACTGAAATGCTGTCCGAAACGTTGGCTGAAGGAGGAGGTAGCGCAACACGGCATAAAACCCCAAAAATAAATAACAAAAATACTTTTGGACGTGAAAATCTAAAATCATATCTCACCTCGAGTCTTGTCCAAACTTATACGTGCGTGAAAAGTATTCAACAATTTATTTAAGTTTTTTTTACAATAGCTTCACACAGAAGGCCCAGAATAAAGTAATTTCCCTCAGGGCGTACGTCATCTTTGGGAAAGCTGTATTTAGGGTATTTTCAGGAAAGGAAGGAGAGGATGTTATGGGAAGGAAAAAAAAGGGTGAGTTGGAATCTGGGGGTCAGTGTATCCAGGAGTGACGGACGAATGATTCCATCCCTCCTACTGCGGTTCAAGGTGGTGTTCCGAGAGAGCCCTGCTGGAGAATTCAAAAGGTCTCCCTCAAGCATTCTCTCCCGAGCAGACGCATCCACTGCCAAGACCCGCACAAACCTCACCCCATGAACCCGGGCACTCCTGCGAAGAAACCAAACGAAAAGCGAACTACTTGGGGTGACCAATGGCAGAAGTGTTGATTTTCATATAAAAGTTCCCGGGGCGGCGGTACCCATACCCGCCTCCAAAATGGCAGATATTTCTTACACTCAATCGTAAAATGTTCATTTAAAGCAGAAACCGTGAAAAATATCTCTTTCATTTACCAAAAATAATCACCCAGTTTTTTTCATTAAAGTTTTGCAATGGTGGTTTTTCTCCTTCTGAACAAAAAATATCCCGCAATTTTATCCTAAGCACACAGGGATAAAATAGCCCACTTTCAAAACTTCACAAGTTTGCAATAGATGAAAAAAGAAACAGCACGGATTTACATGTTACATAAAATCACAAAAATCCTTCGAAATATTAAAAATCTCTGAGAATTTTTCCACACAAATTTTCCAATACGGCTTTTTCGACGTTTGTATTTTACGCAAACCTTTTTATGGAATATTTATATCGGAGACAATACCTTTAGGGAAATCCCGTCGTGACATCTGCCTTTAAAATGTGACACACCCAATCCGTCACCCGGTACTATAACTGGCACCACCACACACACACGCAGAAACACTGCCACTGGCTGAGTTCCCGTTTCCCTTTCAGATTTAAATCTCTTTATTACGCATTACGCGTAATATTCTTCATGTATACTTTTTCATGTTCCTACGTTAATTTCAATTTTTGGTTGGCGTTTTATTCAATTAAAATATAAGCCGATGTTTTTGCTTTCACTTTCATCTCACTTAATTTCGAGTTAATTAAATTTATTTTGTCCTTTCAACATTTACATTATTTTTCGGATGATGGAGTGTTGAATTTTAGAATTAAACATTGCGGAATCTATTTTGCCATAGCAGCTAAAATAACTGACATTATATGGTTCAAAAGTAAATTTCGCAGCCTTTTGTGTTTGATAAGGCCCTTCTTCCAAGGGAATACGCAAGTATCTGATACTCATGTTGTGACGTTGTAAATAACTTGACGCCACTGAAATCCTGCCACCAATCATTGTTGATTCCTCATTCTCTGTTGATCTAAAGCACTTGCATGTTACAAAATGTCCGACATAAATGACGCAATTTTTATAGTCTCGACTACGTGAGTGGCAAAGACCTCACCAGGCTGGTCGCGGGAGGTAGGCATCACGACGATTTTTCAAAATGTCCTAAAATGTTTAAATGAACAACTTGTTCAAATGCCTTTGATACGATAATGGAAGCAGACTAGCCAATAGAAACAAAATTCAGAGATTTTTAAACGTGTTTGTTTTCAAGAAATTACGTTTCAATGCTTTTATTCTATTTAAATTCTCCAATTCACGAATCTGAGTTACTTTTTCACAATAGTAATCCCTCCCTGTTTTAGAGTTATTTAACAGCCTACTTTGAGATGAATTCCCTATTGCTTTGTCTGTGGTAAAGGAAAATACATATATGATATTTTTAACAGTAACAGAACATAGACTTGCGCAATTTTTTGTATTGTCATAAGAGTTTCTAGGGGAAAATCTGACGTTATTACTAGTTATGATATGATTGTAAATTAGTTACTAAAACACCGCAATTATTATTAATATAGCTAAAGCTGGCTACATTAATAATATTTGCGAACTAGAGAAAGAAACCCTAACCTATGGGGCACTACATTGTATAATGTATAATGCATGGTGGGTTGTTCGAGAAACATCCATATTTAAAAATAGCATCACAATAGGAACTTTATATTGTTTATTTCCACGAAAAGCATTATTACCTTTTGTTTAAACACTGTCCGTTTGCTTTTAAATATTTATTTATTTATTGATACAACTTAGCAGGAATGCCCGGGTTCATGGGGTAAAGTTTGTCCAGGTCTTAGCGGCGGATGCGTCTGCCCAACTGCTGCGTGGCGGGCCGGATCGAGAGAAACTGATTTATGGAGGCCTTTTGACCTTTCCAGCCGGACCCTAGACCCATCGCCTTGCAACGCATTTAAAAGGATGGTTTCATACTACACTCACCATCACTCCTGGACACACTAGCATTGGATTCCTACCCACACCTCATACCGCTCTACATGTCCAAACCATCTGATTGTCCCTTTCTTAATCTTATTTATTACATCAGCCTTGCATTCTTTTCGGTTCTCCACATTTCTCACAGGATCGTACATGGTTTTACAACACATCCACCTCAGGGATCTTATTTCAACAGCATTTAGTCACTTTCATCTTTCCTCTGCCAGTTTCATGCCTCACAGCTATACATCAGGACGGCTGGCTTCGCTTCTTTGGACAGTTTTTTATTAGCGCCAAGGACATTCAGTCCTTCATTAATAGAGTTACCTGCATTTAACCTTCTTTCATTCACCCTTGGCGTAATGTACATTACAATAAATCCACATTTTTAGAAATTTGTTAAAATATATACTCGTGTTAGTCATATTTCTAGGGCTTCACCGAGTAACCAATCGCTGCCTAAAATCGCTATTAAATGAAGTTAGCTCGATCCATTAATTTAATCGTTAAACAACATAGAGTTATGAATTCTGCTTAAGAGATAAGTCAACAAGGGAAGTTTCAGTGGCGGGTTCCGGAAAAACCACCATCATTCTTAATTAGAAAAGTTTCCCCGCGAAGCCGATTTAATGGCTGCTGCTGCTATTGGCTTCTGCTCTGCTAAGGACTGCTAGGGACTTAGATTTTAGATAGTGTTTAACCCTTCAAAAATCGGGCGTATTTTGTCAGAAGTAAAAATATTTCCGCTTTGTAATGAAATCGAAATAAATGGAATGTTTGTGAACTGTTAACTAAAAGCTGTTTTTGAAAGGTGATGAAATACGCTTGTTAAAACTTGGAAATACTATTAGAGACATCTATGGTATGGCCGCTGAAGTTAATTGATTTATGTCATTGATCTTAATTACCTATTGGCATCTTAATGTTCGGCGCTGCCGTTAGAGGTCTCCAAAGTACTGACCCTGCTTACCGACACCTTGTGTTGTTGTTTCTTTGGAGGGTAATTGTCATGTTTTTTTTGGTATAAAAAGTCTGGTGCCCTAAAAGCTATTTCTCTCGCATTAAACAATCTCTAGGGTACAGTTCCCTTAAACCCCCAAGGCGGGGGCCGGGCCAGATTATTCATAAAGTGTTAATTTAATTGTTGTTATTCAAAGTGATTGTAAATAAAACGACTCCATACTTCAAAGTGTTTTACAATATAAAAAACTCCACTACCCCGATCATGAAACGAAGTTATTGACAACGCTTTCAAATTCTGTTGTTAGCAAAAACAATGTAATTTTTAAATATAAAATTTTTGATATCAAACTTTAAACGGTTTTAAAAAAAATTAATTGATAATTAAACATAATAAAAACACACAGGTATTTTATTTTAGTCACCTCACTATTTTATCGTTTCATCTAAACATAATTCTTGAAAAATCACAAAGTTTCATTTTTTTTTCAATTTGCGGTTGGAAACTTTGGTTTCATAAAGGTGAATATTTTAGGTATTTCGTGGTTAACGTTTAGATTTAAATATATAAAGTGTTGTTTTCCTTTTCCAATACAGTCTAGATCATATTTCTCACTATGATAGTAAGAAAGATAATAAGGGAGACACAACTATTTCTACGAGACCTAGTGAACTGGGACAAATATGATCAACAGTGAATAAACGGGTTAACTCCCCGCATGCTTGGTGAAATTGTACCACCACCGGGTATATCTGTAAAAAAAAATTATTTTATATTTTAATTAATAAATACAAAACATATCAGAATTTATAACTCCTTTATTCACCATGAGCCAATATTAAACCTCCTCTTTTTTCTAACCAAAAACTTTTTTTTAATCACGTTAAACTTAAAATATAATAAAATCATAAACAAATTGACGCCTTGCATCATTTTCAATATTTAACTTGAAGAAAATAATATTTGTGAAAAGGCCTCATTAGAATTTTTGGATAGGAAAATGTAACATTTTCGGCTTGGGAAAACTGAGTGCTTTAAAAAAATATATTTATTTACGTATATATTTATATATATATATATATAAACAAAATGATGCTTTGTCTGTCCAACAACCAAATAGCATATTTGTCGGCCGGCGTAGTGCAGCGGTAAGGCGCTTGACTCGCATTCCGAAGGTCGCGTGATCGAATCCCGGCGTGGCAAATAAATTTTATTTGATTAATTTGTGTATTTCACAATTTATTCATTTAAAATAATATATAGTATATTTGCGGCACGTTCCAGAGTGGGGGATACTCTCAGTATCGCCCTGGTGTAAGACCACCATTCAGAATTGAAAAGTTGCTTCTGCCGTGTTTGGTGAGCAGATCTGAATAGCCAGGTACTTCCCCACCTTCCTCCTCCCTATCTCCTTCCCCTCCCCACTGCCTTCAGCCTCACAACATACCCCAATTGGGGATGCCATAGTCCCACTGGCTCCAGACGGGAGCAGTTGGGACTCTTGTGCGGTATTCATGTAAAAATAAAAAAAAGTTCATAATATTCTTAACAAAGGAATGATTTCGTTGAAGAGATCACAGGAATAAGCTTCTGTAATGCAACTTTTGAGAACATTAATAATTGCATTCTGAACGAAGGGATGGTTTCTTTATGTCCTTGAAAGAATCGCAAAAATGTGTTTTTTTCAAGGTCATTTTGGAGAACATCAATATTGCATTCAGAATAAATTAATGGTTTCTTTCGGGGGATCACAAGTATGAGATTCTTTCCAGGTAATTTTTGAGAACATTTACAATTGCATAATTAGAATGTACACATTTATAAACCAATATGTGACATATGAATTTCCAATGAATTTATGACTATACAGGGTGTTAAGGGACGTACTTGACTTACTTTAACCAGTGATTCCTGACATTATTTGGAGTAAAAAATGTAAATGAAATTTTGCTCTGCGGTGACTTTTTTTGACGACTTTTTTTTGTTTTCAAAAATTTTTTCTTCAAAATCAAACAAAAAAAAAATTTCTTCCACGTGTCGTCACTGGTCACTCAGCCAGGTGTCCGATGAACCCTTTACCCCGCCTCCAACTGTTCAACAACTACCATTTTTTTATGTTTTTGTAGAAAAAAAAAAAAAAAAACATCAAATATGTCACCGGAGACCAAAATTTTATTTACATTTTTTACTCCAAATAATGTCAGGAATCACTGGTTAAAGTAAGTCAAGTACGTCCCTTAACACTCTGTATAATTAATATAAAGTACTATAATTTTTTTAATTAAAAACCAGAATATATGACATGAATTTCCATGAGTATGAACATGTAAAAATTTTTTTTTTATCAGATTGTGAGTGAATCAATGGAACACTTAACGGTTTGTGCGAAATGACGGTTTTATCCAATTAATATAAGTTTTGTTAATTGATGTAAGTCACTAGTTATAATTATAAATCTTAGTTGTAAGCCATTGTTATATTAATTATTTTATATATTTGTTTGTACAGCGCCCTTGAGGTGATTTCTTACAAAAATGGCGCTTTATAAACTAGCCAAATCCTATTATTATTATTAATAATGCTTCAATATCATCTGCGGTTAGTCCCGAAAACGTTGTGAACAGTGCAAATCTAAAAAAAATACTTTATAAAATAATGAAAACTGCTTAATTCATAGAGACATTAATAATAGAACTAATTGTAATCATTTAATAACTGTTCTAAAACCAAGATAACTAACTACATCTCACTAACTACTAATAATGATACACACGGCATCTCAAATGATATAGGTCCTAAGGGAAATTATTTTCCCCACGGTCCCCTGTGTGAGCTGATGTAAAAAATCAGTGCATTTGAAATTTGTTGTGATATGAAAGTGCGGATTTTTGTCATTTTATAATATCAAAAACACATTCCAAGTTTTATCACGAACAAGAATAATAACTGTCTTTTTACAGTGTTTCTAAAATAACTTAAGCAAAAATAAAAGCCAGGATGCGTTTTTTTTATTTGTTTTATCTATGCCTACTCGCTAAACAAGATTGTTCTGCGCACCATTATTATGATTAAACGCATGTGTATATTTGAGAAATAATTATTATTGGGTTGTATTTTTACAAAATTTACGCGACAGTTATAAATTAAGGCAAATTTAATATAAAATTCTTCCAAAATATTGCTTTAAGAAGCAGAACTAAGTTATAAAATTAAATTAGTGCAAATGAATTATTTTTTTTTCATTAGATTCCTACAAAACAATTATTTTAAGCACAATGAATACATACTTCGGTTATGAAAATAAGTTTCAATAGTATTACTTTGCGATATGGTGGAAATATCGCGAAATCTAAGCATTTATTTGAAATGCAGCCAATCGTTCAGATTCTAAATAGAAGTACGTAGGTATTTTCTTCTCAGTTTCCTCAACGTTTCTAATTTTATTTTATTTTAGGTATTTCTTTGTGAAATCACTCGTAATGAAGTGCTCTATTTTTATTAAAAAGTCCTACGAACAACTTAAATTGCTATGGTAGTTGGACAAACATCGAGAATGCAATTAATTTATTCTTTGTTTGAAACAAATATTTAACGAGCTAGCCAATCAACACCAGTGTTAAAATATTTTTTTAATTAATGGGCATAATATAATATAATGTACGTATAATGTATATTCCGTCGAACTCTCCAAACAAAAACGATTTGTTCATTGGCATTAAAAAATTCTATATTCTCTCCTATTCAGAGTATTTTGATGGACTATGGTTTAATTGCACAGATAAATGTCGCATAAATCAATTCTGCAGAACTGCGCTCAATTGATACATTATAACATTAGGAATATCGTATCAATGAAATCATTCAGGAAAATGGAGTTCTTCTGAACATGAAACGCGATACGCCAATAATTTATCCACACTTCATTACTTCCGATTTTCCTTTGACGGAGAATGAAATACTTAATAACATCTCTTTCATAAAAAAGTTATTCTCACGAAAGAAGAAAAATCAATACCGCGTCAATGCGTACCCTCCTCCACTTGGACAGGAACAATTTTTAAAGCCCGTTAACAATGTGCTCTAAAATAGTGAAAAGCCGCGAGAGGAAATGTTTGTCCCGAAATGTGTTTGTAGATTTTTTTAGCAGAATAACGCTTTTATTTTCCCGTGAAACGGCTTTTCCGTGACAACTTCGTTTCCATTGTAAATAATTGATACGTTATTTGATCGTGAAAACCAAATAATGGGATTTTAAAATGATATATTGTAACACTGGTAAATATTTACTACCGTCTTTAGCCAACACCTCAGAGTTAGTCCATCCACTCATGGAGCAATGAAAAAAACCAATTGGCTACTCAATTGCTTATCAACATGAAAGGAACTTGCCAATTTCATTAGCGGTCCGCACACAGGCAACTTGTTAAAAAACCAGTTGTCAAGAGCGACGCGCTGACCTGCAGTGCTAATCTCCGCGGTCGGCGCGTTTCAGTTGCCAGGTTGACAGGTTGCCGTTGTTGCGCCTGACGACCTGTCAAGTTTTCGAATAATTTGCGATATGACAGAGCAGGAGAATATCGATTTTGTTCAGGATGTTGACAAATTATTATTGTATATTAAGGTTGATACTTGATAAATAAGGAACTCCAGTGAAAAATATTATGGCTTTAAAAATATATGTTCATATAGACCAATAAACGCTGATTCTGAATATATGTTTTGTTTAATAATATTAAACGCAGAGCTTTTAAAATTTACCTAATGTTCGACGTGTCGTGACGTCACCGTAAAGTAATTGTATGGGAATGTATGATATGACACAAGCCATCGTATTAATTTATTCGTTTATTTACATACTGTTTATAGAAATTTAGTTGTTGTGTTTATTGAAACATTATTTAGGCCTAAATAATGTTTCAAAAATAAAGGTATCTCTTATTAGTTTATCTCTGTTATTGAAATTATTCCAAAACTACTGCACAAAAAAATAGTAATGCTATTTCTAGGGAGAATACTTCGAACAACGGAATTCAAAATGGCGGCAGTTGATCAGCTGATTTCCAGATCCTATAGAATTTTTCAGGAGTGATGACGTCAAACGATTCACCATACATACGGTGGTTTTCGGGGGGTCTTGAAAAATTAAAACTTTGACATTTATTTTAACTATTAAAACTAACTCTAAAAATAAAAATAAAAATACAGTTATTTAAGTTAGAAGGTCATTTAATCATAAAAAAAATTTAAAAATTGAACTGGAGTTCTCTATTATCAATAAATTATATTTTTGTTAAACAAGCTCATATTATTACTGAAATCGTAAAATTGAGTTACGCCGTGAATTGAGTTGCCAACCAGTTTTTGATTTATTTATAAGTGAAGGCACCTACAATGTAGATATTAACAAGGTAGATATGCAATAATATTTAGTGATACAATTATACAAGTATAACGATGGAATAATGAGAGAAGACATTTCATACTCATAAAGAGTCGGAACGTCGAAGCGCAACACGGCATTGTAACCCTAAAATTAATCACGATAGTCCCTTTTGACTGTAAAAATCTCATCCATAATATCCTTCTACTATAAAATGTTAAATTGTAATTATAAATCGCGATTATTGACTATTTTAAATTCAAATTTATGGATCGAACCTTTTTTAAATATTGAATATTTAACCAATTGAAATTTTGTGTCAAAAGTTGGGTAGGTACTGTAGGTGGGTTCTTTATCGCGTGACTGCACTTTTTCGAATATAAACTTTAAAATTTGGGTCTTAGAGTTTATTGAACGGGAGTTGGAGCAGTCGAACCGAAATTAAACCGAAATTAAAATGATGATTACAGAAAAACATATTGACGATTTTTTGTCTCAATTATTCTCACAAGATTTGAATTCCTATCCACTTTAGCCATTTCAGATATTTTATTACATTCCATTGCTCTAGAGCCCTAGAGCCCTAGAGCCCTAGAGCCTTAGAGCCCTGGAGCCATAGAACCCTAGAGCCCTAGAGCCCGACGCTTATTCTGGGACCCGCAGGTGAACAACTGATGTTGTCAATACAACACCAAATAACCAGTGCAAAAATCATGTTTTATGTGGCATACTACATAATATGAAGTTTCTATGTAAAAATTTAAATGAGGTGTTGAGGAAATAACAAACATTAATAACTCAAACTAATTTGTTCGCTTTCCAGAACAACTCGTATGGGTCTCGTAGAAATCGTTGTATATCCCTTACCATCACGTGATGAGAAATGTGATCTAAACGGTATTGGATAGAGAAAACACAACACTTTATATTTAAATCTAAAAGTTAATCACAAATAATTAAAATGCATTCCTTTATGAAACTTTTAGAGCGAGGCATTTTTAAAACTTTTCAAATTTTGCATTCGAATTTTTATATTTAAAAAAAATGCATGATTATTTCTAAAAATATTTAATAGCGTATTTCAACATTTTTGAAAAAAAAAATGTTTTAAATATTTGAACATCCGAAACAATATTTGTGAACACAAATATTTAATTTATTTGGATTTTAATGTAAATTGGAAATATTCTGACCTAATGAGAGAATGTGGTCGAGGCCTGAGGGGTGAAGCGATAAAAATATTCTCCCTTTAATTTTGTTAACAATTTCGGATGTGATTACGTAACATTCTAAATTCAAAATACATAATTCTTAGTATTTCTTCAGTATATAAATATAATAAATTTATGTCGCAATTCTTTTAATAGATAGTGGTGTAATGGTCATGTTAGGTTTAAAATATAAATTTAAATATTTTATAAATTTTAAAACTCACCTTAAAAATTATACTGAAAACTTCGTTTAAATGGTAAGTTAAATGTGATATAAATAAACTGAATGTTATAAAAAAGCAATACAATAACACCCCCCCATACACACAAGCCTTGCTTAATTATGGGGGTACATCAAATATATCTACTATGTAATTAATTACTGTATAAAATTTATTTGTAATTTATGTACCTTCTATTACTAATAAAAAAAATAAAAAAAACATTCTATCTCTTTGATGTAAATACCGCACAAGTAGGGATGCAACGATATTTCGGAAAACCGATAAATATCGATATATCAACCCCTAAGAATATCGATATCGACTATACGCCGATACCGATATATTAATATCGAAAAACTCAATATATCGTATTAATCGAAATATCGAAAAATCCGCCCAAATTAAAATACCCACAAAATCGGGTAAAATGCTATTTTCTTGTAAATACTCTAAAAGTAAACATTCTTGAAACGTGGCCAGAGATGCAAGGTGTATATCCCAATATTTTTAAAGGGGCAATGAGTCATCTACCAATTGTAGCAACAAGTGTTCCTTCTGGACGTCTTTTTTCAGAGGCAGCAGCCACTATAGCTCAAAGCAGAAACCGACAACAAGGAAGCATACTGTCAAAGTTCCTATTTTTAAGTTCGATAGCTGCTGGTACAAAATACTGGAATTATTTTTTTTTTAAATAAATTTATAAAAAAAACACGTTTTATAAACCTATCCAAATTTTGTGATTACTCAAATAGATAAGTATAAAAAATTATATACGTACATAATCGATAAACGTTTGTTATGACTAAAACTACATTGGATTTCTATAAGCTTTGAAAAAAATAAATATCGATATATCGGCCTACTAGACCGATGTATCGATATATCAATATCGACTTAATTCGATATATATCGATATCGATATATCGATATTTTTAAAAACCTTGCATCCCTACGCACAAGAGTACCGACTGATCCCGTCTGGAGCCAGAGAGACTATGAAGACGCGGAAGAGAGTGGAGAGGGGAAAGAGGTGGGGAGGAAGAATTGGGGTATTCAGATCTGGTCAATTTTTTTTTTTAAATTTTAATGTATAATGTCCTTCTAACTTAAATAACTGCATTTTTATTATTAGAGTTAGTTTTAATAGTTAAAATAATTGTCAAAGTTTTAATTTTTCAAGACCCCCGAAAACCACCGTATGTATGGTGAATTGTGTGACGTCATCACTCCTGAAAAATTACTATAGAATCGGGCAATCAGCTGATCTACTGCCGCCATTTTGAATTCCGTTGTTCGAAGTATTCTCCCTGGAAATAGCATTACTATTTTTTTGTGCCGTAGTTTTTGAATATTTTCAATAATAGGGATAAACTAATAAGAGATACCTTTATTTTTGAATCATTATTTAGGCCAAAATAATCTTTCAATAAACACAACAACTAAATCTCTATAAACGCTTGTGTCATATCATACATTCCCATATTAAAAAATTTTTTATACATCCTTAGTATGTAGTCAAGTCGAATATAACTCCTCGATCTGGTCCCCCCATTTTAAAATACATTCAGATTCAATCGAAAAAATTCAACATAAAATTGAAAACGTAAACTACAATTACTTGATGAAAGAATTAAATTTATTAAGACTCTCAGATCGAAGAATTATATCCGACTTAATATTTTTCAAAATTGAAAATGGTAGCACATACAGTCCTTATTTAACTAAGCTCATTGAATTTCATATTCCCACGAGAACCACTCGATCTAAAATCCTGTTTAAATGTAACAATAATAGGACTGAGTACTCGAAACACTCCCTTATACCTAGGTTACATGATGTTAGTAATAGATATGCAGATGTGGCAGATCTATTTAACTGCAAGGAAGGTAGGAAGAGGGCTATGCTATCAAATCTTTTCAGTCAATATTAATTCTATTTGTACTATAGATTTTTGTATGTAATTGTCTCTCTAGTGTCATTTCTCATTCAAAGGTCACAATTATCTGTCAAACAATTTTTTTCTTTTTTTTCTACATTATTATTTTTGACTTTCTGACATGTAATCAGTTCTTATGGTATATGCATACCGTTGAAATTAAATAAAAAAATAAATAATGACTTTACGGTGACGTCACGACAAGTCGAACAGTGATGTCACCTTGACGGCGTGTTTTTACTACCCAATTAAAAATTGACTCTTTAATATTATTAAATAAAACTTACATATTCAGAATCAGCGCTTATTGGTCTATATGAACATATATTTTTAAAGACAGAATATTTTTCACTGGAGTTCCTTATCATATCTTCCTAAGATTTTTAGCGGGACTACATACTTACTGTGGTTTACAAAATAATTTGTGGTTTTACAAAACTCCATCAAATTTGTGCTCAAATCCGTAAGAACTGTAGGAGAAGTATGAAAAAAATGTTTTGTCATTTGTCGGAAAATGTTTCCCTGCATCAACTCTGGCCTTAGGGAGAAAAGAACGTAAAAAGACATTTTATGTCATTGCATTTGAATATGTATATTCGTAATCTACATAGTAATTTGAAATGCCAACCCATATCTGATATCCAGGGCTCCATCATGCATCCGCCCGGAGGGGTTGGGAGTCTCAAGGGTGGGGGGTCTCAAGGCCTCCTGAGCGAAGTTACAAAAATAATAAAAAATCTAATATCTTTTTGTTGTTTGTTTTTGGGGTGTTATGCCGTGTTACGCTACCTCCTCCTTTAGCCAACGTTTCGGACAGCGTTACAGTGTCCATCATCAGGGCAGATGTGTGATAACACAGATGTGTGCATAACACCCCAACATAGCATAGATGTGTGTATAACACCCCAAAAACAAACAACAAAAATACTTTTGGCCGTGAAAATCTAAAATCATATCAAATCTAATATCGTTCACAGAACAGACCTCTGCGTTACAAATACAATACCGGCATCGACATACTACACATGAGATGGTAGTTTACTGCACAAATTATTACTATATCCGTGATAGGGAGGAAGAATCGGCAATGATTTTTTTTAAATTGAAAACTTCTTTAGCACCGTTGGGATTTGAAACTCGATGAAACTCGAATGAAAAACAGCTACACCCAAAAGAGACAAATGCGTACATCTATAGAATTTAGCCTACGAGAAAAATAAGATAGTATAATAGGTCTACTCCTTATCTGGTGCTTCGTAGCTTCCACACTCTTGTATACTTTAGTTTTCTGAAGATTTCACTTCTAAAGCGCGTATAAAAAGTTATTGGTGCATAGTCACACAACAAGATTTACCGAAAACAAAAGCCTAAAAATATCACGAATATCAAATACGTATGGTAGCAAAACGCTTAAATATATGATACCTTTGATTTATAACATATTTAATGAAAACATTAATTTAAAAAATAATGAGGAACCCTGCCCTAAGCTGACAAAAAAGTGGTTAATAAATTAACAACACATTTATCTATCCTAAATCTTACATTAGGTGTTAATATTGTAACTTAAGCTAATGTGTGTTATATAATAATATTAAATGGTAGAACCTACAGACAAACTGATCTGTCACAGCTTTGTGGGACTACCAATATCTTATATTGTATTAGATGTAATTGTATTCAATTTAATAAATTATTAATAAAAAAATAAAAAAACCTACTACTACTGTGAATTGCACACTCTTATTTTTACATTAGCTCCAAACAGGAGGGCCTGAGGAAAATAATTACCCTCAGAGCCTATATCGTCTTCGGGGATGGTGTGTGGAGGGTCTAAAAAAAAGTACGAGGGGTGGATAGGAATCTGGGGGCCAGTGTGTCCAGGAGGTACAGACTTGCGGTGCAAGCAATGTTCCGAGAGAGTCCGGCTGGACAGGTCAAAAAATCTTCCTCATTCAGTCTCTCTCGTGATCCGGCCTGCCTCGCAGTTGGTGGGCAGACGTAAAGTTCACCCCATGAACCCGGGCTCTCCTGCTAAGACACCAATCGTAGCGAACCACTCAGGGTGACCTATGGCAAAGGTGTTGGTTATCCAATACACCGTTCCCGGGGCGGCGGTACCCGTACCAGCCTCCCAAATGGATAATAATTTATTGATGATTTTTCATAATGTCTTTTGGGATGTTCGCATAGCAATAAAATAGATGATTTTTCACTTCTAAAGGCCAACATAAAGATTTTGGGCATACCGCAAGGTTTGCCCAGAAAATTAATTTTGTGTAACAACCACATTCATCCGAAACGAATCGAAATTCTTATTAATTGGGTAACGTCCCTGTATATCTTCAAAAAGTCAAAACTTTCCCCTGTGCGGCGGCTATCATTTTGATCTATGATTCCAAATTTAAGAGGCGGATATGAGTATCATCGCCCGGGAACCTTTTATTGGATAAACAACACCTCTGCCGTGGGTCACCCCAAGTGATTTCCTACGTTTTCTTACTTAGCAGGGTTGCCCGGGTTCTTTAGTTAAAACTTGCCCGGGTCTTGGCCGCGGATGCATCTGCCCACCAGCTACATGGCAACGAGAGAAAATGGTTGAGGGAGTCTCTTTGACTTCTCCAGTCCTACTCTCTCGGAGAATCGCCTTGCACCGCAGAGAATGGGATGGTTCATACGTCCGTCATTTCTGGACACACTGACCTCCTGATTCCTACCCACCCTTCGTACCATTTTCCTTCCCAGAACTTCCTCATTTTCCTTTCCTAAAAAGACCCCCCCACACAGCATCTCCTTAGATAACATAGACCCTGAGGGAATTATTTTCTATAGGGGCGTCATCTGACTCTCTAGCAATGATTGAAGATTTTGGGCGAAACACAAGATTTGCCCGGAAAAGTTTGTATGTGCAACACCAATATCTGTGTTCAATTAATTCGAACCGAACTGAAGTTTTTATGAATTGGTTATTGACCCTATATATCTTCCAAAAAGCCAAAGCTTTTTCCTTTGCGGCGGCTATCACTGTGATCCATGATACTAAAATGTTAGGTTCATGCTCTGATCATGTATTTGTACACGTACAACCCGACTTTGCGAATTCTGTCACGGAGCCTTGACAAATCGTGGGAACATTATTTATTTCAAAAATAATTACCCTTTTTATCTCGCACTCCTAATCTTTTAACGATGCTGAAGAATAATGGCACAATTTTCAAAATTATTCCTTTTATACCCTTTCCGGCACTCCGCGCTTTTACGCGAAAAATACCCCAAAACAACTCGGGTCACAAGCCCTGAGAGCATCCCCATTAATGTATGACTATCTGCTTTGTTTCATAGTTTGATTCTATTCAGACGAGTCTGCTAATTTATATGTTTCGTATTTACAATTACGAGTACATAAAGTATCTTTAAAATTGAAATAAATTGTTATACGTGATGGAAAGAATGATTTATGATATATATCTCATGTTTTATAAATGTAGATCTTTGTTGATGAAACTGATAGAAATAAACATATAATATACATTATTAAAATTATGGTTAAAGAAACAGGTAATAAAAAATAAAAATTCAAAAAATGTACAAATTAATACTGAAAAATTTCCTGTTTTATACAAGACGACAACCAAATTCTTAATTACTCGGCAAATTATTGTTTTTAGGTGGAAAAATGTAATAAACAGTAATTGTTGAATGAAACGCTAGTATATATTGAATTATTTGGCGGGTATTAGATAAGCCGCCATAGCTCAGTGGTCAGAGCACCTGACCGGCAATCAGAAGGACACAGGTACAAGTCCCATTGGCGGCAAGTATCTTTTCTCGGAAGATTTTTTCAATGTAGATGAGTGTTTCAGGCTGATAATTATTGCTTATAATAATTTTTATTTAATAATACTATTTATGAATTAAAACACTTTTTGATTAAATGTGAATTTTTATAAATTAAAACAAATTTTGAATCAATTTTGTATTAACGTCCGGATTGGTTTTACCTTATGACAGGCACTGAAGATGCCCGTCCGAAAGTGAAACCGGTCTGGACAATAATAAAGAAGTACAAGAAAAATAATTGTAAAGTGGTTTTGATTCACAAAAAGTCACAAGTAGATAGATACATTGTGGCCTGAATAGTTGCATTCTATTTAAAGTATATGAGCAAATGTTAGGAAGCCAGAACACATCGTTCAAGAGTGTTTTTTGTCTGCTCTTCAGTTTGGATTATTATTTATAGAAGTAAGAGCCGTCCCAGTTCTTGATAAATCATTAAAAAGATAGGAAAACAGATTTGCAAGAAACGCACGCAATGTGGGGTACGTCAAAAAGCAAAGTTTTATCACCTTTATACATTTCAGGAACAGTTTTGCAACACTTTAGTCCATAATAAATCATCCAATTAACTCGTGAAATTTATTGCTTTCAAATTACACGATAAATTAATGTTTCGACGGGAGTCGTCCGTGGCTTGTTAGCAAGAAGCAGGAGCCAGTAGCAGAGCCGAGCAAGTAGCCAAATCAACTGTTAACTTTAGTTAAGCTGTATAAATGTAGATTGGTTTGGAAACTAACCGACGAGACTGTTAGAACAATAACGACAATTTGAGATTGCAATGAGCAGCCATGACGGTAAAGTTTTACGGAGTAGTTGCTCTCCGGGATAACGGTAGTTTGTCTGACGAAAATGTGGTTTGTAATACATTAAGCTTTTAAATAAATAATATTCATTTTCTCCTTACGAAGAAACCATTGGTCTTGACGTATTTTATTTTATTTATTTTTTATTTATTTTATTTTTATTAGGTTTGTGATTTACATCAAAGCTTTCACAGATACAATTACACTGAACATGGTTGATGCTATCACTAATTAAAGACAAACACAACATTGATAATATAATACTTACATGTACATTATATTCATTCACACAAACACATACTATACATTACAAAATAACAATTAACAAGTTTTACAAGGAACAAGTTTTAAGAACAATGAGTTTATAGGTTCATAAGTTTATAGAACAACGTAATATGGGAGCTTTAAAGCTTGTTAAGAAATGATTTGAAGTTGGCCAATGTTGACATTGTCAAATTAATCGAATGTTTTTTATAAGCCTCATTGAAATTACGGCACATTCTCGATAAAGCTGAGTCATACCCCAGCTTAGTTCGATATTTTTTTTTTTTACATGAGCTCCTCAAAGGAGGCCCCGAGGAAAATAATTTCCCTCAGGGCCTATGTCATCTTTGAGGATGCTGTGTGGAGGGTTTTTTTAAGGAAAAGGGAAGGAGAGGAGAGTTCTGGGAAGGAAAGGGGTTTAAGGGGTGGGTAGGAATCTGGGGTTCAGTATGTCCCGGTCATCCACCTCCAAGACCTAGACAAACCTCACCCCATGAACCCGGGCACCCCTGCTAAATCACCAAACGTAGCGAACCACTTGGGGTGACCTATGGCAGAGATATTTTTTGATATTTAATGGAACATAATTTACCAGTCTTGAACCAATTCTAGGAACATTGAACCTGATTTGATGAAGTAGAAAAGGACAGTTTATTAAACCATTTACAATTTTGAATAGAAAATTTAGATCTGTATTTAGTCTTCTCTGTTCAAGGGTGCGTACATTGTAGAATTTTAGTCTATCAGTGTAGTGAGGAAGTGATCGAGCTGGCCTATCGGAATACGCCAGGTGGTAGATGAAATGTTTTTGAACCTGCTCTATTTGCTGAATATGAACTTTGTAGTTTGGACTCCATACAGCACTTGCGTACTCCAACACGTTGCGGGTGAAGGAATTGTACAGCGTTATTTTTGATGTTGGATTTTTAAAATGTTTACTGTTTCGTTTGATAAATCCTAGCATTTTCATAGATCTAGAAATGATATTGTCGATATGAGGTGTGAAAGTAAGTTTTTTTATCAAATAATACGCCTAGGTCCCGAATGGTTGCGACTTCCTGGAGTTTAGTACCATCGATAAAATATTGAGTCGGAATAGAATTGTGTTTACGCTTAAAGGTTATGTGAACACATTTTAAAGAATTCAGAAACATTCTATTGTCGTTGCACCACTTTGAAACTCTGTTTATATCGTTTTGGAGAAGTATTGAGTCTAGTAATGTATGGATAATTTTAAATATCTTACAATCATCAGCAAACAACAAAATTTCAGAATCCAAAATAACATCGCACAAGTCATTTATAAAAACAAGAAACAAGATTGGGCCCAAATGGGACCCTTGTGGCACTCCAGATGGCACATCTAATCCTCTTGACTCATAGCCATCAAATACTACTCTTTGTATGCGGTCAGTTAGATAGGAGTAAAACCAATTTAGCAAAGTACCATGAACACCCATTTGTTTTAGTTTATGAATTTGTAATCTATGATTTACTTTATCGAAGGCCTTGCTAAAATCTGTGTAGATTGTGTCTATCTGTTGACCTCTATCGACAGCTTTGGTTAAGGTATTGACATAGCAAAGTAGATTAGAGGATGTTGATTTCTGGAAGAGAAAACCATGCTGTTTTGGAGTTATAAGATTTTTGAGATGATAATTCAGAT
This sequence comes from Limnephilus rhombicus, assembly GCA_929108145.2. Taxonomy (NCBI): domain Eukaryota; kingdom Metazoa; phylum Arthropoda; class Insecta; order Trichoptera; family Limnephilidae; genus Limnephilus; species Limnephilus rhombicus. The sequence goes on along the minus strand of OV815270.1, from coordinate 56,517,001 downwards.
ATGGACAAATTAATTTTTCTAAAATTTTCGCAAATGAACAGAGAATAGAGATGGGTCTATAGTTTGTGACTTCGTGAAGGTCTCCACTTTTAGGTATTGGTACAATATTAACCTGTTTCCATCTTGTTGTAAAAATGGATGAAGATAATGATTTCCTGTAAATGATAGTCAGAGGGAGTGCGAGACTGTGTGCACATTTTTTTATTAGGAGTGGTGGAATTTTGTCGGGGCCAGGGCCTTTACTTTGGTCGAGGTTAAGCATTTCTATTTTTACATCATGTACACTAATGTTTACTGTGTGTAGAGAGCTGTTCGAATAGTCTATTGATTCAGATTGAGGTTGAGTCTCTTCATTGCTTCTAATGTCATCTTTCTCATACACTGATGAAAAGTGTTGGGCAAATAGTTCGCTGCTTTCCTCGCCGTTTGATGATTTTTTTTCTCCAAACGTCATATTTTGGGGGATAGTACTTATTTTTTGTTTCTTGTGTTTGACAAATTTCCAAAAAGCTTTAACGTTATTATGATTAACCAGACACGATTCTATTTGTTCAATGTGTCTAAAGTAGCAATTACTAATGAGTTTGGAACAACCGGTGCGTAAGAGTTCGTAAGAATTTCTATCACGTGGATTCTTATATTTTTTATAGAGAAGTTGAAATTCATTTTTTTCTTTTAGTAATTTAACTAAGTCTGGTTAGTACCAGAGGAGATGCTACCTGTTGCGATTTACAAATTTGGTTAAGCATTTCTCAATTATACGATACAAATTAGTGTAAAATAAAGAAACCATATCGTCTACCGACGCATGTTGATAAATTTTGATTAAATAATTAGTGATTAAGTGATTTGTTTTAATTTAAAAAATAAAAATGTGTTTAAATCGCAATATGAAGCATTACACCGTGAAAAACATGTGACCGCCCAAGAAGACAGGCAAGTTCAAATGAATCAGATACTTGAGTCGGGACATGTCAAATCAAAAGTAGGAATAATAAAAGAGTATGAAGGAGATGACGTATGAATGTGAATGAGACAAGTGTGTGTCAAGACCGAGTTGTTTGGCAGTCCGTCCTCTCAGCCTACCCCTGGTTCGTTAGTTAGTTACATCGCAATATTATATATGTTAACAGAGTTGAGTCACATCATCATCACCGTCAAACAGTTTTAATAGCCTTGCGTCTATCATACACACTCGATTAACAAATAGATATAAACAGAAGTGATGCCTTGTAAATTATTAATACGCTCAAAAAGCTATTTTTGTAATTCGGTTTTAAATTCAAGTATTCGTCAAAGGATGGCGCCACTTACGTTACCAGGTAGCATGAGGACGTCTCCCTCTAGGTGTAAGTACTACGGATTTGTAGAATTTGGGTATTTTTAGAATGGTAATACTAAGTGCCTCCGTTCACGGAGATACTTACAAGATACTCGATCATCATACGCGCCGATCGTAAGTACCCCCCGTACGATTTTGCTGGTGCCCGTTCACGGCGCTACGCGGTGGCTGTCGGATTCCAATCAGTATCACGATACCGACAGTGCTGATCGCATGCGACGCTCGCATCAATTGTGTCCGATACTTATTCGTTTGACGTTTGACAGAAATGGCGTCGGAACATGAAAGTAATGTTAGATTAGTTCTGGATGTGGAAAAATGCATGTTTACATAACTATACTTTACCAGAATACGTAAGAAACGATTTAGTGAAGAAGGCATGGATTGATGTTGGAAAAAAGTCATATGACATCGCATGACAGCGTGTTCACTCCACGGCTGCACGTGAAAAATGACCAAGTTCAGTACATTTCGGATAGCGCCGTGTACGGAGACTAGCATTAAAAAGTGGTATATCAGCAGGGTACTTGTGGTTTCGTCACAATTACGTAGATTGTAAGTATCTCCATGAATGGAGGGCCTTAGAGTTGTGAATAATAGTATCACGCAGCTGTAAATTACAAATGACGTCATTGCCTGTCGCATTTACTTTGTCCCGGTGACTCGGGCTCAGATGACTAGCTGTCACTGGATTACAGTGGATCCGAGGAATCGGCTATTTTTGGAACCAGTTCATATCGGATTTATAAAACGGTCACCAATTCTCAAACTGGGCGAAGCCGAACCAAAAGCCACCCGAAGGCCCAGCAGCAAAAACCTGACCTGTTTTTTAACTGCTAGTTTTAGACTATTCCTTCATCAGTCTTCTTGTCGAATTTTAAACCTCTTTATTTCATGTACTCGTAAAGTCACATTTACTCAATATTGAATAGTTTAGTTCGTGGTATTTTAGTTTCAATTAAATTTGATGTAATATTATTATTGTCTGCAAGTATTTTAGTTTTAATTTTTGTGACAGCTTATAAAGCTTACAAGGCCGTTTTCAAACTGGGTTTAAACCACTTTGAGATGACTTATTTACATGATTCTAAATTAAAATATTTTGAAAGTGTCTAAATTGATTTATTACCGGTTAAACCAATTTGCTGAGAAAATAATTGAGACAATAGATACTCTAAAAATGTTATTAATAGTTTAATAATATCGTTACTGCTATGAGTTATTTAAGTGCGTTATGTTGTTTAGTTTTGTAAAAATACTAGAAAGTGGGGAATAAATAATTTTAGTGTGTGGAAAACAAATTTCAAAGTATCTTGCATAATAGAGTATCTATTGTCTTAATTATTTTCTCAAAAAAATGGTTTAACCGGTTATAAATCAATGCAGACACCTTCAAATTAATAAAATTTAGAATCATATAAACATGTCGTGTCAAAATGGTTTGACCACAGTTTGAAAATGGCCTTGCAAGCCAAAACAGCTGTCATAAAAATTAAAAATAAAATACCTGCAGAACTGAATAATAACATTATTAAATTTAAATTAAAGTAATAAAAAATAAATTTAAAAAAAAAACTATTTATTTATCGCGGATCATGGGGCGATCATTCGATTAAGCATTGGAATAAAAACGCACTATTACATTGTTGATGACATAATCATGATTTATGGAACACTCTTTATTATATTTTATAGATTGAAATTTTAATTCGGTTAATTAATTCACCTCCTTTATTCTCTCCTTAGTTTAATTAACGTTCATTTTTCCCTTAAAATTGTTACATTTTGCTCAGCGAGTAATACCTGCCTGTAAAAAGGTTTATGCAAATTCTTTAAAACCCCATTACTCGAAGTGATTTCCGAAGGTTTTGGCAGAAAGTCCCGATGGCCTGGCGTCCTTCCACGTGGCAACTCACCAAACAGGCTGAACTATAAAGTACATTATTTACACAGCTAATGGTTTAACGTCGAACTTATTTGCATCAATAGCCAAGGTGTTCAGTGTAAAAAGAAAAAATCATGTTTTACGTAAAACAGTTCCATGCCAACTCAGAATCAAGTTTATTCGATGGCATACTGAGAAGCAAGCTGGAGTACGCGAGCGATGTTTGGGCACCGTACCACCAGAAGTACATGTTAGAGCAAATCCAGAAGAAATTTTTCAGGTATGTTTATATGCGGAAGCATGGAACCTATCCAAGGTTCATGCACCATATTGACTTACTTGAGGAAACTGATTCTGTGAGTCTAGAAATTCGACGGAAAGCAAGTCTTGCTATTCTGTCTTTCAAAATTTGGAACAATTTCATCGATAGCCCATTTCTCTTGGGATGCTATGATTTATATGTACCAGACCACTACGAAGTCGACATCAAGACTTATTTAAAGTACCGAACGGCAGAACAGACGTCTTGGCAAACCATAGCACGAGGAGGGGAGTGGTGCTGTTAAATGAAATTGCAAACCATTTGGATATAAGTGACTGTTCTTTAAATGCCTTAAAAATATTATTGAAGAGTCACTTGCCTAAATACTGATAGTTTAAATAAACTGTACTGTAATTGGAATTATTCTGTTGCACAATAACAATAAAAAATAAATAAAACAATAAAGTTAACACAACACCCCTTTGAAAAGTCATTAGAATCTGTGAAAAAAATCATTACAAACTAACTAACCATCACGCCGTTTCCCCGCAGGGGTAGGCAGAGAGGACGGACCGCCAAACAACTCGGTCTTGGCACACACTCTTTGCCTCACTCACATTCATACATCGTCTCATACATTCTCTTCAATTATTCTGACTTTTGACATGACCCGACTCAAGTATCTGATTCACTTGATCGTGCCATGTCTTCCTCGGGCGTCCCCGACTTCTTCTACCATTCACATTCTATATCATTACAAAATAGCCCATAATCCTACCCTAATGTAACCTAATTAACCTTTTTTTTCATCACTGAAAGAAGATGTTGAGTTGATTTCATTCTGAGTGGTCCAGTCTCCACGTAAAACAATACACCGCTTTCAAGAATAGCAGCCACCATTGTTCTGGAGACCCCTGGATACCTGAAAAAGTTATTGACTAGCGCTATTGATCTCTTCGGGATGGGCTTAGCCCTGGAAACTCATGGCATTCCTTCTTTTGGTGAAATTGTGAAAGAAAACAAATTTTTAATTTCCGGACACTAAGCACTCCAGTATGAAAGTATCTATTCATCGGTGCACCCCGATATATTACACTTCCTTCCAGCATTTCAAGCAATAATACGAGTACTAACAACGTTAGGTGCATTTAGTTTTGTTCCATTATACATATTTTTTTCGAAAAGATAAATTTTCATTTAACCAAAGATTGTTTTCATTATTACCGTGACAATCCACGATTACGGTACCATGACGGCACAAAAAATCATTAAACTTACGTTCTTCATTTCATAAAGAATTATTAATTAATTGCATTTCATTTTCTTTACACGTGTGAGGGAGATGTGTGATAATGATTGTACATATTACGTACGTTTCGTTTTGTTTTATTTGGTCTCATTTTCGACTGTTGTTGTAAGAAGTAGTGCAGCATTATAAGATCAAAAGCAAAATCATCTGCGCATTGATGTTTGACGTTTTTCAATTTTTGGAATTCGCACACAGTTCAATATTATCCTTGTAACTATATTCCATACTTTCAAGTATTATAGGGTTCTACAGAGACGTCACGGTGCGGTGTGTGAGAGAGATGCTATAAAATGACTACTCTTTTCCTTTATAGGAAACAGACCTACGTACAAGAGCTGCATGCAACATTATAGTGATAAGTAACGGTTGTAAGCGCTCATTAGAAAACCCAGTAACCTTTAGGTTTTGATCGGATATTTTTCAAACAGAAAACACGTTAATTTCATAATACAAGGGATTTTAACCCATTGTTTAGTAAAATCTTTTTCATTTTTATTGATTGTTGTAATTTATATAATTCAAAGGCACACATGCCTTTGAATTATATAAATTACAACAATGAATTAAATATTATAAAAACCATAGCACAGAATAATGGTACAAGAGCAAAACTATTGACAGTATATTAAAGAAAAAGAATAAAAAACTTACATTAACAATCATATCACAAGGCCTCGATAATAAAAATGAGAAAGATTTTACTAAACAATGGGTTAAAATCCCTTATATTGGCGAAATATCAACTAAAATATCCAGATTAACTAATAATGATAAATGTAAAACAGCATTTTATAATGTGAATTCTCTAGGGAAAATTTTAATTAATAATAAAGATAAAAGAGAAAAACTTGAAAACTCGGGCGTTTACCAAGAGAATTGTGCCAACTGCCCATCGTATTACGTAGGTCAAACTGGGAGGTCAGTCCAAACACGAATTAAAGAACATTTTACAAACTGGGTGAATGACAAAGGAGAATTGTCGAATGTAGCATCACATTTATTAGAAAATAAACATTCGTTTGATAAAGACAGAGATGTAAAAGTTCTCCATATTTGCAATAAAGGTCGTAAACTGGATAGACTAGAATCTTTAGAAATTACCCGCTTAACTAAAAAAATAGAATCTAACTTTGTAATGAATAAGCAATATGAATCATTTGCTAAGTCTCCGCTTTTGTATCCATTGTAATTTTCATAATAATTTCGAAATTAAAATAGGTATTTAATTCAGACCATTCCTACTCCAATGTTAACATGTACCCCTTCATAAAGTAACTTTGTAAAGATAAAGCAATTAGATTCATTTGCTAAGTCCCCGCTTTTGTATCCAGTCTAATTTTCATAATAATTTTCGATATTAAAATATGTAATTAATTTAGACCATCCCAACTCCAATGTAAACATATATCCCTTCAAAAAGCAATAAAAAATACCAAACTTCATAAATATAATAACGATTTGACAATAAAATTAGGTCATTCGTAACTCATATTACTTGTAAGGTTTTTCCCTAATCATCATTGAAGTGAGCTGCAAACCCAATGTAATTAGCTTACTGGAATAACCAAAATATTTAGAAATTCGATAGTCTAAAATGACTTAGCATCAAATATAATTATTGTAATTGATTAAAATCCTTGTAGACCACCCCTCTCCCCCTCCCCAATATGTTGTGTATATAAACCGTAGACTAGGAAATATTTGTACCAGTCTGAAGATGGCTTTGACGAGCTGAAACGGTTACGGTCGAATAAAATTAAGTGGAATAAAGTTTTATATTCGTTTTATTATAATATATTAAAACTTTTTTACAGTATTCGTGGTTCCTTACATTATTCCCAATACTAAAAACCACTTGCTAAATAAGTCATGTATGTCCTATAACACCCTGTATTCGATTCATATTGTGACAAAAAGTAAAACATTTATAAACTTTTATAGTAATAATTAACATTTTTTGTAGATGTTTTCTAGGTAAAACATTTTTAAGTAACTACCTACCTAAACATTTTGAATTTGATGCGATATATAATTTAAAAAAAATGCTTATTAATTATAATTAATTATCTTTTTATCTATGGATGTAGTTTTAATTATTTTTTTACATTAACTCCACACAGGAGGCCCCCATCAAAATAATTTCTCTCAGGACCTATGTCATCTTTGAAGATGCTCTGTGGAGGGTCTTTTTGACGAGAGGAAGAAGTGAACATGTTCCATTTTGTAGGAGGGAGGAAAAGCAGAGGCCGGAAAATCCACAGCCGAGCTGTTGAACTAAAGAACGAGTCGTGGAAACGACCCGTTCTCATGTGATAAATATCAACCGTGTATGCGTATTTAGCGTATTTCCCGACCATTCACCGGTGCCGAGGGGATCAATGACGCAATTTTTTTATTATTTTTTTGCAGAAACAAACAGTACATTATTACATAATGGAAAATATTTACAAAATTATAGAATTAATACAATAATTGGTACTAATGACATGTCGCTGTTATATGCTTATGTTTTTGTGAGATGAATAACACATTATACCTAAATTCAATTAGTAAATTATTGAAGGAGAGGGGTGTTTGAGAGTGTTTGTATGTGTGAGAGGGTGTGTGGATGTGTGTATTATGTGTGCGAATTCAGTGTGCTAAAAATGTTTTTCTTAAATAGAGGGAGGGAATCAAAAAATATATCGGTATTTGTGGTTTTTTTAATTGAGTTGAATCTTTGAAGGATGCGGGAAATGGGGGAGTTGGCTGCAGCGTTCGTATTATTACTAGTTGTGTAAAAAAGATTGGTGTGGCGAGTTCTTTTAGATGAGATGTTAAAATTTATTTGGGATAGAAGTTCTGGGCAGTCAATTTCGTTATTTATTATTTTATGGAGAAATGTCATGTCAGCTACCGTTCGCCTGGATTTCAGGGATTGGAGAGTGCAGATGTAATTATTGTTGTATTTATAACCGAGATACTTAATAAATTTATTTTGTTTGCGCTCTATATTATTGACGTATTGGGTGTATTTGGGATTCCAGACAGGCGATGCAAATTCCAGTGTACTTCTGACTAGTGAGGAGTAAAACATTACTAGAGTATGTGGATTTCTAAATAATTTACTCAGACGTAGTATGAAACCCAACATTTTATAAGATCTATCAGTGATTGAATCAATGTGTGTATTAAATATAAGTTTACTGTCTAAATAGACTCCAAGCATGACGCCTGTGCTCTAAAGATTGCAATCCGTTCTATCTAGCAAACGGACCTCCTGTTTCTGCACAGAGTAGAAGATTTTAGGTATTTTGGTGCTCCAGATAAAAGGTGGCTGTTAATTTCGTGGGGCGCACTTGCGATTTGTACAGGGTTAGCAAGTGTGTACTATTAAAATATCTGCGAGTCCTGTACAGTAATGTTTCAATTGTTAAACCATCATTTTTTCAATGGCAATTTTAAAAATAAATTATTCAAATTGATTTACGTAAAACTACGTAATTAGAATTCAATAATACATGTATATTCTACGCCATTACATATTGGAGTTTAGAGTGTGTCATCGACCAAGAATGTACGAGTGTGTGATAAAAAATAAAACCCTTTTCTCTGCCGTAAACTTTTGTAAGCTTCTTATTTTTTAAACTACGTCAGCCGAGCTTCCCACCATAAATTATTTCAAAATGCCTTTTGGCCCGAGGAGAAGTTCATTTTTTAACAAAGTTTGTACAAGTGTCAATTTCGCGGAACGAGCTTCATGAAACGTTACAATGTGCGTATCATTTTGGTTTACTGAAAACTTTCGTCGCGAAAAATTCATTTCATCTCTAGTATTATTGTAAAACTTTTCACTGTGCGAGTAAAGAATAATTGGTATAAGAGTAAAAGAATATTTCTTAGTGAAATTTTATTAAACGTACATTAGGGTTATCTTACATAGGCATTAGATTTGAATTACGATAAGATCAGTTTTAATACTGCCTCTAATATTGCTTCATAAGCACACTGATGAATTTTCATGTTGTAATTGTATTATTTTGCGGCGCCGTCATCCGTATACTAGTTATTCTGAAAACGTAATTAATAGTATAAATACGTGCTCAGAATTTACATCGTTTTATGTTATTTACGCTTACAAACAAACAACGACAATGTAATTAAAATAATTAATATTTTTATTTTTATTTTTAACTTTATGAGTAAAACCTCAAATTGTAATATTTAATTAAATGAAGACAATATAAGCGAAACTCAATCGAAAATCTGAAAACAGAAAAATCAGAAAAAGATATTGACACATCTGGGACTCGAACCCAGGACCTCTCGCTTACCGGGCGAACGCGCTAACCACTGCGCCACCGTGTCGATATCCAATTCGGTCACGGTGGCGCAGTGGTTAGCGCGTTCGCCCGGTAAGCGAGAGGTCCTGGGTTCGAGTCCCAGATGTGTCAATATCTTTTTCTGATTTTTCTGTTTTCAGATTTTCGATTGAGTTTCGCTTATATTGTCTTCATTTAATTAAATATTACAATTTGAGGTTTTACTCATAAAGTTAAAAATAAAAATAAAAATATTCATCCTAGACTTGCAGAAAAGTCAATAGATGTCGCATATTAAATAAAATGGATAAAGATTTATCCAGACACTATCTAGAGAGCATTTAGTTCGGGTTTGAATCTTGCAATCATACATAAAGATAGCAGCCAATAGTATATGCGTTAAGAAAAATGAAGATAGTGTGGGTGGTTCTTAGTCGAAGTATGATACAGTTAAAAGTGACCGAATTGGATATCGACACGGTGGCGCAGTGGTTAGCGCGTTCGCCCGGTAAGCGAGAGGTCCTGGGTTCGAGTCCCAGATGTGTCAATATCTTTTTCTGATTTTTCTGTTTTCAGATTTTCGATTGAGTTTCGCTTATATTGTCTTCATTTAATTAAATAAAATAATTAAGTTACACGATAATAAAATCATGAGAAAGGGGTTATTACGGCGACCGAAATAACTACTCGTACCTTACTAGCAATCCGAAGGTTGTGAGTTCAAATCCCTGCGTGCACAAGCAAATTTTAATGGATTGATTTGTTATATTTGACATTTAATTATGTTATAATATTGCATTGTAAATTTGCGGCAAGTCCCAGAGTGTAAGATACTCTCAATATCGCCCTAGTGTAAGACAACTTAGAATTGAAACGTTGCTCGAAATGGCTTTAGCCGTGTTTGATGACCAGATTTGAATTGCCATTTACTTCTCCATCTTCCTCTATCCCATTTTCGTCCCCTTCCACCACTTTAAGCCACACAACATATACCAATTGGGGACGCCATAGTTTCACTGGACACAGACAGGAGCAGTTGGGACTCTTGTGCGGTATTCACATTAAAAATAATAATATTATTAACATTAAAATGAACTAGGGGAACTTCGGCTAATCCAGCCACTTTTTCAAAGCAACCGTTCTGGAGGCGGGTATGGGTACCGATGCCCCAGGAACCATTTATTGGATAACCAACACCCCTGCCATAGGTCACCCTAAGTGGTTTGCTACATTTGGTGATTTGGCAGGGGTTCCCAGGCTCTTGGAGTGAGGTTTGTACAGGTCTTGGTGGCGAATGCGTTTACACCCACTGCGTATCTGTCCGGATTTAGAAGAGACAGCTTGAGGCATACATAATCTAGACCTCTCCAGCCGGACTCTCTCGATCCATCTTGCACAAAGTATGAGGGGTGGATTCACACGTCTCTCACTCCTAGGCACATTGATCCCCAGATTCTACCCACCCCTCATACCTTTTTCCTTTCCAGAACTTCTTCTCCTTCCTTTCCTTAAAAATACCCTCCACACAGCATCCCTAAAGATGACATAGTCCCAGAGGGGGATTATTTTACTCGGGGCCTCCTGTGTGGAGCTAATGTTAAAAAAAAACAAATTACTTGAAATTGCATCGTAATTTATTTATTTATTTATTTATTTATTAATCATTAACGCCCTTATGGGCTTTTACATACATTTACATTTTTATGTTTTAGTGCATACAGGTGTGTTTAGAATACAAAGAAAACATGAATAGTTTTTACACATGGTACATATAAATAAAGCTGGTAAGTAAAAAGTATAGCATTATACAATAAAGAGAAAAAAATCAGTTTTATATGTATATACGTATATAACAAATAAAAATAATGGTGAGTTTTTAATATATGTGCAATTTATGTGTTGAATACATAGCGAAGTTGATTTTAAACAAAAATACATACTACCGACTTGCACCGCACTAAAATTAATATACAAAACAATTGCATTTTGACCAATTACTTTATCGTCAGAATTTCTGCAAGGAATTCAATTTCCGAAGACGAAATACTTTATACCATAAATATACCAATCCCCTTTATACTGAAACCATGGAATAATGTCAGATACTTCAGTAAACTATCACGGAGAGGACAAATGAGTTCGATAATATAATATAACAGAGTATCTAATTACAATCAAATTAAAATGTTAATCAAAGTATAAGTCGTTAAAGTAAATTTGTTATTATTACCTATTACAACGATAAACAAGAACAGTTTTTAAAAGGTTTGTTTATAAATTATAAATTACTAACCTTTATTACGCCCTATATTGTAGGTGTTTTGACGGAACTTAACTATGAGGGTTTACAATAAACTGTGCACACAAAATTTCAAGATGGGGATTTATAGTTCTATTGTAACTGTTCCAATATACTGAATTTAAATTTGGACACTGACAGATGACGATAAACATCGATTGATTTATATTTATTTCCCAGTCGATGAAGTCTTTCGATAGGCGAGTTTTCGAAGTAATTATTAGTAGGCGCGTTAACGAAGTACGGCGCATTCAATCTTGTATTACGGGTAGGTACTCGCAGTTGGATTAGTTTGGTTAAATCCAGGGCGTCCAGTCTGCCATTTGAAATATTGAAAAGACAAATTAAATCACTCATTGTTCGTCTTGAAGTTAATTCATTTAATTTTAGTAAGTCCATTAAAAATGTGTAGTTAAGTTCTTCGATTGGAATTCCTAATTTATAGTTTATAAATCTCAAAAACTTATGTTGCACTCTCTCAATTTTTTGTTGGTGAATCTTATAAAAAGGAGCCCAGATTGTTGAATTGTACTCTAGATGGCTTCTCACTAACCCAGTGAACAGCAACTTAAATGAATTAATTATTTTAAAATCTTTTACCGTCCTCAATATAAAACCTAAGCTTTTCATGGCCTTGTTAGTTATTTCCTTTATATGAGAAACAAAAGATAATTGATTGTCAAAAATAATACCTAGGTCCTTGATTTGTTCAACTCTTTTTAGAAAGATGTTGTTGATGCTGTATTCATATTTAATAGGATTTTTAATTCGGGCAAAAGTTATTGTTTGACATTTGACAATGTGGTAGGTAATGATAATAATGATTTCCCTGTTCGTGGCCCCCACTGCTACCTGAATATATTATTTCATAATCATTATGAAGTTAATTTTAAGAAAGTTACCAAAATAAACGTGGTTTACTTAATTCTTTCGTGCGTGAACCGTATTGTCCAGTCATCCAAATGATTCAAATAGGCTTTGCAAAAGTTTTCCCAGATCCTGCCTTTTAATTGAATTAAATGAGAACGATATTATTTTTAATCAATTTTAAAGTTTAATGAGAAGCAACAAATTCCTTTTGTTGGTACAGAATTGCTGTTATTAATTTTATTTTTTTTCTTTATTCATTGCATAAAATTTATGGTTACATTTATTAGTGGATTTTTCGACCACCAAGCTAGGCTGATGTTTGTGTTATGGTGGTTTTTTTTTACATATAGTGCAATAACAATCACACGTTCGTGTAATATTTTTAAAGAAAAACACTGTAAAACAAATTCAAACCAAAATGCTTGCCTTGTCTTCAACATAAATATGATAACATTCTATCTGATGTAGATATTTTTAATTGCTACGAAAATAAATATAAAAACTCTGTCAAGAGTGCATTAAAAATGTATTAAATGAGTATAAAACTGCATAAATGTAATGATATAATATGTAATGACATATATTTTGTACCTCCTAATAATGTGATATATTTTAATTGCAAGATTACTGTTAAATTTCTGGACACGTTATAATAATAAGATGAGTAAATCTATAATTGGTTTCTCAGGTAGGTAAATTATATATGTATAAATTAATCCAATTGTTAACTGTTTATTTCCCTAAAATAAATATTAACTAGAAAGAGTTCTAATTTTTAGTAATTTTTGTACAAATAGATTCATATTGAACCGGTGAATTTGCACATACTGCGGTAAATTCTTATTGTAACAATTTTTGTGTCAGCAGAATACAAGTATCTAAGGCAGTGGAGTACATCAGACATCTCAGTGGTGCAGAAAAGTATTGTATTAATATTATTAAAAAAATATATTTAACGACTTATGTTTCTTTACTGGTATTATTTCTTGTACTACTTACTCCGGCCCGCCACGCAGTAGGTAGGCAAACGTCACCCCATGAACCCGGGTAATCCTGCTAAATTACCAAAAGTAGCGAACCACTTGAGCTATGACAGGGGTGTTGTTTATCCAATAAATGGTTTCCGGGGCGGCGGTACCCATACCCGCCTCCCAAATCATAAAGATTCATTTGAACGTGCGATGTTTTTATCGGTCTGAACGTCTCGGACTTCTTTCATCGATGCGATTCAAATAACATTTTCTTAACCATCAGACAGTTTCATAAACCTATTTTACTTGATGGCCGGCTTGGTCTAGAGGTAAGGCTCTTGACTCGCAATCCGAAGATCGCAGGATCGAATCCCGGCGTGGGTAAACAATTTTTATTTGATTATTTTATGTTCCTTTACACATTTTTCTTTGTGTTTTTTTCTTTTGCATCAGGGGATTTAAAATAATATATGTTACATTTGCGGCACGTTCCAGAGTGGAAGATAACTCACAGTATCTACGTTTGGTGATATAGCAGGGGTGCCCGGATTCATGGGATGAGGTTTGTCCAGGTCTTGGAGGTGGATGACCACACTGAACCCCAGATTCCTACCCACCCCTTAAACCCTTTTCCTTCCCAGAACTCTCCTTTCCTTCCTTTTCCTAAAAAAAAAACCTTCACAAAGCATCCCCAAAGATGACATAGGCCCCCAGAGAAATAATTTTCCTCAGGGCATCCTGTGTCGAGCTCATGTAAAAAAATAGTATCGCCCTGGTGTAAGACCACCATGCAGAATTGAAAAGCCTCTCAACTTACCCCAATTGGGGTTTCCATATTCTCACTGGCTCCAGACGGGAGCAGCTGTGACTCTTGCAAGTTATTACATAAAAAATAACACTTATAGGTACCTATATCAGCATTACTTTAAAAATTTCATTTATTTTTTACTTTTAAAATTGTACCAATGAAATGAATGAATAAAGGTGGTAATTTATTTCATTAAATTAAGCTACCTACTCTAAAAATTCTCCATTCTAGAAAGTGTGGCCACTTATCACCTAGCAACTCGCAGTAATTGGATGGGAGGCAGTGGCGTAGCATGGCATTGGTTTTTAATAGAAAAAATAAATTATGTCTAACGCATTAACCGCAAAATATTCCCCTTTACCCGAATCCAGTGTGTCACTATTATATGGCTAATTTGGAATATTGAAGTTGTGGAGATCGTCATTACGTGCTGTACATCCATGTTTGATTAGGTTGAAGGAGCTGGGCATGGAAATAATAGGATGGTAGGGAATTATCTGCCCATTCAATACTAACAAAATACTGCTTTAGTGAAAGTAACTTATGTTTTTTTGCTGTTGTTCAGAAAGTTTTCAATTTATTCAAATATTCATGTTTCATTGGTATCTTACTAGCGAATATGAATTAGGATTTAGAACGTTGCATTGGATACAAAAATGTACGTTGGGGTAGCATAGCTACATTTCGACAGCCCCGAAGAACAATGTCGGATCTGTTGGCTTATTTTAATTTCTTTTTGTTGATTTGAGCCTGAATTTTCGGAATTTTGGATAAAATTAAATAAAAATATCTTCTTTTTTGATATAATTAAAACAGCTAAATAAACTTTAAACAGCTCTATTACAAATCTACAAATTCGCACATCCGACATTGTTCCTTAAGGCCGTCGATTTCATATATATTTTTGCGATTAATGATAATATAAATAAAATAAAATAAAAACAATAAAATTTTGTTACAAATGAAAATGTATAATGGAATCTCCAGTTCTGAGGATTTCATTCATTTACATATCGACAGCGGTTTGGTAAAATCCTTCAAACCACAAAATGAAAAGTTTACAGGAGACGATAAAAACGAATATATACAAATTCCTAAAACTAATTAAAAATCTTGAAGTTCATTCAAAATTGCAATACTTAAAATTGTTAAATATGGCAATTTTATTTAAAATTATGAAAGATTGAGGCTTTATTTAGGTTTGAGTAATTCCATAATTTGTTTTTAAATAACTAAAAAAAGTTATACATATATTTGGTTTTTAGTATTAAAAGTGCCTTAACCAGCAAAAATTATTTGACCGTGTTGTTGTTCGAAGACTGTTCTACATGAAACCATTGAAAAGTAACATTCCCAAAAGATGTGGCTTGTATAATAATAATAATAAGTCCGATTACACAATCTTATTCTCTCGCAGGTTAAATCCTATAGATGTACTCATATGTGTTTGTTTCTTTTTAAGAAGTTTTCTCTTTAAAAAAAATGTTTTCAAATTTTTCTCTCAATCTGATTACTAATCAAAATCCTTCGTCAGAATATATGTGCGCACCTGACTCATTTTTAAATGGAGACAAGCTGCTAATAAATTATTAATTCTTCGGACCGATAGAGTGAGTTACGTTTTTAGAATTATTTATTATTGGTTTGTAAATATAAGGAACCTGAAACCTTCTTACCAATTTCGTTAATTTTAGAAAAGTTTAATTTGTTTGTATAGGTATTGTGTTATGATTTCAGTAAACAATAGTGTAATGTGTATGGCACGCCTTTGGCAGGAATAATGAATAACCTTCACAGATAGAATGTTCCGGTGCCTGGAAATAAGGCCAAGTGTCAATTATGGAGTAACCTATTAATAACTGGATAATCTGATCACACAATGCTAAATGGCAAACATAGCTGAAAGGGAACATCCGATTTAACAGGATTAAATTAATGATTTGAAATTTACATTTTTAAGACTTTTTTCGCAATATTTTTTTACTCAATCCGTTGCCGGATAAAACCACTTCTGATTTTCTTCACCTTTTTCCTTTTGCGTTGTTGGGATTAATACTCACCCTTTTTATTCAATTTCACCATTCCATTATTACAATACCTACATAAAACTGGATTTTAAATAAAATATTAATATATAATGAATAACAGATCACTTTGTATAAACCACTTTATTATAAACAATATCTACATGTTTCGATAACAATATTATCTTCATCAGGATATGTTAATATAAAGAAAAATAAATGACAAACAAGTATAGACAAAATATTAAAAAGTAGAGGTGATTAATTACTTACAAATCATAAAAATAGTTATACAAAATTAAATATAAAAATTATTTAAGGAAAAATAAAATTGCATTTAGATAAAGTGATCTGTTATTCATTATATAATTAATGATGCCACAAAGTAATTTTGCGAAGTTTGAAGAAATTAATAATTTAGGAGGCGGGTGTGGGTACCGCCGCTCCGGGAACCATCTATTGGATACCCAATACCTCTGCCATAGGTCACCCCAAGTGGTTCACTACGTTTGGTGACTTAGAAGAGGTGCCCGGGTTCATGGGGTGAGGTTTGTCAAGGTCATGGCGGTTGATGTGTCTGCCCATCTGCTGCGTGGCGGACCGGATCGAGAGAGACTGGTTGAGGATGTCTTTTGACCACTCCAGCCAGAATCCCTCGACAGATTGCCTTGCACTGCAGTTGAAGGGATGGATTCATATGTCCGTCACTTCTGGACACAAGACCTTCAGATTCCTACCAATCTCTCATTCCTATTTCGTTCCCAGAACTTCCCCTTCTTAAAACCCTATAAACAGCATCCCAAGATGACATAGATCCCGAGAGAAATTATTTTTCTATTATATTACGTATAAATGTAACCTTCTTCCAATAGAAATTGTACAAAGAACAATTATTAAAATTATATTACAAAAATCCTTAGACTACTCAACAGAACGCCTGTTTGAAGAATTTCAAGTACCTATCCGCATTTAAAAATTTATATAAAAAAAATTCATTAATTTAAATTATAAAAGAAAAAGATAAATATCCATTTTTAAATGAAAACAGAACTCGACTTAAACATGTTTTTCTATGCCCAAAACTAAATACGTCTTTTTCACAGCATCATTACACTTACCAGGGAAGAACTTTTTTCAATTGACTACCAGAAGAAATCAGAAGCATTAATGAGAAAACCTGAATACTGCTCTCTGACATTTTAAAAACATTCTTAAGAAAAAAAACCACCGTCACTTAATTAATCTTACGAAAATTCTTAGTTTTCGATAACATTCTTTCTTTTTTTTAATACACACTGTAATCAAAATAAATACTGCAACTCAAATATATTTATGTACAATGAATTATTTAAGTACTAACTAATAACATTAATGTACACTCCCCTTCAATACACAAGCACATGCTTTCAATGGAAGGGTAGTAAAAAAAAACCTGAGATGTATAATTATCATGCAAAAACCATGTAAAACATAATATTTAAAAAAAATAAAACATTATATAAAAAAAACATGACATTTATATAATTTCTATTTTTTCTATTATTTTCTAAATTATATTTCTCCTGTGTGGAGCTAATATAAAAAAAACATATATACCTTCGGAGCTACATGCGTATTATCAATTTTTAATTTATTAAAATAACTATTTTACGTGTTTCTTTCAATGAAATATTTAATCAAAGAAGAAGTAAATAAAACCAATAAATCTAAACGAGTAATGAAACAGAACAAGCCATAGAAAATAAAAAAAGATAACGGTCGCAACTAAGAATCGAACCCAGGATTCCTTACCCCGTCTTACTGCGACAATGACTTTAATAATAATAATATTTGGCTAATTTATATAGCGCTCTTTTTGTGAGAAATCACCTCAAGAGCGCTGTACAGTACAAGTAAATATGTAATAAAATTGGTATAACTAAGATTTGTAATTATAACTAGTGACTTATATCTAAGACTTGCAACTAGTGGCTTAATCTAAGACTTATAGCTAGTGACTTTAACCGCTTTAACCTATTGAGACCTCATTATTTTTGATTTCCATTTTCGACCATTACCTTTTTCTAAATTTTCTAACAAAAAAAAAGTTTAAGTTGTTGATAGGTACATTCAAAAGAAGATCGTCACCGGACAAGTTCTATAGAGTTTTTTTTTTCTCTTAAAGAGATTGGAAAATCACGGTCAGATAATAGAATGGTCACGAACTACATGAAAGGGGATCAACATGGTCCTAAATTACATCAATCGCAACTATCGAAGGACTTGCTATTTCTCAAAGAAATATTATATAGCGGATTATAAGTCGCTCCCGGTTAAATCAGAATTTCTTTGCCGTGTAAAGAATTGCTTTTTAAATACAGCATTTATTTGTTTTACGAGAGTAAGAACTTATAGCGCCCTTGAAGTGAATTTTCTCTAAAATGGCTCTATACAAATTAACCAGTTATTCTTTATAACATTGGTGATAGTGCTAGTATTATTAAAATAATATTGAAATAAAAAAAAATTCTTGCATTAGCTTCAAACACAAACCAATTTCTTTGGGCTTGTGTCATCTGCGGGGATGCTGTGTGGGGGGTCTTTTTAGTGAAATGAAGGAGAGGAAGTTTTGGAAAGGAAAAGGTATGAGAGGTGGGAAGGAATCTGGGGATAAGTGTGTCCAGGAGTGACGGACGTATGAATCTATCCCTTCTATTGCGGTGCAAGGCGATGAGTTTAGAGTCCGGCTGAAGAGGTCTAGATTCTATCTTCTTCAACCAGTCTCCCAAATCCGGCCTGCCACTGCCTGGACTAACGTATTCACCGCCAAGATCTAGGACATACACCACCCCATCAACCCGAATACCCCTGCTAAGTCACCAAACTGAAGTAGCGAATAACTTGGGGCAACCTATGGCAGGGGTGTTGGTTATCCAACAAATGGTTCCCGAGACGGCGGTATCCATACCTACCTTCCAATATGAAAATATTATTATCAAAACTTACCTATTTAATGTCACCGCTCGTGATTTTTTAATCAGGTATACGAATATTTTTTTTTAAACAAGCTCAAAACGTCCACCAACAAAAGCTTGAAAGCCTCTAACCGCGACTATTCAGCCAGTATTTTATCAGGGGCCATCGTGTTCAATTTGTTTAAATTTCAGGCAAAAGCTTTTCATAAAGTCACTCATTGTGTATAAGTGGTCTTAAAGGCCAAAGGAGTAAGAGTATAGATTCAAAATTCCTACCTTTTTTTAAACCTGTAACAAGAGCACTGTCTTCTTTTTCTTGCCACTTCCTTCCGCTCTGTTAGCTTGATATGTAACTAGGTACCCTGCTAACTAATAATGTTGGATATTAAAGCTTGACAGTTGATAAAAAGTCCCCATTAAAATACAAAGTAACGTAGAAAGGGAGTAATAACTTTTTACTATCTGCATCTAAAGGAAGCGTATAGGAGAGCGCGTCGGGACGGGCCTTCAAGGCTTTGCTTCCGCTCTCAAATACTCGTAACATCCATTGTGGTAGCAACCCTTGTTAAGGTTCAAATTGGAGCCATAGGCGAGATCTCTAAGGAGTTAGTTAAGTAAAGTACACTTGGCAAAAGGATCAAACCATCTGTGTACGCGAACTCCTTATTATGAAGAATTGAAATGACCTCGGGATAAATATTTGTCGATGGTTGTTGAAAAACCTTTCCTCACCGCGACAAACCTTTAGATAAGGAGCACGGTTATTGGAGCTTTAGTTAAATGAGAACCAATAGAAATAATTTTCCCATAAAGGGTGTAATGTAAATTGTATCTTCATGTACTCAAGACTACTGTTATTTTTGTTCTCCAACAATAACTGTAAGTAAGGCAGTTAGTGGTGTCTCCCAGACTACTCGTAGTGTTGTGGTTTAACTTAATGGTTGCTTCCACAGGCTGACGAAATTGTCCTGAACTAAAGCAAATCTCTCCGCCCATTATACACGACTTGCGTTAATTGAGTTGCGTTTGATAAATGTAATTAACACTATTATTGTATATTTTTTTATATTTTTGAATGAAGCTATCACTTTGTGGTTATCCATTATAGATAAATGAAACAATTCAACTTTGTTTGAACCACTTATATAATGAGTAAATCCGACCGGTTTCAGAACAAACGTTCCTGGAATAAAGTTTTATATTCGTTTTATTATAATATATTATAATGGAATTCCACCATGAAATATCACTCTCAAAAATAGAAATATTCACTAGTAATAATTGTAAATCTTAGTTGTAAGCCAGTAATTTTATTATTTTATGTATTTATTTGTACAGCGCCCTTGAGGTGATTTTTCGCGAAAACGGCGCTATATAAATTAGCCAAATATTATTATTATTATTATTCGTGTAGACAGTCTTTCCTCTTATTTTGAAAGTCAAGTGTGCAAAATTTCAACAATCTCGATTTGTTTAAAAATCAATGCCACATCACCCGTCCGCCACAAAACTTGAGTAGAACTTTCACGGAACTTGAATTTTTACATTTAAATAGATGAATTGTTCAAATTCTGTGAAACAATGCGTTCTTAGTATTATTATTGTTAGCGATTCCAATAAACATTAATGAAGTAAATTTATACATAATTGCCAGCGATAGACGTCAAAAATTCCCATGAAAATTAAAACATCACACCATGTCATTAACAACTCCTCGTGTTTCTTACGTACTTCTAAGACTTGCTAAATTAATTATTTAGCAAAAGGCGTGCACAAATAAATGTGTGGGTATTTGGAAAAATCATTTTAACAGTGGCGTAGCAACCGCTTGGGTTACCGCCCCAGGCAGGTAATGTGCCGAAAGTGTCAAAGGTCAAATGGTTTTAAAGAATGGCACAATTTCAAAAGCAAGGTTGCTTGAAATAGGGTTCGTAAGTTTAATTTGAAATTATACAAAAAAAAATAAGCGGTTTGAAATTTTTGGCTCCATGGCAACTCAGAATCATGCAATTTCAATACCCCATGAAAAATGCATTAAAAGTTATGAAAAAAATTAAATTAGCCCATAGCATAACCTAACGTAACCTATTTAACCATTTTTTTGTGTATTAATTGTTTTTGTGTTTAATTCGTAGAACTAAATTTAATTTAAAAAAAAAAATAATAATTTAATAATGTTACTATCGAGTTCTGCAAGTATTTTAGTATGAATTTTTGTTGCCGTTTTGCCGTTCATTTACAAACTGTGTTAATCCACAATGAGACGACCTATTATTACTACTATTAAGTTTTTAAATGTCAATTTTTGAAGGTGTCTAAATTGATTCATTAATTACCGGTTAAACCAATTTACTGGACACTACAAGAGTTTTTTTATAGGGTTCGGAATCTGTTTCCCTTGCAACTAACTAACTAACTAACCATCACGCCGTTTCCCCGCAGGGGTAGGCAGATAGGACTAACCGCCAAACAACTCGGTCTTGGCACACACTCTTTGCATCACTCACATTCATACATCGTCTCATACATTCTCTTCTACTATTCTGACTTTTGACATGGCCCGACTCATGTATCTGATTCATTTGATCGTGCGATGTCTTCCTCGGGCGTCCCCGACTTCTTGGTTTTCAAAATTGTTTTATAATGATTTTATTGCTATGACTCATTTAAGAACGTTATATTTTTTAGGTTTGGTATTTATAATAAGTTGCGGGGAATAAATAATTTTCCTTACTTTATTAATTAGCGTAACGTTGGGGTCTTTCGCTCGTTCATTGATTTCTAATTGTTCAAGCAAATAATCTTAGACCCTTTCTTTCTGTAGGTAATGGTTTTAGCTTGTTGTTTTTAAGTGGAACGTGATTATTCACTAAGAGATGTTCTGTGAATTTTGAAGAAGTGTTTTTATTTTAACTTTATGAGTAAAACCCCAAATTGTAATATTTGATTAAATGAACACAATATAAGCGAAACTCAATCGAAAATCTGGAATCAGAAAAATCAGAAAAAGATATTGAGAGCATATTAAATAAAATGGATAAAGATTTATCCTAGAGAGTATTTAGTTCTACTATCTAGAGAGCATTTAGTTCTGATTTGAATCTTGCAATCATACATAAAGATAGTAGCCAACAATATATGCTTCAATATCTTTTTCTGATTTTTCTGTATCCAGATTTTCGATTGAGTTTCGCTTATATTGTCCACATTTAATTGAGTGTTTTTTATTATTGTAACAAGGTATACGTTCTTTGAATCTAGTTGAGAATGCCCTACCTGTTTGTACGATGTAAGTAGCGTTACAGTCGGCGTGGCCACATTTTAATTCCTAAATGCCACCGTTATTGAGTTTAAGATTTCTAGTTTTTGAGTTTTTATGGCTTGTTCCTATATTATTATTGTTGTCTCTAAAAGCTATATTTAAATCACATGTTTTAATTTCTTTTGCAGCTTTTCAAGATATTGAGCCGAGAAATTCGGGACATGCAATTTTTTTCAAATTTTTTGATATGTACCGGATATATTAAATTAATTTTACTTTTGTATTTCTTGTTTTTTATTATTTTTTTTAATGTTATTAACCTCATAGCCGTTATTAATCGAGATTGTTTTTATAGTTTATTTTTCTTTTACGTTTTATTATCTAAGGTAATCTTAATGTGTTTATGTACCATTGCATGGTCAGCTTATAACTTATGGGACCAAGGATGAGTTGAATTTGCATTTATTGTTGTAACTGTAAAAATTGGTTTTCTAAATATTTTGATTGTATGTTTAGTATTACTTCTACCAATTGTAAGATCTAAAAAAATTATTTTACCTTCAATTTCATGTTCGACTGTGAAGCAGATTGTATTATTAATGGTGTTCACCCAATTAGTAAAGGTATCTAGCTGTCGGTTGATGCCTTTACAACATGCAAGGATGTCGTCTACGTATATGACATAGTATATTATGTGTTTAGCTAAAGGAGTTTTAAGAATTATGTTTTCAATATAATCCATAAATATTTCTGGTAGAAATGGACTTAAAAGTGATCCCTTGGAAAGACCATCAGTTTGTTAATAGTACGTCTCATTGAAAAGAAAATAATTTATTTCTACGCAAATTTTATGAGCTGGAATAACTCATTTCTTATTACCGGGTTGAAATTATATTTTTCTAATACATTTTCAATTATTTTAAGACATTCTTCAATGGGAATGTTGTTAAATAAGGATTGTACGTCTAACGAAATGAATTGATAGTTATGTGGAAGATCAGAATTTAAAAAAAACTAGAAATACGAATATAAAATTAATTTAATATATCCCGTACATAACAAAATTTAAAAAATATATTGCATTCCTCTAATTTCTCGGCCCAATGTCTTTAAAAAATGCAAAATAAATTAAAACGTGTGGTTTAAATATAGCTTTTAGAACCAACAATAATATAGGAACAAGCCATAAAAACTCAAAATTAGAAATCCTAAACTAAATAATGGTGGCATAAACGTAGCGAACCCAAAGTGGTTCGCTACGTTTGGTGATTTAGCAGGGGTGCCCGGGTTCATGGGGTGAGGTTTGTCTAAGTCTTGGAGGCGGATGACCAAGACACACTGAACCCCAGATTCGTACCCACCCCTTAAACCCTTTTCCTTCCCAGAACTCTCCTCTCCTTCCTTTTCCTAAAAAACCCTCCACACAGCATCCCCAAAGATGACATAGGCCCTGAGGAAAATTATTTTCCTCAGCGCCTCCTGTGTGGAGCTCATGTAAAAAAATATATATATATAAATTAAAATGTGACCACGCCGACTGTAACGCTACTTACATCGGACAAACAGATAGGGCATTCTCAACTATATTCGAAGAACATGCACGATGTTATAATAATAAAAACACTTCAAATTTCGCAGAACATCTCTTAGTGAATAATCACATTCCACTAAAAAACACAAGCCAAAACCATAACATATAGAAAGAAAGAGTCATAGATTAAATTTGCTTTAACAATTAGAAATCAATAAACGAATAACTCCACCGTAACGCTAATTAATAAAGTAAGGAAAATTCTTTATTCCCCAAATCTTAGTATGTTTACCAAACCTAAAAAATATAACGCACTTAAGTGAGTAATTGCAATAAAGTCATATACAACAATTTAGAAAACCGTAACACTTAGCGCAAGGGAAACAGATTCCGAGCCCCATTACTCAATTATCTTATTAATCGACTTTCTCAATTATTGTCCAGCAAATTGGTTTAACCGGTAATAAATCAATTTAGACACCTTCAAAAATTGACATTTAAAATCGTATAAACAGGTCGTCTCAATGTGAATTAACCACAGTTTAGAAATTGTTCTGTGAACCGAAACAGCTGTAACAAAAATACATACTAAAATACTTACAGAACTTGAAAATAACATTTTAAAATTTACTTTTAATGAAATTTAAAAAAAAATCATCATTTTTACTTTTCAAAGAAGGTGTTGAAATTGAATGATTATCCGGGCATCATAACTTTTACTAACACTCTTACTAATTTATAAAAAAAAACTGAACTTTATTTCGTAATTTTTAAAATATCTAAATAATATTTTTTTGTAGGTTTGTTTGTACAAATCTAACTTAAAACCAATAAATTAAAAATAAACATGCTATTCAATTGTGCTGTGTAAAACGTGATTTTTTTACATTAGCTCCAAACAACAGCGAAAACCATATTCCCTCAGGGCCAGTGTCATCTCTGGGAATGCTGTGTGAAGGGTTGTTTTATGGAAAGGAAGGAGAGAAGTTCTGGTAAGGTATCAGGTATGAGGGGTGGGTAGTCTGGGGTTCAATGCGCTCAGGAATGACTTACGAATGAATCCATCCCACTGCAGTGCAAGGCAATGGGTCGAGAGAGTCCGGCTGGAGAAGTCGAGATCCGTCCCGCTACGCAGTAGGTGGGCAAAGTTATCCGTGGCCAAGACCTAGATACATCTCCGCCTCTGAACCCGGATACTCCTAAATCACCAAAAGTAACGAATCACTTGGGGTGACCTATGACAGAGGTGTTGGTTGTCCAACAAATGGTTCCCGGGGCGGCGGCAACCATACCCGCTTCCCAAATTGGCAATTATTAGATAAAATCATATGTTAACCAGTGGCGGCCGCTGCCCTGACAATGTGGTGGTTCACGATAATCCGTATTAATAATAATTATTAGTTAACGATTGTGGTTCACTACGTTTGATGATTTAGCAGGGGTGCCCGGGTTCATGGGGTGAGGTTTGTCTAGGTCTTGGAGGCGGATGACCGGGACATACTGAACCCCAGATTCCTACCCACCCCTTAAACCCTTTTCCTTCCCAGAACTCTCTTCTCCTTCCCTTTTCCTTAAAAAAACCCTCCACACAGCATCATCAAAGATGACATAGGCCCTGAGGGAAATTATTTTCCTCAAGGCCTCCTGTGTGGAGATCATGTAAAAAAAAAATAAAAATTAACAGGTACGGGGGCTCCATCGAAGCCAGAGTAAAGTTAGCCTCCCAAAAACTGGGCGTACTGTACAGGGCCCGCAGATACTTTAATAGTACACAACTGCTAACCCTGTACAAATCACAAGTGCGCCCCATGGTTAAATTTGGCAGCCACCTCTGGTCTGGAGCTCCAAAATACCTGAAAAATACCCTTGACTCTGTGCAAAAACGGGCGGTCCGCTTAATAGATTCTCCCATCTTAACAGACGGATTGCAATCTTTAGAGCACAGGCGTCGGGTGGGAATGCTATCCTTGTTCTACCGGTATTACAATGGAAGATGCTCCGAGGAACTAGCGTCATTTATCCCTTCGGCACCGGTCCATATTCGGGAAACACGCCAAACGCGTGCCCAACATTTGTACACGGTTGACATTTGTCACATGAGAACAGCTCGACTGTGGAATGATTTGCCGGCCTCTGTGTTTCCTCCTTCCTACAACATGGGTCTCTTCAAGACCAATGTTCATTCCTTCCTCTCCTCAAAAAAACCCTCCACACAGCATCCCAGATGACATGCCTCCTGTGTGGAGTTAATGTAAAAAAAAAAGAAGTTAATATTAATAAATAATTTTTGGAGGTCCCCTGTCAATTACCGTCATCCAATATTGTTTTGTTCACTCTCCTGCTATTTGTTTTTCACATCAGAGGTATGATGCGCCCAGTGACGATATAACATTTTGTATTCCCTACTATTCTACTCATGTCCCAACTTCTGCAAAAAGCAGCTCTTTAGATGCTAACCTCCCCAAGCCAAAGTCTTCTGAGTAAATTATTCATGTGGGACCCTTCTCACACAAGAAAGCTCATTGCATCCTCCAGAAACCTTGTAGCGTGGTCTTTCTAACGCGTGTACAAATCATTCGAAAAAAAATAGCCCTTTTTTGCAAATTTTTTTATAAAATATTACAATGTCACCATAAAAACCACGATTGTTGAAATTTATGCAGCGGAAGGATATAGAAGAAAGAATAAGTGAAACAGGAAGGTTGTGAAGAACCTGACCATTCATATATATGTATAATATTATTACTTTTTTATATTAGCTCCACACGGGGGGTCCCGTAGAAAAAAAGTTTCCTCAGGGTGTATATCATATTAGAGGACGCTGTGTGGAGGGTTTTTTTAAGGAAAGGAATGTGAGGAAGTTCTGCGAGGGAAATAGGTATGAGGGTTAGGTGGGCATCTGAAGGGTAAGTGTGTCAAAGAGTGACGGACGTATAAACCTCACTCCATGAACCCGGGCACCCCTGCTAAGCCATTATTTAGCGAATCACTTGGGGTGACATACGGCAGAGGTGTTGGTTATACAATATATGGTTCCCGGGGTGGCGGTACACATTCCCACCTTACAAATTAATATCTGCTGATATTGTCGCGAAGAAGTTCCTAATTTTGAAGACGGAAGGGCCATTTAATACAGGTATTAGGAATAATACAAAACAATTAAAACTACTTTAAAAGTACGGGAGAGTTATATAAACTCATAATTTTTTTTATTACGATCAGATTACTTTCGCAGGGTGGTAATACTCTCAGTATCGCCCTGATGAAAAGTCACCATTCAGAATTGAAACGTTGCTTCAAATGACTTTAATTAGTCTTTGTTTGGTGATCAGTTTTAAATATCCAGACCTTTTTCTTCTTCACCTCCTTCCTCCCTCTACTACTTTCAAATGATGACATATTCAAATGATATATTCAATAGATGACAATAGAGAAAAAATTGATTCAAATATATTTTCTATTCATGAGATCAGAACCAAAGGTCGTATTCATCAATCTGATTTATACCTACATCGAAAGAAACTCATTCTTCACTCCGATGCATCTGTCACGAATGTCAATTCAAATTCGCCCTGCAAAGAAATCATAGAAACGAAATGAATAACCACAGCACATATTATAAAATAGTCTGATATTTGTACGACACGACATGTGTAAGCGCGGAACGCTGTTTGCAGTGGGATCGTTCCTTCATTCGGTCCCCAAATACTTACTTTTATATCATATTTTATTATATTTTTACAATTATGTAAAAATAAACTTCTTACTTACCTATGTGAAAATAATGGTCATAACTGAGAAGTTAAATAAATGTGCAGCAAGATTTAAGCTGTTCTAAATCATTTCATCATGTTTTTTCACTTATGTCGTATCATTTATTTAGATAAAAAAAAAAAGCCGACAATGTAATCGTAATTTTGTAGAAAAAAGATAAAAACTTAGTCCAAAGACTGCTACGAAAGAAAGAGTCGCGTTATATGTATACATGGCGACTGATAGTCTCATGCAAGCAATAAATTTATAAATAAATAATAAATAAATAATAATAAATAAATTGATTGTTTAAATTTCTTACACCTATCCCTACCCATTGTTAATAATAAATTTGATTTCAATATTTATACAAAACCTACCTTCACAGATACCGTTATTCACAGTACTTCTAACCAACCCATCTCCCATAAACATTCCACTTTTCATTCTATGATTCACAGACTTGTCACTTAATCCTTTATCTAATTTTAACTTTACTGAAAATCTCTCTAAAATCAAATCTATTGCAATAAATAACGGATACCCCCATAGCTTAAACGATAAAATCCTTACAAAAAAACTTAATCTCGTATCTACTAATAAATTCCTTTATAATAATACACACAACATCAGAAATAATAAAATCCAAAGGTTGGCGTATAATTTTTTTTCTAAACTCGCTACAGAAATTAAAGCT
Source organism: Limnephilus rhombicus (assembly GCA_929108145.2). Lineage (NCBI taxonomy): Eukaryota > Metazoa > Arthropoda > Insecta > Trichoptera > Limnephilidae > Limnephilus > Limnephilus rhombicus. Next base: position 56,488,733 of record OV815270.1, on the reverse strand, counting down.
GGGTTTTATACTAATAATAACCTAGGTAAGCTTTTAATAAATTCTAAAGATAAAGAAAATAACTTAAGCCATTCTGGCATCTATAAACGTACGTAAATGTAATGATTGTTTAGCCTTTTGCATGGGTAAAACGGCTAGAAACATCCAAACAAAGGTGGTCGAACACTTGAGATGTCTAAACAGTATAGGTTTTTCAGAATTCGCTACCCACCTAATAGATAAAAAGCACTCATTTAATAAATCTTCCGGGATAGATGTATTGCATAGAAATGGAATAGGTCTACGCCTTAATAATCTTGAAGCCCTTGAAATAAAAAAAGTCATTAAAAAGAAATAAAACCAATTCACTTAATAAACGATTAAATTTGTCTAAAACCCCAATTTTTTAATATTTCCGTTCACCCCTTCCTCTTAGGCACCTCCCTCCTCGCCCCCACCTAAGTTGATGTTCTGTCTCCCTCGTCTAATTTTCTTTTAAATACCATGTGTATTATGTTAAATATATTTTTATTCACCCCTGAGGAAGGTTCAGGATGAATCGAAACCGGTTGGATCAAGAAATACTAAGGTGAAATTAAAACAAAATTATTTTATTGTATTTATTATAATAAATTGATTCCTTGTAAAGGATTGCAAAGGGGTTGTAAACCAAGGTGATAACGGGTGAGATAACTAGTGATGAATTAATTAATCTTTATTGCATCTTAGTCATCAGTGCTGAAAACTCAAGAACTTTCTTTTTATTCGTCCGTCTCTTCAATATTTCCGTAGAATGGGATACCATTTCCACTTGTTTTGGGGAAGTTGGGTATCTTGTGTGTTTAAGTTGTCATTTTATCGCTGTAAAATGTTTAAACTTTTCACGATCATAAACTAACTACATATTTCGTGGAATCATTCCATAATAATGCGTTTTCAATTTCACAACCCATATTCCAAGAAAAATATTAAAATATGGGAATGTTTTCAAACCATTATTATTGTCCTACGTGAAATACAATCCTGTCTTTGTCCGCAGGGGAAATCAGAGATATCCTTTCAGCGATTTTGAATCACAAAATAAATTATGTAACAACCAGAACATGAAACGAAATAATCGTTGATATATGCTACTATACGATACTTACTTGTATATCCTTAAAGCGCCTGCCCAGAGATAATGTCAAATCAAATTCTTTATTGAGGTTCGGAGCATTAAATGCTGAGAACAATGTTTATGTTTGCACGAATGACCATTTCCATTTGATTATCTTGTATTGGGATCGTATTAAAATAAATTATTTGTTTACTCTTGAGTGTCAATGAAATATTTAGTCTGTTAACATAAATAATTTTGCCCCATGTCATCGTATTTATTTATTTATTAATTTATTGATTAACGCCCTTTTTAGGGGCTTTTACATTTGTTCGCAGTGAAAATTTTACAATGTTGATGAAAAGAGTTTACATATTTGAAAATTAAGCAAGAAATGGTTGAAGGAAACCACGGACGAAATCTTTTAGGCATCAAGCCAAGAAACGTGTGACGAAAACAGTGAAGAAAGTTTTTTTAAGTGAAACTTCTTTAGCCCCGTCAGTGATTTGAAATTCGGATGAAATCCGTTTCACTAAAGTTTATCATTTGACGGTCCTCGGTTCTAATATAATGCGGTAAATTCACCTACGCGCGGGCCTCCAATGGCGCCGCGGTATGAAGTGCCTGACTCTCAACGCCAAGAGAGACATCCAGCGAACGGAGGTTCAAAACCTACCAAATCCAAAAAAATAGACTTTTTTTATTTTTGTAACACCAAAATCCAATCTTCAAACTACGTTAAAATAAACAGGCAAAAGAAAAGAAACATCTAGCGACTTTCTAGTTTCACTTCTACTGCGTGTGAATTGCACACTCTGATTTTTTTTTACATTAGCTCAACAGAGGAGGCCCTGAGGATAATAATTTCCCTCTATGCCTATTAGGGGATGCTGTGTGGAGGGTCTCTTTAATAAAGTTCTGGGAAGGAAATAGGAATGAAGTGTGGGTAGGAATCTGGGGGTCAGTGAGTCCGGGAATGACAGACCTATGAATCCATCCATCTAACTGCGGTGCAAGGCGATGATGAGTCGAGAGAGTCCGGCTGGAAAGGTCAAAAGACCTCCTTCAACCAGTCTATCTCGATCTGCCGCCAAGACCTGGACAAACCTCACCCCATGAACCCAAGCGTCTCTGCTAAGTCACCAATCGTAGCGAACAACTTAGGGTAGCCTATGACAGAGGTGTTGGTTATCCAATAAATGGTTCCCGGGGCGGCGGTACCCACACCCACCTCCCAAATTGACAACAATGAAATTTGGGATGAATTATTTGTAACAATCAACGAAAAACACCCACATCATATTTCTTGCTTTCTTCTAATTCGTACGATTTTTTTCCACTTTTCATTTATGTAGGCTAATAAGAAGAAATTGCCATAAAGTCCAACTTTATAATTTTACGAATATGATACGAGCAATATTTTAAAAGTTAATCTCTGTCCAACATAATGCTAAAATCAGGGTGATAAAAATAAGTGTTTTTTCGTTACTTGTTTTTGGGGTGTTATGCCATGTTGCGCTACCTCCCAGATGCTACACATGGGCACACATCTGCCCTGATGATGGACACTGTAACGCTCTCTGAAACGTTGGCTAAAGAAGGAGGTAGCGCAACGCGGCAAAACACCCCAAAAACGAATAACGAAAATACTTTTGGCCGTGAAAATCTAAAAACGTATGTTAAAATAAATGTTGTTTACTCATCATCATCAACATCATCAACGACCCTCTCCACTTCTGCCCATCCATATCTGTCAGTTCCTTGTGCCAAAGGTATCGGTGCTCGTCTTTACATCGTCCAGTTATCTAAGTTTTCGTATATTTGGGAAATGAAAATAACCCATCTTTGAATTGGTTTCTCCAAAACCACAAGATATTTTCAGAAATTCATGTTTTTTCATTTGCGTTCAATATGTTCGTTCTTGAGATAAGAGTGAAAGGGTGTTTTTTGTTCCCTTATTTTCCGCCTCTTTTCCTTTTCAAACTCAAGTGGGGTCCATCCACTTAGCACGCTCACCACGAGCCGCCCCTTCCGCTGATGCAATTGAGATAGGGATAGTGTTCCTATGGAATTAGGATCAAGTTTATCCGGGAGTTAAATTAGGTAAACCTAGGTTTAGCATTGGTAACGTGGCTGGTTGGGTCCAATGAATATATTGAATACCTAGATGCTGATGCAGAGGGGAAGTTAGTTACAATAAGATATTCTAAAGTTTTAACGTGAACTAACTAACTGCCCAACGCTTTTCTTGGCGCATTCTTTATTCGGACTATTGAAACTGTAACTAACCTTGCTATGTATTATTAGGGGCCATTGCTACGTTGGCCAGCTGTATGCTAGGGTTTTTTTTTAAATAAACATTACCATCAAGAACTTTGCAGGTCACTGCGAAAATACTCGGTCCTTCCCGAGTAATGTTCCTGATGGGGAGAGCATGATACTATGTCCAGAGCATGGGCACAATGGATTACATGTTATATTGATTTAGGTTAAATGAAAGATGATGTTTGGTAAAGTAAACAAATAGGATATATTATTCATTATTACAAAATACATGTATTGTGAACTGGACTTACCCCCAGGGATCAGTAATTGGTTTAAATCTATCTAATCTGGCTAAGTCCGGAATAACCGTGTTTGAGCGGGGAGCTTCTATCAAGCCGATGGTGATCTGATCCTGACAGACCCAGCTGGTACCATCAGGGCTTCGGTCCGGGAATAGTGTCCTGGAGACGGGTCCAGCGTCTCCAACACAGGGTGGCTGATCTCAGTTCATTGAACGAACCCATCGATGACCATGTAGGAGCTCGAGCTACGGGCAGATGGCTTTGGCGGATGCAGTCCGGGGCGCGTGAATCAATTTTACGAATTCCGTAAGACAAATATGGCCTGTATAGCGCTTCTTGAAGATTACTCTTCATTAATGGAATCCGCGGATTTACAACAAGCGCGTGATCGCGTCGATTCCCATTAGTAAATCATTTATCATTATTCCGAACACGCACGGACTTTTATGTCGTCGTTTTTAACAAGCACCACACCCGACTAGACTTTTGGTAAATTCGATTAAAAACCCGCGTCATCGAGGGAATACTATAATAACATTTGAACACGTTAACTCGTCAGGGATTCAATAAATTAAAATTAATTGACTGTGCTAAAGTTTCATGGCCGCCCTAGCCCGTGAAACTATTCCAGAGTGAAAAACAGAACCGGAAACCATAGATTCCCTGCGGTCTATGTGTTGCCAGCCCGTGCTCTTAATAACCTTAAGAAAAATTAATACAAACAATGGTACTTGTTCTGAAGAGGTTTTTAAAAAATAATATTTTTTAAATAAGATTTAACACTGCTTCATAACAACCTGCTTGATTCAGTTGATCGAGCCATCTCTCCCTGAGGTATAATTTGCCCTGTACTCCCCGTAATAATTTTGATAAGATTTGTAATGTCGAGCAACAGTGTAAATTAATACCCATTAAATGAATGTTTAAAAAGATTTGCATTTAAATATTACATCTGAAACTGGATGAAGACCAACGTAATTTAATGAAGAAAATATTTTTTACGCCTTGGTCCTATTTTGTCGGAAGGTCAAAATATTTGCGCTTTGTAAAAAAATGGAATATTTCTGCACGCTTCTGAAAACTAATAACAGTTAGGTCAAACGATTTAAAAAAATTTTAATCATCATTACATAGTATAAAATGAAGTCGCGAAAATGTATGTGCGCGTTAATCTTTTAAACTACGCAACGGATTTTCATACGGTTTTCACCAATAGATAGAGTGATTGAAGAGGAATGTTTATATGTATAATACATGTAAATTATATTAGAGAAAAGCCGAGAAATTCAAAGAAAACATATTTTTGTGTGATTTAAAACGGCTGGCGGGCCGTACTATAGTCACTTTTGAAATTCGTTCTAGGGAAGAAATTGGAAAATAGAAGTCCTAGAGCAGGGTTTTCCAAACTTTTTCTGCAATGGAACACTTCGCAAATCCGTAAATATTAAGGGAACACTTGGCTTATTTTGGGTACAAAGCTTTCTTTTTAGGGTGAATTGCCTATTTCAAAAAATTCCTAATAGTAAAAATTAAAAAAAAGTGTTATTAAAGACACATATTTATTTAGTACACAAACAAACAAAATGGAATACAAACACAAAAGTGGAATAAATGATACACTTAAACTGGGAGTACTGTACAGGGCCCGCAGATACTTTAATAGTACACAACTGCTAACCCTGTACAAATCGCAAGTGCGCCCCACGGTTGAATTTGGCAGCCATCTCTGGTCTGGAGCTCCAAAATACCTGAAAAATACCCTCGACTCTGTGCAGAAACGGGCGGTCCGTTTGATAGATTCTCCCATCTTAACAGACGGATTGCAATCTTTAGAGCACAGGCGTCGGGTGGGAATGCTATCCTTGTTCTACCGGTATTACAATGGAAGATGCTCCGAGGAACTAGCATCATTGATCCCTTCGGCACCGGTGCATAGTCGGGAAACACGCCAAACGCGTGCCCAACATTTGTACACAGTTGACATTTGTCACATGAGAACGGGTCGTTTCTTCGACTCGTTCTTGTGTTCAACAGCTCGGCTGTGGAATGATTTGCCGGTCTCTGTGTTTCCTCCTTCCTACAACATGGGTCTCTTCAAGACCAATGTTCATTCCTTCCTCTCATCAAAAAGACCCTCCACACAGCATCCCAGATGACATAGGCCCTGAGGGAAATTATTTTCCTCAGGGCCTCCTGTGTGGAGTTAATGTAAAAAAAAAAAAAAACCTAATGACCTTGACGATTTCGAGTCCGTGAATTGCATAGCTTCTTGAGATCGGGCGTAATATTGGTAAGTTGGATTCTAATATCTGGTGTGGCATCGAGCTTGTTCCTATACCTTGACTTCGTTGCAGCATACTTAGAAAATCCCGCTTCGCATAAATAGGTTGTGGAAAACGGAAGTAAAACGATGATAGTTTATTTTGATAAATTGGGCTAATCTTCTGACAAACTCGTCCAGAAATCATTTAAAGGCCGATTTTCGTTTCAAGTTAGTCATTAATTTAATCAATTTGATTTTCATATTCACTAGCGCTTAAGCCTACTGAATAGCTGTCACGGAAAATGGATTCCGAACGCAGGAATCGTCCTAACTAGTTTTCTGAAAATATTGCAAAAGAGTTGTTTTCGAGTTATGTAGATGTTCTTAAAATTATTTGGAAACCTCTTCATCCTCTTCAAAATTTAATTCATTCAAACATTCACGTAAGGCGGGAAAATAATCAAATTGATTAGGTTGAATTGACGAAATCCAAAGATGTAATTGTTTTAACTTTTTCACCAACATTTACGGCACCATGCGCGTTTATAGTTCGGCTTATCGTTAACCAGGATGTAAGAATGATTAGGTAATTTTTACATTATTTTTTTCCAGGTAAAGTCGATATCTTAAAAAATAAGTTTGGGTTCCTTGGGAACAGAAATTTTGTGAAACACACGCAGATCCGTTATCCTGTTGTTATTGTTTTCACATCGCACGGAGGTTCTCATTATTGACTCTTATCACAGTATTATAACTTCAGAGATTTTTTAAGTATGTAAAATGAAGACTTACAGCAATAACAGCGTAAACGGCTCTTTCAACTTTCATAAAGCTTAGTCTTTCTACCTGGAAGGGTCTAGTACCTAACTTAAGAACAATTGTGAAATATTTATACAAGTAATAATTTATTGTGAATAATACCAGTAGTTTTGAAATATGAATATGTGAATTTTATAATAAATGAAATTCTTCCGACAAATGATCGCGGAACCCCTATTCAAGGTCCGGCGGAACCCTAGGGTTCCGCGGAACACAGTTTGGGAAACCCTGTCCTAGAGTAAGTAGGTATTTGATTTGAGTTATTTTCAAAATTTATGTACGCATAGATCTTTTAAACTACGCAACGGATATTCATGCGATTTTCACCAATAGATAGAGTGATTCAAGAGGAAGGTTTTATATGTTTAAAAAAATGCTTATTATAATAGAGAAAAGTCGAGAAATTCAAATATTCAATTCAGGCAGCGGGCAGCGGGCAGCTGGCAAGCGGGTGGTGTGGATTTTATAAAGGTTGGGTAATGGCGTTGTGTTTCGTTAGCCACAGCAACGTGTGGCCGGGTCTGCTAGTTCTAAATAAACGTTTAAATTTTTAAATATAGAAATTTTGAATGCAAACATAAAAAAGTTTTAAAAATGGAAAATACTGATAACGAAAAAAATTAAAACACAATTTACAAATATGCAATGTTCTTAATGATTTGAATAAAAATAAACTTTTATTTTATATAATTTGGTTTTATTTACTGATAAGAAATACACTCGCTTTGTGACAGAGAGGATATACAGTACCTACATATATTTTTAGAGAGAATGAATAAAATAGGTACTTTATTTAAAACCACTTTATTTTTATTTATTAAAACAGTTGATAATAAACATAAAAACTGAAACAGTTTAGGAAAACAGTCATGAGGAAGGTTGAAGTCAACCGAAACCGGTCGACAAATATAAACAATAATAAAGTGGTTTTAAACAAAGTACTTGTTTCATTCTGTAAAATGTCAAGCCACAAAGTATCTGCTTTCTTCGACTCATATACTTTGAAACACAACATGGTCAAGTTAGAGTTGACGGCAAAGGGGCGGGAAATAATCTAACTGTTTTATTAGGGAAATTTATTATAAACATTATTTTCAACTTCTTTTTTGTCGTTTCTTGTAAAAATAATTAATAAAAAATTCCTAAGATTCATGAATATTCTTCAAATTGCGGTCGGAATCTTAGTTTCATAAAGGTGTCCATTTTAATTATTTTGTGATTAACTTTAACCTTTGAATACAAAGCGTGGTTTCTTTTCTTTTTAACACCGTTTAAATCATATTTCTAACCATGATTGTAAGGGAGACACAATGATTTCTATGATACCTAAATGAATTGTTCCAGAAAAGCGAACATATTAGCCTAGGGGGGTTAAAGAAAAAACACTCAAAAATTCCATTTGAAATTTCTAGATTTTATTTACCTATCACTGTTTTAATGTTTCACTTTTAGCTAAATACCTAATTTGGTTACAACAAATATCACTTTTTTAAAACTTTTTTCTTTGTGTACTCACAGAAAGACTTCCAGTATTCACTAATTTTGTTTCACTTCCCCCACACTGAAAATTACATAAATAGCTTTTTGAAGCACCTACCTATACCTAACCCGAGTTTATTTTCTGGAGGGTTTTAAGTGGTTAAAGTATCTTGAATTAAAAGTTGGCAAGTTTTCAAAATAATGTTTATTTCCAATGCGTTGTGTTAAAGTTTCATGCTGGGTACAAGCTGAGTTAATATCTCAGGATGTAGAAGTTTGCAATTCATACGCGATATCACATTTATGGGAAGGTTAAACGGTCGATGAAACGACCCATAAAATATGAACTGCTAGCTTTGGAAATATTCCGTTGCACTTTATGTATTCTGGAAGAAAGAGACGTTTATCTGGAAAGATGGCGAAGTACTGTGATACACTGCAAAGTCGGAAAAATCCCCAACAAAATATCCTCCGATAAAATATCTTACGTACAAAACATCCACCAACAAAATATCTACTAAAACCTAACCTAAAAAACAGATGTGGTGTAAATACAATACATTATTGTTAAAAAATAGTAAAATGTAAAATAAGGTGAGGTTAGTGGTGTCGCGAAACTGCGACTCCACTGTATCTTGTCGTTAAGTGCTGCAGAGCAAGGCCCTATGCAACCCCCGAAGGATCAGTCCCGACACTACGTGTTTGCTAAGTTATACGGGACGATTAAATATGCATACACTCGCAAAACCTGATGGATGGTCAGTCGATGGTTCAGATCTGGGCTTTTGGAAAATAAGATAAGACCAGATTGTGGTGTACACTTCACATTTAAATTTCGAAATCGTAATATTCATATCGAAAGATGTTATGACATATGCGCCCTGTCTGAGAAGTTAATTTAAACTGAGTTTCAAAGCACACTGTCTCAACTCTTTAGAGTTGAGTATTTTTTCTTGCAACTATTGTCTTTTTTCATGGTGATTTTATTTATTTAGGATGGGAATATTAGGTAGGTGGAATAATTTAAGAATTTTGACATTTCCTATCCACCAAGTCTGCGAATGCATACCTATAAATTGGTCCTACTTATGACGTGATATGATATTATTAAGGTTGTAATGACAAACCTGTGCGAGCGTAGTATGGAAGGCGGCTGGCCTGGGCGCCGCCCTGAGCACGGGCAGGCCCGCCTGCGCGGCGGCCAGGGCGGCGGTTGCGGCGGCCGTGGAGCGGCCCAGCACGGCCAGGGCGGCGGTGCGTCTGCCACCCAGCGCCGCGCACGAGCTCACCAGCAGAGAGGAACTGAACCTGCAACACAATATTATACGTTAGCTTATCGAGGAACTTTACCTGCAACACAATTCGTGAACATTAGCTAAACGAGGAACTTTACCTGCAACACAATTCATATACATTAGCTAAATGAGGAACTTTACCTGCAACACAATTCATATACATTAGCTAAACGAGGAACTTTACCTGCAACACAATTAGTATACATTAGCTCAACGAAGAACTTTACCTGCAACATAATTAGTATACATTACCTACACGAGGAACTTTACACGCTACACAATTAGTATACATTAACTGAAGTAGGAAATTTATCTGCAACACAATTAGTATAGATACATTAGCTAAAAGAGGAACATTAAGGCGTTACATAGATTCGAAAAATTTGAAAAAAAAAAATTGTACCTTTATCTAAAAGTACAATATATTAACTTTATCTAAACACTGGGATTTACAATCAGAATAATCAAAGATTTCGATTCATTGGAAGTTATGTAAACCGATTAACTGTCTCTAGCCTGTTAGAATACAATTCCCATAATGTGATCCCCATATTATCAAATTTATATCAGAAATATTGAACGAGTCCTACACAATTACCTAAAAGAATTTTTTTTTTTTTTACAATTTATTAACCAAAATTTTTTATTTATTTATTTATTATTTATTATTAGTTTCAATAGCAAGGTTTGTACATGTATGTATAATGTATAGTATAAGTATAGATTCTTTTTTTTTCACAGACCTCCTCACTAGGATTTCCTGTTCTGAGGTGGCCTGTAGTTTTTTTTAAATATTTGTATTTGGTTATGGATTGTCTTTATATCGTCTTCACGATGTTTGTAATTTTATTATCACTTTGATCTCTCAGCCATGTTTTTACTTTTGTTTTAAATATATTCATTTCCTTTATATTTTTGATTTGATCTGGTAGAGCATTGTATAATTTCATAGCATGGAATTTATTATTTCTCTGTCCAAAAGATGAAAATTACACATACCTATTCAATACCTCAACTGCACAGTTTTGATCTGCACAATTCTTACTAAACAAACTTAAATCGCATCCCCTAGAAAATGGAAGAAAAGTAAATTACTTTATTTTTCTGTTTAAAATTATTCACTTTGAATTAAACCGCTGTGAGTTCTTGCATTAACGAATTCAAGGTACCTAATCGAACAGTGAGGGAAAAAATAATTGTTGACAACAATAATTCTGGAAGAAACTACCACATACACGCACTTGTTTCTAGCCTACACACTTGGAAACAAATGCACCTCAAATATCGACATACTTCCACAAGTCTACCAGTTTTTTAGAAATACCGGAATAATATTTATGTACCATACCATTTTTTTAATGAACTATATTTTGATATCAGAGGATCTTCACACAGAAGCTGTTACATATCTTTATATATTCCCACTGTCTATCTACAAGGTACAAACTTATGCCCTTTTCTATGTCTGTATCTTACACTTTGTCACGTATTATAATATTCGCAGGCAACCAGACCGTCACCTGTAAATCTTATATTATTATTTCTACGTCACCTTTTACATTTTGAAAACTTTCTATCTTATTGTTATACATTATTTTCTTTTATACCTATCTTTATAATGTTTATTTCTTCAAGGTTGTCTTTTTGTATATAAAAACCGTGTCTCAGTATCATACGCTAATCACCTAAATATCCATATGGATGCTGAATATTAGAATAAATAAATAAATAGAGAAAATAATTAAGTAAATATTAAAACGAACTAGCAATCACCTCATTTTTATAATTATATATGTACATTGTACATACCTCGACTACCATAATACGGGCATGTGCCTAGTGCCTAGTGTGGTAGTCGAAAAACCTGTAAAAACTGTATACACCCGAGATATTTTTATGAATAAAGAATAATTTAAAAAATATATATATTTCTAGAATACACTCTTAAAGTTTCAATTCACTCGGAGTAAAATTCTAGGAGAGAGAGCCTTTGCGAATTATGCGTACGTAATTAATAGTACTCATTAGCTTAATCCTCGACCCGTTGCGTGGGGTCTTTAAAAGCCCAGGTTTTACAAGAATGCTAATTATGTACATTTTGAATGTTTCCACTGATTCCTTACATTAGGTAGATATGAGATACAGACTTGTGTTTCAGCGTGAGGCTCAAAAAAATGAACAAAATACAATGAAAAACCGAATTTATATGTTTTTTCATGGTATTTTGTTGTTTTTTTTTGTGATAATAATAAGTCTGTATCAATCTCAAATAGTTATAAGTTTGTTAGAAATTGTTTAATTTTTTTTTAAACTTGCTATTAAAAAAAGTATGATTCAAAGTTATAAAAAAACGTTCCTTTTTGATTTTTAAGCGTTTACATTGAAAATAAATATCTAATTTTTAATATTTCTTTTTATTTCAATCCTGTCATTATTATCTGACTATAATCAGTAAAATAACAGATAAGATGTAAGCTATAATAACAACTTAATCATATTTAATTTTGGGGTCCTCAGCGACCCCGCGCGACGCTTCGCGTTAAAAAAGACGCGACGGGCGGAGAATTAAGGAGGAACTTTACCTGCAAATCAATAAATTACCTTAAGAGAGTAATACATCATTCTTGAACCCATGAATGATTGATCTCTTAATGGTATATATGTTAACTTAAGGACGAACTAAACCGATAAATAAAGAGCTCAGAGAAAATGTACTAATCCTATAGACATATGTAGATCCCAGATGATCAAGTATAAGTTAACTCAGGGAGGAACTGAATCGGTAAATATATGAGTATGTATTAGCTCAGGGAGGAATTCATCGAACTTGCGAAAAATCGATTATACTTTAACTCAGGGAGAAATGGATTCTGCCATTAAATATTTTAACTTAAGGACAGAAGAAGAAATTATTGAATTTATGAAACTTTTATTTATGAAGAAACAAAACCTACAGATAATCAATTATTGTGGGGTGGGGTGGTTGTTCTGAATCCATTATCAATCCAATTATTACAGTTCAAAAACTAATTTTGAGAAATATATTTAAATGTCAACCTACCCATCCCTCAAATGAACTCTGCTAAAATCTAGGTTTTAGATATTCGGCAGTTATTTACTAAGATAAACATATGTTACATATGGCAAAAAACCTTCTGTTGGCTCCACAACATCAAGCACACACCCACTTTTCATCAAACCTGGGTCGCGTGGTACCTAAAACTAAAACCTCATTCGCTCGACAATTCTGCTACATTGCTCCTGAAATATATAAATGCTTTGGGTGCCGATAAAAAGTCAAATCTCTAAATCTCTTTTTAAATTGGATATTTGAAAAAGGAAGAGATTTCTTCAAACAATACATAAGATCTTAATGTAATATTAAAAAAAAATACTTGCTCTAGCTCTAGCACATCTATTTTCCAATTTCTTTCGTAGAACGAATATCAAAAGTGACTATAAACATGTACTCTCGTGCAGAAGAATACCAACCAATTTTTATTTCAATCTTTATTTTTCAGCTTACTTTTAATTTATATATTTTTGTTTGTATTAATATTGGTTTTATTTATCGCTAAATATGTTTTTTTTTCTTCATTCATCTTCTTATATTTTATTATCTGTTTCTATAAAATAAATTTTTATGTATAACAACTACCACAACACAGGCATTAGCCTAGTATGGTAGTTAAAAAAAAGCAAAAACAGTAACATGTAAACATTTATTAAATAATAAAAAATAATAATAAAATAGTATTACTTATATTAATTTAATAACTTATATAACTTAATTAGTTAACTCAGAGGTGAAAAAACTCGTAAAAAGTAGCGATTGTGAATGTCTTGCACATGAGTTCAATATTTACAGAAGAAGTTGGAAAGACATGTCACGATCAACTTGATTATAGTCAGGTTATGTCAAGGGTTACGAGGAGAGTTTTTTTTACATAATCTCCACACGGAGGCCCTGGGGATCCATGTTATAAGATAACATCCCCTCAGGATCCATGTTATCTTTGTTATGTTATTCATTAACGCTAAAGATAAAGACCAACTAATTCCAGAATATATAAACTCAAGTGTAATGTCTGTCCCTCATTTTATATTGGAAAAACAACTCGTAATTTTGATATTTTTTACGTTAACTCCACACAGGAGGCCCTGAGGAAAATAACTTCCCTCAGGGCCTATGTCATCTTTGAAGATGCTGCGTGGAGGGTCTTTCTGGGGAAAGGAAGGAGTGAACACGGGTCTTGAAGAGACCCATGTTGTAGGAGGGAGGAAACACAGAGGCAGGAAAATCGTTCTACAGCCGAGCCGTTGAACTCAAGAACGAGTCATAGAAACGACCCGTTCTCATATGACTAATGTCAACCGTGTACAAATGTTGGGCGCGTATTTGGCGTGTTTCCCGACTATGCACCGGTGCCGAGGGGATCAATGACGCTAGTTCCTCGGAGCATCTTCCATTGTAATACCGGTAGAACAAGGACAGCATTCCCACCTGACGCTCTAAGGATTGCAGTCCGTCTGTTAAGATGGGAGAATCTATCAAACGGACCGCCCTTTTCTGCATAGAGTCAAGGGTTTTTTTAGGTATTTTGGAGCTCCAGACCAGAGGTGACTTAATAATAATAATTTTTCTGAGTTCGCTAACCGTATCATTGAAAATAACCACAGTTTTGTAAAAAATACGGGGAAAATATTCTGCATATTAACCATAAAGGAAAACGCTTAGATAACTTAGAAGCCTTGGAAATAAAATAAAATCCCTTTAAATAATGAATCTATTATTATCAACCATCAATAAATATTTTCTTACAGCCCAATCATGGATATGTTCCCCCACCCACTCTTCATTAATCCCTAGCAACGCCTCCACCCCTACCATAATCCTTAGTAAGAATACATTGTTCCCACCCATTATTTTGTAATTGTCGTTGTATACGTTTGCCCTGAGGAAGGAGCGGTCGTTCCAAAACCGGTCGGCTTTAAACAAATATACAAGTGGTTCAAACAAAGTAACATTTTTCATTTACTTTTATATATTTTAACATCTTATTAACTTTTTTTTTACATTTTCTTCATTTATTTTTACATTTTGTTCAAGTCTCTATTACAAACAACAGCAAACTATTATTAAACATTTCTAGCGTTAAGGTATTATCTTTGAACATTAATATTGTTATTATCATTACATTAAATGTTAATTTCAACCTATTACATAAACATGCAGAACCCCTCAGTGTTATTCTAAGCGATGTGACTAAACCGTTTATATATTTTATACATGTAACTCTGTTTTCATTACAAACAATATCAATGGTAGAAATACCTGAACAAAATATTAAAATAGCACTGAATATAAAATGTGGTACACCAATTTAAAAAATTGAAGAAAACATTACAAATATTTTGAAGCAGATTCCATGTTTCGAAACAAATAGCTCTGTAGATATATATGTATAACGACTTTTCAAAGGCCTTCGATACTGTTAATCACGACGTCTTAGTCAATAAGCTGGCTGAAATAGGATTCTCCATGAGACTACTCACCTTTTTTGCTAGCTATCTTGCAGACAGGAAACAGTTTGTATCTCATGGACTATTCCAGTCTATTTTATTTTTTGTACGATCAGGAGTATCCCAAGGTTCTAATTTAGGCCCACTCCTTTTTTCCATTCTTATTAATGATATTTCAGAAGTAATTCTGCACTCCAGGTTTCTTCTTTTTGCTGATGACCTGAAACTATTCTTAGAAATACTAACCCTAGAGGACTGCAATCGACTCCAGTCAGATGTTGATAGAATTATTGACTGGAGTAAAAGAAATCGGATTGAGTTCAATACATCTAAATGTTTAATTTTGTCATTCACTAGGGCGTGTCATACATGGTATTACCGGTATACGAGGGACGCCCGAAGTCTAAAACGTGTCTCCACCATGAAGGACCTTGGAATCATGTTTGATAGTAGGCTGACATTTCATACTCATATTCAGATGGCTTGTAGCACTTCATTGAGAATGCTGGGCTTTGTTCTGCGTACTGCAGGGAATTTTAAAGACACCCGGGTTCTCATAATTCTATTAAATTCCTCAGTAAGGAGTAGACTTGAAAGTGGGTCGATAATTTGAAGTCCGCACCAAGTAAAATATTCCCTCATGTTGGAGAGAGTTCAGAAAAAATTTCTGAGATTACTATAAACTCGAAATAGAAAACAGAGTTACTATACTATCTTTTTATCGATCGCCGAGCCCATCCAACATAACACCATTTTTAAACGCACTCAATTTTTAGTATGTATTAAAGATCATGAAATGTCCTTATTATTGGTGACCTTAATATCAATATTATAAATACAATGCATCCCCAAGCAAACGAATACATAAATCTACTAACACTGTAAGGATTTCTTCCATCTATTACAGCCCCCACTCGTGTAACAGAGTTATCCGCCAGTTGCAGAGACCACGTTTTTGCCAAATGCAAACTAAATATCAAATCTTTAATATATCAATGTACTGTTACAGATCACTACGCCACTATCACATCCATTTCCCATAAAATACCAAAATCACCAGTATATTCTACACAACTAAATAAAATTTCATATGACACTCTCTTCAAACTGGTTTCCGAGGAAAACTGGTCAAATTTCTATAAACTTGGTGATCCGAACTTAGCATGTCAATCTTTCATCGACATCCTTCATAAAAATCTGGAAAATGCCACTTCAAACACAAACAACCACCAAAGTAGACATAAAATTAAACTAAAACCATGGATAACTAATGGCATTTTACACAGTGTACGTAAGCGGGACAAACTTCATAAATATTGTTGTATTTCTAGCGATCAGCTCTACAAAATTTTTTATGTACTTGATGTTCGTCAAAACTATATAAAAAAGGCTACTATTCACGTACACAGAAATCTAGAAAAACTTGATAAAATTGATCATAAATACATCACAAGAAGTCACACCAGAAAGGATCTTGTGGTCCCAGGGAGCAATACGTCGAAGTTCCAAAAGACATATACATATCTGGGACCGAAATTATATAATTAAATCCCCCCAGAATTAAATATTAAAACATGCAAAATGACATGCATCAGTTCAATAATAAATAAATGGTTGATTGGCTTAGGTAGGGTTGAGTCTGGAAAATTGTTAAATAACGTCACTTAAAACTTAAAATTTTAAATGCTTAACTATTAAATGCCATAATCGGTAAGAACTTAGTATATATTTAATCTACAAAAAAAAATACATTACATTTTAATAATACAATACATTTTTTTGCATTTTTCACCAGCATTTGGTTCCTTAGAACGGGCAATCTGCCTAGCTAGGAACTAATATAGACAAACAAGACATAATAACACTTGTACTCATTTTAATATTTACAGTTATTTTGAAATATTATTATTATGTTATTTTACTGTATAAATGTATCTTATGTAATAAATAAATAAATAAAATAAATTAAAAATTGTATTTTTCTATGGCAACAAAAAAATGGTTTTCATCATTTTGCATAAGTACATTTGTTATGATGTGGATGCGTCATAACATAGTTAACGATTTTAATTTATTGCATTGGTAGTCAAGTACTTTTATGGGAGTTATTTTATGGTTTTATTCCGGATTCACAGGCAGGTTGATAGCACTGAGCGGAAGGGTTTTTTTATGTGGAACTCACTCTCGACGTAAAACGGAACGGGCAGGGGCCGTTTTGCGGGGACAGTCAATTATAAAATTTAATAATGGTGTAAAAAATACCGTACGGAGTAACTCTTTCTAATGCAGAGGGAATCGAACTAACATTGTAATTTACAGGATTCGAAAAATGTTCAAATTTTTCTTTCCGAAAAACCAAGTTTCGGGCGTATAAATGGCCAAACGGCACCGCGTGTGACAAAAGTAATAAACGCAGATAATCCTTCTCATCGGGCGATAATTTGCCATCGTACGGAGTTTATGGAATCCCGTTAGTGGTCGCTAGTCACAATAATGAATATTTATTCGATTTCCGTGATTTAAGCTGAAACATCCGCTTTTCTCTTGGGCGAACGTTTCGACGCCAGGCTGAACCGTTCAACACACACGGAACGGAATATTTTAACAAACCGCGACGGTGGGACCGTACTGCACTCTGGTTGTCACCGGATCCTGAATAAAACCATCTGTTTGGGTATGGTGGCTTCGTGGGATGGGCCTCGTACTGCTGGCCAAGCTTAGGCCGTTCACCAGCGCATCTCTCGCCTTCCAGATGCTCCCAGGGGGGGTTTGGCATCACGTCATACGACGGATCGCATCCGGCAGCCTGTTGGATGCTGGACGGAACGTCAAGCTCCGCCACGTGCTGTATGCAGGCTACGCATACTCTTAGGCTGTTTAGATAGCTTAACAAGGTCAAGGTCGCAAAAGGGGGTGAGTCATAGTATTGTTTTCTTCGCCTTGTAAAAAGTCTGTGATTTCCCATGTTGAACGATTTATTTGATAATATAGTGAATGTTGATTCAAATCACAATATACTTTATTTATAATATAACTCAAATTTCCTAATGGTAAGTAAGGATGGAAATGTCACAGTGCCCACGCATCCTGAGAAGAATTCTATGCTCTCCTACTATCCAGAAGGAAAGCGTTTTGAATACAACTGTGGACATATTCTGTTTTTCTACAGAATTTGGCGCTCTACCACGACTAGTAGAAAAGTTCACAGGTGGATTCATCGCGTTTTCTTTTGAAACCTGCTAGCAACCTAACACATTATCACAATAATAACAGGTTAATGAAATTCTTTTCAAAGCAATTCCGGTATGGCAGATACGTTCGGTTTCTCACTGTGATTTAATTTTTTTGTTTCAAGGTTGTTTACCTGTTATGAAATATCGGAATGCCGAATTTAGAAGTATTCCAGTGTTTGTTAGACATTTAGATGGAAAATTTTATTGCCCGAGTGTGGATATGACACAACCTATGAAACCGTTTTATTGGTTCTACTGTCCATTATCAAGCCGCAAAAGTACAAAACGTATCACTGAAAACTAATACATATATCTTAAGTATCTACGTGTAAGTAATATTACCTCCACACAATTTCTAACGAAATAATTCCTTTCCATAATTAACTCCTCCGTGTACGTTAAGTGTTTTTGGCGTTAATTAGAGACGCTCGTCGTGCTCAAAAATCATCAAATAAATCAAGGAAAAGTGTTAGTGTGTAAAAAAAACATAACACAAAAAATCAGAATGATCAAGAAACCAAAAAAAACTGAAGTAGACAAGAGTGGGGAGGCTACGAAGCACCGCATAAAGAGGAAACCGATTATACTATCTGTTTCTTATAGATACATGTGTTTGACTCTTTTACGTGCCTGATCAGAAGGGGCGAATTCGCTGAGAATCGTTACGCGCGCATACGCGCGTAGGCGAGGTACTAAGCGCCAATACATTGCCTCCAGAAGCATGCGCGTAACTCCCGCGTAGTACCGTAGTACCAAGAACTGTGGAGCGGGCGCAGGACGATCCTTCTGAACGGTTCCATGCCAACTCAGACTCAAGTCAACTCAACACCTCTTTTAAAAGTCATTAGAAGCTATGAAAAAAATAATTTTAAAATAGCTGTTATCCCTAACCTAACGTACCTAACCATTAAACAATTTTTTTATCATCACTCTTAATGGCCTTTCTGAGGTGGTTCTGAGTTGGTTTCATTTTGAGTTGGCCAGTCACACTTCTGAAGAGGGTCTTAGTGCACCTATTTTTCGTTTCATTAAGTTTCAAATCACAACGGTGCTGAAGAAGTTTACACTTCAAGTATAGTTTTTTTCCCTGGATAAAATATACGGTGTTTATTGCCTGAGTAAAAACGAAACATAAAAAAATATGGACTTTAAAAAAAAATGTGATGATGATTTCTTATTCATCCGACCGAATAACAGAAATATCATGTGTGTTAACTACTAATGATTATTATTATAAGTAAGTACTTAGCACTCATGTTCAAAAGGTGTCAACAAAAATATTTATAATACTACCGTTGTGAGTTTCTCTTTGTTGAATCGTTATTGTTAGTTTATACGTCGTGGCACGTTAGTGATTGATATCTATGAGTATGTTACGTCGCCATTGCTTAAATCTACTTAGCATTCTAGAGGCGATGTATTTTCGAATACCATTCAACGGCAGCTTCTTTATAATGTACATAATTAGAATGACTGAAAACAGATTTTATTTGAAGAGGAGAAGAAATCTTATAAATCTGGTGCCATTAAATATCCCCTTGAATGGAAAAAATGGGTAAGAATAACTCAGGCAGATCAAGAGAGCAGTTTGCAGACAACTTCTTAGCAACTTGAAGAGACTTCGAGCGGAAGATTAATTAATTGTAGTAAACGGTAATGTAGGATCTAAAGAAATAGGTATAGAACTCAAATCGTCGAAAAAATCCCGATAGCCAAACCCCAGAAAGAAATCAAATTTGTAATACTATACTACAATACGTAAATAATAATGGAATAGATAGCCCTGAATTCATGTCTCAAATTATTTAAATGTAACCGCCACTTCAAACTATTTTACACATTAAGCTGCGGCATACCCCATTTCTACCGATTTATTGCATATGTACCTTAAGCAATTTAAGTTTTAAAGCTCTTAAAAAAATACAAATCATTCTTGAAGATAATATCTATACATTCTCCGCGCCGAAACGCAAATTATATGAAATTCCCTAGATAGAAAAAAATATGGTCCGAAAATTATTAAAAACGCAAAGATAAACACCGCGAGAATTTTGCTCTATTTTAAATGAGTCGTGTTTTATTAAACATTTTCACAATTTTCGCTTAATTATTATCGATTTTAGCATTAGCGCGCACTCTCTAACATTCGTATTTACATATCTCTCCATCTTCTTCTTTTTAAGCGGGTATACTGCGCCTTAAACAACGAAATGAAAACTGCATCAAATTCACCAATTTCCCCTGTTCTCCAAACATTCAATAGTAATATTTATCATTATAATAAAAATTGACTCATTGTCGTGTTAAGAGCTACGAACATAACATAAGTTTGACATTTGGGTTTAGTTTAAAAAAATAATAAGTAGCCTATAAAACCTATTTTCAATGTGCTAAAACATGGCGTAAGCAGAAGACGTTTCATTATCCGTATGTTACTTGGAACGAAAAAGCTACTGAATTGTTTCATTTTGCTTCTCCGGGGATTGAAACAGTTCCTCCTCATTGTTATTAAATTGAAACAAATTTTTAAAATAATAAAGATGTCTATAGTATCTAGATATTTACCAATTCTTTTCCAGAGCTGTTTACCTGTGGGGCATAATCAATTTAGCACACGCCTGCATCCGCACATTTCGCTAACATTACACTGCGTTACTAATTTGTTGAACACACGTGCAATCATAAATGCAAATTAATGTTCCTTGAATACTTGTAGTGTGATGTATTTCCAATTATTGTACATGTTTTATGTCAACAATTTATAATAATTTACATGAATCAAGAAAATCTAAGAGTTATTTTATCATTGTTAGTTTCACCAGTAGTAGGCACCATTAAAGTGACGTTTGGTTGACTTGGTCAGCGGCTAAAATTGTATTTTTTTTTAATTTTGTGTGAGGATCAAGATATTACACGAACCTAAGATGTATATACAGGGTTTCCGAGTATAACGGGCGAAAACTTTCCACATGAGAGTATAAGTAAAAAATTTTAAAATTAACTTTTTCGAAACTTTAATGTTTTTTTTTTTCGATAATAATAATTTATTCGTATTATAATGTGAGTATAAAAAAGACCTCTGAGACCGCAAACCAAATAATAATGGTGTATCGCGGATAAATTTGTAATATAGCCGCTACGATAATACATTTGAAACCCATGAAATTTCAGATTTAAGAACCGTAATTGATTTATTTAAAACATCAAGTTTTATTTTTTTTAAATCATCATGAATGTAACAATATCTATCTATATATATCATTACAATCGTAAACTGATAAACTTAACTTTGAAAAAATGGTAATGCGAACGTTATTTCCGACAAAACATAAAAATTAATCTGTACAAGCTGTCTGTATTGTGGGAAATTCAATTCTGCTTCTCTGAGCAGCTTTAATTATGACATTTTTTTATAATAATAAATATAAATTACAACTTGAATTCAATACATCCCTAAATTTAATATGATTTTTTCCGAGTAGTTTTCTTACTGCACGCCGATAATAAAAATTTACTTGAATTTCACAATACTGCAATCGAGTGACCGCTTTATCTGAAGATTTCATTATCCGGGACAAACAGGATCTCATTGTCCGGCGCATACCTACTGTGTTGTCTTTTCCAATTACTTGTTTTAGATCACTACACTTGTTTCTTTTATTATTACACACATTTATATTATTATCAAATTCTACAATAACATGAATGTACATTTCAAACTTTGTTACAAAGGCGGGCATTCGCTGATTTAACACTTATACACAGAATTTTAAATAATAAAATCTACTGTACCGAACTTCTGTCCTTAATTACTTTCAATATACCAACCACTGGAGCGATCACGTGAAATAAATAATTTTGCCTCGATTGCATGAGATTTCCCAGAAGGTCATTTTTTAAATTTTTCGCAAACATTAAAAAAAATATACCTTCGAATTTTAACAGGGAGACATAAAAACTTATTATAGTGCTATGTAGCCAATTAATTAACCTGTACTTTGCCGCTTATTTCATATTAGTAGGATTTAAAAAAAAAAATAATAAAATCGTAAAGTTTATAATCGCGCGAATCCTGGGTGTTTTTTTACTTGAAACTGCTGTGAGGGATACTTATTCGGGTCAACATAGAATATTTTCGGTTTCTATATGTTGTCTGTGGTATACGTGATAATAAAAGGTGCATATCTATGGAAAAGGGACCTAATTTTATCCGTAAACAGCTGTTCAAAAATTCGGCGGGAAAAAATATTTTAAAATTTTATTTTTAACATTGTTTTAAAATAGTCTACGAAGTTCGAATTTGCAACATCTATGGTCATTATTTTTAATTTATAAACTAACCTTTAAGACAAGATTTTTATGCATAGCACAAAGGGTAACAATTATAATAATTTTCAGCCTGAAACACTCAAATATAATAATCAGTAATTATTGAATGAAACACCAGTATATATAGAATTATTTGGCGGGTTTTAGATAAGCCGCCATAGCTCAGTGGTCAGAGCATCCGACCGACAATCAGAAGGATACGGGTTCAAGTCCCGTTGGCGGCAAGTATCTTTTCTCGGAAGATTTTTCAATGTAAATGAGTGTTTCAGGCTGACAATTATTGCTTATAATAATTGTTATATATGGTCATAATTAATAGGTAAAGCATTTCAATAGCTTCGTGTTAAAATAAACGGATGGCCAAGAAAATGTTTTAAAAATTTACAATGAATGTTTTACGAATGGTGGGAAAATGTGGTCCATTTATGGACCGAAATCAATCGCATAAAAATAAAAGTGGTCTATTTTTCGACCGAAATCGCTTCAGTGTTAGAGACGTACCGTACAGCACTATTCCACACGCTTAATTTACAAAACAAATGCGGCAAATAGTTCGCCAATTAACCACGCTTCGTACATTCAATAACACACATTTGCCTAAACTATAACATCGAAATTTTCTCGTATTCACTGCCCAAAATAAAGAGCATCGTTTCAATAATATAAACTATTTAATGCGCATACATATCGCTTCACAGATCCCTACTTCTCACTCATACAAACATACTCACACACATATCACCCGGTAATTACTGATTATACATTCCACAAATAAGAAAGACGTTTCAAAGAAACATATCATACGTAGGTACTCACCATGAAATATTCCTTTTTTATCACTGTAACCAATGTACTGTTTGTTTCTATAATATAAAATAAACAAAAATTTTAACAAAACAAAAAAACTAAAAATGCACTAAAAAGTAAAAAAATAATTTCGTATTCTTCTACAACTTAATAATCAACTTACTTTTTCTACTCATCAATATTTAGGTACGATTGTCATTTTTGTAGTCGGTGTCAGCTAAGGTAGGTTTGTAACTACATACATAGTTTATAGGTGAGATGTGCGTGTGTCGCACGCGCGATTTGACGAGGTGAGAGGCGAGAGCGGGCCGCTGTGGGAGGGGAGCTGTCAAGTGAACACGCCGGGCTGGGTACCTTGGCTGACACCGACTCCAAAAATTTCAATCGTATCTACATATTGATGAGTAGAAAAAGTAAGTTGATTATTAAGTTGTAGAAGAATACGAAATTATTTTTTTTTATTTTTTAGTGCATTTTTTTAAGTCTTTTTTTTGTTTTGTTAAAATTTTTGTTTATTTTTTGATTTTTAGTGAATCTGAAGTACACTAACTAATTCGATTAAGATTCGGCCGAGTATCGTAAATTTGCTCCTAAGAATTGGAGAGTTCCGTTACTTTGTCATGGATCCCATAATCAGAACCTAACCAAACTCCCATCAAACACCCTTGAAGTACATCCTTTCCACTAAAAAAAGAAACATCGAAATCGGTTGGCGTGATATTGAGTTATTCGTTCCATTTGTCGCGCACATACTTGATGCAAATTTAAGACTTGTATGATTTTCTCAGAACTGGACCAAATTAAAATAGGACCACACGGTAAGAATCAGCTTTCAAATAAAAAAAAGAATCATCAATATCGGTTCACCCAGCCGAAAGTTCTGAGGTAACAAACATAAAAATAAAAAAAATAAAAATAAATACAGTCGAATTGAGAACCTCCTCCTTTTTGTAGTCGTTTAAAAATTACGTCACTAGTTTCTGTTATTTTATAATAATTATTCACAGACAATTTATTGTAAGAGTCAAGGGTACGAGGAGGCTAAATATTTTTTTAAAAGGCATTGCAAGCAAATTAAAACGTTTTATTAATGTAGCATATATTTATAATCATTGATTGATTTAATAGCAAA
The DNA here is from genome assembly GCA_929108145.2 of Limnephilus rhombicus. Classification (NCBI taxonomy): domain Eukaryota; kingdom Metazoa; phylum Arthropoda; class Insecta; order Trichoptera; family Limnephilidae; genus Limnephilus; species Limnephilus rhombicus. Next base: position 56,464,211 of record OV815270.1, on the reverse strand, counting down.
GTGTCAGCAGATATTTAAATTTACTATCGAATACTTACATATACATATATATATATTTTATTAGATACTGCTCTAACGACATCAATTATTGTAACATTATTCTTAAAACAATTTTATCGTTATTAACTTAAAGATATGTTATGATTACTGTGTAAGAAAATGAAGAAAATAAAAAGTAAAAAGATAAAATATACTCAAAATGTAACCAATACACGACTGTATAGTAATATGATATTATGTATGTATTCATGATATTTTATGGATGAAATAAATTATTATTATTATTGATATTATAACTAGTCTCAACACACTCAAAGAAAAAGTTGAAAACATATTTTTTTTATATTTTGGGAAATATAAATTACCAGCTGCTTCCAATGCATGCGTTGCTATGCCATTTACTAAAGAAATTGTTTCTCCCTGCGTGTCCTTTCTCATTCGTCCCGTTCCCCTTCCGCCTTCCCTTCTTCTCCCGCGTCCCCTTCCCCTCTCGCGTTCCCACTCCGCCTCTTCCACCTTCCCTCTCCCCAGTCCACTCCTTACTTCCCCCTCCCGCGAATCCCCCTCCCAAGTTCCCCTCCCCCTGCCAGGTTCCCCTCCCCCATCTGGGTACCCCAATCTCCTGCGAACCCTCTACCCGATTTCCCCTCCTCCCTCCCCCGCATTCCACACATTCAGTCAAGGTACGTTCAGTTTTCAAACAACTCGCGGGCCACCTATTGCAATTTTTTTATACAAATTTCATAATTTCAGAGCTCAACAGTAGTTTTATACGAACGTTGTCCTGACAGTAATGAACACAAAAAAAAATTATCCAATTTGGTGCAGTCGTTCAGAAGTTATGCGCGTATATACATTTAAAAAAAAACATTAACAATGGTGAAGGTAATATTTATCGGTTCACGGATTGTGTTGATATATTAGATACTGTTTTATATTAATGATGATTTATAAAAAAATCAGAGAAAAATCAATTCACACGCGGTAGAAATGAAACCTTCAGAAAACTAAAGTAGACAAGAGGCTACGAAACACCGCACACAGTGGATATCGATAATTCTATCTCATTCTCTCGCAGGCCAAAACCTATGAATGTAGGGGTTTGTTTTTTTTAGTATCGTTTTTTCGTTTCATCGAGTTATAAATCACAACTCTGCTAAAGGGGGCATACTTTAAATACGTGAGCTCAAAAGAGGGGGGGGGGAGGTCCAGCAAAATCGCACGTTACTTGTAAAGAATATAGTAAGTGGCCCAAATTTATCTCACCAAGGGGGGGGAGAAAGGTTCTAGATTGGAAGAAAAACTGCTCACGTAATTAATGTATGCCCCCAAAGAAGTTTTCACTTAAATAATAGACTTGATTTTTTAGGAAAATCAACTTACAGTTCTTAACCCTCGAGCACTCACGCCATGAGCATTCCCCTCACAGTAAATTTAAAATTCGCGCCATTTATGCAACAATATGCATACGTACCTCGTTCGCCCAATAGTCGAGTTTTATACTTCCCCCGTCCCGCGCATAACGGTTATTTCGTCATAAGCCTCAATTACATTGAGCGAGTTTACAAGCTACCATCTGCTAAGTTTAAAAGCGGGTGGATCGGCGAGTTAGATTGTTATAATGACTCATAAAACAGTCCACTCGCTCAATAGCGAACTACCTAACGATGCCTGCGTGAACTAATTCTGTCAGAAGTTTTACAGTCGAAATCAGCTGTTAATTGGCCGCCATATTGAAAACATAAATAAACTAATCACGAGTAAGCGAGTAACAAGTAAAGTTGACGGCCTTTTAACTTTTTTCGTAGATAGTCAACAATCTGCTAGGTAGCAAGTAATACGATTACACTTAGCGAGTTTACTAAGAGAATTTGAATTTCCCAGATAGTAGCTTGTAAACTCGCTCAATGTAATTGAAGCTTTGATGTACCAGATGCTCGGTGGCTCCGTAGAGCTGGTTTGTTCGGCCGGGTCCCGTCGCGCGGTGCAGTTCACTTATCGCACGAGTTATCACTCGTGAGATGAGCAAAATGCCGCGCGAGTTAGTTAGTTTAAAGTGCAGTTAAGAAATGTCAATGTAGTTCCAATATTATAGTGTAAAAATGTTATAAATTGAAAATAAATATTTGATTTGATTTTAAATGGTTGCTTTATCATGAATTAGTAATAATAGATATAAATAAATATGCTATAATTTATGTGCCTTTGGCTATTCATAAAACGTGAACACATTGCTCTATACGCGAGAACTCGTGTGAGTTTTAAGGATCTTTGAGGCAAACGAATAAATTATTAAAACTCACAATACTCACTATGCGAATACATTTTAAAAAAATTATTAATATTTATTAATTATTTCAGTCTACCGAGAAATCAATATACGAAATCTTAATTAATCCGGATTTCGACGCAAGTGAATTAGAAGGAACAACAGACAAATTCAATTAGAGGTCTATACATTTAAGAACCTTTTGCAAGGTTTTCAAATTTAATATTCAGCATCTGAATACAAAGACCTGGCTTGATACATTTATTAAATAATAAACCCATATTTCCTGTCTGGGCCCAGAACATATTGAAATTATGCAAATATGCATCGGTCGAGGCATGTCGAAAGGGATCAAGTGAGTGTAGAACTGCCTGTTGACCGTAATTTCAAACTGATCAGTTGAAATTGAATCCGTTTTAACTGACGGAATGCTTCATCCGCACTTGATTGGCGGCTAAACTTAGCGGACGTTTGACGTGCGACGTGTACGGGTACGCTGCGTGGAAAGAGAATCGTTGCCGCTGCTTTTATCATGACGTGAATAGGAATATACTTAAATACTTTTATTTAAAATTTTCGCCAATCCATTTGACAATCAATGTAAAAAAATATTTCTTAACAATAGTTTATTTTTATTCTAAAAAAAAATAAGAAAAACTAATGGTGATTGAGATATTTTTATTTTATTTTTATGTTGAAGGATAAATTTTCTCTAACGATTTAAAATGTGCATTTTCCATTTTCCGTCAAAAAGACATGCTCGTTTTTATTCGTGAATTGGGCGGCGTTGACGTCACGCCAGGCAACGTTGGTGACAGCCGTCTTACCGTTCAGTTGCGCATTTGCGGTTATATGTCATGATGCCGTTGTAACAAGATGGGAGCGTTTCGGAGTATGTGGTTTTTCTAACTAATTATTATATTTTTCCACCTGAAAACAACCAACTTTATTTTAATTCAAACCGTAAATGTTGAATGAAACACTAGTATATATTGAATTATTTGGCGGGTAATTAGATAAGCCGCCATAGCTCAGTGGTGAGAGCACCTGACCGGCAATCAGAAGGACACGGGTTCAATTCCCGTTGGCGTCATGTATCTTTTCTCTGAAGATTTTTTCAATGTAGATGAGGGTTTCAGGCTGATAATTATTGCTTACAATAATTGTTACCCTTTGTGCTATGTATAAAAATCTTGTCTTAAACGTTAGTTTATCAATTAAAAAAATAATAATTAACTAAGTATCCATCACCCTGTTTCCGCACAGGAATAGGCATATAGAAAAGACCGCCAAACAAGTCGGTCTTGACATGCACTCTTTGCCTCATTCATATTCAATATTCATACATCATCTTTTTTTATTTTTTTTTATCTAAGCGACTATATAAAATAATTCTATAAGTTTACAAAATATAATGGTTACGTTAGGTAAAGATAATGTATTTCTTAGTCCTCCTCACTTTCTGGTTTCTGTGCCGAGGCGGACTAAAAATGTTTAATTATAGTTTATTTGTCTTCTATGTCGTTTTTAGTGTCTTCACTAGGATGTTTTTGTTGACCTCTTTCAGCCATATTTTTATTCTTGATTTGTACTCGTTAATTTTTTGTATTAGTTTTATGTCTTGGGGAAGAATGTTTTGGAGTTTTGTTGCAAAATAAGTGTAGTTTCATTGTCCGAATGTGGTTTTATAACTTGGAATGTTTTTTATGTCATTTTTATTCGATTTAGTGTGATCGCTTCAATAATGTATTTTTGGCATATATTCTTTGTAGATTTGCTAAATCTTATACATACTCTTCCATTATTTTGACTCTTGACATGGTATGACTTGGTATGTCCACGACTTCTTCTACCATTCACATTTGCGTCGTATATTCTCCTTACACTCCTTTCTTCGTTCATTCGCTCTACATCGTCAAACCATCTGAGAATCCGTTTCTTAAATGAGCCTTACATTCTTTGCAGATCTCCAAATTTCTCACACGATCATATATGGTTTTAACACACATACGCCTCAAGGGATTTCATTTCTACAGCATTCAGCCTACTTTCATCCTTTCTCTGCCAGTTCCAACTCAATAGATATGAATGAATATATTAAAATGACATTTCTTAGTACAACGATCAGAATCAGAAAAATTGAATTCTAAATCCTCCACACGTTTTTAACTGAATTCCTAGTTTGTGAAAAAAACCCATTCATACCGGATTCCCATCTATCTGTCTTAATGCTCATGGTAATGTGCAAACATAATAAATATTAAAACGCAGCGCATGCGTATCCCCTTCCAGATCCGCGCTGCCAATAATAGATCAAAAGAACTGAAATCCATCCTCATCTGTGATCTGTTTTATAACGACTATTAACGACCGACTCTCTGTTTTTAAATACATCCATTGAGTAAATGAAGTGGAAACTTGGAAGTGAAAATTAACCAATTTCCCGTTATCCGATCGAACTGACACACGGCAGAATGTTGACAGACTCGTTGTTGGTGATAATGCATTCTAACAACTTTTGGTGGCAATCTAGCTTATACAAGCGGACACATACGAATTTCTCTGAAATTGGAAGACATTACAGTAGTAATTGTACGAAATAAATATCTACTTGGGATTTGGCTCAGTTGTTAGCGATGTTGACTCAAGCCCCGGAGGAGGGAGGTTAAATCCTCATTCAAAATAAAACAAACTCCATCGAAGTCAGAGACAAGTTAGCCTCTCAGAAGCTGAGCGTACTGTACAGGGCCATCAGATAGATACTACAAATAATACACAACTGGTGACCCTATACAAATTGCGTACGTACACGGTTGACACTTGTCACGTGAAAACGGGCCGCTTTACGACTTGTCTTGAGCTCGTCTGTGGAATGATTTGCCGGCCTCTGTGTTAACTCCCTCCTACATACATCGCTTTAAGACCCATGTTCACCCTTTCCTCTCCTCAAAATAACCCTTCACACAGCGTCTCTAGAGATGACATCAGCACTGAGGGAAATTTTTTTCCTCAGGGGCTTCTGTGTGGAGTTATGTATATAAAAAAAAAAAATCTTTGAAATTGGCTACTTGCCGACCCAACAGATGGTACAACCAGGTCGAAAATTGAAAACATATGTTTGTTTTTGACGGGTTGTTTTTTTTAAAGGTTGTGCATCTTTTCTATTTCAACGATCAGTCCGTTACAAATCAATATTGTGATAATTTCTTGAAATATTCCAATTCTGATTATGCAAATTTTCTTGATTAAAAACCAACCTGTGACTCATTTATGCAAAGTAAATATACCTATATTTTTTATGCAAAACTAATAAAGCACTTAAAACATTAAATCCCAAACACAAATAATTTTATGCAAATGATGATATTATAGACAAAATAAATCCAAAGACATTGCTAATAGACGCTTTTAAAATTACCGTGATTTATTTTTTATATTAACGATTCACGGTAACGGTACCTAAACGGCATAAAAAGGCTCTCACACACCGCACCGTACCATATACGAACGTTTAATCGAACTAAGTGAAACAATCAAAGTAATAAAATACGACACAATTGGCTTGTGCGAAAAAGAATTCTTTAGAGGAGGCCTTCACCTTCGCCTGAGAGAGAGGTTCTTGCATATGAATTAATTTAAGATACGTTTATAATATTTTTTCAACAAGATTGAAAATAACATTAATTATACTTTTTATTACTTTTATAACTCAGCAACATACCTATTTGCAAGAAATAAAAGTCTTTTTTATTTATTTATTTTTTTTATTAACGATTCGCGGTAACGGTACCTAGACGGCATAAAAAGGCTCTCACACACCGCACCGTGCCATATCCGAAGACTACCACACAATACTACTTACTAGTTGTGATGATAATTTTGAAAGTGAGGAAAATTCAAAAACGTCAAATGTCAATGCGCCTAAGGTTTTGCTTTTGTTCTTAAAAATATAATGCTGCAACTATTTCTTACACACTAAATAACAACAGTCAAAAATGAGACAAACGGTGATCGTATGCCTGCACCCCCCCAAAGAAAACGTACAATCATTATCATATATCTCCCTCACATGTATAAATAAAATGAAAAGCAATTCCCGTCGCTGTTATCTCCAAAGGAAAAAAGTCTCCGAAGGAAAAAAGTAGGTAATACTTTGAAAGAAACAGACACACGTATTTTGTGTATCTCATCTTTTGTCTCATTATTAACGTGTGAAAAAGAGCTGCAGCATTCTAACGATAAGGAACGTATGTTTTTTGCTTTCACGGTAATTACAAAAGCGTCTAATATTTCAGTTTATTCGATCACCTTGCTATTGATGAATTCTTTTAGTCGGACTGATCGGATTAAATCCTTCCGCACTCATGTGACATACACCTGTTCTAGTAAAACTGGCGGTTTCTTTGGTTGTAGAAAGAAGTGTTTGTGTATTATTTATATTTACGAGTATAGTTTATTTAGTTATAAAATTTGACATCTTATATATCTAATACATTCTTTTCTAAAACTACTTTAATATTATTTTCTACTCGTACCAATTAAAAAAAAATTGGACTTTACAACATTGAGACATATGTTATCCACGAAAAACTGCATGACTCCTTAACATTTACATGGAGTTCCTTGAACAGTTTAAGTCCTTTATGATAAATATTGTATTTTGTTCCCGATAAATTTGTTTTTGGAAACCTAAAATCGTCTCGGTTATCGTAGGATAGCAATGAACTAACTGTACTATTTATTTTAAAAGTATTCGACATACGAGTACAATCTGCTAACATTTTATTTTTTTAACTTATAAATAAATACTCGGAAATCGTTGCCACAAACTTAGATGGCGTTGCATGGTTTTTATATCTTTGGTTTTTATCCTAGTATATCTGCTCAGCATATATAGACCAGTATATCAGCACAATATAGACCTCATGCCTCTGTTGTGAATTATTTTCATTCTTTGAACTTGTGTTTTATTGCTCAGAAAGATTTGGTCGGATGCTACAGTGGTGTTATAAATCAATTTCCTTGTTTTAATGTCTAATTTTTCCTTTATCCTACTTAAGAAATGAACCTTTTTTGCAATTTTTTTAGTTAACACTTCAAAGCTAGTGTTAATTTTTAACTTCCTATTCCCAAGTATTTAATTTCGTCTACTTCTTCAATATTTCGATTGTCTTTATTATTTAGGCTAGTAAGTTCGTTCAGTTTTTCCCCAATACCATGAATTTACCTTATTAAATATTTAATTTCAGTTTAATAATAATAATAATAATAATGTTTATTCCAGGATGTGGGGAGGATAGTGCAATCCCACACATCCCATAAAGTTGTACATATTTACACAACAGATAAAGTAAAAAAAAGAAATAGAACAAACAAATATAAAAGACATATAAGCGATAATAGAAATAAAATAAATAATCAATTATAATGTAGGACGTGGTCTGGAGTGAGCTAGGTAGCTAGTTAGCTAGCTTTAACTATATGTTTAACCATTTAGATATTTCAAGAAGTTTACTTTTTATTTTTGACCATGCATCTTCAATATTATTTGCTATAATGTATAAAGTGATAATTTGCAAAAAGTTTTGTCGATATTTACAAATCAATGGTTTGATGATGACTAAAATTGCGCTTATCTCAAAATATCGATCCCATTAACTTTATAACAGGTAACCGGTCAATAATCTTTTTTTAATGCTGAAAATGTAGCGTGAGATTTAATCTGGATTTTCAATTAAAATTGTTAGTGTTTACGGTTATTTAAAATAACACGTTTCATTCCAAAATCAAATGAGATATTTTATCACAATCTGTGTTATTTCTAAGTTTATTTTATTAAGTTGGTGATTCGTGTTTTCTAATGAACACATTCGAACAATGGAGACTTATCGTGAAGCGTTCTGCAACTAACTTTGTAATGAATGTAATTAGTTTCAGCTCTCATTTCTACATGGAACTATGTCCATATAAAGTTGGGATTAAAATATATAATATTTATTTATTTATTAACGCCCTTTTTCGGGGCTTTTACATATGAATAGTAAGAAATATACAGTATTTATTGTACATAACTGAACTACCTTCGTAACAATATTTTATATTTGTTTAAAGATAAATTGAAGATGTCCACTGACTTGGTATAATTGTTTCCCTCCATTAGTATTCTGGGTAAAGAGGAATACATATGGTAGTTAGTTCCAGAATTACTGCACTGAAATAAATCCTGATTTCTAGTATTACGTAGTGGAATCCGGAAGCTTATCAATTCGAGCAATACCGGACTGTCAACTATTAAAGTTTTTTGTCAAAAAAATATTGTTTTTTTTTTTATATATTTCAATTGCTATTATTTGCTATTGCAAATTCTGAAAATCCGAATAAAATTTAGATAGTAAGTGTTATATGTTGTAGGAAATCATATGTGTAAATTTGTAATTGATCAGAAATATTGATTAATAATGATTCTTTCTATATTAATTAGCGTTGCATTGGAGTCATTCGTTCGTTTAAATTAAATTAAAAATCATATAAATAAATCGTCTCAAAGTGGTTTAACCGTAGTTTGAAAATGGTTTTGTAAGCTGGAAAAGTTGTCACAAAAATAAAAACTGAAATACTTGCAGAACAGAATAATAACATTAGTAAATTTTATTTAAAAAAAAAAAAAAAAAAAAATTTAATTTTTAGAAAAGATAACTTGTTTTAAAGAAATAAAATGAATTCTTAAAAACCATTGAAAAAAAATAATTCTGTTACAGAAGAAGCAAAAAGGGAAGCCGTTAATAATTATTGTTATTTGTGTCTCTCTCAATCATGTGTGTACCTAATGCATTATTACAGTGCTTCTCTCGAGGATCGCTAATATCGAAAGCATTCCACAGTCGATATTACCCGCATTATGTAGTATGTTGTGGCAGATGAAAGTAATTCAACAAAAAACAGCGTTTCATCATTCAAGCGTGAACACACAACACTAACATAAATCCACGTTCTACCGGTATTTTAATTCATTCGGCTCCGGTGCACATTCGGAAAACACACCAAATGCTCGCCCTTGTTCTAACGTGACAAATGTCAACCGTGTGATTGAGAACGGGGCGCTTCTACAACTCGCTATTGAGTTCAACAGCTTGATTTGTGATAAAACATGGGTCCCATCAATCCCAGGTTCACTTCGTCCTTTTCACAAAACGACCCTTCATTAGACTCCCTAAGGATGACATAGGCCTCGACAGAAATTGTTTTTCTCCTGGTCTCCTGTGCGGAGTTTGAATGTAAAAAAAAATGAATACCCAATAATCATATTTCATAAAGAATTTCTATTTTTAGAGTAATGATTAAATTTAATTGTAATTATTCGGTAAAAAGGAAACAATTCGATACTTTGGTTAGCAGGAAATCTGACACCAGCGGTAATTAGAAAACACGTGATAGAGGGAGCTAATCTGCCGATAAGCATTTTTATGTATTTTATATAAGAAAAAGTATGATATGTAAGTACATGATCTTATCTGAAAATCTTATCTTAAAATAACGTTATTATTGATAATAATTATCGATAATCTGAAACTTCTGGGATATTTACACGATTATCACCAAAAAACTTTTTTACTCCGTTGGAAAAAAACGAAAAAAATATGCCCAGACCTAGAAGCACACATATGTTCCAAATTAAAACCAATTGAACCTTCCAATGTAAATCAATGTATGTCAATATTATACAGGGTGTTGAGGGACGTATTTGACTTACTTTATCCAGTGATTTCTGACATTATTTGGAAAAAACATGTTAAAAAAATGTTGGTCTCCAGTGACATATTTATGATTTTTTGTTTTCGAAACAAATAAAAAAAATCAGTGAATATTGGCCAGTAAGGAGCGGGATAAGGGATTGGGCGGTTAACAGGCTGAGTGACCGGTGATGTGTGGAAAAAAAAAGTTTAATTTCGAAGAAAAAATAATTAAAATAAAAAGTCACCTGAGACCAAAATTTCTTCCACATTTTTAATCCAAATAATGTCAGGAATCACTGGTTAAAATCCAACATCCCTTAACAACACCATATGTATAAAATCTACATCAGAGTTAAACCATTTACCTGTTCACTCGACGTTCAATGCTTAGAACTCTACGATGATGAGATAATGATTCGTTAATAGTTTTTTTTCCTATTTTTTAAAGTCAATAAAATATCAGTAATAACAAATAATAACAGTGTATTAAATTAAAACAATAGCCTCCAAGTAGAAAGGACATGTCAAACAATAGTAAATTTGTTAGTGTTCGTACCATTGTAGTAGCAATCTTTTGGTCACAATCGAAACATCGCAAAAAATTGTTTTATTATAGTAACCAGCAATTTTTTGCATTTATTCAAAGACAAAGAAATCCGGTAAATAACTCGTTGCGAGCAGCTGTTTATTCTGCTTTTTTATTTCGTTAGATCTGGCGCAAGTCGTTTGTGGTCAGTATTATAGTCAACACTCAACACTCAGTACTCAGTACAGTACCGATCTTTAGTCCGACCTAACCGCTTCGTACATAGGCTGATTAGTATTCAATATACTCTCTGAGCGATGCTGCATATTTAGTAAGATCGAGCGAACTACCACATTCACCAATCAACTCTCGATTAGTTTACGTGTGGACGCCGATACGCAAATACGCCGAATTTGTCGTCGGAGACTTGTCGGTATTCTCCATTAAATCAGTTTTAACGGTTCCGGATTACGTCGCAATTTCGTAAACATGAAGACGAGAAGACGGAACGATCTGCCGTTCCCACATGTCTGGCGGAGGTTTTCAAGGACAACTGGTTCCGGAGAGACGTTAAAGTTTAAAATACAGGACTGCCCCGAGGAGATGTACGATGATCTAATGGACTTCATGATTAAGTACTTTATGAGAGATGAAACATGGAATAAAGCGCTTGGTAAGTCATATACAACGTAGAAAATAATCTAATCAAATAATGCATCGTTATTTATTTTTGATCAAATAAAGCATTGTCATCTATGTAATCACTCACGTGAGTGTAACAAACTTCAGTCGTTATCTTTGGTTTATTATTTTGTCAGTAGCTGACATGTCCGGGAGAGATAAGCCAAAAGAAGTGTGTAATTGGGTGTGTACCCAAAGTAAAGAAAAAATCACCGTATTTGGCAAATCGATCAAACATTTCAAAATATCGAAATTCGTTCTCGAGTTCTAAAATCAAATTCATTTGCCTGTCCGGAGTCTTAGTGTCAAAAGTTCTAATTGTTAGTGATGTCATTTTTCATTCAAAACAGTGAATATCACACTTGCAGCGATCAGTTGAAAGCTATGTTATAATATACCTAACCATTAAATTATTTGTCGAATCGATGAAGGTAGGTACCGTACTAATGTGATAACCAAAACAAATTAGCTAAGTTCCTATCTCCAAGTGGGAAATTACCTTTTGCCCTACTTCAATCAATATGCATTACAGTCAGAAAGTAGATACCTGAACAATTCATATTGTGTGTGGTATTTTGCAAGTCTTTGCACTTCTCTGTCTGTGGTGAAACTTGTTCAGTTGTTTTCGAACAAGGGTCGGGATAAGATACTTTTAATACACCGTCAGTGGCTGGATTTTCTACCGTCTTCCACTTACGTATTATAAGTAGTACAAATACAAACATATGGCAGAGTAGACTAATGAACAAACAAAATAATAACATCTGGTGGTCTCAAAAATAATAGGTTTTTAATGGATTCACTACATGTAACAGTAAAGTTGTCATGCCTTGATCTTTATTTGACATATTTTTTGTATTATTATTACTTATTTAAATTTGAGTTATAAGTTTTCAGAAATAATCTAGATACCAGTTTATCCTTTATGGCACTTCGATTGACTTCCAAAGGGAGGTGTTGCTTTTCAAGTATTTTTTTTTATATTTTATAGTTCAAACAAACACTTTATTTCTAACCAATAATTCATTTTAATTTATTCACCAACCGGCCTCCCTTGGTTCATGTTTCATCAGGGTAAATTTTTAACTAAACAAAAATACATAATGTGGGCATATGTACAGGATGTTAAGGGACGTACTTGAATTACGTTAACCAGTGATTCCTGACATTTTTTGGAGAAAAAAATGTTAATAATAATAATAATGTTTATTCCAGGATGTGGGGAGGATAGTGCAATCCCACACGTCCCATAAAGTTGTACATATTTACACAACAGATAAAGTAAAAAAAGTAAATAGAACAAACAAATATAAAAGACATAAGCGATAATAGAAATAAAATAAATAATCAATTATAATGTAGGACGTGGTCTGGAGTGAGCTAGGGCCCAGCGCTCGCTCAGGAGTGGCGCTTGGTGCTGGAAGGCTGCGATCACCACTCTGTTATCGGAAGCCATTAGCCGCATCCTGGCTCCAGTGACCCGGTGTCTCATCAGACCGACGAATCCGTGTAGTCCTAGCTCCGTAAACATTGAAGATGTGCTGCTGTATCTTCTGTATCCAAATATAATTCTGCAAGCATCATTATATTGGATCCGGAGTCGTTCTATTGAGCTGGTACGGTAGTGACACCATGTTTCACATGTATATAGGTTAGGTTAGGTTAGGAAGTTATTAGTTATTAGTTAATGAAATTTTGATCTCCGTTGACTTGTTTGCTGTTTTTTTTTCTACAAAAATATAAAAAAACAGTAGGTGTTGAACAGTTGAGGGAGGGGTAAGAGGTTGGGTGGTTAGTCGGCTGAGTGACGTCAAGCGGAAGAATGTTTTTGTTTGTTTGATTTGTTGAAAAAATAATGAAAAAAAACCATTGAAAAAGCCACCTGAGACCATAATTTCATTTACATTTTTTCATCATCGCCCCTTAACCCCCTGTATATAAAGGTGTTAAGGATATACTTGACTTACTTTACCCAGTGAATCCTGACATTATTTGGAGTAATTATTGGAATTATAATCCATTTTTGGAGTGGTTAAAAGTAATTCAAGGACTTCCCTAACCACCACGTTGAAGACATCAATAGGTTTTAAATAGCAGAATTTTCAGGTACCCATGAGTACATTTTATTGATTATCGAGTTATGCATCGACCTCGACACAAATTGAACGTTTCATGACATCTCAGAATCATGCAATTTCAACACCGCTTTGAAAAGCTATGAAAAAAGGAAAAATACCATATAACATAACGTTTTTTTTTAAATATATTTTTCATAATTTTTAATGACTTTTCAAAGAAGGTATTGAAGTTACATGATTCTGGGTTATCCGGTCATCAAATTGTATACCTTCTTATTACGTTTCTTCACAACCAATAAAGTAAGAAAGTCGAATATTTAATAAAGATGTTTATTAGGAGTTTTCAATGATTAAATCGGTGTAACGTACAAAATACGGAAGAAAAAAAGTTCAGACTAAAATAAAAATCCTACCAAGGAAGCCTGTCAATAATAACAAAAAATGTACATAGCGTTTCTACTCGGCATTAGAACATATTATTTTACAAGAAAATAAACTTACTAAGTATAAACGTGAAAATCTTACTTTAATTATTGCATACATAAAAAGAATATTCGAACCGCGGAAAGCTGGCTCATGAATTGATCTCTCTAAAATATTAAAAAATATACACTTACAGCGTAATTTTTCGTATTTAATAACGAAGGAATATTTATTTCACTATACTGCACGTGCACATTCATAATATTTTATTGCATTATGCCTTGTTTAAAACAAATATTTAGACCAGTAAAACATTGGCAGTGCATTCTATGATCAACATGGAAAAAAACATAGTAATTGTTACTACTACCATTATTTCATCGTAATAATAGTGTACTTGTATGCAAACATAAGAATATTGTAACTAATTAATTTTGTGTTAGATACTTTCATATTTGATAACGCGAGTGTTTTGTACCCGAGATAAACAAAATATTCATCAACCACATGTATTGTTATCAACATAATACGTGTTTGTTTATCTTAAATAACTGTACTAAATATTAACGTTTTTTTTTACAAAAAAACAATGACTTGTTTAAATAGAGAAAGTGTATGAAGGAAATGAAGGTTTATTAAAAAATTATGTATTATGAAAAATTTAGGAGGCGAGTATGCGAACCGCCGCCCTGTGAACCTTTTATTGGATTGCCGTTACGCCTGCCGTGGGTCACTCAAAGTGGTAACTTAGCAAGAGTGCCCGGGTACACGGGGTGAGGTTTGTTCAGGTCCGGAGAGACTGGTTGAGGGAGATCATTTGGCCTCTCCAGCAGGACTCTCTCGACCCGTCGTCGCCTTGCACCGCAGTAGGCGGGATGATTTCATACTTTCGTTTGTATTACAATATCTTTGTCTGGCACCTAGATTCCTACCCACCACTCATACCCTTTTCGAGGAAGATGACATAGACCTTGAAGGATATTATTTTGTCCAGGGCCTCCTGGATGGACTTAATGTAAAAAAAAACTTGTTTGTTCAATTTATATTAGTTTTAATTTTTCTGTTGCCTGATATCAATTGTGTATTATTAAAATTTTCTATTTTACATTTTCTCTGAAAAGTAAAGTGACTGTGATTATCAAAATGTCAATGTTCACACATTTTCATCATTTGTCCATTTTTTTCGCTCTCCTGTGAAATTTTACTTTTTGACTTATGACACGTTTCTACGGGATGTGCGATTATATATCACGTGAATTATTATATTACGTAAATAAACAATTCAACAAGGATTAAAAAAAATATGCCCCCATTCAAAAGGTAAAAACCCTAAAAGAAACTGTATGAAAACAATGTCAAAATCACTTGCGCCAAATATCCTTATAGGTAGGGTAAAAGATTTCATTCATGTGGCAATTCTAGAATGTTTGTAATTAATTTATCTGTGACTTCAGACCGCTGTCAAAACCGAAAAGTCGTGAGTTTTAGCATTTTTGATCCTTTTTCAAATGAATATAAAGGTATTTATTTATTATCAATCACCTTTTAAATGTGTTTTTTCACCTAGGATGTCTATTCAGGTTTATGTAAAAATAACAACATCAGTTCATTTTCGTATTTATACGGATATTTAAGCAAAATTCGGGAAGCAAAATTTTCGCTCCTTTTTTTCGAATTAGGCCGTGCCCTTGGCGTAGTATAACATTGCTATAACATTGCTATAAAATGTGTTTATAGTTCTTGTAAAATAAATTAAAAATAACTTAGGATTTACGACAGAAGAATAGAGGAACTTATTAAACTTAGCGTTCTTTTTACGACATGTTTTTGTGATTTTAACCAACCGTGAATTTCTTCTTTGCAGGTATCGGAGATGAAGAGTTGGCTATTAAAGAATTTACGCAAATGCAGTCTAGTTTGTTTACGGAGAAGTTGGTACTGATTTGCCTCTCGGATGATGGAATAGAATATGACCTGAAAATCAACAAACCAAAGATCCTGGGATTCAGTCTCATGACCCCCGTCCACATTGACGATCCACCACGCGACTTGGTGGTAAGTAGGAAATCATGATGTCTTCTTTATCTTGTCGCAATTAGTCTTACCTAGAGGAATGTTTTTTGTTCAATATAGGTTATTCTTGGCCATTGATTTAAAGTTTGGAAGAAATAAAAGTGGGTCTAACACATTCATGTAAATAGGTACCTACTCATAATAATTAGACAAACGCATTATGGTAAAAAAAAATACATTTTTTAAATTGCACACCTTGACTAGGTGAACTCTTCGATGGTTTTCTGTTTTATAGAATAACTAGCTGGAGCCCGGCATGCGTTACAATGCCATTCAAAGAAATAAATTGATTCTCCCTGCATGTCCTTTCCCGTGCGTCTCCGTTCCCTTCACCCTCCCTCGTCTCTTCCCTTTTCGCGAACCCCACCTCCCCCGTTCCCCTTTCTCCTGTCTTTCCTCCCTGCCGCTAAAATTTAAAAAATACACACATTTTTATTTATACAAATTTCATAACGCCAGAGCTTACCATTATATATTGCATATATGTTATTCTGATGTTTGAGTTATTTTATTGTAAAGTTTCATTAAAATACATTCAGTAGTTTTTGCGTGAAAGAGTAACAAACACACACACACATCCATACAAACTTTCGCGTTTATAATTTTAGAAAGATTTGAAATTATACGGGAGCGTTTATGGTAAACTTTTAAATGCAAAGAATTGGTTTTCTCTCTTTCTAAATCTGTTTATGTAGGTTGACCCTAATAGAAAAGCAAATGGAACTAGTTTTACGAGGACTTGTATTAAGGGGAAAGATATATGTATAGCCCTAAGTGGCCCGAGTGGTTGTTGATCGAAAGCGAATAATTTACTTAAGTACTGTTTTGACACGATCACTTTGCATTTCATCTGTCTATAAATTTGTTTTGTGTGTGTGTTTTTTTTAAATTTTTATATGAATACAGCACAGGAGTCCTCAACTGCTCCCGTCTAAAGCCAGTGAGACCATGGCATCCCCAATTGGGGTATGTTGTGAGGCTGAAGGTAATAGGGGGGGGAAGGAGATGGGGAAGAAGAAGATGGGAAAGTAACTGGTTATTCAGATCACCAAACACAGCTAAAGCCATTTCTTGGAGTGGTCCTACACCAACCACCTTTGAGAGAGATGTTCCCTCAATATTCAGGGACAATATTTTCAATTGTTCCCCGATATTTAATGTTTCCCCTTGGCCGGGAGACCTTTCGGTCTTCGGCCCCTTACGTGGCGGCATAATTATTTGTAGTCGGAGGCCCTCTTAATATTTGGTTGCCGCCTCACTCACAGCACTCACTACCTTACACGCGCGGTAACAATATACGTGCCGGTAACATCGCGAATAGCGCGGCGGACACTACCTTTGCGTGCGGCGGTTGGCACACTATCGACTCCTCTTCCTTGGCTCCCCGTACTTGCAAATATAACCCCGCCAAATATCAGGCGAGAGATTGCAACACTGAGGGAATACAAGAAGGCGCTGCAAAAAAGCGAAATACCCTTGCACGATGATGTCGTTTCTCACCCGGCATGCCGCTTAAAATCTCGAAAACCCTTCTGGACGGAAGGAGAAAGACTCCTTCGAACACCTCTAACCCCAGAAGATAGGTGGAAGCTTGAGTGGCAATCAGCCAACGTCAAAAACGCCCATCTCGTGCAAGACCCCACTGAGAGACAGCCTGGGTTCTCATTGCCTCGCAAACTCTGGACTGCCATCAATAGGATAAGGTGCTCCCATAGCCGTTGTGCTCATATGATGCATAGATGGGGCCTTAAAGAGTCGGCGACGTGTGAATGCGGTGCGGTGCAGACCACCGAACATGTGGTCAACGAATGCCCGCTCCATTCATTCCCCGGCGGGATTGATGAGGTCCACAGGGCAACGCCTGAGGCCCTAGACTGGCTCGCAGACCGAGTCCCCCTCTGACCCCCCACCATACGAAAGAAGAAGAAGAAGAAGAAGAACACCAACCAGGGCGATACCGAGAGTATGTTCCATTCTGGAACGTGCCGCAAATATATTATATACTTATTATTTAATTAATTGTGAAAATACCACAAATCAGTCAAATAAAATTTATTTGCGCACGCCCTGTTGGAACCCGCGACCTTCGGAATGTGAGTTGAGAGTCTTACCTCGGAACCATGGAGGCTGTCAATCGTTGTGTTACGTGTACGTTCAATCCCGTCACGATGGTAGCCATGCTTGATAGTACATTTTTATTCCTCCAGAGGGTTCACGACGAGTTCATCGAAAACGAATTCATCGAAAATCAATTCATCGAAAGCAAATTCATCGAAAACGAGTTCATCGAAAACCAATTCACCGAAAATCAATTCATCGAAAACCAATTCATCGAATGATCAATTTATCGAATCGCCAATTCATCGAAAAATATATTTTGTTGATATTTCAGAGAAATGTCCAGCGGACCGAGAAGTTAAAAAAGCATTGGTCAACCTAAACTTACCTAACCTAACCTAACCTAACCTAACCTAACCTAACCTAACCTAACCTAACCTAACCTAACCTAACCTAACCTAACCTAACCTAACCTAACCTAACTTAACCTATTAAACCAATTTTTAAATATTTTTTTTTATCATCACTCTTAATGACCTTTCTGAGAGGTTTGTGAGTTGGTTTCATTATAAGTTGTCTGGTAACCGTTCCTTAGATTTTCCTTTTTTGCAGTATCAGACAATCGGAAATCGAAGAAATAACCTATAAATTTTACATTGTCTCTACGAAACTGACAGTTGCTAAACAAATTTAACTCAGTTAAACAGACCTTTTTGGGTATTTAATTTTGACAGCTCTAATATCTACAAAAAAATGTTTTTCGATGAATTGGCGATTCGATGAATTGATCATTCGATGAATTGATTTTCGATGAATTGATTTTCGATGAACTCGTCGGTTACCCTCCAGAGTGCACGAGCGTTGCGACCGTTGCGAGCTGTCAAGTCGGAGTAATCAACATTACAGGAAGTCTACTGTTCTCATAACCACTAACGCTTGGAGAGATGTTCTTTCTTGTCTAATGTATTCCAGTGATATAAATAGTCATAACGAAAATCAATAACTATTGGTTGAAGATCACACTAGCAGGCGGACATACGCGACTGTGCAAAGCAAATTCAGTGAAGCGTAATCCACCTTGACAGGCCTTCATGCAGCGATGCGAGCAGTGGCTGATGAGGGTTGAAATTCTTGGAAAAAAACAGAGAATACTATTTAATTACTATTAACGTTTAACAATTGTTAACTGATTTTAAGTTAACAAACCTTCAAACAAGTTATATTCGTTTAGAGAGGATGGTTTATTCATGGCTGTTGCCAAAGCTTATTGAAATTAAATTCACTCATACGGAAATACGCTGGTAACTATCCAAAATAATAAATGAACGTATTACATAATTTATTAACCAATTATTTTATCAAGCTCCTAAGTAATATCCGTAGGGACCTACCGAAGATGAACGCTATACCAATAAAGGTCGGTCACTTGTCCTAATAATAGAGGCCGCCAGGATTCATTGGTAGGGAGAATACCAAGACGTGGGCCACTCCGGAATCCGAAATAATATGCATCTAACCAGTGAACACTGAACACGTCACAGTAACTGAACAGAATACTCCCTCCTTGCCTCCTTATCCCTCGACGAGACTGATGTACTATATCAATGTGATGTCTCAACTGGACTGAGCTGGTATATGAATGTATTTGATAAATATAGATATCTAGCTGGTCCCCGACATGCGTTGCTATGCCTTTTAATAAAGAAATTGTTTCTACCTGCGTGTTCTTTTCCATTCGTCCCGTTTTCTTCCGCCCCCCCTTCCTCTTCCACGTCCCCTTCCCCTCACGCGTTCCCACTCCACCTTCTCCACCTCCTCCACCTTCCGTCTCCCCACTCCATCCCCCCTTTCCTCCTCCCGCGAACCCTTACCCGAATTCACCACTCCCCCTCCCCGCTTCTCCCCTCACCACTCCCCCCTTCTGAATTCCATACATTCAGTTTTCAAACAGCTCGCGTGCCACCTATTGCAATTTTTTTATACAAATTTCACCATTTCAGAGCTCACCATTAGTTTTATACAACCTTTTCCTAACAATCACGAACATAAAAAAAATAATTATCCAATTTGGTGCAGTCATTCGGAAGTTATGCGCGTACATACATTGACGCCTGAAATATATTTTCTCGCAAATATATCAACTTAGTTACCAAGACAATAATTTGTTTTGCTTTTCTTTTATCAATTCCTCGCTTTTGTAAGTGACAATAAACGTATAATAAATATAATATATTAATATTTATAATTTCATCTTACCATTATTTATAGCCTATTCGTTATTCTTATGTATGAGCTATATTATTGTAAGGTTTCATTAAAATCCATTCAGTAGTTTTTGCTTAAAAGAGTAACAATCATACAGACATACATCCATACAAACTTTCGTAATTATAATATTGAAATATAAGTAATTCGTTGTGGAAAGTCGCTTATCCGCGTGATTGTGGTTTCACGTCTTGATGGCGAAATCAATAAAAGCTTATTTATTACTAAAGTTACGTTTTATGTTACGTTTTGATTCATCTGGGATTTAACACTAATGCCATCTGTTCAGTTCCATCATGTATCCATACCTATATGTTGTTTGTATTATAACGCGTGGTTGCTATTGTGCCGAGTGAGAGCAATTTGAAAATTTGAAATATTAAAAATTTGCACAAAAATATAATATGAGTTGGGAAATATGAATATATTATTACGGATCGCACACATGGTGCCTTTATTCGGTTTACTTTTTCCGAACTTTCACCATAGCTACATAATACCTTTTATCTGCTGCCGTAAACTATCGATATCGTTGTGATTTGAAACTCGGTGCAACGAAAAATAGTGACACTAAAGAGAGACAAACACATACATCTATAGGAGTTAGCCTGCGAGAGAATGAGATAGTATAATCAGTTTCCTCTTTGTGCGTACTTCGTTGCCTTCCCACTCTTGTCTATTTTAGTTTTCTAAATGTTTCGCTTCTACTGCATGTGAACTGCACACTCTGATTTTTTAATTGAAAATTTCTTTAGCACTGTTGTGATTTGAAACTCGATTAAACGAAAAATGGTGACACTAAAGAGAGACAAACACATACACCTATAGGTTTTTGCCAGCGGGAGAATGAGATATATTCTTATTTATTATATTGAGTTCATGCTTTGTTAATATATTTCGTAATCTTTTTTATTAATGTTATACTGTTGATATAAATGAAATTTGTATTCGATATGTAAAATCCCAATAGGTCATCAATAAATAAAATAATCATCTCCTCTTTGTGCGGTGCTGTGTAGCCTTCCCACCTTGTATACTTTAGTTTTCTAAAGGTTTTACTTCTACCGCGTGTGAACTGCACACTTGTATTTTTTTCTTGTGTATTTTGAAGTATGGAGATTTCAAATTGATTTCTGTGAAATTTTACCACGTATTTATAAAAAAAAAACAGAAAAACTAAAACAACACATAAATAACAAAAAATAGATTTTCATGTTTTTTTTTTTAATTTCAGATTAAATCCAAAGCGATCAGTAAACTGTTTGAGATGTTTGGCGAAATGGATAAACACAATGATATATTTGAGAGGTATAACGTAAAGGAATATCTTGGAGATGCTGGACTCTCAGTAGGACCAGATGCCAGAGGACTAGGATTAGGAAAAGAACTGCTTATGGGAAGGTAAAATAATTTAAAGAAATCAGCTGAATAGAGCTATACATACGTATTAGTACTGTATTAAAATATAACTAGCCATTGGAAATAATAGTTATATTATTTTAACGTCCAACGCTGTTGAAAATAATTAGCGCCAACAGTTGAAATATAATACCTACATGCGAATATTATTCAACGCAGTCAACGATTCAACTGCCTAATAAATAAAAAGGATTAAGAGTTTGTACTTCGTGAACAACATTACTCGATATTTTAAATGGTCTTTTGGTTATGTACGTACCTACTGCACGTTTTTTTTTTTTATTTTCCCATCCAATACGGCCGATACTCAGCGCCATGGAACAATCAAATTTATCAACGACAAGCAAAAAAATAACCTATTGATAATTGTCAATATTTTGTACCTATTGTTTTCAACGGGGTTAGAATGATTAACACAAAAGGGTCAAGAGATCACACTTCGTGTACGATATTATACCCAATTACACAAGGTCTTTTGGTAATGTACATACCTACTGCACGTTTTATTTTATTTTCCCATCCAATACGGCCGATACGTAGCGCCATTGAACAATCAAATTTATCAACGACAAGCAAAAAAATAACCTATTGATAAATGTCAATGTTTTGTACCTATTGTTTTCAACGGTGTTAGAATGATTAAGTCAAAGGGGTCAAGAGATCACACTTCGTGAACGATATTATACCCAATTTCACAAGGTCTTTTGGTAATGTACATACCTACTGCACGTTTTTTTTTTATTTTCCCGTCCAATACGGCCGATACGTAGCGCCAAGCAACAAGCGAATTTATCAGTGACAAGCAAAATATATCTTCAACAGGATAATATTTTCAACAACCACCAACGTCTTCCAACAGTTTCAACTTTCAACGTTATTATAGGATTATTATTACGTGTGTGTCGCGTGGGGCATAGAGATAATAATAATTAATAATACATCAATGATTCGGGGAACCACCCGTTAAAAGGGATTCCTTAATATGATTTTGATATATTTTTTGTTAGTATCGTGTCGATCTCCTATTATAGTTGCGTCAACGTCGACGTTATTTTCAACAGCTATTTTCAACAGTTGAAAATTGCCAACGATAACGACGTTGGCGTTGGATAGAATTATCGTCAACGCCCAGTACTAATACGTATAGCGGGAAATTCTCTCCACAATTCATGTCTTCAGTAGTAACTTGGCAGATGTTTTATTTCATTTATGTATGTTTACCGCACAACATCTATCCAACTTCATGGAGCCAGTGGAACTGTGGCTTCACTAAGTATTGAAACAATATGTTCTGAGGCCAGAGCAAGTGGAGATACGAAGGATATGAGAAAGAGGGAGATTGGGAAGTACCCTTATGTATGCACATCTGTACCCTTTGAAGTACCCTTATACATCCATATTACGGAAAAACTCACAAGCCTTATATATTTCTTCAAAAATCTAAGAAACGTGCTAAATAAAAAGGATATGAAAAAGGTCTACTATGCGTTATGTCATTCTCGAATTGAATATGGAATCATAGGATGGGGATCTGCTGCAAATACGTACCTACACAGCCTGAATACGATTAAAAAAGGAATCATAAAGACCATATTGAAAGTACCAATTAGAACGCCTTCAATTGAAATTTTCAATAACTTTGACGTACCAAATGTACAACAAATATATGCCAAAAATATATTATTGAAGCTCTTCAAAAATAATGAATCCTCTACTAGACCGTGTATGCATAACACTAGATCGAATAAAAATTATATAAAAAATATTCCAAGTTATAAAACCACTTTTGAACAAAGAAACTATACATACTTTGCAACAAAACTCCATAACATCCTCCCCCAAGACATAAAACTAATAAAAAATCCAATTGAATACAAATCCAGAATAAAAATATGGCTTAAAGAGGTCAATGAGAAAACCCTAGCGAAGACGCTAAAAACGACATAGAAGACAAATGAACTATATTTAAATAACTTTAGTCCGCCTCGGCATAGGACCCCTTAGTGAGGAGGACTAAGAAATACAATATTTTGTACTTAATTTCACATTGCATTTTGTATGTAAAAAATTTTTATATAGTCGCTATAATAAAAAAAATAAAAAATCTGATCACAAGATACCGCCAAAGCTTTTGGTCTATAGCTTGAATAGTTTAAAAAAAAATATAGTAATACCTCACAAGGGTCTCAGCTGCTCCCGTCTGGATCCAGTGAGACTATGGCATCCCCAATTATGGTATGCTGTCAGGCTGAAGGTAGTGGGGAGAGGAAGGAGATGGGGAAGAGGAAGGTGGGGAAGTGTCTACTCAGATCTGGTCACCAAATACGGCTAACACCATTTCAAGCAACCTTTCAATTCTGAATGGTGGTCTTACACCAGGGCGATATTAATTGTATCTTCCAACGCGCCGCAAATAAACTGTGCATTATTTTAAATGAATTAATTGTGAAGTAACACAAATTATTAAAATAAAATTTATTTTCCCACGCCGGGATTCGATCCCGCGATCTTCGGATTGCAGTCAAAAGCTTTACTGTTAGACCACGCCGGACGTCGCATATAAAGGAACCGTGAGAAAGTATGAAATTAACATCTTGAATAGTAATAGAGAGAAAGAGATAGATGTGTTCCTTAATTTAATGTTTTGTCTCTTTCTGTATGTATAATATAAGCTCGCACAGTGTATTTTTGATCAGTTTAATTTTAACCCCAATGATGCTGGTGTTAAGCAAAACCGGTCGGTTTAAAAAAAAATTGTGGTTATAAACAAAGTAATTGTTTTATTTTATTAAATATGCCAAGCCACACTGACTTATTTCTACCAAAATATTAAATAGTTGTCTTTATTTGCCTAGCAGTAGATGCATAACATTGTAAAACCACACTGTTCATTTGATGAAAATAGGTAAATATTCTTGAATTCGAAGAAAATTCATTGTTTATAATTTATTTTATTTGTTTTAGGATTGATGTTGCCAAATCATTGGGCCTGAAAGTAATCGAAGCCACGTTTACTTCCCACATATCCCAGGGACTAGCGGAAAAGTGTGGTTTCGAAACGGTGGCAGATGTACCTTACCGTGAATTTGAAAAAACAATGGATTTCGATTTCAAAACTGTCTCAGAGTCAATTAAGATAATGGCATACGTTGTAAAATAAAATAGAACCAATATTCAGAATTCAACCTCATTATAATATTTATTCGGAGTTTTAACATTTTTCGAGAGAGGTTCTGAGTTCTGAGTTGTGTCCGACCGAAACAGGACATTCTACCGAAACCGAAATCGAAACCGAATCTTCAGTAGCTGTCTCAGCTTCGGCCGAAACCGAAACTTTTTTAGACATGTTAAAAATCTATCGTTTACTGAAGTTTGGCTTATTTTTTACACGTATACAAACAGTTAACATGTGTTAAGTGAAATAAAAAAAGCAATAATTGAAGTATGTGAAAAAAACTTTTTTTTATATTACTAAAAATTAACAAACATGTTAACTACTGCTTGGAAAAAAATTGTTAATAATCAACACTTACGTGCATTATAAAGGAAGGACCTCATTAATTGAGTATTTTAATTTAAATTGCGTTTACAATCAAAATATTTGTCTAAATTTACCATTTATTAAGATCTTTTGCAGAGTTTCAGTGCGGCCGAAGGTTCGGCAGAAAATCTGCCGAAGGTTCGGCAGAAAATCTGCCGAAACCGAAACTGATGCCGAAACTTGATTTTTTTGCCGAAACTTGCCGAAATCGAAACCGAACCTTCGGTCGGTCATTAGTTCTGAGTAAGTTCAAATACCACGTTCTGCAATGTTGAAGTAACCGCAATAGGTATAAAAAGTTCTTAATACGATTTTATAAAAAATTGTGTTGATTTCTTAATGATTAAGGGCAATATTTCAACTACATAAATTACGTAAATTTTACCGGAGAGCGAAAGCAAATGATGATTGACGAAATAAAGAGACACTAGCGACATCTCGCGGAGATAGAGTGATTTTTTTTATTTATGTGAATTCCTCACAAGCGTCCCAACTGCTCCCGTCTGGAGCCAGTGAGACTATAGCGTCCCCAATTGGGGAATGTTGTGAGGCTGAAAGTAGTAGGGAGGGGAAGGAGATGGAAAGAGGAAGGTGGGGAAAAAACTGGCTGGTCACAAAAACGGCTGAAGCCATTTCAAGCACCGTTTCAACTCTGAATGGTGGTCTTACACCAGGCCGACTAACTTATAGGTTTTTGTGAGAGAATAATCACAATCACTTTACTATTTAGAGATAAAACTAAAGTTGTATAAAACAGAATATTTTGATTTAAGACCCTTTTCTACGTGATGAGTGATATATATAATCGGTTTTCACTTTTTAGGGTTTTACTTCCAATTCTGTGCCCGACATATTTTTGACTGATGAAAACAATCAATTAAATCACTATTGGCCCAGCAAATTTTAATTTAGAACATGTTTTAACCGTTTTTTGCTAAGAAAAATAATGTACACATTTTATCTTTTTTTACAAAGTTGATGAGATAAAAGCTGGGTTCTTGTTGCATTATGTGTTATTGGTCTGTGGTTTAATTGTTTAGAGTTCAATGCTGTTATTGTGTGCATTGTTAAGTCATAGTAATAAAAAGGCTGCACTGGAAAGTGAGTATTGTGAGCTGCTTTGCTTTAGAAGGCACAATATTGAGGTCAGTGCCTAATTTAAAACAAAAATTGTTTTACATAATGAAATGTGAAATAAACATGTAGAAAGTTGAAAGATTTTTCAATACAATAATAACTTTATTGTTAAATTCACCTTGATTGGGCAGAAGGAGATATATAACAAAAAAAATTATAAAAACTTGTGGGTTATAAAAAATGAACTTTACAATACTGTAAGCGATTTTCATGTGAATGGTAGCCCAACGGGAAGAATGCACGCCTAACTGTTGGGAGGGTCGGGTTCGCATCTGACATCGGATGATAACTTATTCCATCAACAAAAACAAACAATGGTTTCACAACATAATTGGTAATGTTTAGAAGGTGCCACACGCGAAGATAAATAAAAGACATCGCACGCACAATAACGCTCGCCATCCAATCCCATACAAACATGTCACACCTAAGCAGTTTATTCGACCGAACCTCAAATATATCGATATGAGAAAAATTATAATCATTTTAATTACAGAGCTGCCTAAATGGTTGGATGGCAGCTGTAAAGTTGACAGATTCAGTATAAAGAAATGGCAAATTCGTGGCAGCTCTCTAATTCATCTAACCCTCTTTCCTACAATGGGAAAAATCTTTAATAGCGTCGTGTGACGGTACAACACATAAGCGCTCGCGGTTCAACGGATATCTGCTCGCGCTTATAGGTTTGCGTGTGGCACCTACATTAGAAGTTTTCTGGAATGGCGGAAGATATTATTTTTTTATTTTAAAACTTGTTTTCATTTTCATTTTTTTTGTCTAAAAACTGCAGGAAGAAAACTAAGAAGGTTTTTTTGTATTAACTCCACAAAGTAATATCCCCCAGGGCCTATGTCATCTGAGATGCTGTGTGGAGAGTCTTTTTGAGGAGATGAAAGAATGAACATTGGTCTTGAAGACACCCCCGTTGTAGGAAGGAGGAAAAATAGAGGCCGGCAAATATTTCCATAGCCGAGCTTATGAACTTAAGAACGAGTCGAAGAAGCGACCCGTTTCCAAGTGACAAATCTCAACCGTGTACATACGCTGGGCGCGCGTTTGGCGTGTTTCCCGACCATGCACCGGTGCCGAGGAGATCAATGATGCTAGTTCCTCGGAGCATCTTCCAATGAAGTACCGGTAGATCAAAGAAAGCATTCCCACCCGACGCGACGCCTGTGCTCTAAAGATTGCAATCCGTTTATGAAGATAGGAGAATCTATCAAACGGACCGTCCATTACTGCACAGAGTCAAGGTTTTTTTCAGGTATTTTGGAGCTTCACACCAGGGTGGCTGCCAAATTTAACTATTAAAGTATCTGCGGGCCCTGTACAGTATGCCAAGTTTTTGAGAGGCTAACTTAACTCTGGCTTCGATGGAGCCTCATACCTGAGCTGGTTACTTATAGTTACATCAAGCATATCAATGGAGGGCCTGTTGGGTAGATTTGGTTGATTGATTAACAATGTGACGTCTTCTCTTATTTTTAAGATATGAATTACTTGAAGAGTAGCTCATATGAAAGACGGTATCAGCTGAAAATTATTATAAATTTTTATTTTTAAATTATTGAGTACCTTAAACCTAAAATTGTAATATTTAATTAATGAAGGCCCTATCCGATTCGGTCATATTCGAGTAAGGACTATCAATTCTTCATTTTCATAACGCATATTTTTATTGGCTGCTATCTTTATATAAAATTGAAAGATTCTACTCGAACTAAACGCTACCTAGATTATGTCTTGGATAAATTTATCAATTTTTTCTTCTTAAATCTTTGCAAAATCACTTTGTTATTCATTTTTAATTAAATAAAAACAAATAGCTTTGTATGATACAACTATTTAATAATAATTGTAAACAATAATTTTGATTAAATAGTGGTGTTTTACATAGTTATTTGTTTTCATTTTGTTATCAATTTTTATTTAATTTGACTTTTCTGCAAGTCTTAGATGAATTTGAAATATGACCGAATCGGTCACATTGGCTCCATGATAGAACTCCGCCCCTGCAAGGCAAAGGTCCTGGGATCGATTCCTAGAAGTAACCGTATCTTTTTTGGATTTTTCTGTTTCAGATTTTCGATTGAATGTCGCTAATATAGAAGTGAAACCTTCGCGGTATAAGTGAAACCTTCGGAAAGCTAAAGTAGAAAAGAGTGTATAAATAATAATAACTTTATGTTTTTATAGCGCAGTTTTGTGTTATTTCTCTTCAGGTGCGCTTAACTATAATTTACTTCAAAGTAATCCTGTAGTATTCCTTACGATTCCTTACAAAAGATTGACCAAATAATATGAAACAAAGTACATACCAAGCAATGCCAAGAGAACAAAATTAACAATAACAGTGCTGTTTTGGTACAGGTTGGTGGCACAGATAATGATAAAAAATTCTCTACCAAAAGGAGCCTTGATGGGCTCTCCACACGACACTGCATGTAGTGACTGCGGCAGTAACTGCAGAGAGCGTGGAGTTGAGCAAACTAGCGCTGTCTCGTTTGTTAAAGGGCCGCTAGAACGAGACAGCGCTAGTTCGCTTAACTCCACCCTCTCTGCAGTCACTGCCGCAGTCACTAAATGCAGTGTCGTGTGTAGGCCGCTTGAAAGTTGAGCTAGTAATCAAAGTAGTCAATGCGGTAAAGGCCTGACCAGACCGGCGCACTGTGGGCTTAAAATCGCCTTTCATAAACATAGAGACTTGAATTTTCAATTTTTTTTGCTAGAAATGGATTCTGCTGATCATTACTATGCTATAAAATTTCGTATGAAGCAATTGCGTGTACAAATGAAGGAGTTATTTTTTTTTTTGGAAAAATTTGTATGGCACTGACATTAAAAATGAGGATATCTCTGGAATCATAAGGTTGGCCATTACATCCTTACACACAGATATACTACTATTTATTTGTTTTTTTTTACATACTTCGTATTGTGGCGCAACGTGCGATTTTTTTTTTTAAATCTTCAAAGTTGAAAAAAAAAAACGTTTTTATGTTGATGATTCATTTTAATGCTTAAATGCATTATTATCCTCTTCTACAATATTTATCGTGAAAACTGATTAATAATCAATGTTGAAGCACCCATTTCCGTACAGTACTTCGACCAGAACTGTCAAATATGCCAATGATGCCAATATGGCGGATTAACTCTAGAGTAACTATCGGTTTTCGGAAAGTAAGTACAAAAGTTAAAAGTAACGTACAACAAGCAGTCGAATTGATTGAAAAACGT
Source organism: Limnephilus rhombicus (assembly GCA_929108145.2). Classification (NCBI taxonomy): domain Eukaryota; kingdom Metazoa; phylum Arthropoda; class Insecta; order Trichoptera; family Limnephilidae; genus Limnephilus; species Limnephilus rhombicus. Next base: position 56,434,768 of record OV815270.1, on the reverse strand, counting down.
ATGTTGGTAAAATTTAACTATAGTAACGACCTTTTGTTTAACATTTACTTTTAAAGTTAAAAACCAAAGGCATATTGGCTCAAAAATGGCGAATTTTTTTTAGACCTTTGGAGGCAAAAACATCAAACAATTTACTTCGATAGTAAAAGTTTCATATGTGTTTCAATTTACTACCTCCATTGGATGAGAGCGCAAACAATTATCTCAATATGGAAATCAATAATCGTAGAAGTACAAACTTTAATTCATAAAAAGGTAATATATATTTGTTTCTGTATTTGTCCAATTAAAGTGTAAATTTAATGTTAATTTATAAAAATGTATGTCCTATAGAAATAAAAATATTTTTCTGTAGTTAATAATAGCAGCGTGCAGCTTGCAGACGCTGCACAGGACGTCGCGATCTGGCCGCGGCCGCCGCGGTTTGAACACGTCGCTACAAGTTCGTACACAACAACTGACCGCCATCGCGCACGCCACCGCGGACGCTAAATGAACGCACCGGTTTGATCAGGCCTTTAGGTTTCATCTATCTCATTCTCTCACAAGCTAAACCCTAAAGACGTATGTGTTTGTCTCTGTTTAGTGTCATTTTCGTTTCATCGTGTTTCAAATCACAGCGGTTCTAAAGAAGTTTCACTTAAAAAATATACAAACAGACTTACTGAATAATTTTTAGTATTTACAGTTAATTAAAAGATTCTCAACGTGGGCGATAACGCCCCCTTGTGGGCGTTTGAGACCCTCAGGGGGCGGTAGAAGACTCAGAGAAAACTAGGGGGTATTGAGGGAAACTAGGGGGCGTTAAGATGGCATGGTGAGGGCGTGGGTAGGTAAAAAATATTATTATTAAGAATTGTTCAAAATGTGTTGAGTGTCTTAAATGAGGTCTCGGTGAGAGACTGGTTGAGGGAGATCTTTTGACCTCTCCAGCAGGATTCTCTCGGAACATTCCTTTGCACCACAGTGGAAAGGGTGGATTCATTCGTCCGTCACTCCTGGACACACTAGCTCCCAAATTCCTACCCACCCCTCATACCTTTTTCCTTCCCAGAATGTCTTCTCCTTCCTTCCCCTAAAGAGACTCTCCACACAACGTCCTCAAAAATTAAATTGATGTTACTACACCTGCTACCAAAACAAAAATAGCTGAAAATCAAGACAGTTCTTCTTCTATAAGGACGATTCGAGAATCCAAATATGCTAAGGAGTTTTCTTAGCTACATTGGATATTACTGAAATCTTTTTTAGAAATATAATTAATAATAGCTTACAAAATCGAATAGTCTCCAAAGCCAAAAGGGCAACATTCTGGAGTCTATGTTATTCTGGAGTTAAAAGAATAATTTAAAAAAAAATTAAGGATAACATTATGTCTTTTCTCACAGTACCATCACATTACTGTAGGGCGAACACTTCATTTAAATATCAAGCAGCCGATTTAATATTACACATACAAAATATGCACTATGTATGTTGACTTGTATAAGGATAAACATTATGTTCCTGAAAAAATGTGGCTGTACGGAAACATATTTAACACCTGTAACCTATAGTTCCATCAACCACGCAAAAATGCTAAGAAGGAAGAATAATAAATATCTCTCTCGGAAGAGTATGATCGCCATATACAACGCAAAATTGGTGTACAGAATTTAAGAATCCAACCCTTGCTTCAGAATCCACTGTTAATTTCATCGAATTTAATTTAGGAGACCTTCGAAGATAATTTTTTTATAAACAGTTTAAAATTTAACTATTTTTAATGTTCGGAGAAATGCAGCGGGACACTACATGAGGCATGAAGGAGTGGCTGGTCGTGGCTCAGATGAAGTCGCTTATTTGGTAGCTAATGCTAATGGAAAGAAGTTCATTCTGATGAGTGATGCCTGTGGATGTATCGAAACTTTTACGAAGAAAATAAATATATTTGACCCTTCATCGTGGTACACAGCAGTTAGCTTCCAGAAAATCCAAATATGATGTCATTGAGATGGGACAAGAGTATTTCTTCAGATTCATCGACTTGAGGAAACAATTAATTAAAAACAAAAAGACAGATACAAATGGCATGGAAGTAAACTAGTTTAAAATCACATTCAAAATTCTCACCACATTTATTTCAAATACTACAAAGACGAACAAGAATATCATTTGACAAGTTCCTAAAACAAGGCAATGAGCTGGACTTCCACAATTACAAAGAGCTTACAATGAAAATTGCTACTTAAAAGTTGCAATACTTGCAAGATTTGTGTGATAAATGTATTATACCCTCTACAATTTACGACTCCTTGAAAGTTGAAATTATTATTACTGATAATCAAGTTGATGAAGACATCATTGAACAATCTGTTGATGAATGATTATAAAATTAATTTATAATACATTTATATTATTTGCCTGATAACTTGAGTGTTTTTTTTTGTACGAGTTACGTTTTTATAAGAAAACAGGTACCTACAAGATTCCACTGTTCAAGTTACAATATTATGTAGCATATTAAGTTTTCTTTTGACATTAGTATCGGTTGGTACTTAGTTACCTAAACATTTTATATTTTTTCTGTTTTAAATAAGTTTTTCAATAAATATTTCTAGACTTTAAATATTTTATCATCTTTACAAATTTTCGGGTATAAAAAAGTCAAATATCGAAGCAAGTTTTTCGTAACTAGAGTTCAGTGATTGCAATTTTCACTTTGGTTAGGATCAAAGAAACGTAACTGAGATATAGTTGCACTTAAATTTTTAAAAAACATATGAAAATATAATACTATTTTATATTTATAGATGGTTTAGAAGCACAAAATACCACCCCTTAACAAAACGAGAAGATATTATTAATATGTTTCGTTTGTTTAAAAGTAGACAACATTGATTTATTTATTTATTGCTTCTTCACAATTTATGTACATATATTTTTAGCATGTAATTATTAACCCCACTAGGGTTCGCCTGTATCGGGGTTAATAATTTCACAATTTAATAAAAATAACACACGCAAATATCGGTCATGCAAAACAGTTAAGTAAAAGCAAAATAATAAAATTTAAAAATAAAATGATAAACAGAGAAAATAATAAGTGATAAAAATATATGAATTAATAACAAAATGTTAAGAGATCAGACAAAATGTTCTCATTCATTATATCATTAGTTCATACCATTTTCAACAATAGATAAAATTTAAAAAAATATATGTCCTTAGGTTTTTTTTTTTAAATATGTGTAAAAAATAAAAAATAAAAAATGAAACAAAACAATGATTTATAAGCGATTACATTAGAGCGAATCTTTCTTATGCAATATTAAAGTGACTATCAAATAATTATGAAATAAGTATGAAAGAAACCGTTTTCACATTTAAGTGACCGTTTTCATTAAAATATGATTGTATTTTATAGTGTAAGTGACACCTTAGAAATGCCATCCGTGTGATCTTTTAGTTTTGACAAAGTTATGGGATACGATAACCCATATATATTTATTTATTTGTTGTTTGTTTACCTTTTTAATTTAGGTGTTATTGTTTAAATTGAAATTTTGAACTTCATTTTGACTTGAGATTAACAATTTTATAAAGTACACAAAATAATGTGTTGAAAGACAATATTGTTACAATAATATTTCTCACAGAATGGGCCTCTACTGCACTATAGGAACAAATACATTATAACGTAAAACATGTAGAGTGACCATATGTTGAAATTAGCTTTGAAATAACTTTTTTTTTTGCAAGTTGTTTAATCTATAATATTTAAAATTAGGTTCGGTTAGAAAATTAATATGTCATGGTAAGTTAATAAGAAAATAAAAAATAATATATTAACAGTAAATATACTGTAATAAATAATCAATATGCTATTAATTTAGAAATGACAATGTAGAAAAAATCAATTGGCAATCCTCGGCTAATACGAATAATTTAACCATTTTTTTAAAAGTGCACAAGGAATTAGATGACTTAATATGTTCTGGAAGGCTATTAAATATGAGTGGAGCCTGATAGAAGTAATTTCTTTGACCAAAAGAAGATTTAGTTTGAATTGCCACAAAGTTAAGACCAGACCCAATTCTAGTAGTACGAATTTGCTGAGTTCTTTCTGCAATATTAATATTATTAAAAAATTTACAAAGTGTTTGTGTAATATACAGCTGTTTTACATTCATGACATTACATTCCTTATAAAGTATATGAGTTGGATATCTAAACTTTTTCTTGAACATAAATGCAATGTTAAGTGGTTCTATATAAGTCTTTTGGCAAGATCCCCAGCACACTATATTATAAGAAAGTAGAGACTGGATTATTGCAAAATAAACTGTCTTCAATTTTTCCTTGTCTAGTATATGTCTGAGTTCTTTAAAGATATAGGTAAGTCTCCTGGTATTATTTACCAACATATTAACATGATCGTTCCATCTTAAAAATTTATCTATTTTTACGCCAAGGTATTTGATGCTGACTACATTTTCTAAAGGGTTGCAGTTACAGGTTTGCAAACAATTGTGTATTATTAAATTATGAGTGGCGGAAGGTTGACTTTTACTTGAAATGCTAAAAGTGATATATTTGGTTTTTTGTGTGTTCAAAGTTAAAATACTATTATTTAACCAACTATTTACCACTCTTAAACCTGTATTACATTTGTTGAATGTTTAATCCCAAGTTTTACCCTCAAATATTAAGGTAGTATCATCTGCAAAACTAACGATGTTACCAGGAATATTCAGATTACATAAATCATTTATATATATTAGAAACAATATTGGCCCAAGCACACTACCTTGCGGGACTCCAAAGGAGATTGATTTACCATTGCTTAATATTTTATTTATCTCTACTTGCTGCGTTCTATCACTAAGATAAGATCTGAACCAACCCATTGCTGTACTATCAATGCCTAGAGATGATAATTTTTTAAGGAGCAATTCATGGGAAACTGTATCAAATGCTTTTGATAAGTCCAAAAACACCCCTAAAGCTTTGTTGCCATAATCCAGCGCGCTTATAACTTTGGTCAGTACCTTCAATACAGCATCACTCGTACCTTTATTCTCTCTGAAACCGAATTGATTGTCGGAGAGTATTTTGTGCTTTTCTAAGAATGAAACTAATCTTGACTTTACCAATCTCTCTATTACTTTTGAGAGAGTATTGAGCAAGGATATGGGTCGATAATTGTTAACATCTAGCTGATCTCCACCTTTGAAAAGAGGTATAACCTTAGCAATCTTACAATGAGAGGGAAACACTCCATTTTTAAAACTAATGTTAACAATTTGTGATATGGGACCAGCCAATACAGAAACGTTTTGTTTATACACCATTGTACTTAAGCCATCAATACCACAGGAAAAAGACATTTTTAATTCATGTATCACTTTTGTAACTTCATAAATGTTAGTAGATTTAAATTCAAATGTGTCTCCTGTTACTTGAGTACTAGGTATAAAATTGTTTACAAGACACATTTCGGTAGTTTTGTTTGCGCTGCACAAATTTTTGGCGAATCTAGGACCAATATCGCTGAAGAAGTTATTTACGTGATTGGTGATTATATTTGGATTCTCCTCCATTGAGATAATATTGTTATTGATTTTTATTTTTTTTATAGACAATTGTTCCTTTCGTATATTTACAGCCTCCTTTATAATCTTCCACTGTTGTTTGGTATTTCCATTGACGTTATCCAATTTTCTTCTGTAATATGCTTGTTTTGTATATTTTATAATTTTTGTACACCAGTTTCTATATATTTTGTAATAGTTCACCAATTGAATATTATTTAACTCTTCTCGACATTTGTAGTGCAATTTGTCACGGATTCTGAGGCATTTAATAATTCCATCATTTATCCAAGGTTTTAAGTACTTCATGTTATGTTTTTCACTTTGTACAGACGAACAATTTTTCAAGTGCATTTTTAAACACTTTATAAAATTTTCAGTAGCTGAATTAACATCTTGAGATGATAGGACTGACTGCCATGATTCCTCCTTTAATCTGTCCTTCAAAAGATTGTTATCTATGACGGTTTTGATTTTCACATTATCCTTTGCTATTTTCTTTAGTGTAAAGCTCATAAATCTCAGCAATATCACATCATGATCTATTATGCCAGTAGTGAAGACAGCTCCTTGTGGTTCGAATTTAGATTTCCCCATAATGTGATCGATGCAGGTTGAACTGGTAGAAGAAACTCTTGTAGGTGAATTTATGATTGGTTTCAAACCATGAAAAGCCATAAGTGAGAGGTATTTCTGAGTTTTCATATCGCTCAAATCCAAAGTATTAATATTTATATCCCCACATAAAATGATTTCCTTATTTTGGATAGATGTAGAGTCAAGCAGTTCGCTCAGTGATTCAAGGAAACAATCTGTTTGAGCCTGGGACGGAGATCTATACACAGCTATTACACACAAGTTACTCGATATCTGCATGCTTAGGCAGTTTGCGCCAGGGAGAACAACTTCATCAACAGTCGCGTGAACATTTTGTTTTATATAGGCAACTACACCATCGTTCTGCAAACAGTTTTTATTTGTGTTGTAAACAGTGTATCCAGGGATGTTAGGTATATTGGTATTTTTTTAGCCAAGCTTCTGTAAACACTAGTACCTTAGGACGGTGTTCAATCGCATCTAGCATAGTTATGGTTTCATCAAAGTTTTTATTTAAACTTCTAACGTTCAAACAAAGTAAAGAAAACTTGGAATGTTTTAAAAAAATTTTGCAAGTTAATAAATCTTTAATAATTAAATTAGGTTCTGTGATGTCACTCAAATCAACGCATTTTCCTAAATCGACATCCATTTTTAATGATGTAAATATTTTCGGTGCCTTTATTAATCAAATTCTATAATAATCTATTGAGGTCGTCTTCGTGTTTTATTTCCTTGATTTTTTTGCCATCATCTTCTTTCATTAGAACCGAACCATTTTTATACCAAATATATTTATATTTTAATTCTTTTCCCTTTGTTTTGGCTTTCCAAAGTAGCTCTTTAAAATAAGGAGTTAGTGATTCTCCTAGGAATATCATGTTTTCACGGTTCGAAATCACCTTCTTATTTGCCAATAATTTTAATCTACGTTCTGGATTTATAATTTTTAGGATAATTTTTTTCGGATGTCCTGGTCTTCTGTCATATTGCCTTATTGCTGAGGTAATATCATCTGAACTTATTTTAATATTAGCACTTTCAATTAGTTTGATGGCGGTTATTTTGGGATGTTCATTAGTTTTTTCCTCAATTCCTGTAATTTCAATTTGGTCATCAAGGTTGGACTGTTCTAAGTAAGCCAGTCTAGTTTCCAGTTGCTTAATGTTTTTACTTTTGTTTTCCAAATCGATTTTTAAACTTTCTACTTCGCCTTTAACATGATTTATGGAGTCTAAGCGAGAAATGATATCGTCATATTTTTGACTAATAAATTCCGTTGTTTTTTGAAACTCTAACATTTTTTGTCAATGTTTTCAAGAATTTGAGTTTTTATTTTCTCCAGTTTTGAATCTACGTATGATGCAAATTTTGAAAAAACATCTTCTTCTGGGTTAAAGTCATCAGGCACAGTATTCATTTTGTTTTTGGATCTTGTGTTCAAATTATCTTGTTGTTGGGTAACGGTTTTTTTGCTCGAACTCATGGTCACTCTAGTAGTAGACTGTATTTCTGCAAACACAGCACAATGCACAAGAGCGGTCTGAGATAGTGAAGCAAGCAAGCAAGCTGTATGGTCAGTGTAGGAAAGATGGCGATGTTGTTGGCCAATCACAAGAGCTCTCCTTAGCTTCGAATATATTTCTATTTCACTGTCACTATTTTCCGATATTAATATTTATTATTCACTTAAATACTCCTATTTCAAAGTACAGAATTCATATCACTATTAATGCAGTAAACACTTGTTTGTATTTTGTAACTGTTTCGGATTGTATTATTTACTAATAAATACAATTATTCGAAATTTATAATGGATCACTGTTACTGTGTGTTATTTCGATTCGGTAGGTAGGTAGATTGATTGAGAACTATGTTTTTTTGCTCTCCTATAAAGTAGAGAAAAATGAGATACGTTTTTTTTTTACTCTAAGGGGCCGATATCAAATAATGTGTGTCATTCTTAAAAAAAAAGGTTACAAAAATATAAGAATTGACAAAGTAAGAAACAGTAGGTAAAAATAGATTATCTGCCACTATCCTCCAAATCAACAATAATATTGATAAAAGTGTTTGAAATTGTTTTTACATTAGTTTATGACACAGGCAGAAATTATTGGCATATACGGCGTTTTTGCAAAGTTCAAATTGTTGTCAAATACATCCATATTGTATATGTATTTGTTTACAAGGCTGTGAAAATGTTGTATTGGGGTATGCAAATATTTCTTTATTGGGAAATGCAAACAACATGTATATGAAATGTTAATGTAGTCTAGTTGTTCGTATAGGTACTCGTACGTAGAATTAATAATTGCAGGACTTCACGACAATCGAATTTACAGTTTAATAATTTTAATAAAAGTGTTAGGTTGTTTATTTTTCATCTGTTTTCTAAAGCTGGAATATTTAACAAATTCATTAATGATGGGTAATTTATAATTGATGTGCTCTAAAGGGATCTTAAGTTTGAAATTTACGAAATGTAGTAATTTTCTTTGAATTCTTTCAACATTATGAATATGAGTTTCGTAGAAGGGTGACAAGACTAAGAAGATATGTTCTATTAGGTTTCTAACAAGGGATACCTATGTACAACAGTTTAACTATTTGTAACGATTTTAAAAGTTTTTATTGTCTTTAATATAAATCCTGATGTTTTCATACCCTAATTATAGTTGAATCTAGTTTTTCATCCAGTATTATGCCAAGTTCTCGCATTTCCGTTACTCTTTCTAAATTTATTTCATTTAATGAACAGTCAAAAAAAAATGTCAAAGTTTTACATTTTTCTACATTTAAACATATACAGCCCTACTAAAAATCCATGGATGTGAAAACATTACTTATTAAAAAATGAAAAAAAAAATCTTCAGTGAAAGATTATATACGTTTTTTACACTACCAGAGGGGTTTATCTGTTATGTTCACCGTTATAAAAATAATTCATTTTCCGTTTTCGCAATTTTTCCAACGTATCTTGAATGTTTAAATATTTCTTATTTTTAAGTTAAAAACAAGATGAAATTATATTTTAGATTTTAGCATTGGAAATAAACTTAAGCATTTAAAAATGTCCATATTTTAAACTTAAAACACGGAAAAAATTTTTAATCAAAATGTAGAGAAATTTTTAAAAATATATAAAATTAAAAAAAACACAGTACTTTTATTTAAGAAAACCCTTTTTTATTCTCATGCATATAATAAAAAAAATGAAATTTGCTCAAAATATAACCTAAGAATACACTAACTTTAGCGCGCCATTTAATATTCACATCTGAGCAAGCGACAACACTCAGTTTAGTTAGTATGAAAAATTAATTTCATGTATTTTTTATTGGTAACGGGCAGAATTTTTTATTGCAATCTTGTGGTACAAAAATACCGTTAAACGGTCATGGAGGGATTTTTTTAGTAAGGCTGAAATGGTTTGGGAGCACAGTTATTTGACATTTCTATGAGTATTTAATTGAAGAACTTGACAGTGGTTTAATTAGAGTTATGTTAGATAAATGAAAGAATTTAACTAACAAATTGCTAATTATTTTAGTCTGGGTCAACTTTTTATTGTATTTTTTATAATATAAATGACACCTGTAATTTACGACATCATCCATATGACAAGGCTATAACATTAGTGAAGGACATTAGTAACAATATTATATTTGGATTAATTCCGTAGAACCGTTTATCATCTCAACTTTACTACAATACTCGTATATAGGTACATCCAACCTACAACTTATAACTAGCGACTAGCGACTGACAACTGTTAGGTACTTATAACAAGTCACTAAGGTAAATAGTTAGTTAAACAGACTTATACTCGTACATAGACATAATTCAGCATCATATTGCCAGGGAACAGTTCCGGATTCACTCATGAAGAAATCTCAGAAAAGATCCCTAAGGTGTGACCCACTTGCTGGAGGTCTGTTTCCTTCTGTTAGCGTCTGACAATCGATTCTAAGTTTGGAGCTCTCGCTCCATTGATTTCCACGTATGCTGCTATTTTCTCTTCAGTTAGAACACCGTTTATGTAATTTATTCAACTTTATCCACGCTGAGGTTTTAAATCTAAAAACCTTTGTAAAATGTTGTTGTTAATGTTTTGACTTCGTCACTTCTTTCAATTCGAAGAGATTGCATTTAAATTGAAGAAAGGTATGTTGTTTCTGTAAATCCACTTAATATAAAGATTTTCGTTTTTTTAAATAAAATTTTTATGAACTTTCAATAATCGTCTGTTGCAAATCGGACTTCACTTCGGTACGTAATGCAGTAGAATGGTTTCTAATGAAATAACTGTATAGGTATCTATTTTAAGAATTTCGGTAGATATCTGTTGGGAAAGGACGCAGCAACATGGGAGCTGGGAAGATTCTAACTATTCAGATACATATATTGAGTAATGAATGAAATCACGAAGAAACGCATTTTTTATTTATTTAAAAACCGCAAAAAATTTTCAACTGCACCCAACCGCCTAAAGCCAGTGACACTATGGCATTTCTATTGGAGTTTGTTGTGAAACTACTGGTGTGTGATGCTGAAGGAAATTTGTAAGATGAAAGTGGGAAAGTACCTGGCTATTCAGTTATTGGTCAAAAAACACGTTTCTATTAATTATTATCTCATTAACCACTGGAGCGACAGCACATTTTGAAACTTTTTCCTCAGATTGTTCGAGATTTTTTGGTGTACATTTTGAATATTTTCCGTCAAAATTTAAAAAAATCGTACCTCCGAATTTTAATATAGAGACGTATAAACTGATTATAATTCTGTACAGCCAATAAATTCATCTATCTTTTGTCGATTATCACATATTCGTAGAAGAAAAATTATAATAAAATCGTAATATTCTACTTAATTATTCATAAATATGGGGAAATTTGCCAAAATTGGCAGCAAAACAATCCGAGGTATTTGAAATAGTGCCATATTGTGGCAAAAAGCGCTCCAGTGGCTTTAATAAGATCTTAATGTAAAGTACCCGTTAGACAAACTGCTCAAAAGTAAGGGACTTTTGTGTCTTATATTTGTAAAGTATGTAAAATCAATAAAATAAAAAATAAATTCTGAATGGTGGTCTTTCAACAGGGCGATGATGAGAGCATCTTCCACTCTGGAAATGTCGCAAATAAATATTCTATTATTTAAAATTATTAAATTGTAAAATAACACAAATCAATTAAATTAAGTAGCGCAACACAGCATTATAATAATAATAACCTAATAATAATGACGACATTTGGCCGCGAGAATCTGAAATCAATTGTCAAATACTTCAACATTCTTTATAGATAGGTAAGTATATTATGTAATTTGAATTATGTTATATTTTCTGATGCAATTAATCTTATATATAAAAATTAATCGCAAGATATGTTGCTAAGCGCAAATCTCGATAACAGCTGAACCGATTTCGCTAATTCTTTTTTAGAATATTCCTTAGAGTACGAGGATGGTTCTTACGGAGAGAAAAAATAAGAAAATTGCGCAGAAAATTGGATAATTTCAGAAAACCTAAATCAATATACCTAAATTAATGTACCAAATTTAATATACATTAAAAATGGAAATTTGAATAAAAATTGTAAAAGGTGGCACGCGGGCTGTTTAAAAATTGAATGTTCTGGGATTGAGTATATTTAAAGCGGGAGAGAGAGAGAGATTGGGGAGGGGGGAAAGGGGTGGGGGGGGCGGTGGGGGGAGGGTGGAGGGGTTGAGGCAGAGTGGTAACCCCCCTTACACCATGCGAGCGAAGCCGCGGGAAAAAGCTAGTATCTAATAAATTAATAATATATGCGAACTTATTTTATGGCTCCATTTTTTCAAAATTAATAGAATACTAGGTATAGGGTGTATGGTTTACAGTTTTAAGTAAACCTTGATGAAGTAAGCATTAACATAAACGTTGATAAATCTAAGTATTCTATCAATTACGAATATAAATTATTCACCAACATTTTACAAAACACACTTTCATAATCCTAGAATAAATCATTATTATTATTGCTTGGGTACCTAATTACTTTATCTGTTTCAGAAAGTTTTATTTTCAAGAGTACCTACCGCCTACCGCAGTCGATAAATGAGTACCTGCTGGGTAATTTTATATTTACATTATTATATTGTTACAATGAGCTAAGAACAATCAACACCCAATATCTCAATATTTATCTGAGCATTTTTTGACGATCCTTCGACAGGTGATAACGTGTAGGGTCCTGAGACGATTGAATAAGGAAGCATTGTTTGAGATTGCGGCTCGAAAATGGCTAAAAGCATAACGGTAGTGTACAACAACCCTCACAATATTACGCATAATATTGTTCAAAACTTTGTTAATCACGGCGTTAATAATAACGCCCAGAACAACGAACCATCGTTCACCCACAAGGTGGCGATTTGAAATATGTTAACGAAGCATGTGAACTATCAGAAGGAGCTTCTGAAGGATTTGCAGGTAGGTGAAAATAAATGTAATTACTTTTTTTACACAAGAGGCTGGTGGTTTGGTTTATTTATGCACCAGAGTCCTAACCACAGAGGAAAGAAGTTGAGTTTGTTTGATGTATTGTGCCCAGTTGTCCCTTTGCCATTCCCCTCCTTTCATTCCTCTATGGTCCCAAGTGTCTGGAACGAGTGAGGCACCCCCAATTTGAGAAATGTTGTGAGGATTAAGTTTGTGGGAAGGTTAGCAGATTGTTTGATATATTGCGCCCAGTTGTCTCAGTGCCATCTTCCCTCCCTTCATTCCTCCATGGTCCTAAGTGTCTGGTACAAGTGAGACACTTCCAATTCAAGAAATGTTGTGAGGCGTAAGTTTGTGGGAAGGTTAGCAGATTGTTAGATTTATTGTGCCCTGTTGCCGTAATGCCATCCGCCCTTCCTTCGTTCTTCCATGGTCCTAAGTATCTGGAGCCAGTGAGACGCCCACAATTTAAGTAATGTTGTAAGGCTTGGTTTGTGGGAAGGTTAGCAGATTTTTTGATGTATTGTGCCCAGTTGCCCTAATGCCATCTGCCCTTCCTCCATTCCTCCATGGTCCCAAGTATCTGAAGCCAGTGAAATGCACCCAATTTAAGGGATATTGTGGGGCTTAAATTTGTGGGAAAAATTACTTAAATTTTTGCCCTAATGCCATCTTCCCTCCCTTGGTTCTTCCATCGTCCTAAGTCTGCAGCCCTTGAGACACCCCCAATTTAAGAAATGTTGTGGGAAGGTTAATCAAATCTGTTCCTAAACACGTTAGGACACTTTCAAACAAGAAAATGTATCGATTATGTGTTGATAAAATCACTGTAGAACGAAGTACAAATGTTTGTATATATCGATATCGGAAATTTGATATGCTTGAAGGACAATAAATCAAAAAATGAGTTAAAAATGTAAGTTTTCTCCGTTTTTTGTTTTCTTTTGATCTGCATCGTCGAAATATTTCTAGGGTTTTTTTCTGGAAAATTAAAATAAATTAAATACCGGTAGAAATTCACAACAAATAATGTTACAATGTTATTTTATAATTAAAAAAAATCGTAGTTGCAGATCTACAAAATAAGGATATATGATTTTTTTTAAACTTTCTTTTCGGTCACCTGAACAATTAATATTTTGTCCTTCACAGCATTTCAATTTTCCGTGGTCGTTATTTTATATTTGTCTGTCCATGTAATAAGAACGCAAAGAAGCTTTGGGTTTTATAAAAAAAAAAATATTTCCGAGATTATTTAAATTTTGTACCCTTGACCTTCAAAACAACAGGAAAGATTTTGTAAAACTACCCATTTACTCAGCCCAAAGCAGAATAACACATGATAAATGAATTGATACGCTCAGTATCGCCCTGGTGAATGAAGAAAAAGACAAAGACCTAAGTACTTCTCAAACGTTATCTTCTTCGTCATCTCCTTTTCCTTCCCACTTCCGTGTTAATAAATTTATCATTTATGGATCCGGTAGAAATGTTTTTTAATGCAAAGGAATCAAACGCAAAAAACCTAATCGATTTTTGTTTTGCAGGAATCCACGGAAATGCTGAAAGAGGGGAAGGGAATAAAATACAAAAATTTCTCGCAGGAAAAGGCGAAGATTAAATTCCCAAATTTTTAAGCGGTGGACAAATTCCAAAACATGTCATGTAGAGGTGAGATGAAATCTGCCTATACTTTATTCACCGGAAAGAAATCCTAAAAATATAATAACAATAAAATAAAAATAAAATTTGGGACACGGGCATGGGTACCGCCGCCCCGGGAACCATTTATCGGATAACCAACATCTGTGCCATAGGTCACTCCAAGTGATTCACTACGTTTGGTGAATTAGCAGGGGTGCCCGGGTTCATGAGGTCAGGTTTGTCCGGATCTTGGCAGCGGATGCATCTACCGGGGAGAGTACGATTTCCGTGACGCCGCGATTAAAGTATGTATTAGAGACGTGGCATTGAGAGCTATCTATTGTAATCTTCTACATAAAATGAAATACTTTAAGTATCGATATCTCGAAAACTAAGCAAGATATCAAAAAAAATATTCCACATTTTCGTCATATTTTGGGCTGTTCCACCTGAATCGTGGAGTCACGGAAATCGCACTCGTGCCCAACTACCCACCAACTGCTTGGCAGGCCGGATCGGGAGCGACTGGTTGAGGGAGATCTTTTGATCTCTCCAGCAGAACTTTCAGCAGGATTTGGATCACAGTAGAAGGGATGAATTCATTCGTCCGTCACTTCTGGACACACTGTCCCAAATTCCTACTCCTCATACCTTTTTGTTCCCATATCTTCTTCTCCGTCGTTTCCCTAATAAGACCCTTTACACGGCTTACCCAACGATGACATAGCCACTGAAGGGATTATTTTCCACAGAGCCTCCTGCGTGCATAATATTATTTAATTTTTTGTTAATACTTTTTTCACATACCACACGGGAGGTCGTGAAGAAAATAATTTCTCTCAAGGTCTATAACATCTTAGGGGATGTGTGGAGGGTTCTTTTAAGGAATGGAAGGAGAAAAAGTTCTGAGAAGGAAATAGGTATGCGAGGTGGGTAGAAATCTGGGAGTCAGTATATCCAGGAGTGACAGACGTATGAATGCATCCCTCCAACTGCGGTGCAAGGCGATAATAGGTCGTGGGTTTCTGGCTGGAGAGGTCAAAAGTCCCTCAACTAGTATCTCTCGTTCCGACTCGCCACGCAGCAGGTGGGCAGGAGCATCGGTCGTCAAGACCTGGACAAACCAACGAACCCGAGCACAATGTTAAGTCACCAAACCTAGTGAACCAATATTTCAACCAATTTATTCCTTCGTCAGAGTCTCCTCCCCGCATTCAATAATGTTAAAGCGCATTTTATAATCTGGCTTTATTGGTAATAAAAAATGTTATAGTGTGCATTCTGTTTTGATATCAACGGCATTGAACATCTAGGTTCGATCCCAAAGCTATTTGAATCACCATTATTTTTATTTTAATACCTCACAAGAGTCCCAGCTGCTCCCATCTGGAAATTGCATCCGCAATTGGGGTATTTTGTGAGGCTGAAGGTAGTGGGGAGGGTAGGGAGTTGGGGAAGCGGAAGATGGGATGATACCTTCAGTTCTTTTGGTAGATTTGGCACTCTTTTCATTTGTCTCCCTTACACTTGCCTGACATCGTATATCTCCATCGCCTTTGAACGGAATTAAAATTTCGTAATTTTGGCAAAACAAAGCTCTGCAAGTGAAGTTTAAGTAAATGGTGGTTAGACTTTTTTTTATATAAATAAATAAATAGATACCTATATAAATAGAAGACAGCGTACAACCTCATTGGGCTAAAGAGAGACCTTTTTTATTGCATAGCTTGACTTTTGTGGTGAACCATATTTCAAAGCGAATTTTTAAAATCTAATAACATAAACCGTTTCTGATTGAACGCTTCGGATAACTTTGCAGTATTCTTGGTAGATGCAAGGAAAGCGCAACATTCGATGGCAATATCATTTGTCAATTCAAAAGTTAACAATACAACACAGTCGACCGACATTCGAGACCATCCCTAATATTGGTGTGTTTTTTTTTCAGAATTTATCCATGACGTCATTAATATTTACCACGAAGGCAGACATGAAACCAATTTTTTTCAGGGCACCTGCAGAATGAATAATTTTTTTTACATTTTAATAACATATCTTAATTTTTAATTTACATTTCAATTATCATTAGTACATTATTCTACTAATTATTCATTTCCAAATCAATTTCATCTTAATTTTTATATGAATTTTACAATTGTTTTAATAATAATTATATGGCATTTTAATCAATGTATGACTTTTAAATAAATTGATGACATTTTTATTCGTTATTTTATTGAAAAAAAAATGTGAAAAAACTATATATGGTAAGTCAGTCGAATCAACTCAAGGTTATTTGGTTTTTGTAAAAAATATATATTTTATCTATCTACCGAGATGAAATCACCTCTCAATACAAATACGCTTTTTAAATGTAAATATTGTTAGCTGCTATTAGGTACCGCCCAAGTAATCGGTAGCCCGCTTGTTTATTTCACCGGACAACGGACCGTTTTTTTTGCCGGACGCGCAGTGTTGTATGGCTTATAACGAATGTTTGTACACACACCGGATATCAGTCCGGCGTAAAGTTTATCCAATGCGTTGACAGCGGGCAACAATACACCAATGAGTTATTATGACATATTATTTAAATATGATGACAACTAAATAACATATAATACGTTTTAACAATGATATACAATTTTAGATTTTCACGGCCAAAAGTAATAATCGTTAGGTTACAGTGTCCATCATCAGGGCAGATGTGTGTATGTGTCACACATCTGCCCTGATGATGGACACTGTAACGCTGTCCGAAACGTTGGCTAAAGTAGGAGGTAGCGTAACACGGCATAACACCCCAAAAACAAACAACAAAAATTATATACAAGCTTAAAAATATCTCCCAAATTATCTGCAAAACTAATATTATATGTCATGAAAATTTTCACAATTGTTCCGAGAAGTTGCCTAGATTGTAGGCGTCTCAAAACTTAACTTACACACAAAATATAGTGTTTTATAAAGGAAAAAATCTTTACCTACCAAAAGCTGTAAAGCAAGCCACAAGTCTCCGCGCCATAACTAACTAACCATCACGCCGTTTTCGAAGGGATAGGCAGAGAGGACGGACCGCCAAACAACTCGATCTTGACACACACTCTTTGCCTCATTCACATTCATACATCGTCTCGTACTTACTCTTCCATTATTCTGACTCTTGACATGGTGATGTTTCACTTCTACCGTGTGTGAACTGCACACATGTTTTTTTGAAGTGAAAACTTCTTTAGCACCGTTGTGATTTGAAACTCGATGAAACGAAAAAGCGACACTAAAAATAAACAAACACATACATCTATAGGATAACAATTATTATAAGCAATAATTATCAGCCTGAAACACTCATCAATATTGAAAAATCTTCCGAGAAAAGATACTTGCCGCCAACGGGAAGTTGTCCCGAAGAAGTCCCGTTGGCGGCAAGTATCTTTTCTCGGAAGATTTTTCAATGTTGATGAGTGTTTCAGGCTGATAATTATTCCTTATAATAATTGTTACCCTTTGTGCTATGCATAAAAATCTTGTCTAAACGTTAGTTTATAAATTAAAAATAATACTATAGGATAAATTCAGGTAACTCCATTAATGGAGGACTGAATGCCGTTGGCAGTAATAAAAAAACTGTCAAAAGAGGCGAAGCTAGCAGTCCACAATGGAGTCCTGGTACCTACCCTGATGTATGGCAGTTAGGAATGGAAAGGCATAGAACTGGAAGAGGATGAAATTTAACTGAATACTATTGAAATGGGATCCCTGAGGCGCATTTGTGGTAAAATTATGTATGATCGTGTGAGAAATGTGGATATCCGCAAAGAATGTAAGGCTGATGTAAGCATAATGAGTAAAATTAACCTTCAAGCAGGTGCGCGATCATTTGTAACGGTGCGGTCGTGCGTAACCTAAAAGACCAATTGGACATTTAAAAAACGAAATAATTATAGAATAGTTTATTTTTAAGATTAAAATAGTCATCTTAATATTAGAAAAATATTTAGTAATGATATTATTTTAATTCAAATAATTTACATTATAATTACAAAGCCTCTTTTTCTTTGAACCGGTTTACAATTTGACAACATAAACTTACTTGCATAATCATTATGAAAAAATTGGATACTTAAGCATTTATATTTATATTATGAAAACATTTGGGAACACAAATCTTTATAATTAGAAAACTAAATTATAAAATAAAAGATCTAGTAAAAATAAAGTAACTACTTATAGTATAATTTGTTTCGTGTAGTGGAACTTGTACTTGGTTCAATGCTCCTGTCGTCAGTACTTATTTGCAAATGATCTAATATATTTCTTTTCAATTTTCTTGGAATATGACCATTGCAGCTCTTCTATGTAGATACTTTTTCATCAATTCTATCCCTAAAGCACGTACATTCGTCTTTTTTCTATTACCACTCCATTTCCCCTCAAGATTACCATGGTATTGATTCGTGCAATATCTAAAACACTATTTTATATACTGTGGGTAACAAATCACCACTTGATTCAAAGTAGTAGAAAAATATTACTACCCACAGGGTCGCGCGTAAGCTTTTCGAGGACGGGCGCGCGTAGTCCTTACGACGCCTACGCCGCGACTACAACAGGGACTATTTGTACAACACGGGTCTGACGAAGAAAGGGCCATACAGTTTGTTTAGTTTGTTGTAAATTTAGAAGAGGCTACCTAAGACGAGAAAGAGTTGTGACGAAAATATTAGAAGTTATAAACAAAAACGTTTTAAGAGCGGTCGATTCGACGCCGCGCGCCTTATTGAAGGTTAAGAAAGGGATTCTCATATGATTTGGTATGTAGAGCGAATCAACGAAGAAAGTAGTGTGAGAAGAATATATGATGCAAATGTGAATGGAAGAAGAAGTTGGGGACGCCCGAGGAAGACGCGATCAAATGAATCAGATACTTGAGTCGGGCCATGTCAAAAGTTAGAATAATAGAAGAGTATGTATGAGACGATGTATGAGTGTGAGTGAGGCAAAGAGTGTCTCTTTTTGCAGTGCTTCGTAGCCTCCCCACTCTTGTTTACTTTAGTTTTTTAAGTTTTCACTTTTACCGCGTTTGAACTGCACACTTGTATTTTTTGTACTTTTTACATATTTCTTTCTAGATAGTTGAAAACGGTGCAAACTTCTAATTAAAATTTAATAAAAAAAACCAAAATCGTATTGAAACGAAATGCAAAGTTCATTTTATTTAAAATTTTAATTTATCCCATTGAAATAATTATGCCTGTAAATCTGGACCTTTTTTACTTTGGTTTATAATCGATACTTTTCTATGGAAATGATTTACATTTACTCAGGTACCTACATAAATACTGTTGATATAAAATGGATCAATACCTACAAGATTCATTGTACGAATAAATTATCGATGGTCGATGATTTCATTATTTTCTATGCATTATTGACGACACCTGACCGGTGGAACGACGGCTTTGGTGGGTCCAAAACGATATTTTATTTATATTTAAATGTATTTTAACTTTTAAGTGTTGTATTATATATTTATTTATTGTAATTTTAATTTATTGTATTTTCATGCGGTGTTTACATTATGCAGACGATGTTCTCTCAGACATGGAGAAGGCCAAAAGAAGTGACATTGCCAGTCGTGTGGTGCAGATTTGGAAGGACGAACAAAAACGGAAAAGAATTCAAGTTTTCGATACAAACCGCAACTGATGAGCATCATGACGAAATGCTCGATATTATGGTCAAGCATTTTCTCACAGAAGCAACTTTTAAGGCTACTGCAGGTTAGTCAAAAGTAATATTAAAAAAATACAAAGTTATCAAAAATAACTCGCTGTGAAATGGAAATAAATAAATATGTCCGTTGATTAAAATTAAACGGCATTTGATTGTGTTTAAATTCCCTATCAAATAAGGTTCAGAAAAAGTTTTCCAGAATTAATGGAATATTTAGTTTTAACGACGTTTATTGTTTAAAAAAACCGACATATTTCGTAAGCAATGCTTACTTTAATCAGGGTTTACTTAAAATTTAAAAAAAAAGTGTATGTTGATGTTGAAAAAGTGTACTGATGAAGTAAGCTTTACATGCGAAACATGCCGGTTTTTTAAACAATAAACTTGGTTAAAATTAATTAGGATGGGTTATTTAAAAAAAATTGACGAATTCATCAAAAATATTTGAAGCGAAAACGTTCTTTGTAAGTTCTATTCAAATTCTGTTATTTTATCATTATAGGTCAGTTGCTTCATAAAACTGAAATAATTACAGAACTTGAATAGAACTTTCACAAAACCTGAAAATTAACTTCAAAAATTTGATGAATCCCTCAAATTTTTGAAACAAGCCGTCCTTGTATATTAATTTTGAATTGAAATGGTGCCTCAAAATAAGTTTGCTGTGTTTGAAGAAGAATAAATAATCAAAAATTTATGGCTTGAGATTTTTTGAATAATTCATCCAATTTTTGAGGTTAATTTTCACGTTCTGTGTAAGTTCTATTCAAAATTTATGGCTTGAGTTGTTTAAAATTTTTTGAATGATTCATCCAATTTTTGAGGTTAATTTTTACCTGAAAATTAAATTAAAAATTTGAAATAACCCATCCTTAGAGTTAAAATGGGGTAACCACAAAATGCAAATTGTTAGGAAAACGCAAAAAACTAAAGAAAAAAGCATTCTTCACAATTGAATAAAAATACTTAAGAAATGTTAAGTTTTATTATTACGTAATATATATCAACTAATTATTTAAAACTAACGACTTTTTTGCTATCGTGGTTATGGTAGATGGATAAATTAAAAAAATTTAAATAAATTACACTGAACCAAAATTTTGATATCAAACTAAATACGATGTTTCAATCAGATATTTACATAGATTTGAGATTGTGTATATCCATCGATTTATTGCAAATAAATAGAAAGAAAGTAAAACAATTTTTTTGGTATAATTATATTAAGAGGAACGTATGCTCGGCCCATTACTGCCCGTGTCATGCAATGGCCTATATCTTATAATTTAAAGCAAAAATAAATAAAGTAGCTCACATCCTAACTAGATATTTGATATACCTTTTAATTACAAAAATAATTTTTCAGTTTGTTTGGGTATTTTGATCTAAAATCCAAATCTAAGATTTGTATGAAACGGGCAGAAATGGGTCGCGCATAGGTTCTCCTTAAAACTTAAATTTATAGAATTCAAATTTGGTTTTTGCACAAAATGAAAAATAAAATAAATGCAGATTATTCAACGTGATGGATATTATATTAAAACAAAACCAAAACTTTCTAAGTTCCCAGGCACCCCTGCTAAGTCACCAATCGTAACGAACCACTTGGGGTGACCTATGGCAGAGGTGTTGGTTATCCAATAAATGGTTCCTGGGGCGGCAGCACTCATACCCGCTTCCCAAATTACTAGACATATTTTTCCCATTTAGTTTCTAAAAAATGGTTCCATGCCAACTCAGAATCAACTCAATTCAGTATCTCTTTGAAAAGTTATTAAAAGTTATGAAAACATTTGAAAAATAGCCCATAACCTAATTTAACGAAACCTGTTTAATCAATTTTTTCATCACTTTTAACGACTTTTTAAAGGAGGTGTTGATCTGAGTTCATTCTGAGTTGTCCGGTCACTGATTAATTTGATATCAACGAAAATTAAACAAAAAACAGTTTTTTTTTAATATAGTTAAAAAATATTTTCAGGGTGCCATAAATCGCCGCAGTACATCAAAACGATTAAAGGTCTGATAAGGAAAGTTGTGTTCCCACAGAACGTTTCATTGGTGTGCGTTTTGGAAGAAGAGTCGTTTGCGAACGGTTCGGGGAAGGGTCGCACAGTGGGACAGGTGGTTGGCTACAATATGTGCGCCGTTTGCCGTGAAGGCGAGGATTTGGATTTTTCCGAAATTGTGAGTAATTAAAGAATATAATATTTAACCCCTCAGGCCTCGGGCCTTTCTGTCGAAAGTTGCTCCGAAAAGTGCTCAAATCAGCCTGAGGGATTAAGAGGGTATTACCAGAGAAATCCAGAAATTTGTCATTTTTAAATCAGATTTTAGACGCATTGACTCTTTTCCATAAAAAATTATAAATGGATTTCAAAATATAGTTATTTCATCTAGCATTCGCATGTTTTAAATTTTGAGAAAAAATGTTTATTTTTAGTATAATAAGGTTATACCATAGATCGTTCGCTGATTTGTTAAATTTTCGAAAAATATTTCGTATTATACCACACCCATTTCAAATCATATAATCATGCAGTAAAATAAATCAATACATTATCTGGGTATCGCATGTTTTAGAATTTTAATTTTAGTTTAAATAAAATCATTAAATTTTTGTATAAATCTGATTTTTTTAACTCTATGTAAAGGCCATGTTGAGGACTCCAAATAAAAAAATGCATCATCGTCCAAAATAAATCGATTAAAATTTTTCAAAATGCCATCTAGAAAATAAATATGTTCGTAACTTTATATATAAGATAGCACCATAAGAACACTTTACATGATGACTAAACTATATTTATTGCGGAATGCATTGAATGTGGTGTTCATTTTTCAGATGAAAACTGAGGCGGGTGAGAAAACCATAAAGATCTACAGAGAAGTAGGGAATCGTCTGCCGAGTGTTCACGAGAAGTATTGCGTCAGGGAATACCTCGGCTCCATGGGTCTGTGCGTGGTGCCCGACTACAGGGGCATGGCACTAGCACAGGAAATGCTGCTGTCCAGGTAGACACTTCTAATAATTCTTTAGCGTCATAAATACACGCCACTTTCCAGGGTGAGATTTTGACTTATCCGTAAATGCTTTCCACTGGCTGCTAGATCGATTGAGACCCTAAATAAAAGCCATACATTTCGAGAAAATTTACCCCTTTACATCAGAAAATGCATAATACATAATTCAATTTGTTGGAATAACTTTTACATGTCATACACATCAATGTAAAATTGAATAATTTAAGAATAACGTAAGATCCACACTTATATTATAAATGCGAAAGTGCATGTGTTTGTTTGTTACGCTTTCACGCCTAAAACACTAAACCGGTTTTTAAAATTCTTTCACCAATAGAAAGCTACATTATCAGCGAGTAATAAAGGCTGTATATAATTTTAAGCTCTGGTGTTGTGAAATTTGTATAAATCAAAATGTGTGTATTCGTAGCAGCAGGGAGGAAAGGCAGGGGAAGGTGGAAGGGAACGGGGACGCACGAGAAAGGAGATGCAGATTTCTTTGAATGGCATTGCAACGCATGCCGGGTATCATCAGCAAGTAATAAATAAATCCACAAAATATATGAAACAAAACCTGTCAGAAAATAAAAAGGTTACTGTCGGAACCGGGGGTTAGACCCAGGACCCCTGTATTACTGGGACAATGCTCTAATTAAGCCATTCAGATCAGATTATTTTTCCGTCATTTTTGTCGATTCCGTTTATTAATTAATTTTTATTTAATAGATTTATTTTATTCATTTCTTGGCTGCTATATTTATACGATTAAAAAGTTCTACCCACATACTATATTTGTAACGTACATATGTCTCGGATACACCCGGTACACCTATATATATATATTTTTTTTATACGGGATAACATACTTTACTGCAAGTCGAAAAATCGTATAGGTATATCCGAACTTCTAAATCAAAATTCTAGAATTTGTTACACAGTTAATGCCGAATAAATACAAATAAAACTTTTATACACGTACAGCCTTAGTAAAAAAAATCACTCCACGACCGCTAAACGGGATTTTTTTACCACGAGTGTGCAATAATAAATTCCGCCCGTTATCAATAAAAAAACTTGAAATTTATTTTTCGTACTAGCAACACACTGTTAATATTAAAATGGCGCCCTGAAGACGTGCGTTAAAAAATTCATAACCGAAATATCTTCGTGAAACACGTTTTGGTAAATTTTCAGGATTAGTGTCCATGGTTATTATTAATAATTTTTAGAAAAAAACTTTAGACTCGCCTTAACCACTATAAAAGGAAACTTTTTGCATTACGGCTGGCGGAAAATAATGCATTTTAATTTTCAATGTCGTTAAATAAAATTTCTCTTCGCGAACCGACACTACGACAGCCCGCCCGCTGCCGCCCGCCATTTTGTCACTGTTAAAATACGTTTTTGAATGGTTTGTTTGGCTACGCAGGGTTTGTCTAGCGGGTTTGTGTATGTGTATACATATATCTTATGCATGTTTTGGTAAACGTATCAAAGAAATGAACGTCTTTAGAGATGCAAGAAATCCATTCGAAATGTCAGTTTATTTTTAGGTTAATTTTTGGACATTAAAAGCAAACTTTTTTATTGTATGAACGAGAAGAAAGTGGGGGGACAGTTTCATTCCCAAAATGATTAAATAAAAAGGCAGTGTTGTTTGAATTTCTGTACATTTTGGTAAAAAATATTTGTGGTAAGCTTTTTTTCCAACTTTTTTTCGTGTTTGAAACTGAAATATGGCAATTTTTAAACGCTAAACTATTTTTCAAATACAAAAATTTAAAGGTAATTTTACCTAGTTTTAAAAATAGTACTTTTAACACACAATTAAAATATGTCAGAAAAATTACAAAATTCGTTCATAAATTATTAATAAAATAAGCGTATGCAAAAGATAAACAACCCCCTCTGACTGTGGAAGCAATGTATATGTAGTAGGCCGATCGTAAAATCAGGCAGATCATGATTCTCGCCACGTCGTGAAGTGCCTGACGGCAGATCGTGAGCTGCCTGAAGTGCCTGAAGCGCATCATGATCTGCCTGATTTTACGATTGGCCTGCGACATATATCTCTGTCCATGAACAGTTTTTAATTAGAAATTTTTTCACATCCGCGGTCGTTTATCAATTGAATAAAATTTTCAGGAGGTTTTTTAACAAGGCTGCTATTGTTTTATGAGTTTCACAGCCTTGCTTTGTAAATATCAGCTCGTCATTATTGATGGCCCTGTGCACATTTAAAATCTGTTAGTTCTACCTTTATTAAATGATTTCGTTTTCAGTAGCGCATGGGGAAGGCAACGCGAGCGCATGGCTTTCAATAATTCAATGAAAAATATATCGAATTTCATTTATACCATCACCTTCCGTCGATGGTTTTTCACCTATACCGACTTTTATTTTTTAAGGGAAAATATTTGCTGTTTTTTTTTTATTATTTTGTAAATGACGACCTCCATGGTAAATAAAGCAGGTTTTAAAAAAAAATATTTCATAAAAATTTTACAGTACAATTCATTTGCATTATCTCGACCACCATGCAAGGCCCATGCCCGTATCATGGTATTCGTATATACATAGGTTATATTAATAATAAATAAAATAATATTACGGAAAATAAAATTTAACTGAATGATAAAATAAGCATTTCAAAAAAAAATATATATATTCTACTAAAATAATATTAAAATACACCCGCAAGTCTTTCAAAATAAATATCAACTCTACTTTTACTTAATACTAATTGTGATGGGAGCGGCAAATGTAAAATCGTGCAATGTCCAGTGTTTTAAAAGTAATGTCCTCCGCGTGGAAAACCATATCTACCTCACGCATAATCTTTCTAATTAAAGTGTGTTTATCGAAAGTGACCTGCCAGGTAAGTATGTTTCTGTATCAATTTGTAAATAGTAAAATTAAAGAATTATTAATAAATTTTACAGCGCCCTTGAGATGATTTTTCACAAAAACGGCGCTCTACAAATTATTCAATTATTATTATTAAAAGTGTATTGTAAAACCCCCCTTTTTAAAGAACTCAAAATCACAGAACTTATTTCAACTGTATAGAGCGGTGAATGGTTCCCAAGAAATACCGACCAATACAACGGAAGAGTAAAATATATTAAAATAAATAAAAGCTATGATTTCTGGGTGTAAAAAAATCTTTGTTCAAAATAGAAAATTTTAAATCAAATATCAATTTTGCAAAAATCGAAAAGTTTCTTGCTTAAATGTTGTATTTGGTGACCAGATATGAATTTACAAACATTTCTAATAGTAAATAACAATTCAACTTTGTTTGAACCACTTATATAATGAGTAAATTCGAGCGGTTTCAGAACAAACGTTCCTTCTCCAGGGCAAGCATATACTAATAGTTTACATTTTACGTTTCTTACATTTCTAATAGTTCTTCCAAAAATAGATTTTTACTTTGTGATGATTTATATGACCGGTCAGTGGTTGAGTGGGCATACCGCTTAGGTCCCACCTCGGGCGTCGCGTGTTCGACTCCTCGACTGGCTAAATCCTCCATCACAACACAAGCAACATTTTCGGCTTTCTGTAGTGGTAGTAGGAGATTTTCAAACATTGTTGGGTTATTCGTAACCCGGGAATGTTTGTCTTTCTTTAAAAAAAAAATAATAATAATTAAAGTTTAATCATGGGAAAAGATATAATATCAATTCTCAAAGAGAATATGAAACAGACAGACTTAGAAAATAAAAACGTAACGTTCGCAACTGGGACTGGACTAGAGGACCTGGATTTGTGTCCCAGTTGCGACCGTTGCCTTTTTTATTTTTTGTGTTTGTCTGTTTTATATTTTCATATTATCTTCATCGATGATTAGATATTACAATGAAGTTTAGAAGCTTCAAAAAGTTATCTCTAACAAAACTGAATATACTTAATTAACGAATTGAAGTTGTAGTGTTTTGAAAAGGCACTTAGTTTTTGTTGATATCAATAGATGTCGTTAAGCTTAGAGCTTCTCTCGGGTTCCGACAGATGCCGCCCGGGGTACCCGGTCAGCAACGGCTGCCAGGAGCGGTTAAGCGTAAGCCAACAGCCAAAAATACAATTCGTAGCATGTGAAGAACGGTCGTGTGACCAGAAGTATAAATATTGTTAACTCAATAATAAACCTGTTTGTGACAAGGACCTATTGTTACTTGAAGAAACCCTACAGAATAAATAGTGTTTGCTTGTGGATGACGCAAACATCACAGAAGTCAAATAACTCCTGTCTCAACACAGGTATACCCTAGTGAGACAGGTATCGAATAATGTAATGCAAACATACCTTATATAGATAAATAAATAAATAAATAACATACTTTGTTTACAACACTTTATTAGAAAGTCAGATATCTACATGTTTCGAGAACAATGTTCTGCTCATCAGGATGAGCCATCATTGGGATGAGGAGAACATGATGACGAAACCTCTAATTGAAATATTTAATCATTGAAGAAAATGTTATAATATGGTCGAATTAGTTCAGTGTGTAAAGTCCTTGGTTTAATGGTTTCCATCTTTTTTTTGTTTCACATTTATCATTATATGAGAGTTGTGATTATTTTCTTCAATGATTGAATATTACAATTCGAGGTTTTACTCATAAGTTATTCCATTTTATTTATTTTAAGAACTTTGTATATTATATTGATTTTTGTGTTATTTCATCCGCCATGTTAGGGATGTCCCTGTGTTATGGCGGATAAGTAATTTGGTTTTATTTCCTTTAACCTTTTCTCTTATCCTTACTCTCCCACATTCTCAGTTTTTCCACATTGTAACATATTATTATTATTGTATATCAAATAATAATAATATGATGTTGGTGTCACTTGGCAGGATTAGTCTCTGCAAGGAGATAGGGGTGAAGGTGACCTCGGCGCTGTTCACCACCAAGGCCTCTATCCTGGGTGCCATGGATGCTGGCTTCGCAGAGGATGGGTCCGTTGCTTACGCGGATCTGGAGAAAACTCTTGGCTTTAAGTTCATTGCCAACTGCGACAGCTGCAAACTTTTATCCTACCAGATCAAACAATAATCTCAAATTTCCAGTTTTATTATTATTTTCGTTTTAAAATAATTATTTCATTAACAACTTACTTTTACTCTATTTTTACAAATTACCAGTTTTTACATTTTACCAGTTTTTACAATTTAATTTTTTTTCCTCATATTTCTCCCTTGTGTTCCTTTTAAGATGATAATTTTTAATATTTCTTGCTTGTGTTACTTTTAAGACAATAATTTTTCATGTTTCTTGTTTGTGTTACTTTTAATATTTCTTGCTTGTGTCACTTTTAAGACAATAATTTTTCATGTTTCTTGTTTGTGTTACTTTTAATATTTCTTGCTTGTGTCACTTTTAAGACAATAATTTTTCATGTTTCTTGTTTGTGTTACTTTTAATATTTCTTGCTTGTGTCACTTTTAAAACGATAATTTTTGATGTTTCTTGCTTATTTTTTGTGTGTTTTAATAATGACTACTTACTTTTTTCATATAATTTGTACCTCCAATGACAATAATGACGGAGGTTTATCAAGTTATATGAATATGCTTTTTCATTTTTGTATTTCTCTATTTTTTAGAGCAATTTCTATTTGAATCAATTGTAATGATATTTCATAAAATATCTTCATTAAATGTAATGACATTTATAAATATTTTAAAGCATTTAATAAAAAAAATCATTTAATTGGTTTTCAGTGTTTATTAATTAGATATTTTCAATGAGATTGTATCACAGAGATATTTTATTGCCTGCTTTATAAGTCAAGACTTTTCCCGACGCTTGGGAACATTGGAGCTACCATCTCTAGGCGCAATTGTTTGGATGATTTCTATAACGCCATATTTGTGAGAAAATCACCTCAAGGGCGATTTATAACTTTAAAACTTTACAACTTGCTGTGTGGGTTAATAATGTTGATTTTGCTATTGCTCATATATGCTCAGCATTCGCCCTTTACCAATACCAATGGTTAAAAACGCGAATAATCAACATCGAAGTGTTTCAACTGGCCCATCACTAAATTGTTTTCTTTCTAAAATATATATATATATATATATATATTTTATATTAAATTCATGCATGCGACCGTGAGGAAAATAATTTCCCTCATTTGGATCACGTCATCTTTGGGGAAGCTGTGTGGAGAGTCTTTGTGTAAAAATAAAGAATTGAACCTGCGTAGGAGGGAGAAAACACAGAGGCTGGTAAATCGTACCGCGGCCGAGCTGTTGAATTCAAGAACGACCCGAAGAAATGACCGTTCTTATGT
Organism: Limnephilus rhombicus; assembly: GCA_929108145.2. Classification (NCBI taxonomy): domain Eukaryota; kingdom Metazoa; phylum Arthropoda; class Insecta; order Trichoptera; family Limnephilidae; genus Limnephilus; species Limnephilus rhombicus. The sequence goes on along the minus strand of OV815270.1, from coordinate 56,405,404 downwards.
GACAAATGTCAGCGCTGTACATATGTTGGGCGCGTGTTTGCGTGTTTCCCGTTTGTGCACCAGTGCAGAAGGAATGAATAACAGGAGTTCCTCGGAGCATCGTACTATGAAATGCTGGTGGAACAAGGGCATTATTCGCACCTATGCTCTGAAGATTGCAATCCGTTTGTCAAAATACGAGAATCTATCAAACGGACCGCCCGTTTCTGTATAGAGTCGAGGGCATTTTACCAGTTATTTTGGGGCTTCCAAACCAAAGGCAAAATTCAACCATGAGGCTCACTTTTACAAGTTTAGTACTAGTTGTGTGCTATTAAAGTATCTGTGGGCTCTGTGCCGATCTGGCCACTTAGATTTACACCAAGCATATCAATTTAAGTCCTGTTTTGAAGATTAATTCCTTTGAAGGAGACAGGAGACAAAATTTTGATAAGTGTTAATATTTATTTCGCTTCATTACTAAATGCATTATCCTACGAGGATACTTTATGAGAGATAGAATTAAAAAAAAAACGAGTGTGCTTTAGACCACACGACTGAAGTAAAACTTCTTTAGCTCAATCTATATGATAGGAAGAGAGAAAGAAAATTTGCGCGCGCACTGCTCTGTCTTGCTCCTGCAGTGTGATTCAGACAATAGGCCTGCATTGTGTCTTAGATATATTAAACGTAACTGGCTATGAAAGAAAGGGAGAAATAAAATGTGTGCTCGCACCTCTCTCTCGTGCCCCTACAGTAATATACGAAACGCAACTCTCTCTCTTTCTATCTTCACTAACTTATATCTCCCTCTCAACTACCGTTCGCCTCGCTTTTCGTAACGCTATCTCCCCCTCCGTAAAACATACGTAAAGAAGAAAAACTTCTTGACGTACGCTTGACTTGGGGAGTAAGCTGGTGAATGCGTGACAAGAGCGTTACGAAAAGTGTGATCATGTGTGGCGAACGGTCGGGCCTTTACGCCCGCTTGACTTGGGGAGTAAGCTGGTGAATGCGTGACGAGAGCTTTATGAAAAGTGTGATCGGGGGAGGCGAACGGTCGGGCGAGGCGAACGGAAGTTGAGAGGGAGATATAAGTTAGTGAAGTTTTACTTCAGACGTGTGGTCTAAAGCACATTTGTTTTTTTTACTTGCCAAAGTGGTACTAGGGAAATCTAGGGAAATTTCGCCTTGAAATCTGGGGAAATGCTTTTTTTTGTCATACCAACCGTGAGCCTCAGATTCAATTTGTGGCCAGTTAAGAATCGGTCGTGGGACCCAGAAGTATAAAAACTGAAAACAAAAACATGAAACTGGCGCAGAATAATCCCATAGGGATCGTTACGTTTGAAAACTGTTTTGCAAAAAATTGCGCTACTACTCTCTAGCGATCCATGGCGAAAATATTTTCAAGAACCGAATTTCCGGGTGCCGCTGACCGCGCCCCACCAGAATATTCCTCCTTTTGATATTCCTCCACAGCACAGGAGCTATATCAAAAGTGAAAACAATTATGGTGCACCCTACAGGTATAGGTTTATTTACATCACATCCTGAACATCAATTCCGTTTGGTGATTTCCGTGTTGGCCTTAATTCCGAGTTTTGAATAGGCAGGACTAAATATCATCACTCAGGCATTGTTCAGACCGCGGAACAATTTGCCGACATGACCGCAGTTGGAATGATAAATAAGGGAAAGCAGTTTGCACATAAATTTGTGATATTAATCGAATGATTGTTCGAGTCTATTATTGACCTAATTCAATCACTCAATCCACCCAAATATCAATTCTTAACTTGTGCGAGTGTATTGAAGTTCGGAAATTCCTATCATTTACTTTTTTTATAAAAGTTGTTATCTCTTTTAATCATCGTGATACGAATTCGATAAAAACTATTACGTAATAATAATTGATAAAATATTTAAAAAAATCATTATCTCTTTCTAATACGCTAAGCCATGTGGATCTGACTAAAGTTAATCCTTTGCGTTATCTAAAGGTAATTGATGCATGAAATATATATATATTTTTGGTAATTTTTCGGGATTAGTGTCCATGGCTATTACGAATAATTTTTAGAAAAAAAAACTTTAGATTCGCCCTAATCACTATAAAAGGAAACTTTTTGCATCACGGCTGGCGGAAAATAATGCATTTTAATTTTCAATGTCATTTAATAAAATTTCTCTTCGCGAACCGACACTACGACATCCCGCCCGCTGCCGCCCGCCATTTTGTCACATAAACAAGCCCGCTACACAAACCCTGCGTAGCAAACAAACCATTCTACAACGTAGGCTGTTTTTTAAATTAAAGATAACATACACAAGCCCGCTACACAAACCCTGCGAAGCCAAACAAACCATTCAAAAACGTAGTTTAACAGTGACAAAATGGCGGGCGGCAGCGGGCGGGCTGTCGTAGTGTCGGTTCGCGAAGTGAAATATTATTTAACGACAGTGAAAATTAAAATGCATTATTTTCCGCCAGCCGTGATGCAAAAAGTTTCCTTTTATAGTGATTAAGGCGAATCTAAAGTTTTTTTCTAAAAATTATTCGTAATAACCATCGACACTAATCCCGAAAATTTACCATATTTTTTAATGACGAAATTCATAAGTTTTATTTTCACATGTTCAGATAAAAACTAGATTACCTGTCTTTGATGGACCTTATAATATGAATACTCAGTGAAAATATTTATAATTTGATATTGTGTAGCACACTGTTATATCAAAAATTATATTAAAATAAGAATTTCTTAGAATAAGCACTTCTTAGTTAGAAACTTATATTGACTGGGTTATAATTTATTCACTTCATCTGTAATACAGCTTTTCCTTGAAATTTAATACTTATCAATATTATTATGCATTGTGCATATGAACAGGTCTACTTGTGATTTTCTGGTGTCGAATGTGAGTAATCGATATAAAAGAAATAAATAAACTTGTATGGATTGCAAAATTATTTTGTAATTATGAGGTTTTATAATAATGTTGTGTAACTTGTGATATGAGATTTAGGCATACATTATTAATACGACAGCCCGTTCTGGTGACCAGGGCGACTTGATAGCTCTTGATAGCCTGTGTAAATATTGAACAGGATTGGGGACATGCTTGTTATACTGCAAAGTATTTAGTGAGGTCTTCATTCGAGCTAGGATGTGCAGTGGCTGATTAAGATGAATATGATAATGAAATATTCATGAAACAAATTTTCTTGGAGTAACCCACAGTATAATTGAAATTGATAAAACCATGCTCGCACTTTGAATGCGTAATCTGCCAAAAGAACAATGGTGACAGTTATTTTAAAAATATATTTAGAAAATCATCTGTAACCATGCTTCGTTTTTGCTGTAATCGTAATTATTATTTATTTATTTTATTTAAGATGAAAAATTGCAATTATGTTGTTGTATTTTGTTTACTCCGGCTGTCGTAGGTACCTATCAAAGGTAAATATTGTTAACATTTTGGTGTTTTTACATCAGGCAAGCTATTTTTTTGTTATGTAAAAGTGTTCTGTATAGAACAAACATTAGCCACGTAATTTCCTTGAGTGAAATCTGTAATCATTGTCAGGAATCATACGTCCCTTAACACCCTGTAAACGTACTTACTAGTATATCCATTAGATCTATTTATAATACCACCACAGTCCATGGCAACTTTGTGGCAACGTGGTACTGCCCGTATTCATTTACCTGCAAAGATAAGTCCTACCAGCGAGAGACAAGTATTTATTTATTTTTATTAACGGTCTTACGTCCAATTAACAATAAAATAACACAATTTCAAAAAAAAAAATGTAAATTGTACACAAAGACAAAACAGAGATAAACGTAAGCAAATAGAAATGACAAGTTAATTCAAGACGTAGATAGAATTCAAAATAGTTATAAAATATCTTCTTTAGTGACCGACAAAAATCATTTAGGCTTAAACCAAAAAAATGAAGTCTTGACTTGAAAAAAATAAAGTCTTATATCATTCGACACATTCTGAAAAATATTGAATTATATCCATAAATAGTCGAGTATTGGTTGGGGAGGGAGCAATTTATTATTTCTGAGTTTACGGAAAGGTATATTGAATGGGATGGCTGTAGTAAGGTAGGTGACGCAATAATACAGTAGATTATTTTGAAGAAACAAATTAAATCAGATTTTTTCCGACGGTCTTCTGAAGGAGAAAGGTTTAGAGTTAGTTCAATTTCATCGCACGAGTAATTGTCTTGTTCTAATCCTAGCCTCCTAGCAATCCCTTAAGAATCGATGTAGAACGGACTCAATATGACGAATATGGACAGCATAAAAAGGAGACCAAACAACACAAGCATATTCAAGATGAGGGAAAACCAAGGAGCAGTAAAGAGTTCTTAGGGTGTTTATGTTATTAGTCAGAAGGGATTCTAGTGATGAAACCAAGCAGTTTGAGGGATTTATTAATAAACAAATTAATGTGTTCCCGAATAAAAGGCTTGCTATCTATTAGGAATAGAAGGAAACCAATGTATTTAATAGATATAACAGTTGTTAAGCAAAGCATTAGTCGTTGTTTGAGATTAGCCATGGAACATTACTTTTTAGCACGTATTTGTTAGTACGTATTGCACGACACCGTCCAGTGAAAAAATATATAAGTAAAGGACTATTCGTAAAGATGTGATTTTAGATTTTCACAGCCAAATGTATGTAATATTCACGAGAATACTCGATAGAATTTTCATACAAAACAAAACAAAATATTTTAAAACGTTGACTACAATAGTGATTATTTTTAATTCTATGTAGGCACTTGATTTCCATGTTCAATGCCTTCGCTAGCGTAACAACATAATTTGTTTTATCTTGAGTCACCTCTTTTTTTATCATACACCATACTTGTGAAAAAAGATAATCACAATATTGCGAATACAACACGTGGACTCCGTAGAGATAGTACAGTATTTTGGCTGACCCGCCAATTATAGTGACGTAATAAGAGTAACCTATCTATGTGTTTGTTAAAAAAAACTGTTTATTGCTGCGTATAAACACGTAGGTATTTCCGCTAACCGAACCACGAATTACGGGAAAGGAATGAGGCAATCGCAAGCGGCGTTTCGCGCAGTTTACCGTTTCTTTGTTCCTTTCCCGTGGCATTCCCCTTATTCGTGGTTGCACTTGTGTTCATGTCCGTGCATGTATACGCAGCATACTACATACAAACACATATATTCGTAAAGGTGTGGTGTCATGATGATTAAACAAACGATTGGAGTCTATTCTTGAACATAATATTACCAGAGAATTTTCGATACTTATTTTTTTGGAGAGTTGTGATGAGTCTTTCTTGTAAACAGCCGGAGTCGGTGGAAAAATGAGATTCTCAATAAAGAGAATGTTGAGAATGTATCTATTTATGAAACGGTTGAGCGGGAGAAGATAAAGTAGGACAGGAATGGTCGGCAAGTATATTGCAATTAAGATCCATTATTTGAGCCTAATGTGAACAAAACCGTATCCTTGAAATAGAAAAAGTACAAAAAAGGTTTAGGCTTAGTTAAGTTTAGTTTTTGTAAACATACTTCGATATACTCAATACCTTAGAAGCCTGCCAAAAAAAAAAATTAGGTAAAAAGTTTTTTTAAACTAATCTCTGGTATTTTCGTTATTTATTTTTGGGATGTTATGCCGTGTTGCGCTACCTCTTTCTTTAGCCAACGTTTGCTCCAAACTTGCTCCAAAAGTGACAACTTCTGTTATCAGAATGCGCCAATAAATAGAGCGACTCAACTGCTTAACGATTCTGCATTGACCTGCATTGACGTTTTCAATGATTCTGCATTGACGTTTTCAATGTCACTACAGACAGTTCAGCAACTATCTTTCGACATAGGGCACAAAGTAGTAAAACTACCCCTAGTAAAACTACCTTAACTAAAAACTGTTTTAAAGGGGTGATGAAATAAGCCATCAAATTTTATTATTAGAAATAAGCATGAAATTTTTTTAATATAAAAATTTCGATTGCAAATTTTAATAGCTTTGAAAAATGGCTCACCATACGTTTTTTCTAACTAAAATTAGTGCTTATGAAAAAAAACACACACATATTTTATTATACGAAATAAACACACCAGTAATTTTTTATATATACAAATTTTGTAAGCAAACAAAAAAAAATATTTAAAAACGGCCCACCTTCAGTTTTCTTCAGCTAAAATGATTGCTAACGCAAAACAATAAAAACACATACATATTTTACTACACAAATGTTTTATAAACGTTATTGTCACCTCATTTTGTTTTCGTTTCATGGAAAATAGTTCCTAAAAAATTAAAAAAAGTTTCATAATTTAAATTGCAGTCGGAAACTTTTATTTCGCGAAGATGTATATTTTAATTCTTTTGTGGTTTTTTTATTTATTTAACATTCAAACCTACTAAACTACTTGTGTAGTTTATCGACAGGTACATAATGACAACATTTTATGCAATAACATGGTACATTTTCAAACTGTGTATATGTACGAGTATAGTGTTGATGATAAATTCACAATTATATAAGTTGGTTAGATTACAGAACGCTATAAATACAGGATGTCCGCCGGCAGATTTTATACTTCAAAAAATAAAATAAAATAAAAATACAATGAAAGTTATTTATTTATTATCTCACATAAGAATAATGCGGATTTTAGTTTTTAAAAGTATCTCCACTCAAATGGCGTCCTTCTAGCCGCAAACATTCTTGCAATGTTTCCTTCATGTTGGCGAAAACTCGCTTGCAAAGTTCTGGACTGGTAGCTGCAATCTCTCGTCGGATATTTTCTTGTAGGGCCTCTATTGTTGATGTTGAATTGCTGTATACGCGAGATTTGAGAAATTCCCACAAGAAAAAGTCGCAAGGGGTCAGATCGAGTAATCTAGGGGGCCAGGCTATGTCGCCGAAGCGACTAATCCATTTTTCAAGAAAAAGCAATCTCACTTTAGTCATTGAGTCCCTAGCGGTATGTGCCGTGGTGCCCGTGGCCCCATCTTGCTGAAAATGGATTATTTTTTTGTAACCAACATGACGATGTATCTCCGGTATAAAAAAATTGACCAGCATTGCGCGTTAACGGTTTCACCTCTACCGAAAAAAAAAAGGATTTTGTAAAATTTCCCTCCTAACAAGTTCTGCGTTTTCAGGACGTCGAAGGTCCAGGACCCACTCTAAATTTCTGTACCCATCAATTGGTTCGACGGGCCATCCTTCAATCGTCGTATACCAAAGTGAGAAAAAAGCGATCGAATAATTGTTCGTAAAATACGCATCAACCGCAAAAGTCCACTGACTCATGGCGACTAAACAACCCGCAACACTCGCGCGTTGAGTGATAGCCCGCTCCCCCCGCTACCGCCTTCCTACGCGCTGTGAGCTCAGTTCAAAGTGTAAAATCTGCCAGCGGATACCCTGTATAAATAGACTTAAAAGACTTAATAATAAACAAGAATAATTGAATGTGAATTAATTTTAAGATTTGAATATATAGCGTGTTTTTTCTCTTTCCAATTCTGTTTAGATCATATTTCTCATATGGTAGTAAGGAGATACAACGATTTCTATGAGACATATGTGAGCTGGGAAACTATGAACTATGTGGCTTTCGTTTGGAAATCGGCCCCCGTACAGTCACTTCAGCCGGTGTCGGTCGCCTAATTCCATTTCCATTCTTACGTCAGTCCTCAGTCCTCAGTTGAAGCGTACAGGGACGGTTGTTTAGTTGTTATATTTTGCCGGCCGGTGCAGTGTTTTATTTTGATAGGTTTGAAATTAACATTATTACGTCAAATATGTACCTTCAAAATAAAGCTACGATGATAACACATATAGAATATAGAATGCACAAAGGTTTCTTGTTGTTGCTCTCCATAACACAGTGTTCTGTGTGTAATCGTGCGTGATCATTGTATTTTTAAATGAACTTATCTCGATGAATGAAAAAAAATGTCACCAACTGTATGAATGAAGAACTGTCAATGAATTATAATTACGGCACTTGCATGTTTTTTATAAAAACATTGATTGTACAGTTTTATTTTTCATCATAATCATAATCGTTATTAACAATTTTTCAAAGGCATTTTCATTAGTTTTAGCGTTTTATTTTTCCGTTGTCATACATTTATCGAGAATATTTTTGGCAAGTGTGTCTCCCAAGCTTGTGTATCCCATTTGCTATTATTTATGCATTAAACCGCTTACTCGTTAATACGGAAAACTTTTTATTTAAACAGTTAGATTTAGCTTTATTATTTCGAAAAGTGAGTATTTATGTCGGGGAGACCAAAAAACATGCAAAAAATATGCATTTAACATTTTAATTTTGTTTAAATTAATTGAATAGCGCGGTAACGCCATGTTTATTCATCGTTTTTATTTTAACATTTCATCAATGCTGCCAATCATAGAAAAATATTTTTGCGTAAAACAAAGTGAATGCATCATTGACAAGTTTGTACCAGTATTTATAACAGTAGAACATGGAAAGAAATGTATTAAAATAATTACACAAACCCGCTAGACAAACCCTGCGTAGCCAAATAAACCATTCAAAACCTGGGACGTTTTTTAAAAGCATGATGAAAAGCGAGTTTATTTTAGAGAATTTATTTTATAAGCTTGGTACTTCCAACAAATGTCATATTTGATCGTCTATTAGTTAAAAAAGGAACATTCCGTATTATCCGTGCATCAAACTTCGACAACACGAACGTTCCGTGATATCCGTGAGGTGGACTAACTGCATATTTACCCATTTGCTTAGTGTAATTCTAAGGACGGGATGTTTGACAGTATTTGAACATTTCATCAAATTTCGTAGTTAATTTTCAGGTTCTGTGAAAGTTTCGTACTAATTCTGTTATTATATCATGAAGGGCCAGATACTTCACATAACTGAAATTATATCAAAACTTGAATAGATCTTTCACAGAACCCCAAAAATATCTACGAAATTTGATGAATTGTTCAAATTCTGTGAAACAACTCAACTTAGGTATTGTGGCTCCATCGTAGCCAAAGTTAAGTGAGTCACCCAGAAGCACCTATTGTAATAGTACACAGCCGCTAAACATGTACAAATCGCGATTGAATTTGGCAGCAATCTCTGGTCTGGAGCCCCACAAAAAACATCGACTCCGTGTGAAAAAATAGATTATACTGTCTTAACCATTTACAGGGTATGGGCGCTGGGAGGGGATGCGGTATTTCAACGGAAGATGCTCCGAGGAACTAGCATCCTTGATTCCTTCGGCGTAGGCGCACAATCAGAAAACACGCCAAACGCGTGCCGAACATTTGTATGCAGTTGGCATTTGTCACATGAGAATGACTCGTTTCCACGACTCTTTCTTGAGTTCCATAGCTCGGCTATGGAACGATTTGCCTACCTCTGTGTTTTCTCCCTCCTAAAATATGAGTCTCGTCAAGAACCAGCTTCACAGCTTTCCAAAACCAGCTTTCCACAAAAAGATCTTCCAAATAGCATCCCCAAAGACAACAAAAGGCAACGAGGGACACAATTTTCCCCCGGGCCTATTGTGTGGAGTTAATTTAAAAATAATAATTAAGACAACAACTTTGTCATATTCGCCATAATAATTTATTTATAAAACATAACATTTTGTACATTTGCGAAAAGTTTACTGATAGGCAGATTTTGTATTCGTCAACTTCTACGAGTATTGTCCACCTTTATAATATTATGGTTTCAAGATCTGACCTTGACAATAAAAATCAATGTGCATTAGTAAAGTTTATTATTTTTATCATTATAACTTACATCTTACATCCCCGTGTCCATAGCTACCGCCGTTTGAATGAATCTTTAAAAAAATACATCGTTGATTTCATGAAACATTATCAAAGGAATGCTAGAATGTGCCTTTGAAGATTTATGGTAGATAATGATATGATAATTCTGAGTCATATTCCAAAAGAAATCGATACGATAGCCACAGAATATCCTTGGCATGTTTTATTCTAAGCTTCCCCGAGGTATTAGTTACTAGGACTCGAAGATCTACACTTTTCTGTTTGTACAAAGAACATTAGTTTGATTGAGTGCGTCAAGAAAGGAGCAGGATATGTCGGTCGGAGGATCTATAACTGAACACAGTCATTTAGTAACATTCAACAGAAACCGAGAGGGTTAAAAGTCGTTCTGAAACCCGCTGAATCGACAACGTAAACGAGGCGGGGAACCGCAAGGCATGAAACTTCTATTTAATGGATACCCTCGAACCATTTTTCGATTTTCTCCATGGCTTACCTTTCATTCATTTATCGGTGATTTTTCCTCTATTTTTTTTTAGAAAATGATTTCGCCAACATGGAGGCGTGAGACAGAGGTGGTGCATCCCGAGGTGTGGGGGAAATTCGAGAAGACCAACAAAGAAGGGAAGAAAATTAAGTTCCGAATACAGACTGCCTCAGAAGAATACTATGACGATATGATCGAAATGCTGAACAAGGACTTCTTTCCTGATGAGACTAACTCCTCTTCAGCGGGTAATTTTATTTTGTATACACATTCTCAAATCTCCCCTACCGGTAGTTTGGTTATATTAACATTATTTTGTTACTATATTAACAGCGGTGCTTCAGTAAAAATGTCGTACCAAAATCTGTACCCACCATTCTCGGAAGTTCTTCAGTCAGGATGTCCTTAGTCAACCAACGCCTTCGCACAATTTCAATTTAATTATACCGCGAAAGAATAGTTGTGGTACTCCCAAATATATGCGAGTTTTAACGTGTCATAGTCACAATGACTTCCTGTCTTTTATTAGAGCTGCAGCAGTTCTTATTCGGTTAATCTTTCTGTGGGAATTTAAGCGTTCCACGGAATATCCATTATTGAAATAATTCTTCCACCATCAAATCATTGCATAAGCATAAATCTTTTGTGAGGCGTATCGTAAAATAAATTTATAACGTGATCTTACGTTAGAGAGCTCTTGTGAGGCGTAATTTATCTTTTATCTATCTAATTATGTAGAAGAACAGTGGAGAAAATTATTGGCCTCATCAATCTCAAATAATGTTACAGCCCATAATCATTTTTTGGTCTTATTGCTTTTATTTTCTCACCTGTTTGTATATTCTTTATGGGATTTATGGTATGGCACTAAACTCTGCACTTTCCGGAATACAATGAAAAAAATATATATATATCTAAAGTAGAATTCTGTCGCGGGTGGCGAACATGATTGCGGTGATGTGATTTTTATGCCAATCTACAGTTTTATTCCGAAATTGATGAAATTTTGCATACTTCACATACAAAACAGTAGAAAGATCACTGTACATCGTATTTCTGCGTATAGTCAGGGCAATGCTATGAACTTGAGCTATTTTAAAATAAAACAGAATAAAAACCATTGATTTTCTTTCAGGTGCTCACGAATGTCCAGAATTCCTTACGTTTATTAACAGAGAAGTAAAGAAAGTGATGTTTCCCCAGCAAGTTTGTGTGATTTGCGTACTTGATGATGATTCTGCAAAAGGAAAGCTTGTTGGATTTAATTTGATAGGAGTTGACAACGTAGATGAAGTTGTGGATTTATCAGAATTGGTAAGTCCAGTAAGTTCTGTATTTTTGTTTTATCGGTTCAAAAATCATTGTGAAAAAATTTCAGTTTATTAAGAATTCTGATTTCTTGAATCTTAATAAATCAGATCCAATTTTTTTACACATATTAATAAGACCATTGTACCTAATCAACATGGCTTTATGTGGTTTCCATTGTATCCATTATTTCTGTTTTATCCATTCTAGCAAATCTCTCTTTAAGCGATCAATTTATATCATGTTCAATTGAAAATACAACCCTAGTCGACTCAACATAATATACTGATTTTATTTAATACTTAACACAGTTAACCATAAAACTATTCTCAATGAACTTTGTAAATTCGGAAACGGGGGTTAATTATTGGAATGGATAAAGAGCTACCGAACTAATCAAATCTTCAAGTAAAAAAATCCTAACCTCTCACTCAAATTCATGGCTGCAAGTGGTGTACCTCAAGGGTCACATTTAGGCCCCATATTTGTCTTACTTTAAAAAAAATCTACACACGACTGATTGCAATTTTGAAAATGACGTTAGTTCAAAGGAAATTTGAGTCTATTAAGCCAGATTATACTGAGATCAACCACACAGTCTCAAGTCTCAGCACTTTACGTAGGATATGTGCATTATATGTAAAAAATATTTTTTGATTACTTACCAATATTATTCTTATATAATGTATTTTTGTATAATTATCTTTTTTTATTTGGTAGGTATTCTTTTTAAAAATGTATTTGTAAATGTTACTGTACTTCGTAAATTGTTTTTTTTTAATATTTTCCTACTAGATGTATGAATAAATTTACGTACATCTAAATAACAATTTTAAAAACAAAACAAAACAAAACTAACAAACAAAATTCGTACTTTTGATGATAATGTTTAAAATTAATGCAAATCTAGAGATTATGTATAATTTATTACATAATATTAGAAAAACGCCTCGCTGAGTACCTCGGCGAGGCATTTTGATGAGATTACCTATTACAGAAGTCATAACAGAAAACATGATTGATTACATAAAATATTATTGATAACTCTCACCAAATAATATTGCGTGCCGATTTTAATAATAACAACAAAAATCTATTTTTCAGATGACTTTCGATATTGGAGTAAAAGTGTTGAGCATTTGGATGACACTGAAGAAAAACCTCCCTGATATCCACGAGTTGTACGGGGTGGACAAGTATTTGGCCAGTCTCGCTCTGTGCGTCGCCCCAGAATTCAGGGGGATGGGTATTGCCGAGGAAATATTGCGGGGAAGGTATGAAATGAAGATGCATCTTTTTCTTTTTCCTTGCACCGTCCCAACTCATTGCCTAGGTAGGCTGTTGGGTTGGCTCTTCTCATTCTCAGGCTATAACTTCTTCTGTTCTGGGTATGGCTTTTACGCAAGCCGTTTCTCTGTAATATTTTCGAGAATTGAGTCATCCAGGAGTTTTTTTGGAACTAAAAAGTACAGACCCTTGAAAAATCACAAAATCTGACTTTACTTGTCAAGATTTTATTTTAAGTTTTGCTCCACATAGGTGGCGCTGAGAAAAATAATTACCCTCGGGACCTATTTCATCTTTGAGGATGCTCTGTGGAAAGCCTTTTTAAGGAAAGGAAGGAGAAGAAGTTCTGAGAAGGAAAAGGGTAGAAGGGGTGGATAGGAATCTAGAGTTAAGTGTGTCCAGGTCAAGCCTGGTTGTAGTTTTTGGTTAGGTTTTGTAGCCGGGCCTACATTGAACGGCTGGTATTAACTCCCTGGTGACCGATTTGTTTTTCAAATTTGACCTAATTAATTCCTACTTCGGATTCGATTTACTCGACGAGCGTGATGCTGCATTAAAATGTACATATATTATTATGTATTTATATTCTGTCTTGGCAGAAAACATATAATATGACCATACGCGTGCCTGGGAGGCCATTTGAAATTAACACTGTTTATTAGAGATATTTAGGTACTTTTGCAAGAACAGGATATAATTTTTAAAACATGTTATTGGAAATGCTATTATTAAATAGACAGATTGCGTTCAGAATTTATTGATAGTGAATATTGGAGGAGCGTGACGTGGAGGCATGAAAGGCCTGATGAGATATGAAGAATAACTGTGATGGTTGATTAATTAATTGGCTAGCAGTTTATTTCTGGGTATTGTCCGGTGTCGATTCTCGCATGGGTGGATTACAGTACCTATATGTTTCAAACCAATGAATTGGTAACAATTATTATAAGCAATTGAATTGGTCTTTATTCCTAAATAAAACTACTGAGTTCGGGTCACTCACCGGGTTACGTGCTATTTCAGAACGTGACCCGTTTCCGTAAGGGATAGACAATAGGTACTCTTGAATGAGTTCGTGAATGCTCTTAAGCAAAGCAAAATCATGTGATTTTGGCTGGGAAATTAGATCTCTTTGAAACAATTTAGATGCTTTAATTAAAATTATACCTATATATTAGCTTCACTTAGGATGCTGTGTGGAGGGTCTTTTAGGAAAGGAAGGGGAGGGAGTTCTGGAAAGGAAAAGGGTATGAGTGGTGGGTAGGAATCTGGGGGTCAGTGTGTCCAGGAGTGACAGTAGAACACATATTTGCCTTTGAAATAATGGAGTACTTTTATGATTAGTCTTTTTGAAAGCACAGAGAAAAATTAAGTATCAGGCCTATTAAAACAAAATCTCTTCTTTATGATTTCGGTTATCGTTTTATTGTATTATGTGGAAAATGAAATTTTTTTTAACATTAAAGTAAAACATTTAAATATTTTTGCCGCTTCTTCACAAAATAAAATAAAACACGCTATTCGGCGATGTTTTTTCGTGAATTAATCAACAAAACAGGCGGCTGGTGTTAAACGGGAAATTAAATCTTATAGTAATCTACGTAAGGAGTGTTATTGTTAGCGCCTGATCCCGAATTTTACAAAAGTGGTGCATCACCTTGAAAAATGATTTTTTTTATTTCTAACAATCGATCAAAAAACATGTTGGTCATTTTAAACCACTGCAGTGATTTAAACAAAGTTAATTGATATTATTATGATTTGAGATTTTAACGGCTAAAAGTATTATCATGATTTATTTTCAATTAATTAAAATGATTTCGCAAAGTGAATTTATAAAATTAGGTCAGGTATTGAAACGTTTGTTTGTTTCTTAATCTGAAAAAACTATCGGAAGATGAATGCTTAGGTCAACGCAATCATTTTCTGCTCGCGACGTCAATTTCAGCTTGAGCTGCGGGGCTTTAAATTCAATCAAAACCTTGGTGATTATTGCTTCCCTTTCTTATCTCGTACGTTATAATATAATATATGTTGCATATACGGTAACCAATTTCATAGGCGAATTAGGTACCGCCCCTCGGGGAACGGTTCATTGGATAACCAACCCCTCTGCCATAGGTCATCCCAAGTGGTACGCAACGATGACTTACTCGTAGCAGCGGTGCTCGGGTTTTTTGGGCGAGGTTTTTCCAGGTCTTGACGGTGGATGCGATTGTCCACCAACGTGGCGGCCGAGATCCGAAGAGACCGGTTGATGGAGACCCTTTGACCTATCCAGCCGAACTCTCTCGACACATCGCCTTGCACCGCAGGGGGGATTCCTATCCATCTCATCATGATTTTTTCTATCTAGAACTTCCTCTCCTTCCTTTCCTTAAAACATTCACCATACAGCATCCTCAAAATGGCATGGATCTTGAGAGAAATTATTTTCCACATACCTCATGTATGAAATTAACGTAAAAAGGTTCAGTTAGTTAGTTCTGTAAATTTTAGGAATAACAAACAGCTTTATTTATTTTATTTGTTTTTATTTTTATATTTCAGAATTGCTATCTGCAAGGCCATTGGAATGAAGATAACTTCGTCATCATTTTCGGGTCCAGCTTCCCAAAGAGTAGCCACTAAAGCCGGGTTCGTTGAAGATGGATCGTATCTGTTCTCAGAACTGATCAAAGAAGTTGGTTTTCCTATAAACAATAAATGCGAGGCAATGAAATCGCAAACTTATAAATTTGAATAATGCAATTTTTATCTAAATCCAGCTTGAAGTTTAATCTGGTAGGGTGATGTCTAATTTGTCAATGTTTAATGTAAAATCAGTATTCGATTAATCTTTACTACGAATCGGTTCACATTATGAAGACCAAAAAATGCTTTAGATAAATTGAAGCTTTTCCTATAGTTTCGCTTGAGCACAATTCAAATTAAACATAAGCGTAAACTGTATAAGAAAAAGTTTTATAGCTAGGATTACCTGTGACCTGTGATGGTTTGTTTTGGTAACACTTAATTAACGGAATAAATCACTTTCTCGTTAAAATCGACCGTTTCCAGACTTAATTTCCCAAAGCAGTTTTTATAATTATGTACCTATTAACTATATATGAGTACTACTATTAACTATATTACTATATATACCTATTAACACCATGAGGTGGTATGAGGCACACTAAGGATACATTCATTTTTAGCTTGTGAAAAATGCATGTATTGCATGATGTGAAGAATTTAGGGGGGTTCTTCATCCAGCCAATAATGGATGTTTAAGTTTGACGAAGAAGACATAATATTTATGTGTCTGTAGATAGTTATCGTCTAATCAAATTATAATTTTTTTAAAAATCATCCACGATTTTTTAATGAATTAATTGAATGATTTTTTAATAAATTATTTTGCGTATGGAATTCTGGATTATTACTAATTTTGGCTCATCCCAAATCCCAGAGTTATTATAATTTTGTATATAAATATAAAATGATACATGGAAAAAGAAAAATGATTAATATTTTATATATTATAAATGTAAAACCTGAATGTAATATGTAAATAAAATAAAAGAAATATGTATTTATTTTATTATTTTTAATTTATAAACTAACGTTAAGACAAGATTTTTATGCATAGCACAAAGGGTAACAATTATTATAAGCAATAATTATCAGCCTGAAACACTCATCAACATTGAAAAATCTTCCGAGAAAAGATACTTGCCGCCAACGGGACTCGAACCCGTGTCCTTCTGATTGCCGGTCAGCTGCTCTTGACCACTGAGCTATGGGGGCTTATCAAAAACCCGCCAAATATTTCAATACATACTAGTGTTTCATTCAACAATTACTGCTTATTATATTTTTTCCACCTGAAAACAACCAACTTTATTTTTGCGAGAGAGATAATAATAAATAATAAAAATAATAATAATTGATAATAATAATAATAAAAGATAATCATAATTTGTCTCGACGCCACCTAGCGAGGGATTTAACACTTACAATGTCTTTCTCGCAAAAATAAAGTTGGTTGTTTTCAGGTGGAAAAAATATAATAAACAGTAATTGTTGAATGAAACACTAGTATATATTGAATTATTAGCTAGAAAGATAAATTAATTATTATTAGCCCCCATAGCTCAGTGGTCAAGAGCAGCTGACCGGCAATCAGAAGGACACGGGTTCAAGTCCCGTTGGCGGCAAGTATCTTTTCTCGGAAGATTTTTCAATGTTGATGAGTGTTTCAGGCTGATAATTATTGCTTATAATAATTGTATTTATTTTATTTTATTTACAATTTTTTAGATAAGAATGTGTCCTTACTGGGGTACCCCGCTCTAACATCAGATTTTACCTATGTTAAAATATTCCAGGAGGAAAATTATAAAGTTATATCTAGAAGAAAGCACAATACAAGCAATATATATTTAAAATACCTTTTGTTTACTTACCTATGTACAATGTTTATACGATTTCATATTATTTTTCAAGTAGGTACATTAAACAAATAATTTTAAAAAATGTGTGGCAACGCACAAACCTCTCAACTACAGGAATAAATAAATAATAATGTTAAAAATGTATAAGTCCCCTTCATTGATAATTCGGAATATTCCTTATCGAAGTTCACATATAAACGGATAAAAAAGAATATTAATTTTTTAATTAATTAACAATAAAATGTAACATTTATCGGAAGTAGGTACCAAACTTATAAAATAAATTCTTGTCAAAATAAAAATAAAAGTACCTAATTCGAATTATTCCCGGTACCACTGGTACTGGAATGATTATCATCATTTAGATATACATCCCAGGTTTTTAATGGTTTATATGGCAAGCAGCGTTTGTCTAAGGTAAGTGTATTTATTCTAATACCTTTCTTTCTTTGTTTATGTTATAAATACAGGTTCAAACCTGTCAATAATGCATCCACTTAATAACATGAATATATAATTGTTTTATATGGTGTAACGTATCGTCTTTTTTCCGTGATTAGCACCATTTATTGTCTATTAAATGTAATAAAATATGAATTTGGCATAGTACAGTTCACATATCGCTTAAGTGAATTAATTTTTTAAAAAAAGTTAAATACATATTTTTTCATCTCCCCCGACATAAATACTCACTTTTTGAAATAATAAAGCTAAATTTAACCGTTTGAATCAGAAATATTCCATATTACCGAGAAGCAGAATAAGACAAGTATAAAGTATAATAATAACTACGCGTATGCGTACACAATACTATACATGCATAATACATAGAAACGGAGTCGTAAACAAATTAGAATTCGGATAAGTTTTAAGATTTTCACGGCCAAAAGCATTTTCGTTATTTGTTTTTGGGGTGTTATGCCGTGTTGCGCTACCTCCTTCTTTAGCCAACGTTTCGGACATCGTTGCAGTGTCCATCATCAGGGCAGATCCGGATCACACATCTACCGGATCTGCCGGATTATTTGTTTTTGGGGTGTTATGCCGTGTTGCGCTACCTCCTTCTTTAGCCAACGTTTCGGACATCGTTGCAGCACTGCAACGCTGTCCGAAACGTTGGCTAAAGAAGGAGGTAGCGCAACACGGCATAACACCCCAAAAACAAATAACGAAAATTAGAATTCGTATGAATGATTATGATGATGATTAAACTACTTGTAAGGGTCTATTCTTGAACATCGTATTCTTGAACATTAGATTTTTTCAGAGTTTGTCTTCCAAACTCTGATAAAATCTAGTCAAGAACCAAACTAGGTGGTTGAGCCTGTGAAAAAGGACAATAAGGAACTCCAGTGAAAAATATTATGGCTTTAAAAAAATATGTTCATATAGACCAAGAAACGCTGATTCTGAATATATAAGTTTTATTTCATAATATTAAACGCAGAGTTTTTAAAAAATTATTAAAAAGTGCATTTTTAAACCTCTTCTCAAAACACAGCGTTAAGTTGGCATTACTGAAATGGTTAACGGTGACGTCACTCTTAACCTGTCACCTGGTGATAGTGTGTATTGTATTGACATTTGAAATGACTTGAAGTGCACACGTACCTATGCAATTCAACATTTCGTGTTTTTGGTTTATTTTCATACTGTTTATAGAGATTTAGATAAATAATAGTTATTGTGTTTATTGAAACATAATTTAGGCCGTCAACAATTTACGAAAAGGGCTATATTTGCGGACAATCTGCAATAAATTTTGTCTATTTGAGGTTAAAGTCGTGTCATTTTTTGACATTTGCTTATGTATTTTCAAATTGTTTTTAGTATAGGGCTTTTTATACAAGTTGTTACACACTCGTCATGATCAGTGTATTATAAATACCAGTGTTTCTGTATGTATTATACATAAAACAATGTACCTACAAAGTAACGCCTGACACAAAACACGATGTCACATGTATTTGCAATGAAAGAGATGATTTATTGTTTTTATATTGCACTTTGATTAAATACAATAACAGTAGCGGTGAAATGTGGACATTTTACTAATGTTTTTCTATATTAAAAGCAGTTAATCTTGAATAAAAAACACACCTCACACCTAAAAGTCATTACAAAGCATTCTGCCATGACCGCCATGATCAGTGTTGCCAGCCGTGTCTTGTAAAAAGTCACCTAAAATATATAAAAAAAAGTAACCTTTTTGTGTGAAAAATAACCTTTCGTATTTTTTCCACTGAAATGGTAAAAAGTTGATAGAATACATGAGGATATAAATAAAACAATCATCATGAGGAGCTCAGTATTAAAGTGGGACATAAGCCATTTGGATTATTTTTGAGTAGAGCGAGTTTTTTGTTTTGTATATACCGGTATGAAAAATCTGATATTTTTTCTACCTGCATAACCTTGCCGGCGTAAATAGCGGGTACTCAAAATGCAAAAAGTCAGATTGCGATCAATCAGATTTGTCGAGTGAGCGAGAAGCTATGGTTAATTTGTAATTTACACTTTTTTTTTTTTTTTTAGTTTATTGAGGTAACAAACAGTAATACATATTTTAATAATAAAGTAACATATTACATGGTTGCATTAACCAGCGAAGTTTCCGGTAAAATTTATAATATATATATATAAAAACATAGATTAAAACATTAAAGAAATCATAAAGTGGTAGAAAAAAAAAATATATACAACAGAAATGAAAAAAAAAAATACAAATTATAAAGCATATTATAGGATATATGAATAATCCAAATATTATTATTATAATAAAAAGAAGGAAAACAAACATAATGAGAATGAAAAAAAAATAATAATAACATGCAGCAGGGGTGAAGAGTTCGTAATTAACAATTTGTTTAATTTTTTTCTATTACTGATTTAATGAATTGGCCTGAGGACAAATGAAAAATATCAGAGTCGTAAAAGATATCATTGAATTTTGTGCACGTCCTTCAGAGAAATGAATGTTGTGTGTAATTTGTTTTTGAGTTTGGGATGTGGAATAGTTGGTTTGATCTTGTGTTTCTTATTGGACAGTGGAAATTAATGTTTTCTAGAAGACAGTTGTTGTCAACAACGTTGTTAATGATTTTGAATAAAAATTTTTGGTCGGATATATTTCTTCTATCTTCTAAAGTTGATAAATTATGGAATGTTAATGAGTCTTTTAGGTTTTCTGATGTTCGAAAGGATTTAAAGTCTAGGTGTTTGCTTCGCGGTAAAAGAAATTTATAAACATAAAAATAATATGAATACTAGAAATGACGCAATCAGAATTCCCAACACCTGGAAAGTCTTAATCGATGAAAATACCCCAAAAACGGCATTTCCAAAATTACCAGTAGTGTCTCCAATTAGCTTTACCAATCAGGTATCTACTGTCAGCCCCGCCCCCCACCCCCTCCACCATCAATCACCTGCAACCCGGGTACTTCGTTCTAGACATAAGAAGTGACTTGCACTCACTTAAGTTTTAGCTTTTGGACCGAACAGACATGCGAAAGCTATCAGTTTGAGACAAAAACTCAAGACATAAGGCCTCTGAAGATGGACAGTGTGATCTGTCCGAAACGTCAGGAGTTAAAAAGTCCTTTTAAGGACTACGTTACGCGGGTAAACCGAGAAAATTGTTCTACATCTTACACCCGTGAAAACCTTAATCATAACATATATATATATATATAATATCAGTAATATTGTCATATGTAATAAAAATTTTGCCAGAGTTCGAAATTTCCCTAGATTTTGTCCTGATTTCCCTTATCCCTAAAAAATATTTTTCTCCCCTAGATCTAGGGAAATTTCCCTCGACATGACATCACTGATTCAAAATGACAACTTAAAAAGTAAAAAAACTAACGGTGGGTGAAGACCACCATAGATACGGTGCGTTTCTGTGAGTCTTTAAAAATTAAAACTTTGACAATTATTTTAAGTATTAAAACTAACTATAAAAATAAAAATAAAAATGCAGTTATTTAAGTTTGAAGGTCTTTATTCATTAAAAAAAATTAAAAAATTGGACTGGAGTTCTCTATTGAAAGAAGAAGGAAAGAGATATAGAATAAAAAAAGATAAATAAAGAAGAAAGATCTACCTTGCTATCGCTAATCTAATCTTGTCACACATTTCTAGCAACATGCAACGTTTATATTCTCAGCTGGCCTCCGTGGTCGAGGGATAAGGAACTTGACTTGCAATCCGAAGGTCGCGGGTTCGAATCGCGACGTGCGCAAATAATTTGTATTTGATTATTATTTTTAATTTATAAATATTTGACAAGTTTAAGTATTTCCCCAATAAATGTAGTCATAATTTGTCTCGACGCCACCTAGCGAGGGATTTAACACTTACAATGTCTCTCTCGCAAAAATAAAGATGGTTGTTTTCAGGTGGAAAAAATCTTTAAAAAAATATATATATAATAAGCAGTAATTGTTGAATGAAACACTAGTATATATTGAATTATTTGGCGGGTATTTGATAAGCCCCCATAGCTCAGTGGTCAAGAGCAGCTGACCGGCAATCAGAAAGACACGGGTTCAAGTCCCGTTGGCGGCAAGTATCTTTTCTCGGAAGATTTTTCAATGTTGATGAGTGTTTCAGGCTGATAATTATTGCTTATAATAATTGTTAATTTTTATTTGATTAATTTGTGTTATTTCGCAGTTAATTCATTAAAAATAACATATACCTAGTACATTTGCGGCACGTTCCGGAGTGGAAGATACTCTCAGTATCGCCCTATTGTAAGACCACCATTCAGAATTGTTGAAATGGCTTTAGCTGTGTTTGATGACCAGATTTGAATAGTCAGGTACTTTCCCACCTTCCTTCTCCCTATCTCCTTCCCCTCCTCATTACCTGCAGCCTCACAACATACCCCAATTGGGGATGCCATAGTCTCACTGGCTCCAGACGGGAGTAACTGGAACTCGTGGTATTCACACAAAAAAGGGCAATACTGATATTATCTTCTGCTTTCGAGCAAGATGTTGCATTATCGATTACTTAAAACTACATGACAAAACCACCAAATCATTTTATTTGACCTGCACGGGATTGTAATCCTGCGCACTGTGTACAGAAAAAAACGAGTGTGCTTTAGAAGACCACACGATTGAAGTGAAACTTCACTAACATATATCTCCCTCTCAACTTCCGTTCGCCTCGCCCGACCGTTCGTCCCGCCCGATCACACTTTTCGTAACGCTCTCGTCACGCATTCACCAGCTTACTCCCCAAGTCAAGCGTGCTTAAAGAAGTTTTACTTCAAAAAGAGCTCGCCGTACTGCCATCTTTCCACCTCCAATAAGAGTGGGCATCACAGGAAGAACTTACTTATTGTTTTACACTGTGCATTTCTGAATTTTTTAAATAGATCTTATCCTTTGAAAAGAGAAAATCGATCCCCATCTGCACTATATGTTACCTACTGAAAAGTTTGTAAGTACCTACATACAATTGATTCAGTATATATTAAAAACAAATTCGTTCCGAAAATGACCCCTCCGCGGTTTCAATTCTTACGCCAGTCCTCAGTGCTATGTCAGTGCTCCTCACTCGTGCGTTGTTTAGTTTATTAATGCCTCATAATATCATGTCACGCCTCTGGCCTCAGTTGACTCAGTTCCAGTGTTGCCAACTTTATAGCGAGATCTAGCTATTATTTAACAGATGAATTTAGTTAAAAATAAGCAAAGAAACCGAATGAGTTTGACAACTCGAAAAGCGAAATATTATATTTCTTTTAACTTAATAATAAAAAAAAACTCTTTTAACTCAATCTGCATTATGGACTTTTAGGAAAAGTGGTAAATGCTGCTATTACTGTGTTTTGCCTAAAGATGTACTGCATAAAATGGGTACCGCTGAAAAATATTCAAAATCACTGAAAGATACTGAACCCCAGCCATCGACATCTTCTGATCTTCCTCTTTAAATATTAATGTTTAATTTATTTTTTTATTCAATAAAGTGGATAAGATATTTTTTCTCTTTTGTTGGATTTAATGGAAATAAAAACGATTGTCAGAATTTGTCATTTTATTGTAACTTATCTAACTACTGTAACGTTTAGCTACTTCTAGCAACTTTTTGGGGTAAAAAAAAACTGGCAATCTAGCAACATTTTGTAAGATATCTAGCAATTTGGCATAGCTAACAGTTGGCAACACTGCTCAGTTCTCACTCCTCAGTCAGTCGGAGAAGAGAGAGGTGTGTGGTTTGGTTTATTTATGTAGTGAAGTGACGCGACCGGTTTGGTTATCAGTTTCCAGTCTGTGCAGTGTTTATCATTCAATTTGAGGTTAGAATTCACTTTAATTCATAATTTCTTTAATTATGTGTATATCCATCTTAAAAAAATATTATTGGAATAAATTCGGTGTTTGGGCTAAATTCCTAAAAAATAAAACTAGTTATTTTTATACTAATTTGGGGTCGGGGAATCCGAATCTGAAAGAATTAGGCGGCGGCAAGCAATATTAACTGAATTACAGGACTTTAAAAAATTTTATACACATACAGGAAAATAGCCATTTTGGAAGCATTTTGATTCCTAGAAAATCAAACTAGTTATTTTTATACTAACTATGGGTCGGGGAATCCGAATCTGAAAGAATTAGGCGGCGGCAAGCAATATTAACTGAATTACAAGACTTTACAATTTTCTATACACACACACATGAAAATAATCATTTCGGAAGTATTTTGACACACGTAGTACAAAGATCATAGAAAAACAAGAAATATACAAAAACATGTACCGGCAGTGTTACCAGCTCTCAAAAATATTTATCCCTATATCAATATGAAAATAGATAACAGCAGAAAAACATACCTTATAAATCGACCAAGTCTTCTTCGTCCGTCGTATCCTTGTCAAACTCGCTTGTCTCGAAGGGTTCCTGTCGGATACGCGGATCATATAAGAGTCCAGCTAAGCGGTAAAACTCCAGCCCCTTTATACCGCCTGCTCGCGTCACTAACCTAACCTAACCTAACGCTAGGTTTGTGTAATATGGTTTGTGCCCCTTTATACCGCCTGCTCGCGTCACGGCAAAAAAACATCCCTGTTTTCAAGTAGTTTAGCGGCTACGCTAGGTTTGTGTAACATGGTTTGTGCCCCTTTATACCGCCTGCTCGCGTCACGGCAAAAAAACATCCCTGTTTTCGAGTAGTTTAGCGGCTACGCTAGGTTTGTGTAACATGGTTTGTGCCCCTTTATACCGCCTGCTCGCGTCACGGCAAAAAAACATCCTTGTTTTCGAGTAGTTTAACGGCTACGCTAGGTTTGTGTAACATGGTTTGTGCCCCTTTATACCGCCTGCTCGCGTCACGGCACAAAAACATCCCTGTTTTCAAGTAGTTTAGCAGCTACGCCGGGTTTATGTAACATGGTTTGTGATACAAAAGTGAGTAAAATTTATAAAAAATAAGTACTTAAAATATAAACATGTTATTTATTACTGCTTAATGGCAACACTTAATTTTGTGTGGTAAAAACATCTATGTTATCTTGTTTTTCTATGATCTTTGTACTACGTGTGTCAAAATACTTCCGAAATGATTATTTTCATGTGTGTGTGTATAGAAAATTTTAAAGTCGTTTAATTCAGTTAATATTGCTTGCCGCCGCCTAATTCTTTCAGATTCGGATTCCCCGGCCCACAGTTAGTATAAAAATAACTAGTTTGATTTTCTAGGAATCAAAATGCTTCCAAAATGGCTATTTTCCTGTATGTGTATAAAATTTTTTAAAGTCCTGTAATTCAGTTAATATTGCTTGCCGCCGCCTAATTCTTTCAGATTCGGATTCCCCGACCCCAAATTAGTATAAAAATAACTAGTTTTATTTTTTAGGAATTTAGCCCAAACACCGAACTTTAGCCATATTATTTCTTCAATCTTTGTAAATCCACTTTGTGGCGTCATTTTTTAATTAAATGAAAACAAATAACTTTGTAGGTAAAACACCGCTATTTAATCAAAATCATCAACAAGTTTCGAAATCAAAGGTTTCTTTGTAAAGATATGATTAACATTAATCAAAATAACAAAATACAAACAAATAATAACTATAGACAAAAAATTATAGAGAGTGGTAATTAATTACTTAAAAGTATCTTAAAAAGCAATTATAAAAAATGAACAATATCATAAAAAAGCAGAGTGTGCAATTCACACACGGTAGAAGTGAAACCTTCAGAAAACTAAAGTAGACAAGAGTGGGGAGACTGCGCAGCACCGCACAAAGAGGAGACCGATTATACTATCTCATTCTCTCGCAGGCTAAATCCTTTAGAATCTTTAGATGCATATGTTTGTCTCTTTTTAGTGGTGTGTGTTGTCTCTTTTTAGTTTGCCTGTCGGCCTTCATTAAATTTTATTTGATTGATTTGTGTTATTTTACAATTTAATCATTTGCATAATATACATGTTATATATGCGGCAAGTTCCAGAGCAGAAAATACTTTCAGTATCGCCCTTGTAATAGATCACCATTCAGAATTGAAACGGTGCTTGAAATGGCTTTAGCCGTGTTTGGTGACCAGATCTGAATAGCTATGAACTTCTCTACCTTCCTATTTCCCATCTCCTACTCCCCACTACCTTCAGCCTCACAATTTACCCTAATCATGCTCTTGGGGTTTGTGCGGTATTCTTTGTACGTATTAATTTATTTTTTATTATATATTAACCAAGATAATATTACATTATATACAAATACATTTATTGTGTATAATATGTAGTAGGCCGATCATAAAACCAGCCAGATCATGATGCTTATAGCCACAACGTGAAGTGCCTGGCGGCAGATCGTGAGGTACCTGAGGCGCATCATGATCTGCCTGATTTTATCTCAGCCTATTCCAGGGTGATACTGCTATTTGTATAAAAAAAGTTAAATATCAAAACACACACATTTTAAAAATAAAATTAATTCCTTTAGTACATATTACGGACAACTAAACGAAATGATTTTTTTTAATCAAATAAAATAGAATAAGACTTATTCGCATTGAATTAAAAATGAAACATAGACAATTCTTTTTCAAGATGTGAAATTTGCCTGCACATTGTTCAGTGTTCGTTCATTTGACCATCACATTAAAAAAAATCTAATTGTTATCTGCATCTAGTATCAGTCAAGTAAATTAAATAAACAAAGTGTTTTGGCAGCTGCTTCGCAACAATATTAAGTAGAAACAACTTATGCGACTTGTTATCATTATACGACATTACTTTAAGTGACTTGTTATGACATTGTCGTGACATATTTAAGATATGAAAAAGGTACTAGCAGAGTGAATATGAATTACTCATTTATAGTTGATACTAGCTGAAGCCCCGCGTTGTCCGGACTTTATACAGAGTTTGTCGAAATCAGACTTAGGGCTCTTTCAATTTAGACGTTTCGTGTCCGACTGCTGCCGCATGTTTACCGTGCCGCTTGTTTATAACCCGCTGCTGTGCCGCTGCAGTACGGTAGCAGTCCGATACCAAGCGCCTAAATTGGAAGCGTATCTGACTGACGTGCGTTTGTATGCTTGTGATGTTTAGACGTGGGTCGTTTGATGTTTTAAATTCATTTGACAGCAGTTAAGCCATAGACTCTGACGAAGTAACATTACTGTTAGTGCTCTTGTTGAAAAACATCCAACAGAAACATAAACAAAAACGACGCCCCCATATAAGAGCATCACCGATTTTTTCATTAACCTGTAATTTTGGTGATTTCCATGATCTTTACCCTGGGTTAAAACAAGATCCAAACAATTTTTTAATTATTTAATAATGTTTAGAGAATGTTTCTATGAATTACTAGTTAAAACTAAAATTCAACGGCAAGAAACTATATTCAGACATACTATATCAGCTGAAGAAAGACTACATAAATTCTTCCACGTTTATATCATCCATTTTAAGCTAACAATAAACATGAACATTCGAAGAAATTAGCTCTCACGTCTTGTCACCGCACTATTCAACAGTGAAATGAACACGTGGAGCTTGCGACGTTGCCATCCTGTCGTCGAGCGTTCTCGGTACCGACGGCGTACGGTTGCCACTCCGTGCACTTTGAAAACAAATAACCATTTTTGCGCCATACGACAAACGCACCGCTTCGGCACTGCAGCGGTCCAACACGAAAGGTCTAAATTGAAGACGCCCTTAGTGTTCTTCTTCATGTTTTGAAGATCAATAAGGGTGGGTTTCTTCATTTACCGAGAATGCTAAATGCAATGCTAATTGTAAAAATAAACGATCGAAATTTAAAATTTAAACGAAACACTCTTCTTCGCATACTTAGAATAATTAAGTAAATATTATGATAATGTGATAAACAGGCATATTATACGAGTATGTATCTACGTCTAGACTCACTAAACCTTATAAGAACTATTACTACTAGACTTAATACTAGAAAATTGGTTACAGGGTTTAAAGCACGGCGTTTCTTTCAAAGATGCTCAGCAATATTAAATTGACAACAGTTGTTCATTTTAATTATAATATCTCTTTCTATTTCCTCAGACAATGATTTCCCCAACATGGAGGCGTGAGACAGAGGTGGTACATCCTGAGATATGGAGGAAATTCGAAAAAACTAACAAAGAGGGTAAAAAACTTATGTTCAGGGTACAGACTGCTTCAGAAGAATACTACGATGATATTATCAACATGCTAAAAAAGGATTACCTCCCTGATGAACCTAACTTTTCATCAACAGGTGATAATTACCACTTTTGAATTACTTGTCTTCTTCTAATTAATTCTTTTCCCTCTTCAATCACCGCCAGTATCTTGTATGGAAGACATGGCCATCTTATCTGAGCGGGAGTACTTTGCCAAGTACAACTTGGATCGTCAAGCCTCTCATTTCTTGCCATTGACCCATACCGTTTCTACTATTTCTGTCAAAAACCTCATTTCGTATCATTCTAAATTTTCACTTTCCTTCATCATCCATATTGTGTGTCATATTATACCCTTTTCCAGGAGCAAGGGTACTTGAGATATATAATTAACGCCCTCTATTCTAGCGACCATGTGTTTGTAATAATATAATTACGAATCCCAAAATTCGACCGATTAAATTCGTAAAACTGGTTTCAGTTTATTAATTTATTACGTTTGTGTACACACTATTATATAATTGGATTTTAGGCACGTATTGGCTTTATCTATGGGTCTTTTATCTGTACTAGATCAGACAACTCACTAATAAGATATTTCAAAGCATATGAAACGAACTTAAAAATCAGTAGAAATGAATATAAAGAATGGTAGTTTCAAAATGGATACACCCGAATAAAGCAACGACAATAGAGAACTCCAGTCCAATTTTTTTATTTTTTTTTATGAATAAAGACCTTCAAACTTAAATAACTGCATTTTTATTTTTATTTTTATAGTTAGTTTTAATAGTTAAAATAATTGTCAAAGTTTTAATTTTTAAAGACTCCCAGAAACGCACCGTATCTATGGTGGTCTTCACCCACCGATAATTTTTTTACTTTTTAAGTTGTCATTTTGAATCAGTGATGTTATGTCGAGGGAAATTTCCCTAGATCTAGGGGAGAATAATATTTTTAGGGATAAGGGAAATCAGGACAAAATCTAGGGAAATTTCGAACTCTGGCAAAATTTTTATTACATATGACAATATTACTGGTATTATTTATATATATATATATAAGTATATATATTTTTTGGAACTCCTATGAATCTTAATTATTGTTCATGTACTTACATGCAATGTTATTTTTAACACTGACAACTCTAAATGATATTAGGGAACGTACCCATACTACGTGACACGTTCGGGGGGGGGGGGGGGGTCTTCAAAATACCACGCTTGGTACAAATGAGCGGCGGGTTGCTTATGATTTTTATTTTGCAAAGTGTTTTTTTTTTTTTATTTGGAATTCAGTTTCTAATTCAGTGGTGAGTGTATTCGTACTTTTAAATTATTACTTCACATAGCAAAAAGTGTTTTATTTGGAAAATCACGGTATTATTAGTATATTTACCAAGTTCCGATATCTTTCTTAGTGTTACATAATCGGGTGGCTACGTAGGTAATTGCGTAAATGTGAAATTCTAGGGAAATTTCACTTCGAAATCTAGGAAAATAATTTTTTTGGTCAGAACATCCCTGTTTGAATGAATAATCCAGAAGAATCATGGCGGTCATGGTGGAATGTTTTGTAATTACTTTTAGGTGTGAGGTGTGTTTTTTATTCAAGATTAACTGCTTTTAATATAGAAAAACATTGGTAAAATGTCCACATTTCACCGCTACTGTTATTGTATTTAATCAAAGTGCAATATAAAAACAATAAATCATCTCTTTCATTGCAAATACATGTGACATCGTGTTTTGTGTCAGGCGTTACTTTGTAGGTACATTGTTTTATGTATAATACATACAGAAACACTGGTATTTATAATACACTGATCATGACGAGTGTGTAACAACTTGTATAAAAAGCCCTATACTAAAAACAATTTGAAAATACATAACCAAACGTCAAAATATGACACGACTTTAACCTCAAATAGACAAAATTTATTGCAGATTGTCCGCAAATATAGCCCTTTTCGTAAATTGTTGAGGGCCTAAATTATGTTTCAATAAACACAATAACTATTATTTATCTAAATCTCTATAAACAGTATGAAAATAAACCAAAAACACGAAATGTTGAATTGCATAGGTACGTGTGCACTTCAAGTCATTTCAAATGTCAATACAATACACACTATTACTATCACCAGGTGACAGGTTAAGAGTGACGTCACCGTTAACCATTTCAGTAATGCCAACTTAACGCTGTGTTTTGAGAAGAGGTTTAAAAATGCACTTTTTAATAATTTTTTAAAACTCTGCGTTTAATATTATGAAATAAAACTTATATATTCAGAATCAGCGTTTCTTGGTCTATATGAACATATTTTTTTAAAGCCATAATATTTTTCACTGGAGTTCCTTATTGCACAAAAACTTACATCAGCAACAATATGATTTTTTTAGCTTGGTTTTGATGAAATACATGATTCGTGCAATAGACGAACTTTTCAACGTATTTCATTTCGGAGGTAAGGGAACTTTTGAGGAATTTGGAAATCTATTGTGTGTATTTTAGTAACCTTGTGTTTCAAATACATTCGAGATCCCAAAATGATAAAAACAAGGCTTTTTTGTCTCCCCCGCGGTCCATTTTTGATATGTTTGCAAAGAATGCATAGGTGCGAACTTTTGTATTTGAATATCTTTGGTGCGAACTGAGATCATAAGTTCACACATGCTTAAAGTATTCCCCTTCCACCCGATAATACAATTAGCACGCTCATAAATTAAACGGCTGTTGATTTGTTAGCGTGCTTATTTGAGTTCAAATGAGCATGCCCAATACTAGCAACGTCTCTGACACACATGCTACTAGGTAA
This sequence comes from Limnephilus rhombicus, assembly GCA_929108145.2. Taxonomy (NCBI): domain Eukaryota; kingdom Metazoa; phylum Arthropoda; class Insecta; order Trichoptera; family Limnephilidae; genus Limnephilus; species Limnephilus rhombicus. The sequence continues at coordinate 56,374,621 of OV815270.1, read as the reverse complement.
CAATTGCTCATTAGAAGCATGCTATATGGCTTCTAATAAGCATGTGTATCGGTAACATAAAAGATTTGCATAGTTCAAATTGGCGATCCCCTGCGATGCGAAGCTTTATGTGAAACTAAAGATTAATTAAACCTTTTTTTCAGGATCTCATGAATCTCCAGCGTTTCTTAAATTTTATGAAGTTAAAGTTAGGACGGTGATATTTCCGCAGCAAGTTTGTGTGATTTGCGTACTTGATGATGATTCCTCAAAAGGAAAGCTTGCTGGATTTAATTTGATAGGAGTTGACAATATAGATGAGGTTTGGGATTTATCAGAACTGGTAATTATTATTTATTTATTTTGAATTTCACGCCCAGTTGAGTTATTTTATGTTTATTTTTCTTTTTAACACAAATAACTTGTAAACGAGCTAAAAGTCACAAAAGCAAATACCTCACCGTGCAAGGTGGAAAAATAATAGATTTGGATTGATACTTAGCATATTCGGAAAGTAAGCGTACTGTGACCATAACGGGTAGTGGTTTTAAGTTTTTTAAGGGTTGGCAACACTGAGCGGTAGAGGAAGGTCTCCTGGCCAGAACGAACATCGCCGAAACGTTGTAGTGTCCAGCTGCGTGAAAGATGTCGGCAAAAAATCCCGCCAAGTGCTGTGTTCCGCTTTTTACTCACGGAAAGAATAACACCTACAAGAAAAAAAGGCGCGGATTTTTAAACTCTATTGTGACTGGAGATGATAGTGGGTGACTCATTAGTAAAGCGTCTCGTGTAGAAAATATAATAGTGGAATTAAAGGTTTTCTTTTGCGTATAATATTAGGCTGCTATTGGTTGTGTGGTGGTAATAAGCAAACGCAACTACCGTGTATCCAATGAATAACATCCAATCAACAAACGCACAATACGAGAGCGAAGTGTGAGCGAAATGTGGTATCCTTCACTACAGGAATTGCTTGTTTTATTTAAATGTACTTTTAATGCTATTTACGTTAAATCACATAAAAAACATTGATGAACTTACTTTTCAGATGACTTTCGATGAAGGTGTTAAATTGTTGAAAATTGAGAGTGAATTGAGGAAGAACTTCCCTAATATCCACAAGCTGTACGACGAGGACAAATACATGTCCAGCTTCGGGCTCTGCGTTGGAGAGGAATTTAGGGGGATGGCCATTTCCGAGGAAATATTGCTGGGAAGGTATTAAATTTTTGCGATGCGAGTAAATAACATAACTATTAAGCATAAAATAACTATTAACAAAATAACGATTGCAAAATAACATAACTAGTAAGCATAAAATAACTATTCGGAGACAACTAATAAAATAATAACTACATCGCTCATTCTTACATAAAAGAGTATGTAATTGGATAGAGATAACAATCATTATATTATTTTCCTGATATTACTAAACTTGTTATTGTGTTTAATTCACCCAACTCCATTATCTATTTCAATAACTTAATTAAATTTATTAATCACTGAAGACAGTATTACCGAATCTCAATTGAAATTCTGAATTAGGTAAATCAGAAAATGATAGGTCACATCTAGGAATTGAACCCAGAACCTTAGCCTTGTCGGGGTGATGCTCCACTACTATCTGCTTCAGTCATATTTAACTGTATCCATACTTCGACCTAGAAATGCAATCATTTTCTTGATTTCCTTAAAGCATATTTTAATTGACTGCTATATTTATGTATTATAGATTTATTACGAATTAAATGCTACCTAGGTAGTGTCTTAAATGAATTTATTCATTTTAATTTAGTATGTGACATCTATTGACTTTTTTCGACAAGTCCGGGATAATTATTTATTTTTATTTTAACTTAATGAGTACAACCTCAAATTATAATTTTTAATCACTAAAAACAATATTAGTGACTCTCGATCGAAAATCTGAAACAGAAAAATTTCAATTCCTTGATGAATAGACGATTTTTGATTTTTCTGTGTCAGATTTTCGTTTGAGAGCCGCTAATAATGACTTCAGTGATTAAATATCACAATTTGAAGCTTTACTCATTAAAAATAATAAATTTATTAATGTGAATTATAAAGTTTTGCGATTAATAAAGTATTTGTTATTTTGACAGCCACCACAATAAAAAAAAATACCTACAGGATTTTATAACAACGATATTTTTAGGTCATTTTTTTAATCACTCTGATTAGAGCATCATTATCAGCCTACAGTCCCTCCCTTAACCCGTCACACAGTAACCCCCAAAAGTCCAAGAGAGTGAATAATAATATATTCTAATTCTACAACGGTAACAAAATTTAATTTCTCGACAATTATTATTATTGTAACTAATTTGACAACTTCTATCTTTTGTCCACGCTGTAAAGGTTGAAAATATATACTTGTTTTCGTTGTTTTCAGGATTGAAATTTGTAAGGCCATTAGAATGAAGATAACTTCCTCAACATTTTCAGGTCCAGCTTCCCAAAAAACTGCCGCAAAAGTCGGGTTCGTTGAAAGTGGCTCATATCTCTACGCAGACTTGGCCAAAGCTGTTGGCTTTACTATAAATAATAAATGCGAAGCCATCAAAAAATGTACTTACGTACTTAAATAACTAAGAAACTTTAATCCTTAGATAGATTAACAAGAATATTTAAAAATTTACACTTTTTTGATGTTCTACGTAATCATCACAGAAAATGTTTTTTTTTTTTTAAATTAAATATTAGATAGATATTATTTTTTTTTAAAGAATGACAAACATTCCCGGGTTACGAATAACCCAACAATTTTTTAAAATCTCCTGCTACCACCACAGTAATCGGAAAATGTTGCTTGTATCGTGATGGAGGACTTAGACAGTCAAGGAATCGAACATGCGACGCCCGGGTGCGACCCAAACGCGATGCCCACTCAGCCAATGACCTTGATAATGTTATGTGATCTAGTCGTTAGTCTTCAATTTGTTATTTATTTGATAACCAACATCTCTGCCATAAGTCACCCAACTGGTTCGTTACGTTTGGTGACTTTTGATTTGGGGAGAGAGATTGGTTGACGGTGGGCTTTTGATCTGTTCAACGGTACTCTTTCAGTGCAGTGCAGTTAGTTTGTTCGAGTCTTGGCAGCGGATGCGTCTGACCACTTGATGCGTAGCGGGCCGGATCGAGAGAGACTGGTTGAGGGAGACCTTGTGGCCTATAAAAACATCGACCAATATCGATGTACAAGAAGCATTCTTAAAACATCATCGCCATTAATTGTGTTCACGGATAAAATGGAATATTTTTTTCTTCAGGGGGGAGCTAATGTACAAAGAAAATATTTACATTTAAATACTTACATATGCATTTTTTAATGGCACCGAAAGACCTTACAAAAAAGAATTTTATATAAAGGTATTTTTTTAAATACTCATTATTTAACACTATGTTTTATAAAGCCTCATCGTAAACTTTGGTTAATTTGAATAATATTAGAATGTTTATCCTGTATAATTGTTTTTTAATCCTTTTTTTGAAAATATTTGTTTTATCCTGTGTTTTAAAAGTACCTTATGAACCTTAAATAAATTAATTATTTTACCCTTCTTTACTTTTATTTACTTTGCCCTTCCACGTATATCCGTTTACCGTGTTTGTCGCGATGAGTTAGCAGATTATTGGTTGGATTTAGCAGTTCCTCTTGCGCCCGTGTTAATTTCAATTTATTCATTATTTTGGAGGGCCAATAGAAAACCTGTCCACTAGTTCCATCTTCAGTAAAATCTTCTACCACCTGCAATTTTATTTACCTATTTTTCTAATCAGCTAGATAGCATGTAAAAAAACCGAGTAGGCAGTTCACACGCGGTATAAGCGAAACCTTGAGAAAATTAAAGTGTACATTGACTGTACAATAGTGGGGAGGCTATGAAGCACCGCACATAGAGGAGACCGATTATACTATATCATTATCTTGCAGGCTGAATTCTATAGATGCATGTGTTTGTCTCTTTTTATAGCTATTTTTCATTTTCTATAGAGTTTATTTACTGTGCGTGTAAATAAACTCTATAGAAAATTTTGCTAAAGAATTTTCACTTCAAAAATTTGAACGCAATTGAAAATCAATGTGGCACCCGAACTAGCAGCACTTTCAACGTTAATATATCTTTATGCTGCTCCTACCCATCTAACACAAAATGTGTGGATAACTATGTTACGGAAATCTTGAAGCTTATTGGACAAAAATGGGAAATTTCTGAATAAATTTGTTCATTAGCTTTACATCTTTTAAGCGATGTACTCGTAAGTATCCTGTCCATATAATATCCAGATTTATTTTTTTATTATTTTTTGGCAATGCTGATTAAAGATACATATAAAGTTACATTAGTTACACAAGGTAACAAAGAAACAAAAAAAAATGCCTTTCCTTACCATAAAGAGACACTGCTCTTGTGCTTGGTGAGGGAATTCTAGCTCAATTAGTAAATTAAAAGATCGTGTAAGTTAGTAATAACGGCTATTGTAAATTATAAGTAAGGTTAGAAAATCATGTATAAATTTAAAAATAAAAATCATGATAAGTTTAAAAAATCATAATATAAATTTAAAAAATCATAATATAAATTTAAAAAATCATTATAAATTAATGAATCATGTAAGTTAGTAACAAAAATTATTGTAATTATTAAGTAAAGGATATGTTAGAAAGAACGCAAGATTTTTACAATAGTATGTAGACTTAAAAATATAGAAACTAAGAAATGAGAGAGAAAGAAGGAATGAACGATTTATAAAATAGCAGACTTTAAGATATAAAAAGTATACATATTTTGGACTTTTATAGCAGTTTAAGGTAATTTTTTAATTTGTTTTTTTTTTTAAAATAAAACATACAACGAAGCTGCATTCCCATGAGTTATCAAAACTCATTAAGGGATCGCCAATAGGTACATTTGAAAAGATAAACCCAACCATAAACCCAATATGCAGACACAATAAATGAAGAAAAATTTTACAAAACATTTTACAGAAGCAACATACAGACACAAACATATGAAGAATCACCTTACAAATATATTTGGGCTTAAATTCCTGCATATTTTCGATAATTTTTAATTTTAATGGGAGGTTGTTATAAAAGATTATGCCTAGATAAAGATAGGAATTTTGAATTTGCATGGTATCAGATTTTGGGATTTTAATAGTTGTCTGGTATCTTGCTGATGTATTGAATTGTAAGTTAAGAGTATTTAACTGTGTTTCTTTGTAAATTTGAAGTATTGAATATTTTTTGTACATTTTGTCTATTGAAGGCACATTGAATATTGAAAAAAAGAATTTCAGTAGAAAATGATATATAATGAAATATTAATTTATCGTGCGTTTGACACAATTGAATTAAATTTACTTTACAATAAATATAAATTGATACTTTTTATCGTATTCAGTTGTTAAGAAAAAAATACAATAATTCCGAAGGTAAATTTAATTTATTATCGGAGAAGGAATTCTCTGCTAATGTCTTCGAGGGACAAGAATGGTGTAAAGTAACTAACTAACTAACAAGGGTAGGCAAAGAGGACAGACCGCCAAACAACTCGGTCTTGGCACACAGTCTTTGCCTCGCTTACATTCATATATCGTCTCATACATGCTCTTCTATTATTCTGACTCTTGACATGGCCCGACTCAAGTATCTGATCCACTTGATCGTGCCATATCTTTCTCGAGCGTCCCCGACTGCTTCTACCATTCACATTCGCGTCATATATTCTCCTTACATTCCTTTCCTTGTTCATTAGCTCTACATGCCCAAACCATCGGAGCGTTCATTTCTTTATCTTATTCATTACACTTACATCAGCCTTGCATTCTTCGCGGATCTCCACGTTTCTCTCACGTATTAGGTGTAAAGTAATAAGGAGCAAACACAAGATCTGGAAATCAACTCTATCATAAGGTGGGTATTTATCATGATTCCATGCCAACTCAGCATGAAACCAACTCAAAACCACCTCTGAAAGGTCATTAAAAGCTATGAAAAAATAATTTAAAAATAGCCGGTAACGATAACTTAACCTATTTTACCAATTTATTAATATTTTTTTATCATCACTTTTAATGACCTTTCTGAGGTGCTTCTGATTTAGGTTCATTCTGAGTTGGCCGGTCACCATTTATCATATTGACACAAAAGGAAAGAAAATTCTTTTCTGAAAACTTTATACCTTTCAAAAATTGATAATTATCGAGCTGTTTTCTTACGTGAAAACTTCTTTAGCAGCATTACGATTTGAAATTTGATGAAATAAAAAGCAACACTAAAAAGTGACAAACACATACATCTATAGGATTTAGCCTACGAGAGAATGAGATAGAATAATCGGTCTCCTCTTTGTGCGGTGCTTCGGAAGTTTCACTTCTACCGCGTGTGAACTGCACATTCTGATTTTTTTATTGATCCGCTGATAATTGGCCCCCCGGTGTACATATACACAGTATGCTATCGATTTGGGGAAAACACGGTAAACCCAATTACACAAAATATAACTAAGTGACCCCGAAGGGATGTGCAGAGAGGATGTACCACCGAAAAACAAAGTATAAAACATGTTTTCATTCAAATGCATCAAGGAAAAAAAATACATTAGCTCCGCACAGGAGACCCTAAGAAAAATAATTTCCCTCAGGGCCTATATCTTCTTTTGGGATGCTTTGTTGAGGGTCTTTTCAGGGAAAGGAAGGAAATGTAGTTCGGGGAAGGAAAAGGGTATGAAGGGTGGGTAGGAATCTGGGGGTCAATGTGTCTAGGAAGGAGAGGAATTTCTGGGAAGGAAAAGGGTGTGAGGAGTGGGTAGGACCTAGCGGTCAGTGTGTCCAGGAGTGACGGAAGCCTGAAGCCATCCCTTCCACTGCAGTGCAAGGCGATGTTCCGAGAGAGTACGACTAGAGAAGTCAAAGGGACTCCCTCAACCATTCTCTACCGATTCGGCTTGCCATGCAACTGGTGGGACCCGGAAAAACCTCACCCTGTTAACTCGGCGCCTCTGCTAAGACACCAAAAAGGTGTTAGTTATCCAATAAATGGTTCCCGAGGCCGCAGTACGCATACTTGCCTCTGCTCTGATGAATCGCTTATTTGATAAAGAAGATAGAAATGATTCCAGCAGTGGAAGTGAAAGCATTCCTAATATATGTGCGGGAAGAGAAAGCGATAAACCTCAGAAGTTATTCTTATTCTAGCCGAGGGCATTGTTTTATTATCTTGTCTAATACAAACTCAAGGTCCCCGGCCCTTCAAGACAAAGAACTGCCCGTGGGAATGGCAGAATGTTATAGGAGTACAAAACTAAATCCCTGAGAAAAAATATTTTCCTTTAAAACTATGTTTTCTAGAGAAAGTGGTGGAGCGCGGACGACCCTTGTCCTCCGATGAAAGGAAGAAAAACAGTTTTATTTTATTTTGCCATAAATATGCAGCTGTAGCCTTTTTGTTGGATATTTTGTAAATTATTTTTTGATCGCGATTACATCTTCTCATAATAAATAATAATATTATACCTACATACTTTCTTCATATACCATGCAATTTTACCACATTCAGCACCTTTCAAAAACACAAAAAACTCAGACAAGCACATATTACCAATTTCGATATGTAAAAATGTTTTGGGTTAAAAGAACTAAAAATATACCGGAATAAAATTTCTTAGTATGAATTACTCACCAGAAAAAATATTCAATATTGATAACTTTAAATATTTCACAACTAAACAAGTATGAGTACTACAAACTGAAAACTAAAGAAAAGAATTACAAGTTTTTAGATTTTCACGGCCAAAAATTTTTTTGTTATTAATTTTTGGGGTATTATGCCGTGTTGCGCTACCTCCTTCTTTAGCCAACGCTGTCCGAAACGTTGGCTAAAGAAGGAGGTAGCGCAACACGGCACAATACCTCAAAAACTAATAACAAAAAAAAAAGAATTACAAGTTTACAGTTCACTCACGATAGAAGTGAAACCTTCAGAAAACTAAAGTGCACAATAGTGGGGAGGCTACTAAGCGCCGCACAAAGAGGAGACCGATTATTGTGTCTCATTCTTTCGCAGGCTAAATCCTATAGATTTATTTTTATTTTTTTATTTATTTATTTATTCTTAGTACATTTACATTACAAAGGTATAATATATTGTCCTCCACACTAGGATTTCACCTGTGTTGTAGAGGACATATTTCAGTTGTAAATTATAAATTATAAATTGTGAATAGTAAAACAAACGAGTGTTATTAACTAATATAAAAAGAGAAACAATAAAAATCAAAATATAAAATCGACTTCGATTCGACAAAATTTATAAATTAGAAGTTAAAAAGATTGTAGCCAGTTTCTTATGTTTTTTTGTATTCAATAATATTAGTTGTTTTATGAGAATTGTATAGTTTTATAGCCTGGTATCTGTAGTGTTTTTGTCCAAAGGATGTATTTGTTTTTGGTATTTGTAGTTGGTGAGCATGTCTTGTTCTAGTATTGCGAGAATTTTGTGAAGTGTTAAATGTGGATAAGTTCTTGTAAAGGAAAGTATTTGTTTTGAATATAATTTTTGAATTTTCAGCACTGGGAATTTTTCGAATATGATTGAAGTGGGTGTTAGTATTGGTAACTTAAGTATTACTTTTATTGGGGTTTTCTGAGCTTTAAACAATGTATTAATGTAATTTTTACTGGCACAGCCCCAGGCAATAATGCCGTATTCCATTATGGATTGTGCAAGTGCGAGGTATATATTTTTTATATCACATAGATGTATATGTTTGTCTCTTTTTCATTTCCTCGAATTTCAAATCACAAGAAGATTAAAGAAGATTTCACTTTTTGAATTTTTTCCAATTTTGGTAAAAATTAAAAAAAAAACAAAAACAGTAACAAAAAACAACAAAAAAAAACAAGAAAAACCTGCAAACAATCAAACAACAACAACAATAGTAAAAATATCTTAAGAACACAACACAACACATACTATCTCATTCTCTCGCAGGCTAAATCCTGCTACAAATCACAACGGTGCTAAAATTAGTCTTCGATAAATCAATTTTTTTGAAAAATGTGCGGCTTTGTCAAAGGATATGTTAAATAATGACGCACGAAAAATTTATGTTTCTTTAATTTTGAGTTTGCATCACTAATCTGATAGAAAACCTACGTGTCTGAGCGGTTAAGATCCTCACATGCGGAAAATATTGCTTGGGCAATGATAAATGATGAGTAAAACAACATTATATTATAAAATAAATAATTTTTGGTTTTGTTTTATGAACTCTATTGATTCTCACTTTATCGACACGATATTCAAGCGCTGGAATAGTGGATATGGAGTGCGTTTTATATCATTAGCTAATACATCGAATTTGAACACTCAAAACAGACACATTAAATCAGTTCGCAGCCAATTCTTACCGAGGAAAAGTGGAAGAAGGAGAAGATTTATACCAAGAAAATTGCTCAGACGGGCGGGTGTTCGTTTATAGAAATGGAGCACATTTATCTTTACAGTTATTGCGAAACTGCCAAATGCACAAAATTATTGCTTTACAGCTTTACGCACATTTAACATGAAGGACAATAATGTTTTATTAGAAGATTTATTTTAAAACTTTGACGGAAAACTTTTTAATCTTACGAAAAGCTATTTTTTAATGGCATTTCATTAAAGCAGATTATAAAAAACATTATGAATGTATGCATGTGAATGAGGCAAGAAGTGTGTGCCACGACCGACTTTTTGGCGGTCCGTCCTCTCTGCCTACCCCTTCGGGAAACGGCGTGATTTTTAGTGGTTAGTAAGTTTTTTTTTTACATTAGCTCCACACAACAGGCCCTGAAGAAAAAAATCTGTCATGTCCTATGTCATCCTTGGGGATGCTCTGTGGAGGGTCTTTTTAAAGAAATGAAAAGAAGTTCTGGGAAGAAAAAAAGTAAAAGAGGTGGGTAATCTAGGGGTTAATGTGTCCAGGAGTGTCGGACGCATGAATCCATTATTCCCACTACGGTGCAATGCGATGGTTCGAGAGAGTACGGCTGGAGAGATCTAGGTTAGGTCTCTCAATCCGGCCCGCCACGCAGTAGACAGGCAAACGCATTCGCCGCCTAGACAAACCTCATCCCATGAGCCCGGGCACCCCTGCTAAGTCACCAAACGTAGCGAGCCACTTCGGCTTACCTATGGCAGGAGAGTTGGTTATCCAATAAATGGTTCCTGGGGTGGCGGTACCCATACCCGCCTCCCAAACATTATTGTGTTATATTAGATATTAGTTAGTTGTGCTAAACACAGATGGTACTAGTAACATAAATTCACTGCCGAAATAATAGATAACTTCAGGAATATGATATATATATACTCGTACCACAGCTCCACTACCAAAGCGCAATGAAAGAATCCTAGCGGCTGCGCCAGTTTGTTGCGCATCCCATAATATTGGATACCTCTTCAGACTAAAAGGACTCTGATCTAATTTACTTATTCAAAATTATCAACAGTATTACTGATACACCTGCTTTGTTACAACTCATCCAGTTCAACATCCCTTCGCGTAGACTCCGAAATAATGAATTGCTGTTCCTCAATCAACATTCTACTAATTATGGATACCATTCTCCTTTGTCCAGAATGTCGAGACTTGTCAACGCAAGTCAAAGCATTGAATTTTTTAGTGTAAGCCTAAATAACTTTCGGCAGCCAATTATTAGCAATGTTTAATTTTTGAAGCCTTTTGAATCCTTCATGCTTTGACTTGTAGATCTTCTACTTTTTATATATTGTCATTGCTATATGTGGTCTCCTTTCACTGTCATCTCTGTTTCTCATTCGTGTTATTATTACATTGTTAATGGACTATTTGTCCGTAAATAAATAAACAAATAAATGTAGCTCGGGTATACACAAAACACTGTAGTCTTTTATTGGCTTAATTATAATTAGGGAATGCAAATCTCGCGAGATTGGGGCTCAAGCAAGATCCCCGCGAGTTTATGAATAACAATACTCGCCAATTTCGAGATCTCGCGAGATTGGCAGTTTTGTGTGTGTGTTTTTTTGCAAATAATTACAATATTTGAATAAATTAGGAAAAAAAAACAATAGAAATTTTAAGTATTATAAGATAAACATTTATTTTAACGAATTTTTCAACAGACTTTTATGCATCAAACATTGTTTGACGTATGTGTCTATAATTTTTTAATAAACTTCTTAGTAGTAAACTTTGACGTACGTATCTATAAAATAAGAAATTAAAGAAACAACCGGTCTTCTCTTCTAATATCAAACAAAAATCTTTTAGTAATAAAACAGTTCTTTTATAACAAACAAAACAACGAGAAGTCAAAAAAATGAAATTTATTTTCTAAGTTGAGTTGACTATTAAGCTGAGATATTATTATCAATAAAATAAAACTATATCTACTCAGTAGATCCATTAGATATTACAGATTAATTAACAAAATATACCAATTAGTCAGACTATTAGAAATTACAGATTAATTAACAAAATATACCAATCAAATGAAAGATTTGTTCAGTTCAAATCACAAGCCATTATTACGAATTATTTTGAAAATAGCTCCTTAAGAAGCACAACTTGTCCAAAAAATCGTCTGCTAAACGGCTTCTTATTTCCGCGCTTCGAATAAGACGTTTTTATGCTCGAGTGCAATCTCGTTAAACTCGCGAGATCTCGCCCTTTTTTCGTCCGAGATCAATCTCGCTAAAAAAGGCCGAGATCTCGCGAGAACGAGATTGCATTCCCTAATTATAATGAAGCTTTTAAACAACCAATGTAAGCCAATGTGTTCCATGATGGAAGGAACCTCTCTCTGAGCTTGAGGAGCTGTGGTATATATTTATAATCCTGTAGTTCTCTGTAATATCGTCAGCTTCGAAATAATGCTACTAATGCATTCACAGCACTAGTACAGCTAACTAGTATATCATACATTACTACTTAACAAATTAATTCGCGTACGGATATTGGACCAGCGCATTGAATGATTGATTTTATAATTCATATATTTTGAATTTAAATTAAACGTCTCATAAAGCATCTTATCTCAAACCCCAAATAAAAAGTACCCCAATCTTTAGGTAACCATTCCCAAATAGTTGAATTACAACAAATCAAAGTAAGTAGTCTAATTAATCGCTTCAGCTGAGGCATTTTCATCACTGCAAGGTAGGTACTTCATTTTGGGACCGGATTACTTATTAGGGCAAAAACACCATCTTGATGTGGGTTGTATTATTATGCTGACAACGTTGACCCTCTGCACTCTGACATGGACAACTCGGCTACGTGATATAAAACAGACGTACGGGACGTTTAGTATAAAGTAAAGTTTTAATTCCACTTTATTCCGAACATTTTACTCGGTTGTTTCTCATTCTTGTTAATACATGTGAATAAACTTTATAATAAAACGCGAAGTGTTTCAATTTAAAAGGTGCGATGAAATACTCTAGTATTGACAATTTTTTTATTACCAAATTTTATCCTGTCAGCACGGATGTACATACATTTGATTAATTTGTGTTATTCCACAATTTATTAATTTAAAATAATGCATAGTATATGTAAAAATTGGAGGTCTTCACTCAGGAGAATTTCTTTGGGTAGACTGGTTTTTTATAAATGAAGCACTTTTTGGTTTTAACTTTAGGTTCTTGATTTTTTATTGTTATGATTTGAATATTTACAAACTGACGACTATAACTTTCCCCACCCAACGGACAAGGGTTCAGTAGTATTTTAAATTCTTAGTGCAAGTTTTCGTAAAGAAGTAAGTTAATTTTACCGATGCAAGCCTTTTTATAAAGGTTTCGTACATCTATATTTACCTGTTTGTTGTGTGAGAAAGGGACAAAAATAAAATGATTCTATCGACATCTAACGAACAAATCAGACAACTCTTGGATCGCAATCCAACCTTTGATGGTAACTCAACTCCATAATTGGTTTGAGTCCTGGGTTTAAATCTAAACAGTATAATTGCACCGCGTTGAAGAGTGGAAAATAATGTTAGTAAAGCTCTGGTGAAATACCACTATTCAGAATCGAAACGTTCCTTGAAGTGGCTTTTAGCCGTGTTGGTGACCAGATCTGAATAACCAGGAACTTCTCCACCTTGTTCTTCATCGTCTCCTTCCCCTCCCCCCTTCAGTCATACAACATGTAGTTGGAGGGCATTTGGAAATCTCGTTCGTTACTCATAAAAAAGAGTACCTACCTACCGACAGTATTTTTACTGTATGTAGGTACTGTGTATCTCGATTAATGCCATTAGCGTAATTCTCTTATGTGCTTAGATATATTATTGTGACTCTTCGAAATCCTTGCTTATTCCTTTCTTTATTTTAGACAACCCTCTCCTCAAAATCTAAATATGTCATAGGCCCAGGTACTTAATACTTTCAAAATATAATAAAACTTATATGCAATTGAAATTAAACATGAAATTAGCAATGAAGAGTCATTGTTATCAATTGTAGATATCAATAAATTGTACTCATTTACATGCACAGATACAAAACACTAGATATAAAAACTAATAAATATATTAGAAACACTAGATCTCAGGTCAAAAACATTTTCACTACGCGACTACAAATAAATTCTTATATTAATGGTACGAAATTCTACAACGAAATCCCAATCTCATTAAAAAATCACAACATTTTGACATTTTTAATCCCAAAAAAAAAACTAAATACAATACATAGGGAGATCACACATAGAAAATATACTCACGCTAAATACAGACTAAGCTGAAATATCTCAACTGTACTAAAAACTACATATATTGATAATTATTTTATCATGATAAAAATTATTGATACTACGAGTGTCATTACATGTAACAGTTAAATGTTATATAAAGTATTTAATTAAAAGTTAACATGAATGTAAATCCTGTAAACAAATATAAAATTAAAGAAAGTATGTATTTCAAACATGTGGAGTTTATTCTACATATGAGGCGATAAGTTAAACATATTTTAATTATATATTTTCAGGATTGTTTAAAGACTTACTAACTCTATCAGGGCATGTCGAGTCGCTAAGAGATGCTGGAAAGTTAATCATATTGATTATGAAATTAAATTTAAACTTTAAAACTTGAAGTTAAACTCAAACTTTAAACCTTAAAAAAACACAAAGGGGGTATTTCACCATCATCTTGATAGCTTATTCATAGGGCAATGAATATTTATAAATAAATAAAAATAATACTCGCAATTAAAATTAAAATCGGCTAGCTTATCCGATATATAGCCACTAAACATATGTTCGTATATCGAATAAAATACTCGGACTTTAAAAATAAATAAATCTTAAATCATAAATCCAAGACAAACGTTATCGTATGGAAAAGCTATTAGGAGAATGGTGAAATACCCCCTTAACATAATTAAGAACTTGATATTATTCACACTATTAAATTTTAATATGTAAATTAAATCCTCAGCACGAGAAACATCTTTGAAGTTTTTATTTTTTTATTTATTTGTTTGTTTCTTTTTGTTATAAAGAATACATCAGTACAAAGAAGCTTTGATTGTCCAACTAGGAAGGTCTTCCGTTCTAGGACAGAAACATTTTGATAGGCGTAAATTTAATTTACAAATGACCGATTTGGGACACATATCAAAAAATCATCGCCAAAAAACTTTATCTTTCTTACTGAAGCTCAGGCAAATATATTTCATTATTTATAATGTATGCACAATTTACTTATTTACTAATTTAATTATTATTAATTATTTACAATTATGCTCAAGTGTCCTTCACGTAGAGTCACGTCGGGTAACCGTACGCAGAGTTTAAGTGTTCGCAATGATGTTCCCGAGGTGGTCGTGCCTGTTTCGCGCCCGCAAGTTCCTTAATTCAGTAGCGTTTTGGGTCTCATTGAAGCAGGATATGAGCACAGTGAATCCTAATTTGAAAATAAAAATTGGTAGGTAAATTACTGTTTTTCGTGCTTTTTCTTAAATTTTGTCATCTGCTATCGAAATGTTTGCTTACCGATGTGTGCTATTGTGTAACCAACTGAGTCAGAGCGATGTGGTCTATGATAATTTTTAGTAAAATATTGTTAGTTACACAGGTGAAAAGTGATAATTGTATTAAAGATAACCACTAATCTGATTTGAACACTTCTCTACGGTATGCGAATACTTACCCCGCACGTGGGGTAAGTGTTCGTAATCGACATGCATGTAAACATTTTTATATGACTTTTTGATTTATGAACTACATAAGGTTTTTATGTTTGTTTGAGATGCATTAATGATCAATCATATCAATAAACAACAAAAAATAGCAAAATACCTAAAGCATTTTAATACAAAAATGCCAATGTAAAAACTGCGTACGGTTACCCCACATGACTCTACATGTTTTTTTTTCAATATAGAAAGAAGAAAGAAATGTAAAATTATAAGATTACTTTTAAATAAACCAAAAGAAAAATAATAAATTTTACCAAAAGAAAAATAATACATATTAATACAAAGTTAATGAAAGCAGTGAAGAAGAAACAAACAGAAAAAACCTGTGTACAGTGACCTTGTTAAAATATGTACTGCTAAATTGTTTAATTAGTACAGCTTTATACTTCTGTAGAGGCATACAAAAAATATCAGAATCTTTAGCATAAAAGGTGGTCAAAAATGTTTAAAAGGGTTTTCCAAGATAATAAAACATTTAATATTACTTTCCGTCCTTCATCCCCAACAAAGTAAAAAGTGCACAACTTGCCTCTATAGCTCAGTAATAAATTTGTAGATCACCCTGTAAAATTGTAAATGGTAAGAATTAGATTTCAAACACACGTCGCGACAAAAACATCGTTGTTTTTCACCCACGTTTTGAAGCACTTTATTTTTCATTAATATTGTCCAATACTACTTGTAATTTTATTTTACTGCCTCACTCAAACTCTCAGAGCTGTTTTGATATGTTGCAAATAAAACTAAAACTTTCTGATATTTTAAAGTTTTTTAGTAAACACTAAAAAAATTGATAAGCCAGATTTCACCTGGTAACAATTGATCGCGAAATTAACCCAGAACATAACATAATTGCTTCCAAAAGTAATTTTGGTCATTTGTTCCGCTTCATCTAATGTACGAATCAGAAAGGGTTAAAGGGGCCGCAAGTAAAGATGTGACAGAAACTGTCATTTATCTGGGCGTAATTGGATTCTGGTGCAAAAAACACCCTTTCGTCAGGGCTAGTCAACTGAAAATATGGATTTATCACCCATTTGTCATCTATATACATATATGTCCAAGGTCTTTGTTTAAAGATTTGACGTACTTTTTCATGCCTGTAAGAAATCACAATGTAAGTTGCAATTTCCCCGTCTTTATTTTGCATTATAACGGAGGTCTGCAACATTTTTTTTAATAAACTGCTTCACTACAAATGAGATAAAGAGCGTCCTCGGTTCTAATCAAGAAGTTTCCCATGGCAATTGTCATCTTTCGGTTCCAAGTTTTTTATAGCCTTTCCTTTCAAAACTGTATTACCTACTAACTAAGTCGACAAAAACAATATTGACAAAATAAGTGGCCAAGAAAAAGGTTACGTGAATAATGTATGAGAGGGAAAGAAAAAACCGATGAGACCAGCAAACGAATGTCTGAAAAATCTAATTCCCGTTTTTTAAAATACATCATTAGCTAAGCGATCAATCTACCATAATTATTATTTACATTGTGAAGTTTAATTTGTAGAACTCCATTTAAATATTCATTTATTTTATACGAGTATATATATTTTCAATAATATTATTATTCAATTTATAAAAACAGTTTATGTATAAAGAAGTTCTGCTATACAATTATTATTACGCATGACAGCTGTTTGGCCTTTTGAATGCATTATCAAACTGTGGCCATACCACTTACAGACGATGTATTTATATTATTTCTTGATGGGTATTTATAATAACTAATTTCTAATTTCTGAGTAAAATGACTGAAATTATTAATGGTTATTAGTTATTATTCTTTTAAAGTTTCCCCAATTACTGCACCGATTGGTCGTTTTACTCAAAAATTTGAAATTAGTCGTCGTAAATACCTATCTAGAAATAATATAAATACATCGTCTGTAAGTGGTATGACCACAGATTGATAATGTCTTCGGAAGGCGAAACAGCTGTCACGCGATGTAATAATTATACAGCAGAACTTGTTTATAAATAAACTGTTTTTATGAGTTGAATAATAATATTTTTGATTATGTAAAAGAAATAAAAAATAAAAACCTCAATTATTTTTCAATACTTTACACCTTTGATGTTACTTGCTACAATCCTCGAGTAACTAGATGAATAAGTGCTTTAGTTGAAGCATGTTCGGTCTTTGATCTGTGCTCAAATTACAATGTATCATTCTTTTCGCAAAAGTAACAAAAACGTAAACAATAACCAAAAATTGTGCTGCTCATAAATGTATTTTAGAAATGTCAGCTTTGGCAATGTTTGAAGCCCCTGCTTTATGTGAATTCCAATCACCGCCTTCAATTTCGGCTGAGAGGGAAAAAATCAAGGCATAACTATATCTATTGTTTCCATCGTAAAAATAGATTGTCTTTCAGTCGAGCCAGCAGCCAGCATCCTCTCCCTGGCGGGTTTCTTTATCGATACCGATTGTAAACGGATAAAGCTTCCTTTGTCTTCAGCAGTAATCCACAAAATTGAATTACATCTAGGATAATAATTTATTTAAACTATGCACATCTGTAAATAGCTTATTATCAAACAACTCCGTAGCAAAGTTCTGCTTGCAGAGGCACCGAGGTTAATATTCACAAGCGAAATTAGATAGATTCGAACTTCATTACATTTACAATAAGCTGTATAAGTAGTTCATTACATTTATTATGCTGTTTAATCAGAGGTAAAGTCACAAGGAGGAAATCCATAATTGGTTTTATTTTGGCTATACAAACATGTACAAACTGGAAAAATGTAAACTGTCGATTTCCCAAAAATAATTAAATAAATAAGCAATTAGTCAGAATGGCGATTTTATTTATTTGACAATATTGTGCGCTGTGACGATTCACGGTTACGGTGCCGTGACATCAAAAAAAGACAATAAAAGACATTAAATAATGGTGAGACACAAAATTCGTGTGACTTTTTCCTACAAAGTACTACTTTTTCGCGACGCGAATTGCATTTCATTTTAGATAAATGAAACAATGTTACTTTGTTTGAACCACTTGTATATTTGTTTAAAGCCGCATTTAAAGCATGTCATTTTCTTTATATTTGTGAGAGAGATGTATGATAATGATGGTATGTTCCTTTGAGGGGGTGCAGACATACGTTCACCGTTTGTCTCATTTTTGACAGTTGTTATTTAGTGTGTACGAAAGGGCGGCAGCATTATATGTTTAAAAACAAAGGCAAAACCATTGGCGCGTTGACATTTGAGGTTTTTGAATTATTGGAATTCACCCACACTTAACTTTATTTTTTTAACTGAACAAACCGAATTCAATAATAACAATAAATAAATTACAATTTTTAATTTTCTAAAGGCTTCTATTAATGCGATCATAGTAAAGTGCTTTTCAATTTTTATTTTTATGTCATAGTCCCAGAGGAATCGGTGAGACTCTTGTGTTGTTTTGTCACGAAAAAATACAGGTTCATAATTTTACAAATCGTCGTTGTCAGAAGTCTGTTTTGAAGAATTTCTTTCAACGTCTTCTGACACCGAATCAATTTGGTTTAGAATATATCTAACCGATAAAAGTACTATTTTATTGATGACCTCTGAGAGCGGAGGAGTTTATTGTCGCTTGCTGAAACCCTAGAGATCTGCAGTGGAAATATACTCAACAGAGATATTGACATAACTTTTCTACATGAGCATGTCGCGATTCAAGCTACCATTGCTACTACTAGCTGTATGAGAACAAAAAACTTATTTTATGAATACCGAAGTTTTATTGTTTATGCGATATTAAAACCTTTATTTTTTTCGGCATGAAAAGTTTCCTGTAGACAATATCGATGATAAATATGGTAACATCTTGTTGAACAAGAATATTTTTATCGGAAAATAGTGAGTATTTTTTCGCTGCGGAATTTATTCAACGGGGTATATTGGAAAAACAAAGAAACCTTATTCCGTCTCACGCATTGCCCCGGCATTTTGTGGAGATAATCCGATGAACAATGTTCGAATATAATTTACAATGTTATGGAAGAGATCTCTTAACTTAGTGAACAAACTGGCTTCTACGTATTAAAATATGTTAACCTAATTTAGAATGTGTATTATAAAAAATAGATATTATCTAAGTCTAAGCCATTTCATTTTTTTAATATAAAAATTTCACTATTAAATTTTCAAATGTAGCAAACACTTTATGGGTTTACATAATTATAATAATGACCATAAAATAACTATGTTAAATTCTACTTTGTTATATTTTTTAAAACCAACCGGTTTCGGTTCGACTTGAACCTTCCTCAGGGTGAATAAAATGTATTTAAACAAACAGGATTACAGAGCATTTAAATAAAAACTTCTTCTACTTTTCATTTAAATACTCTGTAATCCTGTATTTTTTTTAATACATTTTATTCACCCTGAGGAAGGTTCAGGTCGAACCGAAACCGGTTGGTTTTAAAAAATATAACAAAGTAGAATTTAACAAAGTTATGTTATGGTCATTATTATAATTATTACAGAGTATATAAATAAAAACTTCTACTTTTCATTTAAATACTCTGTAATCGTGCATTTTATTAAATATATTGTTTTCACTTTGAGGAAGGTTCAGGTTGAACCAAAACCGGTTGGTTTGAAAAATATAATAAAATGGATTAAATAAAGTTATTTTATTGTCATCATTAGATTCACTATTCTTGAAGGTATGTAGTGTGTACAGTGTATTATTTATTTAGTGATTTGACGCCTCGCGCCAAAAGTATTTAACGGAGCATTAAAAAAAATTAAATATGCTTAGATGCACACCTAGACATCCTTTCAAACAATATAGCTTAGATAAATTGTCTTTTATGTTAAAAACTAAACAATTTTTATTTCACACCATTGCATTGGGAACATAATTAACTGAGCGTAATAATCGATATCCTGGTTTAACTCGACTGTTTGGTATTTCATCCGTCTGCAAAATTGTGTCGTTGCGTAATAATATTAACAATTATAAATAATTGGATAATTTGCAGAGCGCCGCCCGTAAGTATTGCTGTATCCGTACGTTTATGATTGTGCTTAAGCGATTTCTAAATATAATAATATATTCATTCCGTTTGGTGTGGCTCTGTGCTTCGTTGTTGGAAGAGCATTGTTTTTTGTGTGTGTGGTTTTTTTTTATTGATTTAAAAAGTTTGTTTCAATGTTGCATTGAGATTATTAGTCCGCGTGTAATCCATGGTTTTATGTATTTATGCTTATTCTTTTTGGTAGTGCTCTTGGTACTTGACTTTCTAGAATACATATTTGAAGTATTTCGTAGAAGTTATTCAGAGCTATATTTGTGTTATCATTTAATTGGACTGCGATCCACGATTCCTCGGCCTGTAAGTTGTCTAGAATTGAACAGTTAATTTTAAAAATTATTTTGTTAAGAGGAATATAAACGCTAGAAATATTTCGAATCTCATGCCTGCAAAATTTAAAAATCGAGCGTCTTTTTGCACGAGGCAAGTAAGCGAAAAAGTGTTTTTTTTTTTATTTTGTGCATAATTTTATAAGAACGAAAAAAAGTTAGAACATGGAAAACCTAAAAAATAGTCTTAGCCATAAAGTGGTATTTAAAAAAAATTGTTTCTTGTATTACTTCATAGTTAAGTCATGAAAAAACCTTTTTTTTGGTGGTGTACGCTTATATTTTTTGTTACGTAAATAATAATTTTATTGTAATTCCAATACATAGAAAAGCTAGTAAAAGCTTCAATTTATCCGTAGCATATTTTTTGATGTTCATACTGTAATTCGTCGTAAAGATTAATCAAAATAGTATCTTAATAGGATTTCACGTGTATATTCATCATAAGGATAATTTATTGGTTCAGCAGAGATGAGCAAATTTGGAGTGTGATGGCCGTAGTGGGTGGAATAGTGGACAGTATTTAGTGTAGCGGATTAAAGTGGGTAATTTTTATTTGATTTTAGAAATATATGATCTAGACAAGCATCGTTAGAATGTTAGATCTGGTGGTGTTGTTTATGTAGGTAGTATAGTTGTATTCATTTGCAGATATTCTGTAGAATGAACATTTAGATCAGGCATGCCCGAACTGCAGCCCAATTGTAGATGTTTTGCGGTAAATTGAAGTTTTCAGCTTTATATGTTTTGGGTTTTTGTATTCGTACAAAAAAGAAAACAAAATCGTTCTCATAAATTTATCACATTGACATTATATTTTGTGAAATTCTAACTTTCTTGGTGACAAATTATGTTTATTTAGGTTTAGTAACTGTTGAAATTGATACTCTGATATAATAATTTTCCTGATAGCCAAATTTGAATTCATTCTCAGTTTGTCGTTTAATTCATAGATGCTTATTAACCTTCGTATATTCGCGCCCAACGTCGTCACGCGTATACTCGCGCACGGTGTCTCAGAGCGAGATTTCATATCGTCTGTATTATTTTAATTACATACTTTTTAAGCATTATTGGTATTATTGTTATATATAAGGGGGTATAATTGAATTAGAAAAAAAATATATATTAAAACTTTTACTTTAATGGTAGAAACAGATCTTTAAAAAGAACAAAAAAAAAATGTAAAAATTTAATGTGTTAATTAAAAAAACTCTGAAATCTAATAAATGTAAGTATAATGATTAATAAAATATTAGAAACATTAGAATAAATCATTATTAGGATTTTTGGGTAGTCATTTTATTGTCTTAAAGACAACAGTAAATAAGTGTCACACGTCCACTTAGCACCTATGCGCGCGCCGCACTAAACAATGCCTAACAACAAATTAAGAAGCAACTAAAATCCTCAAAGTACAATTGTTGTTAATTTTTGAGAAAACAACGAATTATTCATTTATCGGTCTGAGAGACCAACGCGCGAGTATAGGAAGGTTAAAGACAGGTTGTTTCTGAGAATTTGAACTATTCATCAATTTTCAAAGTTACGTTCAAGTTCTAATAAAGTTACCTACTCGAATTCTGTAATTATATGAGTGTGGGCCAGTTGCTTCACAAAAATGAAATAATAATAGAACTTGAAAATTAACTCTGAAATTTGATGAATTGCCATCTTTTGCTTTGCGAAACTAGGTTTCTGTTGTCCCTCCGCATTCATAGTGGAACTGCTTACTCCATATGAACATATGACTCCATCGCTAATAGTCAGTTGGCACTTGTAGCAAAGCATATTGAGAAAGGTTGGTCGCCTGTGGATTGTTAAACGCGTCGATGGGTATAGAGGTAGGTACAGGTATTGTCTTTCGGTTGGGGAGCAGTAACGCAGAGCACTGTATTTGTTGGTAGCACTGAAATAATGGTAACTCAGCACTGCACTTTTTCGATTTTGAGAATGAGGCACTATTATTTTTCCAGAGCAAATATGATACCTACTTTAATGTGAATTCACTTAAGAGTTTCGTAAAGTTTAATTATATGAACTGTAATTTTAAACTCTCAAAATGTTATAACTTTTGAGGAGCGAATAATAACGTCCGTCCACTTGACAGTTGTTGTTTTTTTTCTTCTGCTTAATATGTTCACTCTATGTTTTGAACCCGCTGGTTCTCAGGGCCAAAGTCCTGAGACTTAATCATTCCACCACCATCCAATAATAAATCAATGTACGAGTGGTTTCAACTATCAACAATCCTAAAAGGGACTCAATTTGTAGTATGTTACTTTCGAAGGCATACCAGAAGGAAGTTAAAAAACTTACAAAACAAATCGAATAATTTTCCTTGAATTCACAACTCGGTATCAATATCTAGAACCGAGTTCCTGAAATATCCGCAATCATTCCGGCACAAGAGAAATAAGTCACCTAGGGGCAACTCGTGGCTCGGGGGCTCGCCGCGCCGCGCGTCATCTTATAAATATAACGAACGTAGGTTGGAGACTACGGAATTATAGTCAATCTACGTCCCTGTGAAAAAAATCAACCCATAAAAACAAAGTTTTTTTTAGTGATACATATACGTCAATTTTCCACCTAGTAGCGCCTTCTCTTGGGTCGGCTATTAGCTAATTTCAAAGATCTTTTTTGTTTGACTGGGGATTGAACCTTCCTTCCCAGTTACTGACTAAAATAAGTGAACACCGCTAACACCTAGGCCATATCCTAATGGAAAGTAACGAGATTTATTTTTTATGCTGTTGTAAATTTTGCAATATAATAATAATAATGGTCCCATGTACAACATGGGTACATGATTACATATAAAGATTCATTCAAGTAAGAACATAATTATAAATAACAATAAAAATAAAACAAAAATACAGTATAAAACAAAAAAAAATAAATAGGGAAAAGAAAGATATTTATTTTATTTGTAATAAATTAATAGAACTCTTTTTAATTTTTTTTAAATTTAACCCGCTTTTCATCAAACCTGGGTTGCATGGTCCCAAAAACTAACACCTCATTCGCTCAACGACAATTCTGGTTCATCGCTCCTAAATATACATTGACATAAAGTCAGTACTCAGAGCAAGTAAAACATTGGATTTTTGAAAGGGGACGAACGAACTTTAAAGAATTCGTGAGTTCTTAACACTACATTTTATGTATTAATTTTTGCATTTCAAAATTTTAATTTCCATTTTCATTTCTATTTTTCTTTCAAATATTGTTATTTTTTTTCTCTTAGTTTTTTACAAAATTTTATTTATGTTTTAATTTTGATTTATATACTTATATGTTTTAATTTATATAGAACACTTGAGTTCTTAAAATTTAATCTTTATTATTAATTTTTGTATTTCAAAATTTGAATTTTCATTTTTATTTCTACTTTTCTTTAAAATATGTTCTTTTTTCTCTCTTTCCTTTTAAGTATTTCTTTTTTTTTTAATGTTTAATCATCTGTTTTAATTATCGTATTTAAACCATTAAATGTACGACTACCACAACACGGGCATTAGCCTAGTGAGGTAGCCAAATAAACAAATATCTGTAACTAATAAAAAAATTTATGAAATAAAAATAAAATAAAGTTAAATTTAATGATGTAATTATCAAGTTTTTATAACTTTGTAATTGAATTGTCATTAAAATTTATTATGTTTTTATTATTACTGTGTAAAATAAAGGAAGAAAATAAAAAGTGAATAGGAAAAATATATTCAAAATGTAACCAATACGGGACTATGTAGTAGGTAATATGATATTATATTATAAATTTATGGTATTTTTTGGATGAAATAAATAAATAAATTTTTGTTGTAGCTGTTTCGGCTTTCAAGGCCATTTTCAAATTGTATGAAAAAAACGAAAACATATAAAGTAGAGGAGTATCACGAGAGACTAAATCTACAATGTAAAATAAGTAATTAAATTAAAATGATAATAATAATATTAAAATAAATGAATAATAATATATTGATTAAAAGAATTTGGCATTCTCAGACTATTAAAATATTACCATTTGTTATTTCGACTACTGGCATAATACCTAGGTCTCTCATTCAAAATTTAGGCATATTAGATTTGTCAAAGAATTTATACATAAAAATGCAAAAATCAGTCATTTTAAATACATGTAGGATTACAAAAGATTTTTAAAATATTTATATTGAGGGATCAGTAGGATTTGTAGGTTCAATTAGGAATTCCACCGAGCCGAACCCTCTGATATGAAAATATCTGGAGTCGGTGAATTTTCTTTCCCATTTGGTCTCTGGTAGGTTGACATGTTGTTCTTGTATTGTTTTGTATTTATAATACTTTATAGTGCAATTGCATAGCGTGGATTGACTAGATGATCATTTGGGGAAGTGTGTAAAGGGGTTTAGTTTTTCCTGTGGGGAAAATTTAACCCGGACATTTAAATCTGGTGCGTAAAAATGTTTAGGCTTATTAGATTTATCAAAGAATTTATTTATTAAAATGCAAAATTCAGTCATTTTAAACATATGTAGGAATACGAAAGATTTTTTTAATATTTATATTGAGGGATCAGTATGATTTATCGGTCCAGCTAGGAGTTCTACCGAGCCGAACCCTCTGATATGTAAGTATCTGGAGTCAGTGAATTATTTTCCCATTTGGTCTCTGGTAGGTTGACATGTTGTTCTTGCATGATTTTGTATTTATTATACTAATATAGTGCACTTACATAGCGTGCATTGACTAGATGATCATTTGTGGAAAAGTGTGTAGAAGGGTTTAGTTTTCCTGTGGGTAAGATTTAACCCGAATATAAAGTCGTAAGAAATAAATGAACGTCTATCGATACATCGGATGTGGAGTTGTGGGGGCCAATATCTTTCTCCAGCGTTCTTCGATGCTCGATTCTGAAGTCAGGTGGGATTCAATGATGAGGACATTTCATCATTCTTCTTCTTTGCGTGTCGTATCAGGTCCCCCCGACGTTGGCGATCACTCTTGAGAATGTCTCTCTGTCTTGCGCTGCCCGGAATAGCTCCTCCACTTCTAATGCCGGTCCACTCTCGTATATTACGCAGCCAAGAAATTTGTCTCCTACCAGGCCCTCGGCGACCCTCTATCTTGCCTTTCAATATCAAATGGGGCAAGTGATACTTCTCCCCTCGAACTATGAAATTTGAAAATCCAGATATGAAATTTTCCTGATTTTTATTAATGTAAGCAGTTCTCTATCTGCTCTAGCCCGCCTGAGAATTTCTGTGTTGGTGATCATGTCGGTCCATGGGACCTTGAGCATTCTCCGGTGAAGCCACATTTCAAAAGCCTCTAATCTGTTCATGGTATTTACTTTCAAGGTCCATGTTTCACATCCATAGAGCAAGACCGACCACACATAGCATCATCATAATGTCATCAATTTTCAGAAAAATGCATAAGTGTGCGTGAATGGCACAAAAATTGATACAGTGTATTGTCATCGTCTACGAGTCAATCTACTGAATTTCAGTTCTATCGAATGACGGGAAAGGGTTTATTTCCAAATCCAAGATTTGTATTCATTTATTCACGAAAATAAAATCGAAATTTAAATATATGTATATAAAAAAATCGTTTATAAAGGCGATTACGCTTGTTTAAGAAACCATTTATTCCATTTCTAACCGCCAAACAAGTTGTTTTTTAATATGTTTTACTAAATAAGCAGTTTCTATTTTATTTTACTTATTGTTAAAAACGAAACACCACCCATTATAGTATATATCGTTTTTATGTATATGGAGTAAAATAGCAGCAGTTTATTATTCCTACGGACTAAATAATAAATACTTGAATTATCTACAACCCTTCAGTCTAGTAGTTAGTTATTATACGTGAAAAAGATAAATGGCTTCTAGTATTATTTCCCGTGCAACGTAGAATTTTGCTAGATTAAGAAGTAATTTTCGTAGTACATTAAATGTATGCTGAAACAGAAATAAAAGGGAAAGTAAGACGTTGGCTTTTTTCTTAAATAAATCAACAGAGAGTCAAAGGACAAAATCCCCATGCGTAACATAAGCCTACTGACTCCGAGCAGTGGGATTCTTGCGAACACATAAAAAATATTAAAAGTAATGTCGGTACCCCCCATCTAAAATCTATAGGGACCCTAGCCGCCACTGGGACCGCCTCTTTGTGGGATGTAAAGTCGCTAGTCGGGAGTTGGATGGTCGAGTAGAAAGGCCAGCAGCAGGAATAAGTAGAAAGGAAGGAATAAGATTCTAAAAAAAGGTGAATAAAACGTTAACGGGTAATACGAGTGCACTCCGTGTATGGCAGTGGTTCCCGACCTTTTTTTGATCATGAACCACTATGACATTTATTTGTTCTCACGGGGGCCACAAGGTACAATAATGATAAACGGTTAATCGCGTAATAGATACCTCCAGTCCATTTTTTTAAATTTTATATAATGAATAATGACCTTCTAACTTAAATTAATGCATTTTTATTTTTAGAGTTAGTTTTAACAATTAAAATAATTGTCAAAGTTTTAATTTTTCAAGACCTCCCGAAAACCTCCGTATGTATGGTGAATCGTGTGACGTCATCACTCCTGAAAAATTACTATAGGATCGGGCAATCAGCTGATCAACTGCCGCCATTTTGAATTCCGTTGTTCGAAGTATTCTCCCTAGAAGTAGCATTACTATTTTTTTTGTTCAGTACTTGAATATTTTCAATAATTGAGATACCTTTACTTTTGAAACATTATTTAGGCCTAAATAATGTTTCAATAAACACAACAACTAAATCTCTATAAACAGTATGTAAATAAACGAGTAAATTAATACGATGGCTTGTATCATATCATACACGTCGAACAGTGACGTCGACACTAAAATTTCAATAATGCCAACTTGACGGCGTGTTTTTACGATCCGATTAAAAATTGACTTTTTAAAAAAAATTTAAAAACTCTGTAATATTATTAAATAAAACTTATATATTCAGAATCAGCGTTTATTGGTCTATATTCTATATGAACATATTTTTTTAAAGCCATAATATTTTTCATTGGAGTTCCTTATTAAACGCGCCCTTCCAATTACTTTAACTTAGCAATTCAATGTGCTCTTTTTGGACTTCTGCAGCTACTTCTCCATCATTAATACCAAAAGGGTTACGAATCAGCATTTACATACCTTTCGTTTCGGTTTTTTAGTAAATGAATAAATTTTTCGTGGACCACATTTCAGATCTCGCGGACAATCTGTAGTCCACAGACCACCGGTTGGGAACCACTGGTTATGGGGAAAAGCGGTTTTAGGTACAAGTAAAAGCTCGAGTGCGACTTGGGTGAACATATTTCTTCAAATGACAAGATAGGAAGGTTAGATGAAGTGTAACGTGCCTCGATATTTGGCAAAATGCGGGTAAAACCATGTACGATCGTGTGAGAAATGTGGAGATCCGCGAAGAATGCAAGGCTGATGTAAGCGTGATGAGTAAGATTAAGAAAAGGACACTCAGATGGTTTCGGCATGTAGAGCGAATGAACGAGGAAAGGAGTGTAAGGAGAATATATGACGCAAATGTGAATGGAAGAAGAAATCGGGGACGCCCGAGGAAGACATGGCACGACCAAGTGAATCAGATACTTGAGTCGGGCCATGTGAAGAGTCGGAATAATAAAAGAGCATGTATGAGACGATGTATGAATGTGAACGAGGCAAGGAGTGTGTGCCAAGATCGAGTTGTTCGGCGGTCCGTCCTCTCTGCCTACCCCTGCGGGGAAACGGCGTGATGGTTAGTTAGTTAGTTGATTTTGCTTGATGTAAGTATTTCGCAACTGTTTTGTCTCTTATATCACGGATTTTATAACTAAACACAAAAAACCTACTTTTGTGAATACTTTGGATATTTAGTATCTATAGGCATCATTAGGGTTATAAAGTTATAATATAATCATTAGAATATCTAATACGAAAACTGCGCATGACCTCAATACTTAATTCATAGGTACATTTCTCAGCTTGTTCCACCTAATCATATATAATACGTCAATCAAATTAGTAATTCACAGGAAATGAAAAACATCGACGCGGAAAGGCTTGGCCTATTTTCATTACCGCCGGGCCGGCCGTCCAATCCGGTCCGACAATTGCAATGGCCCCGATATTATAACCAATCGGGTTTCGAATCGATGTTTGTCTGATCAGACATTCGGATGGAAAAATCTGATGTGTGCGGCCAGGCTAAGTCGTTCTTGAGCATCGAGTTCTGTCAAAGGTGCGTTCAGTGTATAATTATATTGTTATCTAGTTTGTATTATATTATAAGTAATGAAGCCGAACTTACTTTTCATTTTCGGGCAGCTCGATGAAGAACGGCTGCAGGGAGATGTTTCTGTAGGCCGGACCGTACTCTCCCGCCGTGAAGGCCGCCGAGATGTTGGCCAGGGTCTTGTTGAACGCCTTCAGCACGACTTGGTTGCTGGCAGGAACGGCGATCCCGAAGTACACGTCCATCCGCCCCCCGTCCTGCGCCAGCCGCCAGTCCACCCGCCCTGGCCCCGGACCCAGGAACTGTGAGCGGGCCGCCCTGCCCTTGTCGCCCGCCCTCCACCCATCGCCCGAGCTGCCGTTCACAAAATTCTGGTCTTCCGGCGCGGACCACTCGCCTCGAGCGATCCTGTTTTGTTGGCAAAGCGGTACAGCGATGCTCAGAATAACGAAAAGTATTATTATTTTTGTAGGTTTAATGTATGAAACGGAGAAATTCATTGTATAGATTTATCGAGTGAAGGAATCAAATGATAACTCGGCAGGGAGAGGGGGAGGGGATGAAGGGTGCGAGGTAGAGAAATAAAAAGCAGAAACCGCTTACTCTTTGTTACATGTTAGGGATAATGTCATTTTGTACCTCGCGCTCAGAAGCTTGCCAATTTGAGGCGATTTTTGAATCCAGACGTTTCAAGTGCTTCAAATTTATGAAGCGCATTATTCTGATGAGGTTTACTAAATATAACATAAATTGTTGCATCTTGCAGGGATTCCATTCAATTATGTCATCGAGTGATTTACGTTAAGTTGGCCTGCGCCTTAAGATTAGATACCAAATTATTTATTGATTTTTACACATACGCGAACCATTTTAACGAACTTCGAACATTAATAAAAACAAATTTATTTTATGAATGAAAAATTACTTATTTTTAAAGTTGCACTAATATTTTGGTGTTAAACAGTTAAAAGGCTGAGTTTGAATCTTGAATTAATCAGCAAATTTATATTTACAAATGACGACCTATTTATACGTTTTTAATACATAAATTCAAGTATTTACAAGCTATTTAATAAAGTTATTATTATAAGATTATTATTTAATATTTACAACAAAATTCAAATTTGGAATGAATAACTGATGGACGCTTTTCATTTTATGGCCGATATAAGAAAGGATTATTAAATATTTATGAGTTTTGAAATTTTGACCGTTCCTTCATGTCTTCTTCTCCCGTTCCCTTCCTTTAGTTGCCTCCGAGCGATCTGTAAAAAAAAGAAGATTGAATATGTACGGTATAATAATAATTAGTTTAAATATTTTTGAATGTAGCTATTACTTTGTGGTTATCCATTATAATAAAATGAAACAATGTAACTTTGTATAAACCACTTATAAAATGTGCAAATCCGACCGGTTTCGGAACAAACGTTCCTTCGTCAGGGAATGCTTATACTAATTTGACAGTTTAGAACAATGTTTTATGTAGGGGTGGAGCCGTTGTTATTTAATAATGTAGATTGGGTGGGTAGGTATTAGTGTAGAGTGGGTGGGTAGGGGAATGTGAATGTAGGTAGGTACTTCCCATTAATGCCAAACTTGTGTCTTTTGATGTCATTAATCTATTTCCTAATGTGCCTATTTCTGAAAGTAAAGCAATTATTTCCAAATTATTGAAAGATTTTAAATTACCCACAGATCTGTCCAGTGACCTGACTCGTTTATTTAACTTAGTTTTAAATCAAAACTATTTTCAATACAATAATGTCATATACCAACAAAAAGAAGGCCTTCCAATGGGAGCCCCCACCAGCCCTCTTATTGCTGATATATTTATGAATGATTTGGAAACAACTGTTTTTAATTCA
The DNA here is from genome assembly GCA_929108145.2 of Limnephilus rhombicus. Lineage (NCBI taxonomy): Eukaryota > Metazoa > Arthropoda > Insecta > Trichoptera > Limnephilidae > Limnephilus > Limnephilus rhombicus. The sequence continues at coordinate 56,343,879 of OV815270.1, read as the reverse complement.
AAATCAACCCTTTTAAACAATGTTTTACTATGGAAGAGATATGTGGATGATATCTTTGTCATTTGGACAGGATCCGAACGTCAACTCAACAACTTTCTTAACCTTTTAAATTCCTTTCATAATCAAATAAAATTTACGATAGAAATAGGCAATGAAAAATTAAACTTTTTGGATTTAACTTTATCTATTATAAATAATAAAATCGATTTTAGTATATATCGCAAGCCAACATACACTGACATAGTAATTCATAAGACCTCCAACCACCCTGTCTCACAAAAACACTCCACCTTCCATTCCATGATACACCGCTTAGTAAATGTCCCAATGTCTAATAATAATTTCCTTTCTGAACTTTCTATAATAAAACAAATTGCTATAAATAACGAATATGAACCAAAATTAATTGATAACATCCTAAATAAAAAACTTAGCAAAATTTCAAAAAATAAATATCTATACAATTCTAATAATATTATTGATAAAGAATGGCGTAAAATTTTGTATATTAATAATTTTTCAGTTCAATGTTGCAAAAATTTCCCTTCTAATATTAAACCAGCGTTTTATACAAGAAATAATATCGGTAATTTTTTGAGAAATACTAAAGATAAAGACCATAAATTGACTAATTCCGTAAACTCAAATGCAATGATTGTCCCTCATTTTATATTGGAAAAACAACTCGTAATTTTGAAATCAGAATCAAAGAACATTTAAGGTGTCTTAATAATAATAATTTTTCTGAGTTCGCTAACCATATCATTGAAAATAACCATAGTTTTGAAAAAAACACAGGGATAAATATTCTTCATATTAATCATAAAGGAAAACGTTTAGATAACTTAGAAGCTTTGGAAATTAAAAAATCCCTTAAAAATAATGAATCTATTATCAACAAACAAAAAATATTGTCATATAGCCCAATCATGGATTTGTTCCCCTACCCACCCACTCTACACTAATACCTACCCACCCAATCTACATTATTAAATAACAACGGCTCCACCCCTACCCTAATAAAACATTGTTCTAAACTGTCAAATTAGTATAAGCATTCCCTGACGAAGGAACGTTTGTTCCGAAACCGGTCGGATTTGCACATTTTATAAGTGGTTTATACAAAGTTACATTGTTTCATTTTATTAATTAGTTTAAAAATTAAACCTTCTTTATATATCAAAAATATATTAATTATTTTTTAGGTAAGTACTAAATTTTGAACGTTAAATAGTGTGATTCCTTCATAAAATAAAAACATGTTCATTTAAACAAGCTTTTGTTTCAGCAATAATTTTCATATTAGCGTAAATTTTCTGCATAAATTAACACAAATCACCCTATAATATTTCTATGCTCCTAGTATTGTGTTGACTGTCTGTCAACAGGTTTGTGTTTATTTTATTCATAAAATACCTAGTGAAAACCCGTGATAAATCATGTGATATTATTATTAAACAAAAAAAAAATTCAAATATTTCTGTTAAAATATTAGGATAATATATAAATATGCAGTTAGTCCACCTCACGGATAGTACGGAATGTTCCTTTTTTAACTAATACACAATCAAAAATGACATTTGTCGGAAGTACCAATCTTAAAAAAAAAATCTCTAAAACAAACTCGCATTTCATCATAATTTTAAAAAACATCCCCGGTTTTGAATGGTTTGTTTGGCAAAGCAGGGTTTGTCTGGCAGGTTTGTGTAATTATTCTAATACATTTCTTTCCATGTTCTACTGTTATAAATACAGGCACAATCTTGTCAATAACGCATTCACTTTGTTTTACGCAAAAACATTTTTTCTCTAATTGGCAGCATTATCTATGAAATGTTAAAATAAAAACGATGAATAAACAATGGCGTTACCGCGTGAGTGAATTAATTTTAACAAAATTAAAATGTTAAGTGCATATTTTTTGCATGTTTTTTGGTCTCCCCCGACATAAATACTCACTTTTCGTAATAATAAAGCTAAATCTAACTGTTTAAATAAAAAAATATTCCGTATTAACGAGTAAGCGGTTTAATGCATCATCATCATCATCATTACATATTATAAAATGAAGTCGCTCAAAATAATCGATTAAACTACGCAACGGATTTTCATACGGTTTTCACCAATAGATAGAGTGATTGAAGAGGAATGTTTATATGTATAATACATGTAAATTATATTAGAGAAAAGCCGAGAAATTCAATGAAAACATATTTTTGTGCGATTTAAAACGGCTGGCGGGCCGTACTATAGTCACTTTTGAAATTCGTTCTAAGGAAGAAATTGGAAAATAGATGTCCTAGAGTAAGTAGGTATTTTATTTTCCCTTTTCAAATATCCAGTGTTGCACTGCAAGCATTGTATAATTAGTGGCGATCGCTCGTATAAAATGATAGTATATAGTATATCGATATATATAGTATATATAATCGATAGTATAAAATGAAGTCGCTCAAAATGTATGGGCGCATAGATCTTTTAAACTACGAAACAGATTTTCATGCGGTTTTCACCAATAGATAGAGTGATTCAAGAGGAAGGTTTATATGTATAATACATGCTTATTATAGTAGAGAAAAGCCAAGAAATTCAAATATTCAATTCAGGCAGCTGGCAGGGGGCAGCTGGCAAGCGGGCGGTGTGGATTTTATAAAGGTTGGTTAATGGCGTTGTGTTTCGTTAGCCACAGCAACGAGTGTCCGGGTCTGCTAGTAAATAATAAATATTACCCATTTAATCGTTTGCCCGATTTTTTACATAATCGATAAATGAAACAATGTTACTTTGTTTGAACCACTTGTATATTTGTTTAAAGCAAGTGGTACAAGTGGTTCAAACAAAGTAACATTGTTTCATTTATCTAAAATGGATAACCACAAAGTTATAGCTACATTCAAAAGTATATTTCACACAATCATTTACAATTTTGAAAATGCTTCTTAAATTCAAAGCAAATCCAGTTTTGGAGTTCATTGAACGGGAGTTACAGGATATACAATGAAAATTAGTATTTTTGATATTTAAGAGGAAACCCGGTCGCCGAGGAATTTGAACAATAGGTGTTTTACCGAACTTTTTATGTCACTGTTGCTCTTACTACCCCGGATAGTGCGCGAAGGGGACAACTGCACCTCGGGCTGATAATACCTATATAAAGTCATCAAATCAAGGTTTTGTATTCCCCATTTTTCTCCGCCAAAACTTGACCGATTTAAAAAAAAATTATTCACTGTATTAGAAGAATATATACAGGGCAAGCAAAACAAATATTAACTTTCTTTTCAAAAGAAAGTTAATATTTGTTTTGCTTTCTGTGTGAACGCAACTTTTTCGAGGTGCGCGGGGGATATGTCAATCTGTAGTCTGGCTCTTGGGAATTTAGTCACTATGAAGAATTTCTCGAGAGCGACTGCGCGTTGTGCGTTCGTGAGTTTTACAAAAATGGCGATTCGGCGACTGTAGCGCGCAGAAGATTGTGCAATATTTGAGGTTTTCGTCAATTCAATGATGCGCCAAGCATTCCTCTCATTCGAAAATAGGTCAAAAATTTTGAAGAAATCGGTACAATGCTGGCAAAACCAAAATCCGGGCGACCAAAGTCATCGAGAACGATAGAAAACGTAGAGAGTGTTTATCAGAATTTTTGTGACGACTCAAACTTTTCGATTCGGAAGCGCGCAAGTGCTTTACATGTGCATAGATCATCGTTACACAGCATTTTGCACAAAGACCTAATGCTGCATCCCTACAAACTTACTGGCTATAACCAAAGAACATGGTTCCAGCAAGGCGGAGCAATATTACATACGTCCAATACGTCTCTGCCATGAGTTTGTGAAATTTTCTCTGGCAAATTGATCTCCAGGAGAGGTGACATAAATTGACCTCCTCGTGGTCCTGACCTAACCCCTATGGACTTTTTCCTGTGGGGTTATCTCAAATCTAAAGTGTACGCCAAAAATCGGACGAAAATATCTCTCATGAAATGGCAGCCATCACGAAGTCTACCTGGCGAGCCGTCATAAGAAATTTTACTCTTCGATTAAATGAATGCCGCGAACGTGAGGGTTTACATTTGGACGATATTATTTTTCAGAAATAATTTCCTAAATTGTGTATTTTAGTATTAAATAAACATTTTTTCGAAAGAACCCTTATTTTTTTTTTAATCGATCCATTAAATATCAACTTTCTTTTGGGACACCCTGTACTCTATGTTTTTACGTTTCACTTTAAGCAAAAACTTTTTCTAGTTTGTATACTGTTCGACCCTTGATGGCATTCAAACCAGGCAATTATAACGATTTCCAGAGGGACCTAACTCCTATAAGAAGTAATTTATCAAATAACTAGCAGACCCGGCCACATGTTGCTGTGGCTAACGAAACACAACGCCATTACGTAACGTAAAAAAATGTGGTTTCTGAAATGATTCACTTTTGTCAACAATTAATAATTGGCATGCCAATAATCCGCCAAACTATTTAGTACACTTGATATTTTAGTTACCAATGATTTGTGTTAACACAATCCCACCACAATTTGTGTTGGAACCAATTGGCGTACCTGTGGTACCCCGAGGTACACCATAATTTCGCCTCGACACGGGATCAAATTAGCCTAATTAAAATACCCATTGACCAGTGTCGCCTTTCGATTTACTAATGTTTCAGGAAGCCGGCTTGTATATTATTTGTTGCTGAAATGGATACAGGAAATTGATCTCATATTGACATATATTGAGTTACCAAACCACTAAGGGACCAATGGAGATAATAATTTCATCGCGGCTAATGGTGAAAATTGGGTAATGGAAGGTAGTTATTTACATTTTTCTCAGACTGTTGAAATTCCTACAATATTATTTTTTATCTTTTACATAATTTTTTTTTCACAGTTGGTTTACTGCCTTGTGACACCCAAACACTGTTCGACAATCAAAAATGTATTAAAAAAAATTGCAAATGCTCAGTTCGCACGCCGTAGAAGTAAAACCTTCAGAAAACTAAATTTGACAAAGAGTGGGGAAGCTACGAAGCACTAAACAAATAAGAAACCGATTATTCTATCTTATTTTAGGTTAAATCCTATAGATGTATGTGTTTGTCTCTTTTTAATGTCGCTTTCTCGTTACATCGAGTTTCAAAACACAACGGTGTTAAAGAATTTTTCACTTCAAAAATCTAACCCATGCAAAGCCAAAATTTTTTTTTTTCGAACAACTGATGTTGGTCGCAGATATACTCTTACTAGCATAGAAATCGTTGTATCTCCCTCGATCGCATAGTGAAAAATATGATCTAAACAGTATTGGAAAGAAAAAATACAACGCTACGTATTAAAATTTTAAAGTTAACCACAGAAGAACTAAAATATGCACCTTTATGAAACCAAATTTTCTGACCGCAATTTGAAAAAAAAAATTGATACTGTGTGAATTTAAAAAAATATATTTCTACAAGTGACCAAAAATTGAGGTAATGATAACGTTTATTATACATTTGTGTAATAAAATTGAGGTAATGATAACGTTTATTATACATTTGTGAAATAAAATATGTTTGTTTTTTTTATTATTTTTTTCATTACCACTAACTAATAAATTAAAAATGAAATCCAATGATTGTAATTAATTATTGAAATCTTACAGGGAAGAATGACCCCTTAGACTACTAAATTATTATTAAATCATTATCAAAATAATTGATTTTGGATATTTAAATAAAATTTAGAGATAATTATTGATATTGGGGGCGGCTTTTGGTTTGGCTACGCCCAGTTAGAGCGTTGGTGACCATTTAATAAATCTGATAGGAACTGGTTTCAAAAATAGCCCGTCCCTCAGATCCACTGTGATCCAGTGATAGCTAATCACCGGGACAGCCAACGACGTCATATAGTCGCGTGATACAACTAGTATTACCATCAATCTTTCCATTTCGGGTGAGATACTCAAATTTGCAAAATCGTAGTACTTATACCTAGGGGGGGCACGTTCTCATGCGACCTGCTGACGGAAGTGGCACCATTTACAACTAGTTTAAAAAATTTTGCAAATAGACGTTTCTATGGCACGGCGCGCACGGTGCGGCACTCGAAGCCGGGTTCTTAAATTTTAACCACGCAGACGCTAACATATTAATACTATCAGATTTGAAGAAGTGTACGCTGATAGTAAGCTCTTATAAACTGCTGTAAAGAAGAAAGTTATGTAGCTTTTAATAAGACATTTAATTATGATTTGTCGGTATTTTCATTTCTCAGTGGTGCGGTAATGTATTTATGTTTAGGAAAAAATATTTCATTTATATAACATTAATTATGACATGCGTAATTTAGTATGTTGTTCCAAAATTTCAGAATGTTGAAGTATAACAATTAGAGGGTTAATATTACAAACCTAATGTCGTCTATTCTATCTTTCTAATTGATAAGATAAAACTTTCCGCTGTGTCACTAAGGTTAATCCTCTTTTAATTGATTATTATGAATACGTACGTGACCAAATAGTGGGTGTGAATTCAACTAAACTTCACACTAGGTACATAAACATTTTTTTTTCTTTTTTTATTATTATTCGAAAATGAATATGTGTGAATTATATGGTTTTATTTATGTTCCAAAATTTTAATACTACTCTTCCATGTAAGCATTAGCTTGTGGCTGGGAGGGGAGTGTACAGTGTTTTATTATAGATTTTTAATAGAAATTATTGTTATTACACTATTGTTGCATACATGTATTATACAGGGTGTTAAGGGACGTACTTGACTTACTTTAACCAGTGATTCCTGACATCATTTGGAGTAAAAAATGAAAATAAAATTTTGGTCTCCGATGACATTTTTGGTGTATTTTTTTTTTCTATAAAAACATAAAAAATGGTAGCTGTTGGATAGTTGGCGACGGGGTTAGGGGTTGGTCGGTTACTCAGCTAAGTGAACAGTGACGACATGCAGAAGAATTTTTTTTTTGTTTGATTTTAAAGAAAAAAAATTTGAAAAAAAAAAGTCACCGGAGACCAAAATTTCATTTACATTTTTAACTCCAAATAATTTCAGGAATCACTGGTTAAAGTAAGTCAAGTACGTCCCTTAACACCCTGTATATTATGCTATATTAAGTAAATTACAAGGCGAAATTAGAAAACAATACACACACGTTTTTCATCAAACCTGGGTTGCGTGGTCCCTAAAACAATAACCTCATTCGCCCAACGACAATTCTGGTTTATCGCTCCCAAAATGTATAATGCTCTGAGTGCCGATATAAAATCACAGAATAATTCTAAATCTCTCTTTAAAGCCCGTATCAAACTTTGGATATTTGAAAAGGGAAGAGATTTCTTCAAACAACACATGAGAGCTTAATATTACAATAAAAACAAATATATTAATATAAAAAAAATATTAAAAATTAATACAAATTTAATTAATTAATTAATTTAACTTAACATTACATTAAAAAAAATTACAAACAAAAAAAATTATTTTTATTTTTTATTTTAACTTTATGAGTAAAACCTCAAATTGTAATATTAATTAAAAATTACTTTCTCTAACACTCTTTCCAACTTCTTTCAGAGAAAGAATATCAAAAGCGAATACAAACATGTACTCTCGTGCAGAAGAATACTTACCAATTTTTATTTCTATTTTTATCTCAAGAATAATAATACTTACCAGAGTTTATTTCAATCTTCTTACAATTATCTTTTTATTCTTTATTTCTTAGCTTACTTTTAATTGTTATATCTTTATTTTTATCTGTTTTTAGTTTTATTTATCCCTAAATATGTTATTTTTTCTTTCCTCTTCTCATATTTTTTTTATCTGTTTATATAAAATAATATGTCATGTATGACTACCACAACACGGGCAATATCCTAGTGTGGTAGTCAAAAAATACCAACAATGTACCTAACATGTAAACATTTATTAAATAATAATAAAAAATAATAATAATAATAATAATTCGTAAATTGTTATGCGTCATATAATTGTAAGTATTGAATACTAGCAAACTGATACATTACTAGTACGCGTATGTAAAAGTACTGTAATTAGTAGTTAATGATAAAACAAAATTTAACTTATTTGAAGAAGGGAATATCACTTAAGGGGGAATTCTAGTCTAGAAAAAAAAATCATCTTTCCATAGTATAGATATTCATAAATAAGATTTATCGAAATTCGAATTATTTAAAAATGTTTTAACCATTTTAGTATCGCGGTTTAGACGGAGTCTAACTAGAATCAACTTACATAAAACAAGCTTTAATCGCATTTTTCTCAAAACTTCTTTTTTCGAGACGGTTGACACGATTCCTCAAGTTCTACTGAACTTTGAATAACTGAACTTTTTACTTGAAATTTGGAGTGAGCCTTCTCTATACATTACTCTATCGCCCCTTCCAGAACTATAACAAAATTAAAAAATTTACTATTTTAAAAAAATTCTGAAAAGTTTACAAAAAAGATTAAAAAATACCTTTTTATTTCAGACAGCCGCCATTTTGCCAAAAAACATATTTTTGACTTTTCCATGGTACGAGCCGTAGCAGTATTTGTTTGGATTAAGAATTAATTGGTTTTTCTTTTTTCTGATTACTAGAAGGGTTGCAACCATGTCAACCAGGGCGCGCCATTTTTTTGAGACCCTCCACTTCATTACCCTGTAACTTTTTGAATTTTGAATTATTTATTAGTTTGATTTTTTTATGAAGTCTTTAATGTTTAATAAATATTTGACGAAAAAATATTATTTGTTTTTTTAATTGCACCTGAAAAAATACCTACAATTAATGCTTCTGGACTAGAATACCCCCTTAAGAAAACTAATTGAGGTACGAGTTATTCTGAAGATTAAATAAAATGGAAACATATTTAAAATACTTTTTCCGAGTTTATTATTGCTCAAAGTAGTAATATAGTTCTGTACTTTTGAAACATTTTCAAATTTTAGATACATCTCAAAAATAGTATTTTAAGAAATTCTCAACGCTTTTGCAAATCTTTAGAGATGAGACAGATGTGAAAAATTAAAATACCTATTCCTACCCCAAAATGGAAGACTTTGATGAAAATCTACCATGATTTTTTAGTTTGTGATAACGTGAATGTGATTCTTATTACTGAAAATGTCTTCATCGGCTGAGACTGTTGACTGGCTAGGATTTTTTTTTCAAAATTTCAATTTGTAGCGTGAAGACTTTTCAGTTTGGGGTAGCACAATATCCCCAAACTGAAATAATCCTGAAAATCTTTATATATAAATTTTTTTTTTCTAAAAATTGATGTATATCGTCTTCAACAACATCAATAATGTCGTATTTTCCAATATTACCACTCTAGCCCACTGAAAAGTCACGGACCGTCAATGGTGCTCCGGTAAATCGGATATTTAAAAAATCCATCTCTCTTGAAAAACTAAAATGCAACATTTGAGCTTCTGATCTTTGGCGTACATATAGGTAATTATTACATTATTATATTATTTTATGAAATTTGAAAATGTCCGATAAATTGTTTAAATATTTTTCTATCCGGAACAAAATAATTCGATCTTTAATTTGCAATGTCCATTAAAATAATAAATTCAGATGGGCAGTCGAAGAAAACCGCTGTTAAAAGTTATGTGTTCGATGGAATTATTTCAGCGAGGGGTTCAATGCTCCCAATTCAGCTCGGATGGGATCATTTTTGAATTTATTTTTCGTTTCCTCTTAATCGACATAACTTATTACTGTCGATTATCCGCTCATCGAATGTCGTAAAATCTGAAGCACCGACGGAATAAAGCCGGTTTCCTTTTCCAGGATTTTCTTAATGACATTCAAAAATACTGAACTGAGTTTCATGGTTGATGGTTGCGGTTAATATTATAATAAATTACCTAAATGTCAGAGCGGTACGATCTTTGACTACCGACCCAGGGGTCGTGGGTCCAAAAGCCGTTGAAGTTTATTATATTGACTTTAGTTCTTTAGAATGAATAATTTAAATCATTACATACATAAAATGAAGTCGCTCAAAATGTATGTGCGCGTTAATCTTTTAAACTACGCATATAATATATAGTATATTTGCGGCACGTTCCAAAGTGGAAGATACTCTAAGTATCGTCCTGGTGTACGACCACCATTCAGAATTGAAACGTTGCTTGAAATGGCTTCTGCCGTGTTTGGTGACAAGATCTGAATAGCCAGGTACTTCCCCACCTTCCTCTTCCCTATCTCCTTCCCCTCCCCACTACCTTCAGCCTCACAACATACCCCTATTGGGGATGCCATAGTCCCACTGGCTCCAGACGGGAGCAGTTGGGACTCTTGTGCGGTTTTCAGGTTAAAAAAAAACGGATTTTCATACGGTTTTCACTAATAGATAGAGTGATTGAAGAGGAATGTTTATATGTATAATACATGTAAATTATATTAGAGAAAAGCCGAGAAATTCAAAGAAAACATATTTTTGTGCGATTTAAAACGGCTGGCGGGCCGTACTATAGTCACTTTTGAAATTCGTTCTACAGAAGAAATTGGAAAATAGATGTCCTAGAGTAAGTAGGTATTGATTTTCCCTTTTCAAATATCCAGTGTTGCATTGCAAATATTGTATAATTAGTGGCGAACGCTAACTAAATTATTATATAAATAAAAAATAATAATAATAATATAGTTGATTCAAGGGGAAGGTTTATATCTATAATACATGCTTATTATAGTAGAGAAACGTCGAGAAATTCAAATATTCAATTAAGGCAGCGGGCAGCGGGCAGCTGGCAAGCGGGTGGTGTGGATTTTATAAAGGTTGGGTAATGGCATTGTGTTTCGTTAGCCACAGCAACGTGTGGCCGGGTCTGATAGTCAATTATAAAGTAGTGTCATTAAATTTTTTCCGACAGCAAAAATATAAAGTTATCTTAAGTTTTTTTTATATATTAGGCTTGCAGATCTATTCTTGGTTATAGGTTCTTAAATTATGAATCATATAATCAGCTATCTTTTAAATGTCATTTTATGAAAAGGTGCCAGAATAGTGCTTCGTTTCCGCCTCCATTTTAAGCAGACAATCTTCTATGATGTTCGATGCATGGCAGTCTCAAGTTGGGCGAGAAACGAATCTGAAATTTTCCGTTTACAATTCTAAATACTTTTCTAACTGACTCTAGGTTATCTTACTCCAAAGTAACAAATGGATATTCAGTAACAACGATGTTTCAATACCTACATCAAGCAAAACATTTCAATTGTTAAAATGTTATGTTTAAAAGGTGGATATAATTCAAAATACATTTGGGATTTATGGCCCTAATGAAGTATCTGTTTCAATTAGGGAACAAGTAAATTATGAATATAGAATCATCAATTTATTATCAGTTACGTTAACCTTTCGGAATGCTATCGGCCAGCGATGGAAAATTCGGGGCGCTCGCGCTCGTGTGAAATTGTTAGCTTTTGAGATTTTCTTGATGCTCTCGAAAATAAATAATGTTGTCTTCTTGAAAATAAAAGTTGTAAGCATGGAAAAGAAATCAAGGCGTTTTGTTAAAAGTGAATCATTTTTGTTTTTTTTAATAAAACTCATGATGCCTACTTATAATTTTTTTTTTCCTGTATATTAAATCGTGTTAATCTAGTTTAAAAACAAACTAGGTACCGATTGACAGAGGAAGACTGTGAACAAAAGTCATCATGCATTACCATTTAAAAGAGACTAACTAAACAATGTGTATTTTTTTAAGTTTCATTTGCGTACATGTGTCTAAGTCAACGCAGATATTCCGCTTAGTAAAGTAGATACCCAGAAAACTCTTAAAGGGTGAAATGGAGTAGGTACCAATCTTTCTTTGTGGCGCATTTTGTAAGGTTGACCATACCCTCTTTGCTAAACCCGCCTCAGGCAATCGAGCCCACGCTACTTCTTAGCTAGGAGCCAGAACATGATATTAACATACAGAGGGAGAAATTTTAAGTTTAAACGAATGAAGAAAGTACTGACTTTTAGCACTGAAGTTTGCATATACCAAACAAGCACGTGTACCTAACAAGATTGGTTCAAGAAAACTTAAAGAATAAATCGTTAAGAGTATCCATCCGGGGCGTTTTTTGTTACTACGTGAGATTCCAAAAGGCGTACCACAAGGAAGTCTACTGGGACCGCACCTCTTCAACAAAAACACTTACAGAAACATCGTTATACCCAATATATAAACTCAGTTGAGTCTAGTATTCCAACTAACAAAAAAAGTCTCTGGAATTACGCTAAAAACAAAAATAGGACAAATGGCATACCACAAATCATGAACCTTAAAGACGAGTCAGGCACCGGTGCTCATCAAGTATGCCAACTGTTCTATAAATACTTTCAATCTACTTACGTAAGCGATGAGGGCACGGATGATCCCAGTAATATAGATAATTCTACCTGCGTTAATAATGATAACCCGATCGGGATCGTACAAATAAACAACTCATTGGTCAATAAATACTTGATTAAATTAAATGTTACTACGGGTGCGGGCAGTGATGGTGTTTCGCCATATTTTATCTCAAAATGTGCCAAAAATCTTGCATATCCTTTAACTAACTTATTTAACATGTCCTTAAAAAGGAATATTTCCCATAAAATTCAAAGAAGCCATTATAATCCCCATCCATAAAACAAGTTCAAAAGGTAATATTGTAAATTATCGCCCAATCTCAATACTCACAGTATTTAATAAACTCTTTGAGCGTATTGTGTACGATCAAATTTATATAACTATTGTCCACAGCATACAAAATCAACAACATGGTTTTTTACAAAAAAGGTCAGTACTAACAAACTTAGTCAACTTTACTGAATACTTAACAAGCAATATGGATAATGGACACCAAGTAGATGTTATCTACACAGATTACTCGAAAGCTTTCAATAAAATTAACCACTCTATCCTCATTAAAAAAAATACACCAATTAGTAATCCATGGCGACTTGCTTAGGAGACTACAGTGCGTATCAGTTGAGGGAACTAAGTCTAGCTTTTTTACTGTGTCCTCTGGCGTACCGCAAGGTCCTCACTTGGGGCCGTTATTGTTTAATGTATATATATTTGATATTTATAAATGTTTTTTACATGCTTACTACCTAGCATATGCAGATGACAAAACATATATTTAGTAATCAAATCTATCAATGACTGCATAAAATTTCAAGAAGACGTAAATAGTCTTTTTGCATACTGTAAATTAAACAAATTAATCGTAAACATTTCTAAGTGCAACAAATTATCTTTTACGCGTAACAAAAATAAAATTTCTTTTAATTATAACTTTTATGATACACACATAAATGAAATAGAATTAATCCGTGACCTTGGGGTAGTACTGGATGTAAAACTAAATTTTATCAAACACATTAATGAAGTACCTAATCAACAAAGCCAATAAAATTTTGGGATTTACAATTTGCATATCTAAACCTTTTCGCAATATTAAAACTCTGTTTTCCCTTTACACCACGTATATCCGCCCCACTTAGTACACTGCACACTAATTTAGGCACCGTTCTACCAATGCCATATTGACAGAATCGAAAGTGTGCAAAACAAATTTTTTAGACACATAAATTATAAATTCAAATTATTCTTTGCAAATAACACTTCAAACACGAAGATTAATATTTGATCAAATATTTTTATACAAAATTCTGAATAACGGCCTAGACTCTTTCGAACTTGTAAATTATTTAAGAATTCACATACCTACGAGGCCAACCAGACAAAAGCATTTTTTTCATTTGCCCGCGTGCAGAACCAACCTTAGAAAAAATTCTCCAATCCCCCGTACATGCGCGCAATATAACACGCAATTTAACAATATCGATATTCTTAATAATACTCTTGTGAAATACCGAAACGAAATCAAGCGTACGACCACAAATGTTAATTAAATTAATGCACAACTATAGAAAAGGTACAGCATGAGCATCTCCTGTCCCCATCCCATCTTCCTTTGCCTCTTGCCCTTTCCTATTCCTTCTTCCTTCTAATATACTATATATATATTTTTTTTGTTATTATCATTTAATGGTTATTACCAATTACAATCTTATATTATTATAATAAAATTACAAACATCATGAAGACGATATAAAGACAATCCATAACCAAATACAAATATTTTAGAAAACTACATGCCACCTCAGAATAGGAAATCCTAGTGAGGAGGTCTATGAAAAAAAAAAGAATCTTTACTTATACTATACATTATACATACATGTACAAACCTTGCTATTGAAACTAATAATAATAATAACTATATCACAATATATATATATATATATATCACTATATCACTATAGCATAAGAAACTGTTTTGGCTTACCTCATGTTTAACCTCTTGTATAACTCATCCTGTATAAAAATTGCTGTTTGTTTCTTACAATAAATAAACATCTTCAAACACGATATCCCCCGGGATGAGAGGTGCAGAAATCCTTAAATAAATTATTTTTATGCTAAAAGATCACCTGGTAATGCAATTCGCCACCTGATTGAATCAAATGACAAAATATAGGTCAAAAAATATCACCTGGCAATGCGACAACTTGTTCGCCACCTGAATGAAATAACTGCTAGAATTTAGGTAAAAGTTCTCTTTTTACGAATATATTATTGTTCTGCCGACTTAATATTTGCGGTTAACCCGTGAATTCATGCGTCGAGGTAAGAGGGGATGCAGCATAGCTTCTTCAGGTAACAATCTGGAGGTCAGCCGCTGAGGATAGGAGTAGGAGGCGAATGTTGCGGGAGGCCAAGGCTCGATATGGGCTGCAGCGCCATCGGAGAGAGATAGAACCCGTGAGTTCATAAGATAAATTAACAGTGTTCGTGAGAAGAAAAGTATTTTACGCTCTAATAATCCTATCTGCCTCAATATTCAGGCAGAACGATATATTCGTACAGAGGGAACCCATACCTAAATTTTGGCATTTATTTTCATTCGGATGGCGGGTGAGATATTTTATCACCTCTGGAGATGACCTTTCAGGTCGCGTGCCAAGTACTTCTCCGGTGCAAAAGTTGGCAGAACGCATTTTTTGTTAGCAGTGAGCTTTTGTCTTTAATTTTAGTTAGATAGCACCCTTGATATTATCTATCCAAAAATGCGACCGAAAGTCGTCTGTTCCCAGAATTTGTATCGAGTAGAAATCCTATTTGGTGTTAATGGCCAGCACTCGTTTAGTTGAGGTGGCAAATTGGATAGGATTTGAATGGCCATCGCTTGGATTATTAGGTAAGTTTATTATTCGATGTCGTCAAACGGCCGTTCCCTCCTGAATTATGTTTTCTATGATTTTCTTTATCTCCACAGGCAAACTCGGAGGAACTCCTAAACATAAGCCGACACCTACCCTCTCCTCACACAACACATCAGAGTATGTAAATATTGACTGGGAAAATTATTTTCGGATTAAGGAAGGGTGCAATGAAAAATGCAATTTTGGTCAATCGGATAAGTCGGATATTTTATAAACATTTTTCTCTACTCCAAAACAAAAAAATCTCTGAGTCTATAATAGCCAGGTATTATTTTTTAGGGCCCGCAACCCGGATTTGTACCGATTTATTACATATTTCCCTTAAATACGGTAAGTTTTAAAGCTCTTAAAAAAATATATGTTATTCTTGAAGATAATATCTAGACTTTCCCCGTGCCGAAACGTAAATTATATAAAATTCCCTCGATAGAAAAAAATCGCAAAGTATGCTCCAAAAATTATTATTAACGCGTTTGTTTCAGTTATTTTACAAGTTATATGTATAAAAAAAATCACAGTGTTTCTTTAAATGCTGTTTAAGATAATGCCCGCGAGATTTTTGCTCTATTTTAAACGAGTCGTGTTTTATTAAATATTTTCGCAATTTTCGCATCGATTTTGTCGCAGCAAATGTTACCGCTCTCCTCTAACATTCATAATTTCGTATCTCTTCATCTTCTTCTTTTCGGGCCCGGTTGCAGAGCCTTAATACCCACATGAGATAAGAATTGTGAAGCGCATAAAATGCCGTTCTATTTATATGCGTATCGATCGTCCAGTTTATTAGTCAGACATCTCCAAATACTAAGTTTTGAGGAAAGCAATATCCGAATGCTCAACGTAAATCAATATTATTTACAACCTAACCCAGAAAAAATCAATATATTGTTTAATTCACAACAAAAAGCTTTCTATATTATAATCGATTTGGTTGTTTTTATGAGTAATCTGAGTATGTATTCTACCAGGGTAAACTTTTACAGATTTAACTGTATTCTCAACTCAAATTTAGATTTTTCGGAGATGTCTGACTAATCTTTTTATTTTATTTATTTTATTTTTTTATAAATAAATTACAATAATTAATTACATAATATATGTACTTGATTTACCCCCACAAATAAGCAGGGCTTGTGTGTAAGGGGGGTGATCAAGTTGGCATGCACGCTTTCCCAACGGCTGAATCGGTAGAGAAGTCCTAACCTTACCCATTTGGATTTCTTTTTCTGTGGGAACATTAAAAACATATGTACGTAGAAAAGATTCGGGATTTGGATCACCTGCGGGAGCAGATTTCTGCCGCTATCTTGACAGTTACTCCTGAAATGATTGCACGTACGTGGCTAGAAATCGACGACAGACTAGATATCTGCAGAGCGACGAACGGTGCACACATCGAAACATACTAAGGTACGAAAAAAATATATCTTTTCCCACACATTTTAACATCAAAACCATTGTGTACGTAGAAAAGATTCGGGATTTGGATCACCTGCGGAGCAAATTTCTGCCGCTATCTTGACAGTTACTCCTGAAATGATTGTACGTACGTGGCAAGAAATCGACGACAGACTAGATATGCAGAGCGACGAACGGTGCACACATCGAAACATACTAAGGTTATTATTATTACAAATGCAAAAAAAACCAAATATATGCTTATTCACTCACCATATACAAATTGTCAGGGTAAGGAATTGCATATAAAAAGTCATTCGTATGATTGTTTACACACAAAAAACCAATCCCAACAGTGTAATTGCCCAAATATAGAAAAAGTGTACCAATATACATACCTTGGTCTTACTATAGATGTCAATTTTAACTGGTCAAATCATATTGAAAATGTATGTAATAGATTAAGATCGATATTAGGGAAATTTTACCACCTAAAAAACTTTATTGATAAAAATATATTATACTGTATATACAACGCATTAGCAGAATCAATTATAGGATACGGAATAAATAGTTACGGATTAACGTACAAAACGTACTTAAATAAAATAGAACAATTACAAATCCGTTTCCTAAAATTGATATCAGGCAAAAAAAAAGTTCAATTATGTGAAGGCGATTATAAAAAAATTTTCTCCTTGTGTAATGTTCTCTCTATACACAGTAAGGTAGATTATCAATTAACGCTAGATGAATTCTGGAATACAGAATTCAAAAAACCTATATACCACAACTACCCTACTAGGCATAAAGAAGCACAAATGTTTATTATTAATAAATCTCAAAATGTATACGGTGATAGAACAAAGAGGCATAGAATTCCGAAAATATTTAACGCATTACCTGAAAATATTAAAAATGAGATCTTATTCAAATATAAAAAAAAAAATTAAATCATTCTATCTCCGTAGAACATGAAAGCAAACAATATTGTATACAAATACCCATATCGAATATTGATCAAATACCTGGAAATTACTATCACACACTGTATTCATAAACATTATAATAATTAGTAGTTTATAATAATTAGTATTTTAGATTTTACACAGTTATTACAATGTAAAACATAAAAGTATAATAGTATTAATTAAATAGGACAACTGAGAGATTTCTTACAATCAAACTGATTGATCAGTTTTGTAAGATTTTAAAGATTAATATTGTAAAATTTAAAAAAAAACTGAATAAATATACTAAAAAAAAAAAAAAAAAGGTACGAAAAAAATATATCTTTTCCCGCACACTTTAACATCAAAACCATTGAATTACCTCTAATAGTTTTTTTTTTTTATAAAAGTTATTTTAAATGTTGTCATTATTTTTCTCTGAACCTGTATAATGAACAAAGTACAGTTAAATTCATTAAAATTAAATGATTCCGACTTCATGCCAAATAAGAAACTAGAATATTTTTTAAAAGTAGCTAAATCTACTATCATTAATGTTTCCTTTGTCTCGCCTTGAAAATAAAATGCCAACAGATAAGGTGGAAATTACGTCTGGCGCGTGATGTGGTGGAGGCTAGAGGAGGTAGATCACGAGTGCGGGTATTTTTACGTGATATCGCTTGTCTCTCATAGACAGATATTGAAACTTATCCTATAAAATTAAGTACATAATTGCTAAATACAAGTGTTTACATATTTGGAATAGTTAAACAATTATTATTTGAATAAATAAAAAGAAAACACTTTGTTTACGTCACTTTATTATTTCTTCCGTCTACCGATTTCGGTACCTCCGTACCATCATCAGGACTGAATATAAAATACTGACAAATACAGGGAAATATACATATATATATACAAAATGTAAAAGAAAGAGACAGTAAATTAGAGCGGCACAGTGCGTCAGTTGTGGGAGGGAAGTGGGGGAGGAGCGATTGGGATAACGGGAAACATATTTATAATAGGGCTGAATGTTAAATTAAGTTGATTATTGATGATTTCAGCCTTTGTATTAACTGATTTTTTTTATTTCTAAAGCTTCTAAGTTATTTAACCTTAAGCCTATCCCATTTTTGTGTAGGACTTTAATACCCGTATCCCGGTTAAAGGTATGATCTTTATTAATTAGGTGCTCTGCGAATTCTGAAAACCCTGAACTGGTTAGGCACCTTATGTGCTCTTTTACTCTAGTTTCCACATTGCGTGACGTTTGTCCAATATAGAATGCTGGACAATCGTTGCAACTGATTTTATAAACGCCCGAGTGGCTTAGTACGTCCTCATTGTCTTTAGCATTAATTAAAAAAATTCCTAGGTTGTTATTCGTGTAAAAAGCTGGTTTAATTTCGGGTGGGAATTTAATTGTACACGAAGAGGACAGGTTATTAATATACAAAATTCTTCGCCATTCGCGGTTAAGGTTATTATTATTAAAAGATATTGAACTAGAGTAAATGTATTTATTTATGGATATAAATTCATATTCATCTTAATTCTTTTGCTAGTATTCTATCTATGAGTTGTGCTTCGTATCCATTATTGTGAGCTATTAATTTTATATATATATATATATATATATATATATATATATATATATATATATATATATATATGTAGAACAATTTTCTCGGTTTACCCGCGTAACGTAGTCCTTAAAAAGACTTTTTAACTCCTGACGTTTCGGACAGATCACACTGTCCATCTTCAGAGGCCTTATGTCTTGAGTTTTTGTCTCAAACTGATAGCTTTCGCATGTCTGTTCGGTCCAAAAGCTAAAACTTAAGTGAGTGCAAGTCACTTCTTATGTCTAGAACGAAGTACCCGGGTTGCAGGTGATTGATGGTGGAGGGGGTGGGGGGCGGGGCTGACAGTAGATACCTGATTGGTAAAGCTAATTGGAGACACTACTGGTAATTTTGGAAATGCCGTTTTTGGGGTATTTTCATCGATTAAGACTTTCCAGGTGTTGGGAATTCTGATTGCGTCATTTCTAGTATTCATATTATTTTTATGTTTATAAATTTCTATTGCTTCGCGGTAAATTTACCGCGGTAAATTTATTGCGTCATTTCTAGTATTCATATTATTTTTATGTTTATAAATTTCTATTGCTTCGCGGTAAATTTACCGCGAAGCAATAGAAATTTATAAACATAAAAATAATATGAATACTAGAAATGACGCAATCAGAATTCCCAACACCTGGAAAGTCTTAATCGATGAAAATACCCCAAAAACGGCATTTCCAAAATTACCAGTAGTGTCTCCAATTAGCTTTACCAATCAGGTATCTACTGTCAGCCCCGCCCCCCACCCCCTCCACCATCAATCACCTGCAACCCGGGTACTTCGTTCTAGACATAAGAAGTGACTTGCACTCACTTAAGTTTTAGCTTTTGGACCGAACAGACATGCGAAAGCTATCAGTTTGAGACAAAAACTCAAGACATAAGGCCTCTGAAGATGGACAGTGTGATCTGTCCGAAACGTCAGGAGTTAAAAAGTCCTTTTAAGGACTACGTTACGCGGGTAAACCGAGAAAATTGTTCTACATCTTACACCCGTGAAAACCTTAATCATAACATATATATATATATGTATATTTCCCTGTATTTTTCAGTATTTTATATTCAGTCCTGATGATGGTACGGAGGTACCGAAACCGGTAGACGGAAGAAATAATAAAGTGACGTAAACAAAGTGTTTTCTTTTTATTTATTTAAAATGTCAAGTCACAATGTGTTTGCTTCTTTTGAAAAATTAATTATTATTTGGTTATTTTCATTAACCCTTCAGGCCCCAAAGGTATTTTGTAAGAAGTTCTAAATATTTCCGTTTTGCAATAAAATCCAAATAAATAGAATGTGTCCAAAAACTGAAAACGGTTTTTGAAAGGGGGCATACATGAATATACGAAGTGGCCTAAATTTATCTCACCAAGGGGGGAGGGATCCAGATTGAAAGAAAAACTGCTCACGTAATTAACGTATGAATTAAGGTGATGAAATTCGCTTTAAAATTTTATATTTCAAAATAAACATAGCATTTTATAAATTTAAATTTTTTTCATGCAAATAAAAAAAGTTTTAAAAATGGCTCACCTTACGGTTTTTATATCTAAAATTACAACCAAAAAATAAAAATACCTACTTAATTTATTATCCAAATGTTATTATAAATGTTATCACCAACTCACTTTTTTGTCGTTCCTTGTAAAAATAAATCATAAAAAATTCTCAAAGATTCACAATTCTTTTTCAAATAGCGGTCGATAACTTTGGATTCATAAAGGTGTTCATTTTAATTATTTTGCGGTTTACTTTTAGATTTAAATATAAAGTTTGGTATTTTTTCTTTCTAACACCGCGCATTGAGATCATATTTCTAACCATTGTAGTAAGGGAAACACAACGATTTCTATGAGACCTATATGAGTTGTTCCGAAAACCGAACAAATATTACTGACGGGATTTAGGTATCAACAGTGGCATTAGTGGCACTATCATTATCAAATCTAGTTTCCTCGGGACGAAAGAATGCACCAATTTAGTCTAGATTTCTTATTATTATAGTAAGCCAAATAACGTATTTTATTTATTTTATTTTAAATTTTTAACTTTATGAGTAAAACCTCAAATTGTAATATTTAAATAAATGAAGACAATATAAGCGAAACTCGATCGAAAATCTGGAAACAGAAAAATCAGATAAACATATTGACACCTCTGGGACTCGAACCTAGGACCTCTTGCTTTCCGGGCAAACGCGCTAACCACTGCGCCACGGTGTCGATATGAAATTCGGTCATGTAATATTTATTTAAATATTACAATTCGAGGTTTTACTCATAAAGTTAAAAATTTAAAATAAAATATTCATCCTAGACTTGCAGAAAAGTCGATAGATGTCGCATATTAAATAAAATGGATAAAGATTTATCCAGAAACTATCTAGAGAGCATTTAGTTCGGGTTTGAATCTTGCAATCATACATAAAGATAGTTGCCAATAATATATGCGTTAAAGAAAATGAAGATAATGTAGGTGGTTCTTAGTCGAAGTATGGTACAGTTAAACATGACCGAATTTCATATCGACACCGTGGCGCAGTGGTTAGCGCGTTTGCCCGGAAAGCAAGAGGTCCTGGGTTCGAGTCCCAGAGGTGTCAATATGTTTTTCTGATTTTTCTGTTTCCAGATTTTCGATCGAGTTTCGCTTATATTGTCTTCATTTATCTAAGTATTTTATTTATTTTCAAATGGCCACATCATAGCGGTGGAAACATAAATGTATGTGTTGTATAAAACACTAGCATAAATTAAACATGAATACTCGTACATTTCTTACTTTGACTCTTTAAATGATATTTAACCACCTACCATCTAACTTACGAGTACTTCGTCATGCAGCGTGAATTTCCCAACTTCGTTCGTTCACTTGAGAACATTCCCTGGCACTCCATTTTGGTTTATCTGCTATTAGTGTTCATACCATAACATATTGGATCCATTCTTTAAAAATGGGAATAGGTACTATTGTTTTCTGTTTTTGACACAAAATTTTGTATCTCATTGTACTTCCAATAACAACTATATCAGCGATATTCTTTTTTGTGTACTCATAAATTCTTATTTTGCTCTTAATGTAATTATGATAACTTCATCTGTACCACTGTATACTTATAATCTCATGTATCACTTTTATGTAAAGGCAATTTTATCGCGTCTGAATAAATAAACAAAATAAAAAAGATTTAAATTTTTGCCTAAATTAAAGTTCATAGAGCTTTTTTCGTCGAGTGCATTATCAGAGTTTTTTTTTTATTTCTGCCATTTCCATGCTTATATTATTTATTAAATTTTGGGGCAAGCCACCAAAAGCCTTTGAACATTATTTTCGTAACACAAATGTATGACATAATTCAAGTACTTTTTTCGCGTCTCATTTAAATAAATCACCCTCTTCACTTCTCATTTCTGTTTAAATAAACATTCACGTTCATCTTGTACCGTCGCGCGTCGCTTGAGTTTTTCCTCCCAGAGAGCTCCAACAATAAATTCATCTCGCAGTCGGGCTAATATCTCAGCCTAATTCCAGTCATTATGCGAATGGTTCTATATTCCCTCGAATTATTTCCAGCATACAAACGATAAACTTTATTGCAGAATGTCACCGTACTTCTTGATATTATGACTAATAAATATAAGCTTCCGTATTACAGATTAACAGGATTATTCATAACTGTCGCCTAATTTACGAACCGCTTAGTCACAATGACGTACCGGGTGCCACCCGATGTGGGGTGACACCCAACTGTGAAAAAAAAGTTTGCGAAGGTAGAATATAGCCACAAAAATATTTTCCACGTGAATACTGTCTAATACTTATGTGTTCGTAACTCTATGGCTCAGTCGGTCGGGTATTCCCCAAAATCTAGTTCATTCTTGGGGTGACGCCACATTATCCGCACCCATGCTAGCTACACCACTGCTTAGTCACTCGGGGTAACGTCACTTTAGCGGTCACGCTCGGCATATAGGTAATTGCAAACGCTTAAAATAAACTGTGCGAAAGAAAAGTTTTCCCATAGTTCACGCATTATCCATGTTCCACCAAGAGATTCCATAACCGTAACCGTATGAGCTTGGCTCATAAAATATAACACCATGAGCGTTAAAGTTTTATCAAAGAAAACTTTATTTAAGTTGCATTGGTGTCCTTCGAACGACGATAAAAGGAATCCGATTATGAATAATTTGAACTAAAATTTGTCTTCGACCGCACTGTGACAAGGTTAAGTAGGTCTTAAATGTAGATAGAATATTCCGGAGCTGGTTCAGAACTAAACTGCCAGGAAGTTGGTCTTCCTGCGGCCGGGAGTATCGTCAATCCTTGACCTATGAAAGGCGATCTACTGACGTGTACCTAATTACGAGATGCGACAGTATGAAGCCACTTATCTAAATGGGATTTTCAGAAGATTCACCTCAAATGAAAGCTATGAATTGCAAACAAAACTCTGCACAAAAGGGATGAATACCATAAAACTATCAATTTTGTATTTTATTTTAAAATTCTTTTTAAGTGACATTTTCCGCCATTTTGTCAGTTATAAAAAAAACTATCAGTATCTCGTTATTTTATTTTGAACCTAGATGGGGTAATATTTGAATAAATAAATAAAAACTATTTTACGTTAACACAGAGAGAAGAGTCTAAATATTCTCGGATTTTATTCGACAAAGGGTTTTGTGCAATTATTTTTTACGGGGTATACGTCGTTTATTTACTACACACATACAAACCAACATGGGCAAAGAGAAAGCTTGTTGTACTACTACAAAAACCTATAAGCATCACAAGTTAGATGAAAGAGAGATTCAATAATTTTATAATGGAATAACGCATTGAGTGAACCTGAAATTAAGCTATTTAATCATTGAAGATAATATTAACAATTCTCAAAAGAAAAATGTGAAACAGAATAGGACCTCAGCCTTGCCAGGGAATTGCTTTTTCTTTTTCGCATATTTGACTGACAATATTATGATGATTAAAAAATAGATTCATCCATATAAAATAATAATCTATACGTGTGGCAAACAGAAACAATAAGATTGAAAAATTAGATAGAGAATAAAATTATTATATTTAATTAAATGGAGACAATATTAGCGAAACTCAATCGAAAATCTGGAGACAGAAAAAGATACTGGCTCCGCTGGGACGGATAAATATTCATCCTTGACTTGCAGAAAAGTCAATAGATGTCGCGTATTAAAAATAAAACAGATAAAAATTTATCCAGACACTATCTAGACGGCATTTAGTTCGAGTTGAATCTTGCAATCATATATAAAGATAGCAGCCAATAATATGTGCGTTAAGAAAATGAAGGTAATGTTGGTAGTTCTTAGTCGAAGTATGATACAGTTAAAAGTGACCGAATTTGATATGGGTCCGTAGCCCAATCGGTAGAGCACTTGCCATGTAAGCAAAGTTCCTGGGCTCGCATCTCAGCGGAGCCAATATCTTTTTTTGATTTTTCTGTCTCCAGATTTTCGATTGAGTTTCGCTAATATTGTCTTCATTTAATTAAATATTATAATTTGATATTTTAATCATAAAATTTAAAAAATTAAAAAATAAATATTCATCCTGGACTTGCAGAAAAGTCAATAGATATCGCGTGTTAAAAATAAAATGGATAAAAATTTATTCAGATACTATCTAGATAGCATTAAGTTCGAGTTGAATCTTGCAATCATATATAAAGATAGCAGCCATATGTGCGTTAAGAAAATGAAGATAATGTAGGTAGTTCTTAGACAGGTAAAGTATGATTCTAAGTATGATACAGTTAAAAGTGACCGAATTTGATATGGTTTCCGTAGCTCAATCGGTAGAGCACTTGCCACGTAAGCAAAGGTTCCTGGGTTCATGTCCCAGCGGAGCCAATATCTTTTTCTGATTTTTAAAGCTTAAAAAATTTATAAATAAATAAAATTATTATTTAGAGTCTTTATTTACGCATTTCTAACGCAACGTGAAATACAATTACATTATTAGCATTAATTAAACTTTAAAAAATTGTACTTCAGGAAGTAAAATAATCAACCGCTGGTAGAAATATTTTCATTGGATAAAGATTTATAATATGTTTACCTCAATTCATAAGGTAAGTAAAATACAGCGATCTTTCTATTATCTGTACAATCTATTCATTTCTTTTATTAGATTATTTCTCTAGTTTCCATGAGTAATAAAATCCGACATCCTTTCATTCAACGTGTGAACATGGCTGGAATTAATTATTTTTTACCAAACTTACAAAAACCCATTCAATTAACACAATCAATTTATTTGCAGTTTTACCCCAACGGGGCTTTTTGTCTCTTTCAATTCCATCAGCTTAGACTGACAATTTATCTGAAACCATGAACAAATCCACCAGTTATTGGAAAGTCGTTTCAGTAAAAATAATGCATTATAGACAATTTGTTTAGAGATTCCGCTTTTAAGGCATGAAATAAAGACAGAAAAGTGGAAAATTATTATTTTTGAGATAACAATGGTACCTTATCTATTTCGGCAATATTTAAATGTAAGTTTTTTGGAGCAAACCGTTATTTTATTAAACAGTAATTAAGTGAATTTGTCAAAATCCATAGACTAAAACTCACCTAACGCTGTCAATGTCAATGAAAGAAACAATACTAAAAATCCTCAATAAACAGAAAAAGTGACGTGTAATAATTCTGTATTAGGGTATCAACATATCGGCTTAAATTCCCAGAGGAACGGATCCTGGAACGTAAAACGCGTGACTTCATAGTTCTTCAAACGTTCCCAATCAGAAAGCCAATATCCCGTTGTTTGGTCAGCATCGGTTCAGCCATTAAGTCTATCCACGTAAGGGTCACTCGGCGATATGGATATAAACACAGGGCCTTTACAACAGAACATGAATAGTTCATTCAATTCATTATTCCTCTCTCTATTTAATTTATTAGGACTATATAACACAATTAAAGAGAAATCTTTAAACAGTTCGGTGTTCCGAGCATACAAAACACCACCGCCATAATTTTCTGGTTCATCTCAAAAAAGATAAAAAGGTAAACTCCTAATAAAACAAAAACAAAAAACGGAACAAAGCAAATATACTATCTACCAAACAAATTAAATTCATTTCAGCATAATATCGTGGAATTGAAGAAAAATAACTGACTAGTTTTTAAAAAAGACCGCCAAAGAAGTTACTGAAAATTCTAGGGTATTTTCAGTAACCTTGAACGTTAACTATTTGGGAGGCGGGTACGGGTAGCGCCGCCCCAGGAACCATTTATTGGATAACCAACACCTCTGCCATAGGTCACCCCAAGTGGTTCGCTGCGTTTGGTGACTTGACAGGGGTGCCCGGGTTCATGGGGTGAGGTTTTTCCAGATCTTGGCGGCGGATGCAGCTGCCCACACACTGCGTGGCGGGCCGTATTAAGAAAGACTGGATGAGGGAGGCCTTTTGACCTCTCCAGCAGGACTCTTTCGACCCATCGCCTTGCATCTCAATTAAAGGATTTGTACGTCTGTCACTCCTGGACACACTGACCCCCCAGATTCCTACCGACCAAACGATGCTCGTACATTTTTCCTTCCCAGAACTTTCTCTCCTTCCTTTCCATTAAAAAGACCCTCCATACAGCATCACCTAAGATGACTTATAAAAAAATGTATATATATATATATATATATATATGAACGACGTTGAAAACCCTCTATCCAAAACCTAGTTCGCCTCAGCACAGTATTTCCTAGTGAGGAGGACTAAGAAAATATATTTTATTAAATTTAAAAAAAAGTAATTATCTTTATGCCAAAATTAATAAAAAAATTAAATACATTGCACTTAATCCTTTCATCCATTACTAAATGTTTTCACAATTTTTTGATGGTAGGTACCCGGCCCGGCGTATTCACCTCGCCTCTCGAATCTCGCTTCGTCAAGTCGCGCGTGCGACACAAGCACATCTCACCGATAACTATGTATGTAATTACAAACCTACCTTGGCTGACACCGACTCCAAAAATAATAATCGTACCTACATATTGATGAATAGAATAAGTTAGTTGATTATTAAGTTGTAGAAGAAAAGAAATTATTTTTTTACCTTTTAGTGCATTTTTTGAAGTAGTTCTTTTGTTTTGTTAAAATTTTTGTTTACATGGTTGTGGGAATAAAGGTTGCGGATTTGAATTCGTTCTTGCCGTTTGTGTAACGCTGGTGTTTAGTTTTTTTTTTAACTTATAGGCGTTTCTGGTAGAAATATAATTATCAACATACACAAAGAGATAAATAATTAATTTTGCTTTACTTTCGAGCACTCCTATCCGAGTAATTTAATTTAATCATATTTATGCAAGTTTACGCTAACATTTCGTACAGTTAAATTTTTTTAAACACTGAGTTTAAAACTTTTGGGCAGTTTTTTTATATTAGCTCCACACAGGAGACCCTAAGGCAAAAAATCCCTCAAGGCCGATGTCATCTTTAGGGATGCTGTGAGGAGGGTCTTTTCAGGTAAATGAAGGATAGGAAGTTCTGAGAAGTAAAAAGGTGTGAGGGGTGGATAGGAATCTGGGGGTCAATGAGTCCAGGAGTGACGGACGTATGTATCCATTCCTCCCACCGCGGTGCAAGGCGATGGATCGAGAGAATCTGACTGGAAAGGTCCAGGTTTCCCTTAAAGGTCTCTCTAGGTCTTTGGTCTCCCTCAAACAGTTTCTCCCGATCCAGCCTGCCACACGACCTAGACAAACCTCACCTCATAAACCCAAATGTTTCAAGCGCTGTGAGAAATCTCACACGATTGGCTGAACCTAAAAATTATATTTATTTATAATTTTTAACTTTTTGAGTAAAATCTCAAATTATAATATTTAATTAAATGAAGACAATATTATCGAAACTCAATCGAAAATGTGGAGACGGAAAAATCAGAAAAAGATATTGGCACCTCTGGGACTTGAACCCCGGACCCTTTGCTCTACATACCAACTGAACTAAGGTGTCGATATCAAATTCGTTCACTTTTAACTGTATCATACTTCGGCTAAGAACTACCAACATAATTTACTAGGAGGTATATGTAGAGTGGCCATAAAATAATTTGAATGAAATGTTTCAATATTTTATCAAACTTAAATTTTCGTAGAAGTACGCAACACCCTGTTTTCTGAATCCTCTCCAGATGTACTTACTCCTTGTACCTACCTGGTGTTGGCTAACTGCAAACAGTGCTTTCGACTCTACCCATTTCAAGTACGGGATTATTGAGAGCTTGAGGGGTATTATTATTCTACGAATATTTTAAAGGTGATGTTTAAACACGAGTGCTTTTTGTGGAAAAATATCAAATGACCATTCGTTTTTAGTTACTGTACCAACTCTTACTGTACCTACTAAATATAACGCATTCATTTAAAGAGTAATAATCGGGAGTATGCATTGAAATTGAAGAAAAAAAGTTTGTCTTATAATACATAGATTACTCGTAGGATGAAAATATCAATCAAAAATTATCTTTACCATATTTATTTTTATTGGCTCACCATCAGAATATACCTAGATATTTAATACATAAGTACATTATATAATAATTGAAGAGTGGTTTTAAGTGAGGAGATCATCAGGTATGCGCAAGTATAAGTTCCTTCTGAAGGTAGTGATTGAATTGGAAAATATATCGACGTTTTTATGAGTGCAGATTATATTATAATCGAGTCATTCTTTACGTTGCATTGGTTTGAAAAAACTTGTATCACTACGATAAGTATCGATCCAATAGCCTTCAGGGTTTCTCGTAAATTTCGGTTTTTTATAAAGATTAATTTGATTTATTTAAGATGTACCATGAATGATTTTCATGTTTTTGAACAGAGAAATTATATCTGATATAAATTATATCTGTTCTATTTACGAGTATCAAGAATCATCTCAAGCCCTGCCTTAAGAGATTGCCGATAAACACGATATTAGTCCAATTTTAATTTGATTAATTAACACAATTAAATGAAAAAAAATAAATAGAAAATTATGAAATTGAATCGCGAGTCTAAATTTAAATCGAATTGTTAAATGTCGCGACGCACCCCAGTATCTTTGGGCATTTGCAGGATAAGAGGGGACTGCGGGCGGTTGTTTCAAACCAGTTCAAAACCTTTTTGAAATTTTTGATACTATCGGTGTGCACAAATAATAAGTACATCGACGCCTAATGATATAAGTATATCGATTTTGAAATATGTCCGAATGTCCTCTCTGCATGCTTACTTTACCGATGAGGACTTACAGCAGAAATAATCAAGTGTCTAAGGAAACAACTGTAAGAGGGATCAACTGTCGATGGGGTCAATCTGGGAAGTCAACAACTGTTCGGGGGTCAACTGCACGTGGGATTAACCATCAGGGGAACAACTATTGTGGGTGGCCAACTGTGAGGGGATCAAGAGCCTGGTCACCCCTATTATAAAGAGACCCACCACACTGACTCCAGGCAGGGAGGGTTATGATTAAAAAATAATTATACCTAAGTCTTAATATTGACAACCAGGCATTGGTTGTCAGTATTGGTAATCAGAGCATATTATGTTAGTAACCGGGCGCTTTGTGTAACCAATCATATTACGTTGGGCATTATTATGCCGTTGGTAATCATATTGTCTTGGTAACCGGGCATATTATGTTAGTAACCGGGCGCATTATGTAACCAGGCATATTGTATTCGTAACCGGAAATATTATGTTAGTAACCGGGCACATTATGTAACCAGGCATATTGTGTTGGTAACCGGGAATATTATGTTAGTAACCGGGTGCATTTTGTAACCAGGCATATTGTGTTGGCAATTGGGAATATTATGGTAGTAACCGGGCGCATTACGTAACCAAGCGTATGGTGTTAATAACCGGTCGTATTATTTTAGTAACTGGGGGCATTATTATTCAGGCATATTACGTTGGTAAAAACTGGTTACTTGTTAATAACGAATAATATAATCAAGGTAACTAGGCATATTTTGTTGATAACCAGGCGTATTATAACGTTTACAGCGTATCAACAGTCGTTTCTCTCTGTTTCGTCTTATTTGTCGGCCCTATTTTTTCATTTTGCAACATATTTCACTTTGATGCGAACCATGCTTAAGAGTGGCGTTTTTTTCCGCACGTTTTTGATTCAGAATTCCTCGCTTTTGCAGAAAAAATGTATGAGTTTGGTTCAAGATTTATGGTCTGTAATAATTTAGCCACGAAGGAAAGGAAGTGTCCTATCAAATTCTCGCCTTTTGCCTCAAATTTCTTCTATTTTTTTCACATAATAAAAAAGATTCCTCTTGAAAACGGATACCGCACCGAGATAAAATATAGAGATATTGAGTAAACCTCCAGTTACGCTTCAGGCAATTTATGTTATTTTATAAATACGCATAACATAAGAAAAAACGGAATCCTGGTTGCAAAATATAACTCGCGTTATGTAGATTTACTCACGTATGATCCAGTGGTGTATAAACCGAATGCGCTGTGTGGGTTGTAATAGGCCCTATGGGTAGCCGCTCAGGGACCCGGCGGGCGAAGACATTCAATTTTGAACAGAAACGTGAGTAGGACGCTAACTTTGGAGTCGGATACAATACTTTCGTACTATGCAGCAGGTAACTATGAATCTCATCCCTTTTAACTTGAAAGAAATTTACAAATTTAAAGAAAAGGAGGAGGAGTTGATGGAGAAATTGAAAGTTGGGCAGAACTAGTCAAGAGTTGGTCACTTAGATTCTGAAAGCTTTTTCCACAGTTTGAAATTGTGTGTCATTCACTGTGATAAGATGTAACATTGACATCATTTTAATAAGTTTTGGCCCGATTTCTGCCACAAGGCCTGAACGATAATCAATACGCCACTGGAAAGATTGTATTAGTATATTATAATTATAATTGTAGGATTTGTGAAGCTGACAGTATGTATAAAAAAATTTACTCGTATTATATTTCTTTATTGTTAACATAAATACATTATTTTATTGATGTATTAGAGAGACGTACAAAAATTTACCTTTCGAATGAACACCGTTAGTAACTTTAACACTAACGGAATCTCTAAAAAAATTAAATTTATAGAAATAGAAACTTGAAATATGGAATATTAGTTAATTAAAATAAAATGATTTTCTAAATTGAGAGAAAAATGAAGTTTTAGAGTGTTTCACCCCATTTTTATTTTATTTTATTACATTTTGTTACATTTTATCGATGGGGGACATACTTGCCTCGCTAATTTGGACCATGTAGTAACTAGTAATTGATTGTGGGTAGGTACCTGCTTTATCGCTGGTCTTAATTATTATTCTTACAATCAGTTCCAATTGAGAATATGATACTTAAATTTAAAGCTAATTTGATTTCAACGCACATCAGAAACAACTGAAATTAGAGTGTGATGATCGTGCTTTGTTTTTGATAACTTAACTATTTTTAACCAAATATGAAAAAAAAACAATGAATCTAATTCAATTAAAACAATGATGAATGCTGCACGTTGAATATGACTATGTCGACAAACAACGACGGTAACAATGGGGCAGTAACGTCCACAGTTATTCCGAATAATAAATTGTTTCAACGCACAGAACAAAGAAAGGTTCGGTATAAACTACAGCAAATCTGGTACCATTTCGAACCGCTTGTATCAAACGAGGTTATGACATGTGGGGTAAAACACGTGCTAAAAATAATGACCGTCAGTTTTATGTGACTGGCGCGGGTGGCTCGGACGCTTCAGTGCACACAAGGACGGCTAAAGAAAATTACGGCGCCAAAAATAATAAAAAGCATTACCTTCAAATTGATCATAAATATTTTTAAAACGTTCTCCATAAACCAATTCAAAATGAACCGAAAGACTTCATTTTGAGAACGAATCCCAATAGCCTGCGCATGCGCGCAAAGTTGAGATTTGTATCGCGCTGCCAATATTTCTTATTTGCGCCTGATTCGTTGACGGGGTAGCTACACGCTCGTCCTGTTTTCCCTATTTAAGATGAAAATATACGTGAAATCCTCTTTAGATACTATTTTGATTAATCTTTACGACGAATCAGCTTACAGTATGAACATAAAAAAATATTCTACGGAGAAATCGAAGCTTTTACTATCTTTTCTATGTATTGGAATTACAATAAAATTATTATTTACGTAACTAAAAATATAAGCGAAAACCACCAAAAAAAAATGGTTTTTCATGACTTAACTATGAAGTAATACAAGAAACAATTTTTAAAAAATACCCCTTTATGGCTAAAGCTATTTTTGAGGTTTTCTATGTTCTAACATTTTTTCGTTCTTATAAAATTATGCACAAAATAAATAAAAACCACTTTTTCGCTTACTTGCCTCGTGCAAAAAGACTCTCGATTATAACATTTTGCAGGCATGAGATTCGAAATATTTCTAGCGTTTATATTCCTCTTAAAAATCAGATTGTTTTCAAAATTGGACATGGAAGCTTCAGGTGTCTACTTTAATCGACAATTATTGATAAAATTACAGTTTTACGTAATATAGATATATTATATGTTTTACGAAATATAGTTTTTGTTCAAAATATATATTGAATTGTTTACTTTAGCTACAGTTATGAAAAAGTTCCACCGAGTTCCACTATTCGTTTTACAAGTTCGTATCTTATATATAAAAATGAATCGCTAAATGTGTTGCTAAGCGCAAATCTCGAGAGCAGCTGAACCAATTTCGCTAATTCTTTTTTTAGAATATTCCTTGAAGAACGACGGTGGTTTTTACGGAGAGAAAAATTAAGAAAATGGCGCAGAAAATTGGTTAATTTCAGAAAACCTAACGACTATCGCATGTTTGACAGTTCACGTGTTTGAGAATGACATTTTTAATCAGGATTCTATTTTTGAAAATCTTTAAGTTGATAAATTTATTTAAAGTAGGTACTCCCCTAATAGTTTGAATAGAATCAAGAATTTTAGATATTTTAAATATGTACCTATGTTAGGTACCAAATTTAATATACATGAAAAATGGAAATTTGAATAAAAATTGTAAAAGGTGGCACGCGGGCTGTTTAAAAACTGAATTTACTGGGATTGAATACATGGAAAGCGGGAGGGAGGGAGAGATGGATGAGGGGGGGGGGGGGGGAGGTGGAGGAGGCGGAGTGGGAACCCCCCTTACACCATAACTCAAAAAACCCAAATAATTTAATATCACGTTTTTTATTTTTTATTGCATACTTCGAGCATCTGACCCCAACTAACCCTAATGAGGTATTTTTTAAAAAGATTTTTTAAAAAGATTTTTTAAGTATTATCCTCATAAGCATTTCTGATCAGAATATCAAATAAAAATATTTTTGGCGTCGTAAATTCGGCCTTGTGTGCGGCGGTATAAAAAACATTTTTTTTAAGGGCCAGCTACCCGAATTACTACCGATTTCTTATACAGGGTGTTAAGGGACGTACTTGACTTACTTTAACCAGTGATTCCTGACATTATTTGGAGTAAAAAATTTAAATGAAATCTTGGTCTCCGGTGACATTTTTGATGTTTTTTTTTTTTTTTTTTCTACAAAAACATAAAAAAATGATAGTTGTTGAACAGTCGGAGGCGGGGTAAGGGGTTCGTCGGAAACCGGCTGAGTGACCAGTGACGACATGCGGAAGAATTTTTTTTGTTGTTTGGTTTTGAAGAAAAAAATTTAAAAAAAAAAAAAAAAAGTTGTCAAAAAAAGTCGCCGGAGACCAAAATTTCATTTCCTTTTTTTACTCCAAATAATGTCAGGAATCACTGGTTAAAGTAAGTCAAGTACGTCCCTTAACACCCTGTATATCTCCCTTAAACACGTTAAGTTTTAAAGCTCTTAAAAAAATATATGTTATTCTTCAAGATAATATCTAGACATTGCCCGCGCCGAAACGCAAATTATATAAAATTCCCTCGATAGAAAAAAATCGCAAATTATGTTCCAAAAATTTTTGTAAACAAGTTACTTTCAGTTATTTTACAAGTTATATGTGTGAAAAAATCACATTGTTTCTTTAAATGCTGTTTAAGACAATGCCCGCGAGATTTTCGCTCTATTTTAAATGAGTCGGACGGCGTAGTGCAGCGGTAAGGCGCTTGGCTCGCATTCCGAAGGTCGCTGGATCGAATCCCGGCGTGGCAAAAAAATTTTAAGACCATCATTCAGAATCGAAACGTTGCCTAAAGTGGCTTTCGCCGTGTGTGGTGACCAGATCTGAATAGCCAGGTAGTTCCCCACCTTCCTCTTCCCTATCTCCTTCCCTCCCCACTACCTTCAGCCTCACAACATACCCCAATTGGGGATGCCATGGTCTCACTAGCTCCAGACGGGAGCAGTTGGGACTCTTGTGCGGTATTCATGTAAAAAAAAAAAAGAGTCGTGTTTTATTAAACATTTTCGCATCGATTTTGTCGCTGTATATGTTAGCGCTCTCCTCTAATATTCGTAATTTTATATCTCTGCATCTTCTTCTTTTCGGGCCCGGTTGCGGAGCCTTAAACAACTGAAAGGATGTTAAAACTGACGCCCCATCTTATGTTGCGTAAACATCTAAACGAGATGCGCCAGACACCAGACGCTAACGGCGCGAAATGCCGTTTGCGGTTGCTTCTTTCCCTTCCCATAATTCGTAGTTCGGCTTGAGAGTGTACACGCAGCCCTACGAGTTATTTTACTGAATTGCAATAAAGGCTCATTACAAATAACACAATTGCAAAATACATAAGAGAAAATGTGTACCTATATGGTCATTATAGACAAGTCAAACTATAATATTACCTTTTTTGTTTTAGCTTTACAATTTTAACTTAAAATACTAAAATAAAGTCGTTGAGTAGGCAGATTGTCCTAAAAGTTTATGTTATCCATAATGCCTGATAGGCGAACAGCGATAGAAAGAGGGAAGGCATGCGTCAGGCGCTCGGAGCAGCCTGACGCATTCTGGCCGGTCTCGTTATCCCTTATTAAATAAGAGGGATAATTAACATTTTGAGATCTTAAAAGTGTCAAATAATGTTTATTACTCTGTGTACATTACATATGTGAACTCAAAATAATTTTGTCGTAAGTAGTGTGGACGTACAACGAGTTTTAAGAATATGTGCAGATTGTTATCGTGATTCATTAGATGCGAAGTGTTTAAAACCCAGGATGGGTAGCAAACATTTACTAGATGTGGTAATTTGTTCGGTCGTTGGGTGTCATAGCCGTACCCCTGCGCACCCGCACCTTTACTGCAACCCCCGCTGCTCGCCGCTACGTCGCTGTATTTACGACTGTGGACCATATGACCCGTTCGGTGTGTGGACCACCGAAGCGGCCTTCTAAGAAACGCACCAGAGAAGAGAACAAACTGATGATCTCTGCTATCTCTACATCCCTAGCTGCCCCCGCTGCCAACCGCCCGCGCCTGCCCCCCGCCCCTAAGCACATGGACTAGGAAGTCATCGGACTGATCCCGCGCCCTTCGGTTTCTACCAGTGCCGTACGTATGAAGTGATAAATGACAAATTAAAATACCTAAGAGATAGTGTTTAAAACAACAATCAATAATAATAAACAGTTCACAGTGACAATTATTACAGTGTATAACGAGTATATACATTTTCGTTAGCGTTGATTACATGTTATTTTAATGGTTTCTTTGC
This sequence comes from Limnephilus rhombicus, assembly GCA_929108145.2. Classification (NCBI taxonomy): domain Eukaryota; kingdom Metazoa; phylum Arthropoda; class Insecta; order Trichoptera; family Limnephilidae; genus Limnephilus; species Limnephilus rhombicus. The sequence goes on along the minus strand of OV815270.1, from coordinate 56,307,921 downwards.
AATTGTTGTTATGGACTGCAGATTTATTAAATATAGGTTTTGAGTATGTGTGAGTAAGATTAAGTTAGATTAGGTTAGATTAAGTAGATTAAGTTAGATTAAGTTAGATTAAGCTAGACTTAGGATGTTAAGTAGATTACTAAATACATAAGTTAAATGTATTATTGCGGGGCAAGAATTCCAATAATCCATGCGCTTGATAGCTGCAAGACGAGTTGTTATCTAGCCTCCTACACAGTTAAGTAAATTAAAATACGTACATATAAAAAGATATTTTATTTGATTTATTGGGGGGCTAGAATTCCAACAATCCATGCGCTTGATAGCTGCAAGACGAGTGGTTATCTAGCCCCCTACATAGTTAAGTAAATTGAAATATGTGTATAAAAAGATATTTTATTTAATTTATCGGGAGGCTAGTATTCCAATAATCCATGCGCTTGAAAGCTGCAAGACGAGTTGTTATCGAGCCTCCTAAGTTAAGTAAATGCTAATGTAAAATCCATGCTAATTTGTACAGCGCTCTTGAGGCGATTTTTCGCAAAAACAGCGCTATATAAGTTGTCCAAATTTATTATTATTTATTATAAGGCGATATAGAAGGTTAAGATGGGGAAGTGCCTGGCTATTCAGATCTAATCACAAAATATGGCTGAAGCCGTTTCAAGCAACGTTGAGTTTCACCATGGCGATACTGAAAGGATCTACCACTCTTCATCCAGTGTAGTGTTATTAGCATTAATAATATTTGCAACAGTAACAATCAGCACAATAGAGTTATTTTTCGCTGGTCGCCTTCTAGCCCAAAATGCCAAAGGCCACCAACAAAAAGGTTAAGTTTTATAGCACCATTGCTTTATATTATAATGATGATTATATGTAAGTATCCCGTTAGTCCGCCCTATATTATAGTGCCACTAAAAGAGTTTTAATAATTTTTTTTACGGGGAACATACAATAAGCCGTAGGTTCCCAACCTTATTTTGCCCACATTGAGAATATTTTTTTAGAGCCAGCCCCTCAAGAAACCCCCCAGGCTCAACTATCATGGAATCAGTAATTTGATTAAAAATGTATTAAATGATAATAAAATACCTTTTTGTTTAGCAAGTAAAAAAAAAAAATATTTTGTATTTTAAGTACCAGGTTGCTACCTCCTTCCTTCTTGTATACATGATATATAGTGTCAATTCTTAATAATAATACTAATAATACAACTGAGATGATAATATTATAAACAACTAATTGGACAAGATAACTTATTTACGTTATCCCATTCGGGTTGGGGGCACACAAAGATATGGGGGCACACCATTTTGACAAGAGGCCTCTAGGCGTCCCAATCTTGGGCTACATCAGCCACCTCGTAAGGCAGCAATTCTTTTGAGTTTTTATACGCATTTTTTTCTTTCTTTTAATATATATATATATATATCTTCTATAATGTATGTCTCACAGCGTAACCACTACTTCGGTGACTTTTCTGTCCATAAATATATCTGAGCTATTTGTTTACACGTTATGTATCGACCGAAATATGTGACAAAATAAATTTCATAATACGTACGATAACAAATTATCAACCAATATTAAAATTTACTTTGCTTTATTAGTACGTGATTAGCGTGTTTTTTTGTCACTTTTAAACCATATTTTTTTAACCTTCTACTGCCACCCTGGAAATCTCAAACACCCACAAGGGGGCGTTATCGCCCACGTTGAGAACCTATGCTGTAAGCAGTGTAAGCGAATGAAGTTCATATAAAATGTAAACAGTTTGTGCAGAAGTTAAGTGCAGTTTAAATTGCTTCACATCTTTTACAGCTTCATCTATAGTGTCGATGGATCAAAGTTTACGATTACAAGTGTCAATGCTTTTCAAGTGTCGTTGTTTTTCCTTTTCCTAAACATCCATTTCACAGCAACTCCATCAGAGATGCAGCGGAGATTAGGAAGCCATAAAGTTAATGTCTGCCTCATAAATATCTCGCGAGGGTTGAGCTTCCAACGACTTCGATAAAGCCTTCAAATCCTCCCTCGAGAGAGTCATCTACCGGAATTTTTAAGCTCGACGCCTCGAGTTTTTCTATTAAAATTCAACAAGCCTTGGAGGCGCCATCTATACGGCACTAAGCTAAGCGACTTGACCTGGCTATAGCCCCCCCATTCTTGTGGGAAATGGTGTGGTTTACGAAATTCAATTTGAATTGAATGCTTTCTGATTAGCATTACTTATCGTAAGCCAAACCACTTTATATGTTATTATTACATTAAACACGAGTATGTAAACGATTGTTAGCGTGGTTATTCCGTCACCAAAATTGACAAAATGGAAAACTAAATATGTCAACAAATATTTGTATTAAAATTGTCAGCATTGTAAATGGAACGCATGAGGATCAACACCGCCGCATAAACCATACTTCATCCACATTCATATACTTTTTTAAACGTTACAGTACTGTTATGACCTAACTCAAATATGTAGTTGATTTATTGGACCGTTACTTTACCTCCCGGGAGAAACCCGATTCACTATTATGTCCATTAGAAATGTGTGGATAAAATAAATAAAAAGTGTTTTTATTTAAATTTGCAGTTTTTATTTCAATCCAGAATTTTTTCTGTTTGTACCACGCCCAAAGTGAAATATAGTTATTCTAAATCTCGGCGTTGTTCGGTACGCTTTTAAATATGTTTAATACCTACATCATTAATATCAGGTACATTCCGAGATAATATGTCTTTCCCCCTTTTATCATCTGACAACATTCCTCAATATTCAAGACTGGAATATTTCCATTGACTCTGACATTTAAAGAAATACTTATAATTTGTGAATCATCGTAAGATTAATAATCTATTCGTGGTATCATTAAAATGTTAATGGGATTCATGGTGATTAAATGCAAACAGTGACTCTCAATAAATTGGAGAAATTCTTACGCCGTATTTTCATCACGCAAACCAAATAAAGGGAGCGAACTTTAATCTCAAAGGCTGCGGTTTTTTCATAATTTTAAGCAATTTGTCTTTTTTCTCGTTTAAGGGCTGCCTCCGGAGAATGGATGGATAGAAGGCCATAGCCCACACCCCTCTCCATGGAGCTCGGCTTAATATTCCGCTCACAACCCTAACTGCGTGTCAGAACGCGTAGAAACAACTCATAAATAATATGAAAACCAACCCCTCGTGTTCACGTCCTTCTGAGATAGAAATCGGAACATTATACTTCAGACAGGATTACTTTATTTCATAAGCTGACTCCGAAGTCAACGCTTTAGGTGACAAAGGAGGTCCAGGGGTACAATTCATTGAGTGTCTACTCTAAAAATGCCCCGTACAAACTAATACTGCCAGAAAATTCATTAGTATTTCATCTACTAATCAGATATGCTTTAAGAGTTTAGGTATACATGTTTTATAAGTCTTTTTTTTTACACGAGCTCCACACAGGAGGCCCTGAGGAAAATAATTTCCCTCAGGGCCTATGTCATCTTTAGGGATGCTGTGTGGAGGGTTTTTTTCAAGGAAATAAAGAGGAGGAGAGTTCTGGGAAAGAAAATGGTGTAAGGGGTGGTTAGGAATCGGGGGTTCAGTGTGTTCTGGTCATCCGCCTCCAAGACCTGGACAAACCTCACCCCATGAACCCGGGAACCCCTGCTAAATTACCAAACATAGCGAACCACTTGGGGTGACCTATGGCAGAGGTGTTGGTTATCCAATAAAGGTTCCCGGGGAATTAATAATAACGTAATATTTGTGTAGCGCAGTTTTGTGTCATTTCACTTCAAGTGCGCTTAAGTCTAGTGAATATTCTGGAAACATTTTTATTAGAATATGGGGCTATTTCTGATACTTATACGATATAATAATAATAAATAATAAATTTGGACAACTTATATAGCGCTGTTTTTGCGAAAAATCGCCTCAAGAGCGCCGTACAAATTAGCATGGATTTTACTTAAAATTTACTCAACTATGTAGGATGCTAGATAACAACTCGTCCTGCAGCTACTAAGTGCATGGATTATAACTATGAAAAGGTACTAGTAAGTTGTATCTAGTATAGTATCACGGCAGGACGTAAACATACTTACCTTTTGCCTGTCTTTGCCTTTATCAATAAAGTAATATTAGCAAAATAAAATCTGAAAACCTAACCTTATCCCATCTCTCCCTACATAATCTTATTCATCAAGTAATCATTAATAATTTATTAATTTTCCTCTCAAAGTGCTTGTCCACAAGCTAATTTTGAGAAATCGGATTGCGTTTTACTAATAATTGTGGTTGTAAAATAAACAATAAGCATTTTTTTAATTTTCTGTCATCAAAGGTTTAAAAGTTCATCTGAAGTGAATACTTAATTTGTTGACAAAGGATAAAGTTTTTGACGACATGGTTAATTTATAGGTATATTAAATTTTAGACCAGATTTTTTCGACTGCTCTAACTCAGTGTTACTATTTACTATGCATTTCTCAAGTAGTTATCCCGGATTCAAGTATAACACAATGATAATATAAATTCGTGTTATTTATAATGTAATAACTTAACTTAACTGTACCTTAACTTATTAGTATAAAAAAAAAGTTTGGGGACTTTCCTGTAAGACAAATGTTAATCATGTTCAATCAGTCCAAAATTCATTAGTTAAATTATTAGCTCATAAAAGTTTATACGAACAAAGACACAATGTTTCGTACTTTTACCAGAATCTTACAATTCTCTCAGTAAGAGCAATTCTGTGGCATAAAATTATTTTTCAGCATAGGAATAGCCCTATATACATAAATAGACTGGACCACACTTAAAATACTCGATTTACGTTAAATGAAGGACTAATCGTACCTGAGCACTTATACAAATATGGACAAAGAACGCTGGACCACATGATACCTACATGCTTAAATAATATGTTACCTGCTCAAATTAAAAAATGTACAAATAATGTAAGAACAAATATTATATTGAAAAATTGGCTCACCGAAAGAACAAGTTTGTATTAACATTAAAAAAAATGTCTAACTGCATAATAAGTTTTATTTTTTAAAAACTTCAAAGTAAAAGCACCCATTGACAAACTTTTTAAAAGTAGTTTATTGGGACTTTTCTTTTTTCTGTATTATTTTATTTTATTTGATTTCCTGTGATATTGTATAACTTTTTTCTTTCTAATACAAAAAAAAAGAATTAAAAAAAATAATCCCCAAAAATTTCGTCCACCACGAACATTTGAGTTAACATAAATTCATAAAAGTTCTTTTGCAGGTATCTACCCACGTAATACAGAGTTGCCCTAGGGTGACTAAAGACATTTATACGCCCATTTGCTAAAGAAAAATGACTGTTAATTCGCGCCTTTTATGGCTCGAGATAAGTAAGATGCTACGTTCATTTCACGGACATTTGTTTGCGGTTTTCTTTTAGGATATATTATGTTGTTTGTATGTGTCTATATTCAAACAAATCAGAATCATTAGGGTTCCTTGAGGCAATTCTCGTGTTTGTATGACTTTAAATGCACCAAGTACAGAGAGATATCCCTGTGAATTAATAGTTTAACCCACAACAACGTGCGTTTACTGATATACATGATGGTCTCCTCACTTGAGCCACTTTGCAAATATTGTACCATGTACACATTCATGCACTGTCTCTATAATATGTGCATATGTACGTGCATTTGTGTGTGTACATATGTATATATGTGTGTACAGTGTATACATGTGTTCACATATGCATATACTCATATTACTAGTCATCTAACAAAGAGGACCAAAATCAAATATTGGTCAATACATTTTAAGAGACACGGCGCTTCCCAATTTTTTTTTAAGTGAAAACTTCCTTATCACCGTTGTGATTTGAAAATTCGATGAAACGAAAAATAGCGACATTAAAAAGCGACAAACACATACATCCAAAGGATTTAGCCTGCTAGAGAATGAATGTCTCCTGGCCGATAGCGATGCTTCGTGGCCTTCCCACTTTTGTTTACTTTATTTTTCTGAAGGTTTCACTTCTACAGCGTGTGAATTGCACACTCTGATTTTTTTTACATTAGCTCCCCACAGAAGGCCCTGAGGATAATAATTTCCCTCAGGGCCTATGACATTTTCGGGGATGCTGTGCGGAGGGTTTTTTTAAGGAAAGGAAGGAGAGGAAGTTCTGAGAAGACAATAGGTATGAGGGGTGAGTAGGAACCTGTGTGTCCAGTAGTGACGAACATATGTATCCATCCTTCCAACTGCCGTGCAAGGCGATGAGTGAAACGATCTCTCCCAACGAGTCTCTCCCGAACTGGCCCGCCACGCAGCAGGTGGGCAGACGTATCTGCCGCCAAGGCTCGGTCAAGCCTCACCCCATAAACCCGGGCACCCCTGCTAAGTCATCAAACGTAGCGAACCACGTATGGTGACTTATGGCAGAGGTATTAGTTATCCAATACATGTTTCTCAGGAGTCCGGCTGGAGTGGTCAAAAGGCTTCTCTCAACCAGTTCCTCTCGATCCGGGCCGCAACGCAGAAGGTGGGCAGATGCATCGGCCGCCAAGACTCGGTCAAACCTCCCCCCCCCCCCCATAAACCCGGGCAGCCCTGCAAAGTCACCAAACGTAGCGAACCACGTAGGATGACCTACGGCAGAGGTGTTGGTTATCCAATGAATAGTTCCTGGGGCGGCAGTACCCATACCCGCCTCCCAGAATGAATATACTGAATTTGATCATTTTTTTCACGTGCAGCCGTGTAATAAACACGAGGTCGACTCTAGCGACTCTATAAGCATAAAAACGATCTTGAAGAAGATTTTGGGTTTAACCAAAGAACAAAATAAATAATATTTGTATTGCATTAGTCTCGGCCAAGGAACTACATGGGAATGATTGGGAATAATGTCAAAGTGACTTTATTTCACGCCACTAAATCTTCCACTATTCCAGTAAAATATTGTTAAAAAACGTAGAAATTTTCCCACCTCCAGAACATTCAAATCTTGTTCGACGTCATTTCTGACAAGCTTCATTTGTTGTTACAAGAAAAACTTCTTTGGTTTGACTCGTGCTAACTCGTGACTGTTGGATTGACCCGTGCAATGCAATAGTAAATATTTTGACTATTTCTTTGAAAATGCAGATGCTTCCTAAATATCCGTGAAGTGTGAAAGACTGTTTAGATGTAAACTCAGTTCGGCATAGATTTCCGTCCTACGAAAGTAAGAACAATCTATTTCGGGAATGGGCGTTGAGAATCGGCAAAATTAGGTACCCCTTTTTGGCAACTCGTTTATTTTATTCATATGCCTTTAAAAATTTAATTTACATATATTAAGTTCTGCAATTATGACTGTTGTTTATTATTGTGATAGCTGTTTCGGCTTACAAAGCCATTTTTAAATTTTGGTTAGATTACTTTGAGGCAACTAATTTAAATGATTTCAATTTTCAATTTTGGAGTCCCTAAATTGATCACACTACGTTTTTTCTTTCCCAGAACTTCTTCTCCTTCCTTTCCCTAAAAAGACCCTCCACAGAAACCCTAAAGGTAATATAAGCCCTCAGGGATTTTTTCCTCAAGGCCTCCTGTTTGGGGCTAATGTAAAAAAATAATAGCAAGGTTTGTTTAGACCGAGAGAGACTGGTTTAGGAGGTCTTTTGATCTCTCCAGCCCGAATCCCTTGATCCTTGCTCTGCAGTTGAAGGGGTGGACTCATATGTCCGTTACTCCTAGACACACTGACCCCCCAGATTCCTACCCACCCCTCACACCTGTTTCCTTCCCAGAACTTCCTCGTCTTCCTCTTCAAAACTCTTCACACAGCATCCCCTAAGATGACACAGGCCTTGAGGGAAATTATTTTTCTCAGGGCCTACTGTTTGGATGTAATGTAAAAAAAGGTATCTATACGAAATCAGAAAAAATGTACTCCTAAACAATTTACTTTTTCGCATGGCTCTGCAGTTGAAGGGATGGATGCATATATCCGTCACTCCTAGACACACTGACCCCCAGATTCCTACCCACCCCATACTTGTTTCCTTTCCAGAACTTCCTCTTCTTTCTTTCCTTGAAAAAACCCTACACACAGCATCCCCTAAGATGACACAGACCTTGAGGAAAATTATTTTCCTCAGGGCCACCTGTGTGGATCTAATGTAGTTGTATGAAATCACAAAACATGCGCTTTTGAATGATTTACTATTATTTGTCGTCAAAACAGTTTTATACTAAATAGACGATACTTAATGTTTATTATATATTTGAAGCACTGTAATAATTATTATCATACACACAAGTCATATCATGCTTCAATGTGAAATGCTTTTCACTTTCGGCTAAATATTTTTCCTCTAAAAATAATCGGGAGGATGATGTTTGACAGTTCGCAATAAATAAGTTGAGTCGGTCTGTTGGCCGTGGCAGATTTATGAGCATGGTGGTGAAGGGTGGTGAAGGGAGGTGAAGGAATATGAAGAGAGGCGGAGGGAGGAGGAGGGAGCCTGCGAATATAAAATAAAGTACTACTCCTGATGAATTACTACTTCTACAGTATAATGTACTCGCTGGTTTATAAAGTCATCCGCTTAATGTGCTTTTTCACGAAGTGTGAGTAGGTACTAATTATAATCAATGACCATAAAACGTAATATTTACCCATAATTCCCCCACTATCCAATTATTAACGGATAAAGGAATAGCGACCAATTTCTGGTGAAAGTAAAATTTAAGATTCAATGGAAGATCTACGAAGCTATGAAACTCAAAAAACAAAACTAACATAATTGAATGAAATATCATTTTCTTTTTTTAGTTAGGTACTTATATAGTTAAATATACAAAAGAAGAAACCCAAGTAAGATACACATCAGGGATATCACCAAAATTCCCAATTAAAGTGGGGGTACACCAAGGATCTGTCCTCAGCCTACTACTATTCATAATGGTCATGAATAATCTAACGTTTCAAGAAAATAACAGCAGTATTCTCAAGACTATGCCTTTTGCAGGCTATGTAGTACTGATAGCAGATAATCATTGTGACTCACAGAATAGCGTGAAAAGGTTGAAAGGAGCAGGAAAAAGACTGAATATTTGTACTTGCCATTTGAAGACATAAATGCTGTAACCCCTTCGATGGAGTAACATAAGCCAACTGTGACTCATTTAAGTATCTGTGTTCACTCATCCACAGAGACGGAGGATGTGCAGCAGATGTCAACCATAGAATAGGTTTGGGATGGATTAAATTCAGATCCATAACAGGAATACTGTGTGATATTTCTATTTTTGTGAGTGATAATTCATGGCGGATTTCCATTATAATATATTATAATAAAACGAACATAAAACTTTATTGCACTTAATTTTATTCGACCGTAACCGGTTTCAGCTCGTCAAAGCCATCTTCAGACTGGTACAAATATTTCCTAGTCTACGGTTTATATACACAACATATTGGGGAGGGGGAAAGGGGTGGTCTACAAGGATTTTAATCAATTATAATAATTATATTTGTTGCTAAGTCGTTTTAGACCATCGAATTTCTAAATATTTTGGTAATTCCAGTAAGCTAATTACATTGGGTTTGCAGCTCACTTCAATGATGATTAGGGAAAAACCTTACAAGTAATATGAGTTACTAATGACCTAATTTTATTGTCAAATCGTTATTATATTTATGAAGTATGGTATTTATAATTAATAGTTTTTTTAAATTTTAGTATTAATAAAAAATATCATCCTTTCACAATTCCTCCTTCCCATCTCATTTCCCTCTCCACTACCTTCAGCCTCACAACATACCCCGATTGGGGATGCCATAGTCTCACTGGCTCTAGATGGGAGCAGCTGGGATTATTGAGAGGTATTATTTACATTAAAAAATATATTATTATGGTATTTACATTTGAATTGGTCACTTAAATTAGTGCAAGGGTTTTTAGTACAAAATCTCTCCGGATTATAAAATTTTCTGATTATAAATATCAATGAAATGACGCTGAGCTCCCTGACGCGTCCTGTAAAATTTATAACACATTATATTTGCATGATATTATTAGGTTATGTTAGTTTTAAACCGTTTAAATTAAGGATGATTTGTTTTACAGAATTTGAACAATTCATCAAATTTCAAAGTTTATTTTGAAGTTCTGTGAATTCAAGTTCTGTTATTATTTCAGTTAAGTAATGAGTACCACTTGCCAATAATGATGTAATAACAGAACTTGAATAGAACCTTCTTTTTACTTTAGCTCCACACTCACGCCTATGTCGTCTCAAGGGATGGTGTGTGGACGGCCTTTTTAAGGAAAGGGAGGACAGAAAGTTCTGGGAAGGAAAAGGGTACGTGGGGCGGGTTGGAATGTTTGGGTCAGTGTGTCCAGGAGTGACAACTGCGGTGCAAGGGGTTAAGTCGAGAGGGCGATACTGAGAGAAATGAATTAATTCTGAAATAACAAAAATTAATCAATTTTTTTTTGCCCACGCCTAGGTTTGATCCGCGATCTTCGGATTATGGGTCGAGAGCCTTACCCCTCGATCACGGAGGCCGTCAAAGTACCTTGCATGTGACGAGCGCCGTGCCAACAACATGATAAATAATAAATATTACATTCTCTTATCAAAATTAAAATTTGTGGACATTCTTACCCAACAAACGCCTTTTTGGAACTGGTATAATGACATCTCAATTAGGAATGGGTTGAGGGGTAGAAGTAGAACGATAGCGAACATTGGAAAATAACTGGCTATTCAGAGCTTGTCGCTAAACACTTATTTCAATAAAAATTTCGAGCAATTCTCACATATCTTCCACACTGGAATGTCATGTGTACAAAAAATATACCCTGATTTGATTAACTTGAGAGATTAGATTTTAATTTGAATTTTATTTTTATGAGAAAAATGCACCAAAGAGGTTACCGCTTTCTCATATAAATCGTTAAGACAAAGTCAGTTTATATTGACTGCACACAATTTTTTACTGTCTGGAAATTGCACTTTGAACCAGCGTTACGTTTGCTCAAGAACCTTATCGAAAGGACGGGTATAATAAAGGAAAATGAGGTGGTGAAAGAGAAGTTAAATAATAGACACTCGTCGGTTACCTGGTTTTAAGTACCATGTAGACCGGTGTAGCAAATGCTCTAAGTACCTTATTGCTGCTGCTAAAGTGAAACAGGAAGATACAAAGGAAGGCGAGAGGAGACTTGTGACACTGTAATAACTAAAGTTCACAGTTTTAATTTATTGTCACGGCTCGGGACTTTAGGAATTTAACGGATATCTTATTTGAATTGTTTTGTTCAGGGTCTTTTCTTCACTACGGGCAAACAAAATTCCCAAGCAAATAAGTTTTTCTTTGTTATTTCTAAAACTGATTTGCTGAAAGTAGATTTGTAGCTATATACTTTATCTTGTAGATAAAGTAAAAGGTCAGAGAGACATATTCTGGAACTAGAAATCAAAACTCCTCGTGGACAAATAAAAACACAAATCCCAATCGAGATGTTTCGAAATCAATGGTTTCTTCGTTGAGACAAACTTACTATGAAAATAAACAAATATAATAATAGACAAGAAGTAGTAACTAAGTAATAATAAGTTAGCTATTTATTGTAAACACTGATTCCCGACATTATTTGAAGTAAAAAAATGTTAATGAAATTTTGGTCTCCGGTTAGGTTTATTTTTTATTTTTTATAAATCATAAAATATCAGTACATATAGGACAGTTAGGGTCGGGGTGAGGGGTTGTGTAGTTAATCGGCTGAGTGACCAATGGATGATATGTGAAATAAGTTTTTTTGTTCAAAAAAACATCATAAAACGTCACCGGAGACCAAAATTTCGTTTATATTTTATTCCAAATAATGTCAGGAATCACTGTTTTTTTACATGAGCTCCACAATAAATAATTTCCCTCAGGGCTTATGTCATCTTTGGGGATGCGGTGTGGAGGGTTTTTTAAATGAAAGAAAAGGAGAGGAGAGTACTGGGAAGGAAGGGGTTTAAAAGGTGGGTAGGAATCTGTTGTTAAGTGTATTCTGGTCATTGTGATTCGAGTACGTCCCTTAACACCTTGTATACAAAATATTTTTTCTTTACTTCTGTTTCTTTCTCACGGCCTTCTTACTCCTATTTTGTCACGAAAAGGAAATAATAATCATCTTACAGATTTCTTTAAATTTGTTAACAACCGGGAAACTCGTGAATCGACATCACAAAGAGAACCCTAAACCTTTTTTTATCTGTATATTTTTTGGTTTTTGATTTTTTAAAACTTTTTTGCATTGAATTGCAACTGAATCGTTATAAATATTTTGGATATGGGTTAACGCTTTATCGTAGTGGTGTTCCGAGAGATTCCTACTGAAGAGGTCAAAGGGACTCCCCCAACTAGTCTCTATCGATCCGGTCTGCTATGCAGTTGGTAGGCAGACGCATTCGCTGCGAAGTCCCAGAGAAATCTCACCCCAATAAATTCCGGCATACCTGCCAAGTTACCAAATGCAGCGAACCACTTAGGGTGAACCTACGAGCATGGCGGAGGCGTTGGTTATCCAATAAATGGTTCCCGGGGCGGCGGTACCCATATCCGCCTCACAAATTGTGAAACAAATTACATACATTTCACTTGAAAAATGTGAGTTCTTAAATTAAAATTTTATACGCAGAAACTTATTACCGTCGAACTAATATTTTTATAAATTTTATTATTCGAACAAATCCTTACTCTCTGGGAACATTCTCAAAAACAAAGGATATACGTTTCATAATGCGAAATTGAGTTACGTGATTTGCATACAATTATGATTATGAAGTCAAACAATTGTGAAAGAGCTTTTACCGTCCATACCTAATTGGCGCTTGAAAATTATTATTACGCCAGAAATAATCTCGTAATGCATTTGATTCTAATGGTATGTTTCAGATTAAAAATGAATATGTCTAAACTTGTAATAGGCATAACAGGCGTATGCAGGCGGTAGGTAGGTATAGGCTATAGGCCAATTAACCAGCATCCGAGAATTCAAATTTCGTCGAAAGATGGTCTTGCCATGGTACCCTTTTTTTTAGTATGATTATTCAGTTTTTTTACTTTTACAATATTTATGTTACAAATCTTTCAAAACTGATCAATCAGTTTGATTTTAAGAAATCTCTCATTTTTCCCATTTACTTAATACTATTATACTTTTAGGTTTTACATAGTAATTACTAAGTATAATACTAAATTTAAAAATACTACATAGTAATAAGTAAATTACTTGCAACTGTACAGTGCGGTTCCGATGAGAAAGATTGATTATTCTCCGTATCAGCATATTTAACCAATAACTCAATATCGGTTTTATTCAATTCAAAGTTTGCAATTTTTTTTTTGGTATTCGAGTTACGAATAACTTGACAATATTTGAAAATCTCCTACGACCATCACAGTAAGCGGAAAATTTTGCTTGTGTCGTGATGGAGGACTAAGCCAGCTGAAGAATTGAATACGCAACATCCAAGTTCGCAATAAAAATGCTCAACCGCGTGATTATAAAATTATTAAAATTAAGTCCTTTTTGTAATTATTTTTTGATTATCAGTATTTATAGTTTTTCACAAATACGTAAAGCAGAATAAGTTTAAAGGCATCTTTAAGCGTAAAAAAAACTGGAATATATTAGTTTGTAAGACCATGAATAAATAGACAAACTGAAGTATTTTCACAAAACTAGTGCTCGGATTTTTTTAAACTAAAATTAAAATTCTAAAAAGTAGCTTTCCTAGATAATTTATTTATTTATTTTACTGATTATATGATTTGAAATGTGTGTTGCATAATCCAACATTTTGTTTGAACTTTACTTATAATAAAAATAAACATATTTTTTTCAAAATTTAAAATATAACTTAACTAGATAAATATAAATCTTTCGAAATCAGATTAGGTATATATTTTTTTGTAGAAAATCTTTGATTTGATTTTGCATTGGGTCTGATTATTCACTCTTGTGGTACATGTTTTGCGATGAAAATAACTATTAAATTAATTTATTAACTTAAAAATTATTCCATAAAAATTTTTTAAGAGTGATTAAAAAAAAAATCCAGGTTGGCTAAATACTTGAGTATATTGTTTTTTTATATATTATGATTTCTTCTTCGTGAACAAAATACCTACCATCTTACTGTTTTTTTTTAAAGTGTACCATAATGTAATGGCACATTATGGTACGCTCAGAGATTACCTTGGTCTATGTGTAGGTACTGAGGAGATCTGGATATCGGTGCCAATACTAGGTTACAATAAGAAGCTCAAAAATTTATATATCTGCTGCACATATCACCAACTACATCCACAATCTAACTCATCACTTCAACACCACATCAGACCTGCACGCAAATCACCCGGAAGGATTGCTTTTATTAGCTGGAGACTATAATATACCCAAACTAAACTGGAAGTTAACCGAAGGGCAAAACCAGTTAGAACTAAATTTGCCAGAAGACACTGCTAGCTGTGCCTTGGTAGACTTTCTTTCGTTTACCCAACTACACCAATTCAATTCTATAATCAATACAAACAAACGAATTCTTGATTTAATCATGACAAATATTTCAAAATGTAGTATAACCCATTGTACCAAACCTCTGACGCCTGAAGATTCACATCACAGAGCATTAGACATAGAGTTATCACTTGTTACTGTACCGTCTCTCTCCGGCTCATCTAGGACAGTTAAAATGTTTCACCGAGGTTATTACGGTCAAATCACTAATGAATTATCCAAAATAAATTGGAAAACTCGAATTTCAAGGTAAGGTTACCGAAAAAGAAGTATTAGATTTTTACAATATCATAAATGACATTATTCGCAAATATATCCCCGAAAAAAAAATTACGTTAATTTAGAAAGGTTTCCCCCCTGGTACACTTTACCACTTATTAAAATTGTAAAAGAGAAATTAAAATATCACAAGAAATGGAAAAAAAATACAAGAACCTGGCTGACTACCAATTATTTTCAGTACTGAGAAATCGTCAAAAGAAGATCGCGCTAGAATGTTATGAAAACTTCATTATGACGGCAGAAGATTCAATAAAAAAGTTGCAGCAAACAGTTCTGGTCATTTGTTAAATCAAAGCAATCCTCTTCCGATTTACCAAAGCAAATGTATCTTGGAGATATTTCCTGCAATGATGTACAATTCATATGCGACCATTTTAGTAATTATTTTAGGTCAGTTTTTGTAGAAACTTCCAACCCTCGCCTCAATCTTATAAACTCTGAGAATGATGACAATAACTCTAATCTACATATACACACTATTAACTTCAATCAATCATGTGTAGTTAATTATTTAAAAATACTCAATCCGAATAAAAGTGCGGGATCAGATTTAATTCCATCCATATTTTATGTCGGGACCAATTGGCTTATCCTCTATCCTTGCTATTGAAAATGTCATTTGAAGAAGGCAACTTCCCCAACGTCTGGAAACAAGCACTCATTACATCAATCCACAAAAGCGGGGACAAAAATAATATTACCAACTACAGGCCCATCTCCAAACTCCCATTGAAAACGTAGTTCTTGATCAACTTTTTACAGCGGTACAAACAATCATATCTAAAAATCAACACGGCTTTTTCAAAAAACGGTCGGTCGAGACAAACTTTCTGGAATACACAGATTTTATTTTAAATTCTATGCGTGATAAAAATCAAGTAGACTCTATCTATACGGATTTTTCAAAAGCCTTTGATAAAATTAAGATTGACCTGCTTCTGAAGAAACTGTTAAAAATCCTTCTCAGATGGATCGAATCGTATGTAACAAACAGAAGTCAAGCAGTTAGAGCTAAGGGTTTCTCCTCGCGTTTTTACAATATTCCTTCAGGGATCCCGCAAGGATCACATCTCGGACCTCTCTTGTTTATTTTATATATCAATGATATAGTTAAATGCTTTAAAAATTCCAAATTTTTGCTGATGACACTAAAATTTACAAAAAAATCACTAATGTTAATGACAGTCTAGAATTGCAAGATGATATCAATAGACTTGGAATATATTGCGAGAACAGCCAACTATTCCTTAATCTGGAAAAATGTAACACAATATCATTCACCAAAAGCATAAACCCCGTAATATTTCCGTACAAAATCAATGACGTAGAGATAAAAAGATGTTGTGAAGTGAGGGACTTAGGAATAATAATGGACTCCGGAATGTCTTTCCGAACACATATAAATTCCATCTGTGACAGGGCGTACAAACTTCTAGGATTCATCATAAGAGTGACCAAACCATTTAGGTCACCACACGTAATCAAAATACTGTATGTCTCTTTTGTTCGCTCAATATTAGAATTCGGATCAGTCATATGGAATCCCCGATACAAAGTTAATGTTGAAAGGTTAGAAACAATTCAAACAAAGATATTGAAACACCTAGACTTTAAATCCTTTCGAATATCAGAAAACCTAAAAGACTCATTGACATTCCATAATTTATCAACTTTAGAAGATAGAAAAAAATATCCGACCAAAATTTTTTATTCAAAATCACTAACAACGTTGTTGACCACAACTATCTTCTAGAACACATTAATTTCCACTGTCCAATAAGAAACACAAGATCAAACCAACTATTCCACATCCCACACTCAAAAACAAATTACACACGACATTCATTTCTCCGAAGGACGTGCACAAAATACAATGATATATTTTACGACGCTGATATTTTTCATTTGTCCTCGGGCCAATTTATTAAATCCATAATTGAAAAAATTAAAAGAAATTGTTAATTACAAACTCTCCACCCCTGCATATATATTTTTTTAAATTCTCATTATGTTGGTTTTCCTTCTTTTATTATAACAATAATATTTGGATGATTTACATATCCCATATGCTTTTTGTCTATTTTTTTTTGATTTCTGTTGTATATATTTTTTTTCCTTTTTTCTACCACTTTATGTTTACTTTAATGTTTTAATCTATGTTTTTGTATACATATTATAAATTTTAGCGGAAACTTCGCTGGTTAATGCAACCATGTAACATGTTACTTTCCTTAAAATATGTATAACTGTTTGTTTCCTCAACAAATAAAAATAAAATAAAAAAATAAAATGGCACGCCGCTGATAGTTTCATTGTTCCATTCATGCAATTCTTCACTTGAAACGATGCGTGTACTAAATAAGTAGTATAGATTATAACGGTGACCTCAACAAAAGCCGTACGACTGTGATATTATTGTGTTTTATTATTATTGTTTAACAATTCTCACTGCCTGAAATTAGCGAAACTAAAGTAAGTTATTTTGAATGATAGTTGACCACAACTCTAAAAACGCGTAGGTATTCATCTATATCCATAAATATTAAAAATTCATTGCCCTCATCTTAAGCGTATTCGAACTGAAGAGCGCCCATTGCAATATTCCATGGTATATAGTCTGTCAAAAAAGAGTAGAAAATATAAAAACTGGAACTACTAAATTTGTAGACTAGCAACACCAATTTAACTGTCAAATAATTTTTTGAAGTGCAATGACACTGAATGTATAGAACACAGTAAACCACATTAAAAAAAAAAAAAACATTTTTTCTTCATGACATAAATTTGATTAAAAGGTGATTTATAAAGCGATTTGCTTTAATTTAATTTAACGTAAATTTGAATTTAACGATAGATAGAAAGGAAGAATCACTAATGGTGAGTTTAGTTATACTACTTTTAGATCTGAATGAGTTAAATATATTCAGATCTAAAATTAGAGACATGATCTAAAGCCCAGGCAACGCTAGGTACTTTATCTAGTATTAAATAAATATGAGCAATTTCTAAACTGTGCTTTATATTTTATTACATTATAGTTATTCTTCATTATGTTTCACAAAATTTCAATAATAATATACATATATTCAATTCTAATTTTGATATCGGTGAGTATCTACACTGCAATAAAAAATATTTTTTTCCACTATTATGCCTTTTTCATTTTTTATAAAAATGTAGGTTACACAGCTTTATTTTAATACCATGAGTTATGTGTTTAGTATTGCCATTTGATCAACAGTGGTGCCCTCATGTATTTTCTACTCTTATTTGACAAACTTTATATATAGCCAAAGGGCAATCGATTAACGACCTCAAAGATATATTTGTACAAATATTGACCCTGGTCACTGGTCAGGCCAGGCTATTATTTGGTCCTTAACCCTCTCGACACTAAGACGTTTGTTTGCTCCGAGGATTGGACTGGGGCGCGGTGGTGGAGGCTCTCCACCTCGAGAGAGTTCTCATCTCCTAAACGAGACAGACTTATTGAACAATTTTGAGCTTGGGCCATTTTTACTAAGCTTTTACGCTGTCCTCTTCTCAATCTAAGGAGAAATCGAATAGCTGGGGAATAACGACCTAAATAAACATGTCGACGTCCCTACAAATGAAAAGAGTTTTACCGCTTTTCTTCAAAACTCTTAAATTGAAAACTGAAAAATAAATATATATCTTCATAACGACTTCAAAGAATTTGATTTCTTCGTTAAAACTAATACTTGACATGAATCAAAATCATTATTTTTAATGAATTTATCACTGATCAATGCTGGCTTTTGAGCATGCATTTGAGAATTTTTTTGTGCTTGCACATTTCTCTTACGGATAAGGGAAAAAATAAACAATTGTCTTCTCCGAAAGTGCATTCGTATTTTGTTCTTTCAATAGATTTTTTGTGAACGTATGGCTTTAATAAACATAATAATGGATTAATTTTGAAGCGTTGAACATCATACGACTATTGCCTTTTCATAAAAACAAACTAAATTTAATCAAAAATGTTATCGTCTGTTCTCTAAAAAATCATTTTAATTATGGGGACATCGAATTCTCCGCACTTCTGGAAATGTAATAAGAATTAAAATTGAACTGAAAATGACCATGGTATGTATTATGGTGACAAATTTCCTGGGACTCGGGATATGCCGGACAGACAAATAAGTAAATCAACTAATAGGATGAATCTACTCGTAACTTGAGTGAATAGTGAATCTTGCTTGGTCACTCATTCAAACTGCTTGGATTTTTTTTACATTAGCTCCAAACAGGGGCCCTGAAGAAAACAATTCCCTTCAGGGCCCATGTCATCCTTGGGGATGCTGTGTGAAGGGTGATGAAAGGAATGAGAGGAAGTTCTGGAAAGGAAAAGTTATGAAGGGTGGGTAGGGATTTGGGGTCAGCTCAATTTTTGGGGTATGAATCCATCCCTCCCACTGCGGTGTAAAGCGATGTTCCGAGAGATTCCTGATGGAGATCAAAAGGTTTCCCTCAATCAGTTTCTTCCGATCAGTTGGCGGGCAGATGTGTATACCGCCAAGACCCGAAAAAACCCCACCCCATGAACCCGAGCATCCCTGCTAAGCCACCAAACGTAGCGAACCACTTGGAGTGACCTGTGCCAGAGGTGTTGGCTACTAAAAATGGTTCCCGAGGCGACCGTTACCATACCCGCCTCCCAAATTGAATACAAGCGCAAAATTTTGATTGAAAAATGAAACAATACTTTGTAAAAACCACTTATATAAGTGGTTTTTACAAAGTTGTATTGTTTAATTTTTCTATAATGGATAACCACAAAGTAATAACTACATTCAAAACTACAAAATTTTGATCTTTAATATGATATAGCTGTGATTAAAGCATGGCAAAGTTGGGTATGAATGCTAGTCATATTATGAAAAAAATATATTTTCTTAGAAAAGGCTCGCAAATAACCACGCTTTCTGTCAATCAAAAGAAGAGTGGAAAATAACGATGTGTTTGTCCATTGGTTTCTGAGGAACGAGCATGTAGAACATTTGTGTTGCTTTGTCTGCGTTCAATGTACAACACTTGGACCTCACACAGCCGACATGGTTATTCTCCGCTATTATCTGAACACCTCCAGAAGTGTTTTTGACAATGGATTCACATGTCGTCCGCATTTAGGGGCAGTGAAATGATCCGAATGTTTATTTCACGTCAAATTGCTTCGGGCCGATATTTTCCCTGTATTTTTGCGCGTAATTTGCTTTTATGCGTTGCCATCAATTTCTTTCCAATCGATAAAGACTTTCGAATAACGTGAAAAAAAAAATCAAGCGCTACTCAATTCCCGCAATTCTGTTATTAAATAAAATAAATAGAACACTCGTACAGAGCAATGAAATCATTCCTTAAAAAATACAGCCATATTTTCTTTTTTTTTTTTTGTTATTTTTTTAATAAGTCGGTACGCCTCTCACGTCAAACACATGTCTGGTGAAGTTAAGGTGGTACGATTGGTTAAGTTTTTATTCCAGCAGGACTGGGAGGATAGTGCAAAACCAGTCTGCCATATTGGATATTCAACTATAAAATTAAAAATAAAATTAAACAGTATTTTATAAATCAGGGAGGTCGCCTCATCACCCTCATTCATCGCTCATTTAGCGGGGAGCTTAGCCACTCGGATGCAGCCACGACAATGATTTTGGTTGATTTCCGTGTCCTGCTCCAGAATCTGGCTTGTTGGTGGCGAAGTAAGGCTGAGAAGAAGTGCATCCTCCCTTGAGTGAATATCTTGGAGGCACTGCAGAATCTAGTTGAATAAGTTGCATGTATGCATTATTGTAGCACACCCTCAATTTGTCCCATTGCGCTGCTGGGTATTGCGTCCACATCTCAGACGTGTACAGGGCAGTGCAGTAAGTCTTATGCTTCTTCCACACCAAAGCTAACCTTCCAACTCCGAACTTGCATCAGATTTTTTTTTTTAAATCCGGATTAGGAAAATATTCTAAGACACTCCGTATTTTTTTAAATTGTTTTTTTGAAACCCTGGCGATTTTTTTGAAAATTTCAATCGAAAATTCAGACTTTTTTTTATAAACCGGCAAGACGAGACATAATTTTATGGCTGCGAAAAAACAATAATTATATAGCCGAAAATCATTTAAAAAAAAACCGTCTGTATAACATCTGTCAAAACGACAAACCAAAATATTTCAATTCGAATTCTGACGCTGCGGTTATTTAAAAATGGATTCGTGGAACCACCGTACGAAAGTAGGTACCTGTAACAAAGTTCGCAGCCAATAAAGCAAGTGAATTTTCTGCTACTTCCACACCAAAGCCAACTCCGAACTTCGAACTCCAAAATGGCGGACATCGAATAGCTGATTCGGCGCTGTATCTTATCAGTGGCCTATAATTGTGCAGGCGAATCTTCGGTTTCCATAATATTGATTTCGATTCCTAAAGCTAAAAAAATTATAATTTTTATCCGCTACAATAATATTTTTTACCACTCTCCCGTAATAATATTGCGCAGACTAATGTGATGGGCCAAATCGTCAAAACATTTCCAGTTGGAATTTGACCTCAGTGTGGCCGTACCAAAAGTCTCAAATTCAAAAATTCGCCGGAAATCAAAGCCGGTAATTTTATAAAATTAATTGAATATTATCGGAGACGGGACATTTTCATGTAGTGATGTAACGATCGAAAAAAATGTTTTATTAATTTATTAAAAAATTAAACTATGAATTTCTTAAAATTTTTTTGTGACATTTTAGTAATCTTAGTAAAAAAATCTATCCACACGGTTTTTTCCAAGTCATTATGAAATCCATGCAAGTGGCCTATTGTGCAGGCGGTGTTTCGGTTTCCATAATATTGATTTCGATTCATAAAGCTGAAAAAATAATAATTTCAAATAATTTTAATACAACTCTCCCGTAATAATATTGCGCAGACTGATGTGTTGGGCCAACTCGCACGAACCAGCCATCGCCGATCGCCTCGAAGACGATCCAGGGCCAACTCGAACTCCAACCATCCAGCTCGAACTTTCAACGCACGAACTACCCCTCCACACAATCGTTCAAACGTTTGAAGTTGGAACTTGGCCGCAGTGTGGTCGTACCATTAAAGGGTAATTTTCTGACTTCATCGCTACAGTGGTAGAACCGCCTTGAGAGCATTCCGACCCGCATGTTAATTGCTCTTCTTTGTCGTTCCATATCTTCTATATCCTTCACGTTTTCAATTAGGATATATACCAGATATTTAACCTGGGAGGCTATAAACAGTTCATTTCCTTCTAGAAATATATTAGAGTAATATGTAATGGGCCCTTGTTGTGTTTGAAAATGACGACTTTTTAGAATTATACAAGAAGTTATGTGAGTTTACATATTCTTCGCATATTTGCAAAAGTCGTTTCATCCCTTTAATCGAAGGGATGAAACGACAGTAATAACATTAATTGACATCCAATTAATGTTATTACTGCCTTGTCCGCAGATATGGTAATTCATGTGTCGTTCAACTCTTGTAGGAGGTCGTTAATGTAGACATAAAATAGATTGGGTGACATATTGCCCCCTTGCCCGACTCCGCTGTATGTGTTTAACTTTAGACAAATGTGGTGGAACTCACGATAAAACTTAGAGTTATCAAACTCTGATTTACTCGACTCAAAGGCCAACCAGTACTTCGTCAAGGCAGTTATTAATATATGGTTCCATGGTAATTCAGAATAAAACCAAATCAGAACCACCTCAGAAAGGTCATTAAAAGCCATGAATTTATTTTTAAATATCGGGTAACCCTAACCTAACTTAACCTATTTAACCATTTTTTATATTTTTTTATCATCATAATTAATGACCTTTCTAAGGTGGTTCTGAGTTGATTTCATTCTGAGTTGGCCGGTCAGCGTAATATTTATAGGTACATTGATAGCGGTGTTTACCAAAATGTTTAACAATATAGAGATATTACATTACTACCAGGATAAAACTACAACTCGCTGTTTCTTTTTTTATAATTTGATATAATAAACATGGAACACATAATACTGCATATTTTTTACCAAAATGAAAAAAAAACACTCTACAGAAAAATAAAATCACTCAGAAATAAATGAATATTTTTTCTTAGTTTCTTTTCAAAATGTGTGCCTCCGCACTTAGGTAAGGATACAAGGCTGGGGACAAAATTTAATAAAAAAGTTGTCTAAATTATTTTCATATTCCCAAAGATTACGTGACCAATGCGTGGCACTTATTAGCGAATAAAAATATTTCTCAGAAATATTCACAGGTAACGATTAACAAGGTCATTAGACGTGATGCATCCTGTAAAATTAAAAAAACGCAACTTCAATCAGGTACTTGGCAAAGCTCTGAGTGAGAGTATCAATAGAAAAATCCAGATTTGCATTTGTTTCGTGAATATAGTGTACTAACCAAGTTATATACATTATATTGACATGATTTTTTTGCTATCGATTACTGTGGCTGCTAATTACAAAATACCCTTGACAAAAGATTTCAGATAACTTATTTCTTTGCTGGTGATTTGTTTTTGCAAATGGCAATTATATGCACGACTTTCTTGATTTAAAAAAAAATCCCGTGCATTGTATATTCATTCATTATACAAGACCGCATGTTGGAGAGCGTTTCTACACAAATGAGCGGTTTTTTGTTTTCGGAAAAACGGGGCATTCGAAAATTATCTCTTGGTCGAGTAGGGGATCCATTGTTTTGACGAATTGCCTGCAAGGATCCTATCTTGCACTAGTTTAGTGGTTTGGTCGATTGTAGGTCCAGTCTCTATCTACTCCAACAGCTTTTGCTATTGTTTTTGGCTTTGTCTGTAGCGCTCTACTGGACGTTATGCTTCTGAATTTGTCGATAGAATTCTCTACGGTTTGCGAGCACATTTCCTGTTATCAGGATTTTTTCATAACACGTAGATTTCGGGTCCAATACGAGATGGCTTCTCATATATTTCTAAATTGGTTCGTGGCTTCCATAATATGACTTCTAGCTCGATATCGTTTACATAATCACTCGGTCAATCGGCGTCAAAGTTAACCCTTAGTTTATATTTTCTTCGTTTCATGAACTTGGACAAAACGTTTTTCGATTAATGAATAAAACTAAACCACCATTAAATATTATCACCAGATAAATTTTTTTTTCCAGAATTACAAGTTCGGGTCGCTTTTCTTAATCGTTTCCTCCGGATAGGAAACCCTCTTCGAAAGTCATTGTGTGTTTTATTTAAACCCTAGCCTTTAAAAAAGATTTATTACCGCTGATATACATTAATTACGGTAACTTTTTTTCATTTACCCCCTTATCTGCCAGACAAATTGTTTTGTCTAAAATGGATGTGTGAATATAAACCCAGACAAGACTCTTAGCTTGAAACAACAAGCCCTGAAAATATCACAAAGTAAGATGATCTAAATATTGAAGACAACATACGACTAAAAAATGACTTAGTCCTAAAGGCCATTGTCGTGGGATCTGTTTTTGTTGTAGATATATTTTTACATGGAAAACTTCGCCGTTCAAATTTATTTTCGATTCTGTAAAATTTTTATCATTCAATTCTTAGAAACCAAAAAATAACTTTGTAAGAATTGAAGATATTGCATTTGTCATTTCCAGCTTAGCATTTATTAACTTTAATCGATGATTAAAAGCACGTGCAATGTGGTCGAGGGGTAAGGCTCTTGACTTGCAATCTGAAGGTCGCAGGATCGAATCCCGCCGGGGGCAAATAAAATTCATTTATAATAATATATTGTATATTTGCACCCGAGTGGAAGCAAAACCTCCTACTAGGAGGTTTTGAAGGAAGATACTCTCAGTATCGCCCCAGTGTAAGACCACCATTCAGAATCGAAACGTTGCTTGAAATGGCTTTAGCCGTGTTTGGTACTCCCCACCTTCCTCTCTCCCATCTCCTTCCCCTCCCCACTACCTTCAGCCTCACAACAAACCCCAATCGGGGATGCCAAAGTCTCACTGGCTCCAGACTCTTGTGGGGTATTCAAAATAAAAAAATATACATATATTGCAAATACAATACGGTCACCGTATTAATTTTTCGAATTACCGTTCCAAACAAAGTTCCCTGTTAATATTTGTTATTTTTTTTTTAATCTGCCACGGATTACAACAAAATTCTACCATGTAGCAGATTTACTGAAATAGACTTGAAGGAATATTTCATCTTGAATAAATATTATTCAAATCACACATTCCATATTTAGCGGATTCTGCCCTAGGTGACTTGATATTCATTGAATTCCATCAAAGGGTAATAAATAATATTATTCTATTCAACCCAATATATGTAAAGATGGATACATACATTTCCACAACTTGGAGTCAACGTTTAATTTTTACATTTTGGTCAAACAGCTATCACTCAGCGCCCAGCGTTACCGGTAATCAGAAAATTTGGAAATTTATAACTGCCCTCGAAGTAATTTATTAAGGTTTTATAGTTTTAATAAGATACTACTCGCTTTTTTAATTTAATAAAGCATTTAATAAGGTTAGTCATCTCACACTTGGACATCATGGCACATTATTATGCTGGATTATCAGATGCCTTAGTAATATGGTACTTGGTGTAAAGATATTTTTTTTTACAATATTATATTTATTTGAGGCATCACGTGGCGTTCCTCAAGGGTCCCACCTCGGACCAATATTAATAATAATATTTGTTAATAATATTGTAAACGATTTTAAATGTGTACCTACAGGTTCTACTATTTGCAGACGACCTAAAAATATTTAAAAGTACCTCTACGCAATATAGGTATATGATTGCCACAATTTAATTTAGAATGGTGTGTGGTGTGAACAAAATACTTAATTTCTTAATATTCTGAAATGTGGACTTTTAATCTTATAAAAAAAAACAATTTTTCAAAACATATGGATGGAATCTCTGGCAAAGACAACTCGAAACAATTTTTTTTTTTTAATTGTACAACAGATTATTATCCAATTACTGTACAATTTTCTCATTTTGACAGTCTTAACACCTAGGAAGATGATTATTTTACAAAAAAATCTTAAGGCTATCTAAAGAAGAGTTATATATATCTAGTGTTTCCGATATTTCGTTCAACAGCACCTGTAGGGGCGTGTAAATAGCCCCTGACACAAGGGGATGACTACCCTATGTAAAATTAACGAAAATTGAATTCTTCCCTATGTGACACAAAACAACAGTTGACCCAGCAATCTCAAAAACCAAAGTGAAAACAAACAAACACTCACTCAGAGAATGCAGCTCAGCCCCGATGTCCACACAAAAAAACACTTCTTTTCAATAAAAAATGTCAAGGCGATATCGAATAATCTTGACAGATGTTTCGCACAGCAAGGAAGTTTCAACTATGAAAAATTTGCATAATAATAATGCGTGCCAAAAATCCAATCTTAGGTACAACAATAATTCACTCACTGGATGAATTATTCTTATGACTGACCAGGAGAGACATCTCTTGGCCTTTTACTGACACTCCCGTCAGAAGTAATTGCTTGATTCACAAAGGTAAGGAAACGCATGAATACACTGCATCTCAAGTCACATAGGTTCAATTCAATACAATACAAAACCCATAGATGGCGCCCTTATGGACTTATAGCATAAATTATCAATTTAAAGAAATTAATGCCCAAATATATTTATGGCGCGTATCCATATTCCCCGCCTTGGAAGTTCGTAGAGCTTACAAAAGAAAGAATATAAAAATACAAATGAAACAAGAAATGAAATAGAAATAAAGTGACTATTCACCGGTAATATTCAGGAATGACACGCATTGGAAATTCGCAGAATCTCATAAAATAAAGAAAAATAACTAAAAATACAATGTAATAAAGTTCAATTGACCAAGATAACGGATATTAAGTAATGTCATGTCTGGGTCAGAGATCATTGAAACAATGACTAAAATCAAAAAAAATAAATAAATAAAAATAAACAAAAATAGATAAAATATAAAATTATTGCGTTGGAATGGGATATAATTTGACAACCGGACGTTTAAAAGAACCAAATCTTGTCTTTACCGTCGCAACGCGAACAATTTTATCCATTCCGGGATGGATTTCAGTTATCACGCCTAAAGGCCAATTTAACGGAGGGGAATCTTCTTGTCCCACTAGTACGACAGTTCCGATATCAATCGGATGATCAGAAGTAGTCCACTTCTGCCTGACTTGCAAGGTGTGCAGATACTCTGAACGCCACTTCTTCCAGAAGGACTGAACCATGCTGTCTAATAATTGCTTACGCTGAGTCAAATTGATTTTTCCGTCTGCCAGGACAGAAGCAGGCAGGTACTGCAATGGTGTCGACATTAAAAAATGCGCAGGCGTAAGGACTTCTGGATAAGGGTCAGAAGACATAACTGTAAGTGGACGCGAATTCATTATGCACTCAATTTGAACTAGCACAGTCTGTAACTCCTCATAGGTGAGAAGCTGAGTTCCAATCACACGGTACAAGTGTGTCTTCATGCTCTTTATGTTCGACTCCCACATACCCCCAAAATGAGGCGCGCGTGGTGGAATCATTTTCCACTCTATACGACGCTTAGCGAGTTCGCGCTTTAATGAGGGCTCATATTCAGATTCAACCAAAAACTTGTAGAGGTCATCTAATTGTGCCTTCGCACCCACAAAATTAGTACCATTATCTGAATACAAGCATGTTACCGGGCCACGCCGAGAAATAAAACGGCTGAAAGCAGCCAGGAAAGCATTTGAAGTTAAGTCAGAGACCAACTCAATATGAATAGCCTTGGTCACAAGGCATACGAATAGACAAATATATGCCTTTTGAGAATGTTGTCCTCTCCGACGAGTCAGCGTAATACGGAGTGGACCTGCGTAATCTACACCGGTATGTACGAAGGCCTTTGCTTCTGCAACACGATATGACGGTAAATCTGCCATCTTCGGTGTAGGATGCGATGGATTTAAGCGGAAGCAACAATTGCATTTCCGCACCATCGCCCTAATAACAGTCCTAGCATCTAATATCCAATAGCGTTGACGTAAGATAGACATAAGAAGTCCTGGGCCTGTATGACAGTTCACGACATGAAAGTGAGCGATGATCAGATCGACAACACAGTCATGTTTGGGAAGCAAAACCGGATGTTTAACCTCAAAAGGTAAATCCGATTTAGAAAGCCGCCCCCCAATACGTAACAGATTATCTCCATCAAGAAATAGAGATAAACTCTGAAGTCTTTTGGAATGAAATTTGCCTTCCTGGAGTGCAGCAATATCTCCTGCAAAATGAATACTCTGCACAGCACGAATCACAGCCTTTTCAGCAGTCATAAGATTATTGACCGTTCCAGAGGAAAGTGATATCTTTTTTATGAATCGGAGGACATAAACAACAATCCTTAGTAGTTTATCCCAAGTGGATATACGCTGAGCCAGTTCACTCAGGACCGATTTTTCACCCTGAAATGTTGCAATGAGCACATTAGCATTGTGTTCAGGCATTTCACCAGTATTGGTAGGGTGAAACGGTTTTAATGGCCATTCCAAAGGTGGGCTGCGAATCCATGATGGGCCGTTCCACCATAAATCATGTGAAACGAGTTGGGAAGGAAGCATGCCACGAGAAAGGCAGTCGCTCGGGTTTTCACTACCAGCAACATGGTAAAAGTTCTCTGGAGACAAATTTTCTTGGCACTGAGCTACGCGATTACTAACAAACACCGACCAGCGATGCGGTGAAGAATGTATCCAAGAGAGCGCAACGGTAGAATCGGAAAACGCATATGTTCCTGCAATAGGAAGACGCTCAGAATAATTATCTTGAACCGTCCGTATTAATTTGGACATCAATACTGCGGCACAGAGCTCCAAACGAGCGAGGGTCGTCACTTTGGTGGGAGAAACCTTTGATTTTGCGCACAACAATCTCACTGTAATTTTTCCAAACAGATCAGTGGTGTGCAAATAAATCGCACAGCCATAACCATTCATGCTTGCATCGCAGAAAGCAACAACGAGCACCGTACTGTCTTTCAGGACACCAACATGGCGAGGGATTTTTATCATTGAAATTAGCGGAAATTCCTGTGTAAGCGCCGAAAACCGACGAATAACGCTATCAGGGGGTGTATCATCCCAACCAATGTTGCACAGCCATAGCTCTTTGATAAGTAATTTAGCGTACAGAATGACAGGGGCGACCAAGCCGAGGACATCAAATAAACGGGCGACTATGGAGAGTATGCTCCGCTTTGTGCACTTCTCCTGAACATAAGATGTCGTAAAGAAGAAGCTGTCATCAGCTGGTTCCCACGAAAGGCCCAACACCTTAGAGGTATTGTTAGAACCAACAGTGAAGTCCACTGGGCTGCGGTGAGAATCCGGGAGGTTCTCAAGTACAACTTGAGAATTACTAGTCCATTTTACTAAATCAAAGGCACCGGACTTAAACAACGAGATTAATTCTCGAGAAAGACGTATGGCGCTGGGCTCATCTGCAATAGAATAGACCAGGTCGTCCATATACAGCTTGGACTCTGCCACTTTGGCAGCATCCGGGTAATGTGGTCTCATATCTTGGGCCAACTGGCGAACCGTCCGCATTGCTAAGTATGGACTTGCCGTCAAGCCGAAAGGAACTCGATTGAACTGAAAAGTTCGTATGAGACCATTATTTGAGAATCGAAATAAGATCCTCAGGTATCTGCGATGCTTGCTAGGAACTTCAATCTGTAAGTACATTTGCTTTATATCCGCAGTCATAGCGATGGGAAAAAGACGAAAGTCAAGCAAAAGCAGAAACAAATCGGCTTGCAAATTGGGACCAGTATGAATAATGTCATTCAGTGACAGCCCTGTGTGTGTTTTAGCACTAGCATCGAGCACAATACGAGGCATTGGTTTGTCTGGACGAGTGACAGCATGATGTGGGATGTAATATCCATCTTCTGTGATATCAGACTCTGAGACTTCTGATAGGTAATTATTTTCAATATATTCACTGATAACCTTGTTATAATTCTCCTGCAAAGCAGGGGAATGTTTAAATTTTCGCTCCAATGCCAAAAATCGGCGTTGGGCAGCAGTACGAGAATTACCCAATTGTCTTGGATCTCTACAGAAAGGTAAAGCAACAGAATATCTACCATCATCAGTGCGAGAAATTGATGAAGTAAAGAGATTCTCACATTCTGTCTCCTCCGGACTTAGAAATTTTATATTAGGTATCTCTTCTAACAGCCAAAATTTTTGCACTAAATCATTAAGTGCGAGTGCCGAGAATGATGTGTTTGTGTTGAGCACATTATTGGGGTAATCACCCATCAACACGAAACCGAAAGCGGTCGATAACGCGGGGGGTGCACTAGTACCCGATTCAACCCTGTTCCCTAAATAAATATATGGGAACAGTTGTGCACCGATGACGACATCCACGCATCCAGGAATATTCCATGTTAAGTCTGCGAGAGGTATGCCCTCTAAGTACCTCATATCACCCTTGGCTATATAGTGATTAGGTAATTGATCGGTGATACTGTCAACGACAAGCGCATGTATATTATATTTATTCTCTGGGTATACGCGAGACTCAATATCCAAATACACGTAACCGAAAATTGGTCGAGACGTTGATCCAATTCCTTTGACAAACGAATTACTCAAAGGAATTATTGGTAGATTCAGAGTCTTACAACAATCGACCGTAATCAAATTATTTTGAGAGCCATTATCAATTAGGCACCGAACAATAACTTTATTTCCGTTTTTAAGCTTCGCGTATACTTGTGCGGTCGAAAGTAAAATAGAAGAGTTCGGTGTTACTTTGGCACAAAGCGAACACGAAGGATTGACATTCGCGGTCCCCTCCACTTGCTTATCACCAATGCCAGTTCCATTGATGCTGGATGACACTGGAGGGGGGACTGACGGTTCTTCACTGGTAGGTACTTGCGACGTATGTACATGAGTATTGGTTTTCATATTATTCACACTGCCGAAATGTAAGAATGTATGATGACGTTTATTGCACAAATCACAAACTAACCCCGATTTGCATGACTTGATTGTATGTGAACCACTAAGGCAATTTACACAGGCATTTTTCGATTTTATAAATTCAAATCGAGCCTGTGGGGAACTCATACATTTAAACTTTGAGCAAACGTTGATTAAATGATCAGTTTTGTTACACAGAATACATCCTCTCGGCGGAGCTGGGAAGCGCGGAATATTCGCATTACTCGCGACGAACGATTTAGTATTATTTGATCGGGAGGACGAAATGGGATGCGTTTTATTTACGACACCATGCGAGTTACTCGTTCGTTCTAAAATCTTTACTTGATCTTGTACAAACGAAACTAACTCATTATAAGAAGGAATTTCTTTATTACGAACTGTCAGCTCAAAGTTCTGAGCCGTCTGTGAATCAATTTTTCTTACCGCGCAGTGAAACAAAATAAAATCAGTTAAATCTTCAATACCTAACTGCTTTAATGCCGACACTGACGAAGAATATCTTTCAATGAAAGAATTGAGACTGGCAGATGTATTCGTGCAGTTTTTCGCATCGAGAATATTATTTAAATAATGTGTTCCTAGTGTACGTTTATCTTGATATTTTTTAACTAAACTCTCCCAAATGATCTGATATGTATCACCCGAAGGCACAATGCCTGCGGTTATGTTCAAAGCCCCGTGTGTGAGTTTTCCGACTAAGTACTGCACACGCTGCGAGTCAGTTAGCTGTCTATTATTATGGATATTGGCTTTAAATGACTCAAAAAATTTCGACCAACTTTCATTCTTACCATCGAAGGTTGGAAGATCTATTGCAGGAAGATTAATCATACACGGCTCCCGCGACTTATTTTGTGACGTCAGTGACTCTCTTACAGAAGTTTTCATATTCGATCTAGTTCGTTTGACCTTCAAAAAAAGATCATCAAAAGCATTTAAAGCTTGAAAATCTGGTTTAAATTCTGGATTTAAAGTTAACTGACGATCATTGATGCTATCTATAATATTTTCAAATTGACTTCGCATTTGATCAATCATCTCTGACTGAGCCATAAACACTTCGTTATTTCTTGACTCAAAATTAGATATATTATTTGTTGCATTATACAGATCGTTCATACGAACAAAAAGATTTTCCTTTTTTGCGGTTAAAAGAATAAGCGATCTGTCTTGAGCCTCATCAAAACCCTCCTCCGTAATTCTTGGCATTTTTTATATATGCGAAAAGATTACCACAAAATTTTACAATAATGTTACAATGTTAATAATTAATTAATAATAATGTTGCGAATAATTATCCAAAATTACGACAATTCTGCGAACAATCTTAACAATTAATTAATAATAATAATGTTGCGAATAATTATCCAAAATTACGATAATTCTGCGAACATCCAAATATGTCATCCAAAAGCAAAAAACAAGACCAGCTATAGTTCTCAAAAAAATGAGAGGTACTTCAAATTTACCAAAAAAAATACGTAAATTCAAACATCCATGTAATTAAGCTATAATCTCGAATTGAATGTATGAATGAATTAATAATCCAGGCTACGAAGGACCAATAAATATGTAGGGGCGTGTAAATAGCCCCTGACACAAGGGGATGACTACCCTATGTAAAATTAACGAAAATTGAATTCTTCCCTATGTGACACAAAACAACAGTTGACCCAGCAATCTCAAAAACCAAAGTGAAAACAAACAAACACTCACTCAGAGAATGCAGCTCAGCCCCGATGTCCACACAAAAAAACACTTCTTTTCAATAAAAAATGTCAAGGCGATATCGAATAATCTTGACAGATGTTTCGCACAGCAAGGAAGTTTCAACTATGAAAAATTTGCATAATAATAATGCGTGCCAAAAATCCAATCTTAGGTACAACAATAATTCACTCACTGGATGAATTATTCTTATGACTGACCAGGAGAGACATCTCTTGGCCTTTTACTGACACTCCCGTCAGAAGTAATTGCTTGATTCACAAAGGTAAGGAAACGCATGAATACACTGCATCTCAAGTCACATAGGTTCAATTCAATACAATACAAAACCCATAGATGGCGCCCTTATGGACTTATAGCATAAATTATCAATTTAAAGAAATTAATGCCCAAATATATTTATGGCGCGTATCCAGCACCATTCCTCTATATTGTTCAGTTATTGGCGAAGCATGGCTGGCTTAAAGTTAGCCTCGATAGCGCAATGGATAGATCAGTCCCCCGGTTAGCTAAATGTTCCACACCGTAATAAAAATCACTGTATTGCGACATTTAATATTCTGATCGATAATTTTTGTACTTAAGCTTTTATAGTTAAATAATACTGTTCCTTCATTTAATAGGAAATAGGGTTTAATTTATATCCACAAGGAAGGCATTCTTCAATCTACATTGGATGCTCTAATATAGTTTATCGATATACTTTCTAATAATTTTACTTAACGTATCAAATATATCATTTTCTTTTCCATTACGTTATAACAACCCTTTTTAATGGAAAACAGATTCCTGGATAATATTTGATAAAATTTTATTTAAAAAGTTACGAAAAACTTGGTCCAGTCAGGAGGTGGGTGAGATTTCCAAAGAGGGAAAAGCATATTTACTCGAAGTCCTAAATTGCAACCGAGCAAAATTTACAACGACTTGCATTCAATATAATTGGTATTTATATCGAGGAGATAGGATGGGGTGGAGAGTATGGAGAGAGAGTGGAGAGGATCAAAAGGATTTATCGAACTTATGTGTATTTTGAAGCTAAGAGAACAGGCAGAGCCAGTCGGACAAATATCATTCCAAATTTACGTAGAGATTGATAATTTGATAAGAGCTGTCACAATTCATTCGAATTGATATTTATTAACAGTTTTCAGATCAGTAGAGTGCTTAACTATTAACTAAAAACAGTTTTCAGATCAGTAGAGTGCTTAACTAAAAACAGTTTTCAGATCAGAAGAGTGCTTCTAAAAACAGTTCTTAGGAAATATAAATATGGCTGTCTTGGAAATTGTATCTTAATTGACTGCCCGCAGTTTTTGTAAAAGTTAGAAACAATATAATTGCTACCGGATATTTAAAACCAAACTATTTAGAAAAACGTCTATAAAAATTGTTCGTCGACAGCTTCATTAAACCACTTCCCAAATTATCGTGTGTCGCTTTTCTCTATACTAAAACCTTCCCAGAGGTATAGGTATTAGTCATTTTATTGACAGTCTTTTCCTTTTCAAAAATATTGTTTACCGTAAGAACCTTGTTGAAGTTATTTACGTTTTCTGTTATTACTGACTACGCGCTTTGATATTAGTTTATATTGGAACCATTTTTTCTTCTTTATATTTGACTAACAATGTTATAATATACTTAGCCACACTCCAGTATTTACTTATCTGAGATTTGTAATATTACATATATTAATTATATCTAGACTCTTTGGCAAAGTTTTAATTTTTTAATGTTTGCCTTACACCACTAGTACACCATAGTTTGAAAAAGTTCAATGCTTAATGACAGCGTTGTTTTAATTTTATGGGAATATTAATCAGAAATTTAAATAATTTATTTTAAAATAGTGGTGTATGTACACAGTTATTTATCGCAATTAAATTTAAATGATTCCACAAAGTGAATTTGCGATTATTAAAGAAAAAAAAATATTGTCAATCAGCGATATAAATACAGCATGTCATTCTTATTGAATCTCTCAAAGGAACACTCAAAGATATAAAAAAAAAGCATATCAACTCTCTTGAATCTCTGAAAGGAACACTCAGCGATATACATAAAGCATGTCAATCTTATTGAATTTCTGAAAGGAACACTCACAGATAAATAGAGCATGTTAACCTTGATGAATCTCTGAAAGGAACACTCGGCGATATAAATAGAGCTTGTCAACCTAATTGAATATCTGAATGGAATACTCAGCGATATAAATAGAGCACGTCAACCTTTTTGAATATCTGCATGGAATACTTGGCGATATAAATAGAGCATATACCTACCTTATTGAATCTCCGAAAGGAACACTGAGAGTTATAAATGAAGTATATTAATTTCAACTATTTTCAGCTAACAATTTCGATTCAATCCAGAGTAACGTACATGAAAAATAATTTTGATCGACCATAGATCACGTTATAAGTACTCAGTTGCACAATGTGATATGAAAAACTTCTCTCATTGTCAATTTTATGACGCAATGTCATGATCCGGCAGATAAAATAGTTCATCAAACACAAAGTCATAATAATATTCAAGATAATAATATTCTGACCACTTTCTACGGCTTTAAAGGACATAATATAAATAAAAGTCATCCGGTATTGGTTTTGTTTTTAAACACATCTACAATTTTTCTCTGACGAAAATGAAAATTTTCACAGCAGACCTTCAAAATAGAAGAAAAGTCACTGTCTACTTGAGATTTCAAAAAACCACTCCCACTTTCTTTACCCACACTTTAATGTAGATTTTTTTTTATATTTGCGGATCGAATTTTTCATACTTAATGTTTAAAATAAGATAAAAAATTTCTGTGAACATCGGGAACTTCAGCTATCTGTTATTTCTATCACAAAGCTGGCTAAAACGTTTACGGACGTAAGTCGTTTTTATAAGCTTAAACGTGATACCATTAATAATAAATAAATTCAATCCAAATAAAAAATAATATAAAATAGGTACCTCAAAATGTCAATCCTCCATAACGTATTTCCGAATATATCACAAAAATAGTTTAATTTATTCGAATCCTGCAATCTTTTCAGCATATCCAATATAATAATATGATGGAAAGATTCTCTCGCCCGAAGGAGAAGGTTAGACCCCAATCAGAATAGTGACGCTTCACCACAAATCACCCGCTGAAACATCTCTCCAGAAGGATCCATCCCTTCTATGATAAGGGATGTCACGACGATAACTCTTGAAACTTTTACAGCCCCTTGTTAATCTAACAGCGTTATATACTTAATGTTCTTCTCCGAAACTTCGACTTCTTTCCGAGGATTCGACTTGATAAAAATAATATATTTTCTGTTTTTATAAAAAGGGATATCTCAAAATCATCGAGGGGATTCTCTGGGTCATCTTGGTAAACAGTTGGACGTATGATATTATCTTAACCGCATATTGAAACTATGGATGTAGTAGTCTATTTACATTGGTGGTTTTTGTTATTGTTTTAAAAAATTTCGTAATTTAATAATCCTTATATTTTATTAAAATTTAACTTCAGCGTTTGCGAGCGGAAAAAATATCTTAAATTGACTTGTATCAAGGAATAAGTTCTTGGGAGTTGCCTACGTTATTTTGTAAATGGCAGATTTCAGAAAAACAATGCATCACGTGTTTTCATAATGCGAGAAGGAAACTATGTTTCTCACACATCTGCCCTGATGATGGACACTGTAACGCTGTCCGAAACGTTGGCTAAAGGAGGAGGTAGCGTAATACGGCATAACACCCCAAAAATAAAAAAACAAAAAGGAAACCATGTTGTTTACATCACTTTCTCTGTGCTGATTTTTGTAAATTTTTGTAATCTTATTTTCCATTTATTTCACTAACCGGCTTTACCGAGTTTTTAGTGCTTCAACATACAGATTTTCTGCTTTACTGTGGTATCAAATTTAAATTTGTCGTGGTGTGTGGTGAGTCCTTCTCCTTACTGAGCCAATTTTTTGAACACCCTTATAGGGTCCATCTTTCGGACCGATGTGAGGTGTACAAAATTGTAAAAAAATCAGCCAACAAAATATATTTACGCGCAAACTACACATGAGACACCAGATACTAATATCTACAGCCTACATCTACATGTCGGACGAATATCTACAGCTCATATGTTGGACTAATATCTATGAACTTCAGAGTGAGGACTAATATCTACAGAGCTAAGGTAGGACGAATATCTATGACGGTCCCAGTGGTGACTAATATGTATGGAGCGTAGGTTGGACTAATATCTACAGAGGGCAGCTGAGCAAGAGGTTGCACGGAAAAGCATAAATTACTTCAATTACGTAATTACTAATTACGTAAAGGCTTAAACGTTTAAAGTACGTACATGAAGTTTTTACATAATATTAGGTATTTTGCTGTTTACCAGGACAATAATTTATTGAACAAATATGGAGGTCATAATACAAAGATATTTATTTATTTCGAAAAACACGGCAACACAACCTAACCTAACTGACATATTAATGGTCATGGTAACAGACTAAATAATTTAGAAGCACTCGAAATAAAGAAAGCTGTCAAAACAAAACCCCAAATCCTTAATAATCAGCTAAATGTGTCCAACAGTCCGATATTAGGCATTTTTACATACATACATACATAAATTAAGTTTTTTAAACTACATACGCAATATAACGTTATTCCAATATGCTATACATAATTGCAAATCCAACCTCTGCCAGTGCTGTAGAAATTCGTCCACACTTTGGTTCTCATATATATTAGTCAGCAGTTTGAGCTGTAGATATTCGTCCTCACTTTGGTTCTCCTAGATATTAGTCCGATTTGTTCAGTTTTAGGAATTCCTGTAGATATTAGTAGACGCCTCCACACATGAACACAAGGTAGTTTTAGAAACTATTTATCCATGAGTAAATTAGGTTTAAATTGCTGGTACAAAATAAAACACCTAAGAGAAGCAATCCCCAGGGAAGGCTCCACCAACAGCCGCCCGCCACTCCGCAGCCCCCGCCATGGAAGGGAAGGGCTCTAAAACCTTAAGTACCCAGTCTTACAGTCTTACGAGAAATTTTACGACAAAATCGTGCCAAAGTAAATAGGCGCACTAAGAAATATTGCAAGCAACACATGTTGTTGGTTTTCTTTCAATAAGCAAATAGAATGGTGGTGGTCCGTGGTCCAGGGGTAAGATTCTCAACCCGCAATTCGAACGTTGCGGGTTCGAACCCTACGTGCGCAAATAAATTTTATTTTTTTAATTTGTGTAATTTCACAATGAATTATTTATTAATAACTAGTTGACCCGGCGCACTTCGTACTGCCGCAGAATAAATAACCGTTGTGTTAACTTATGAGCAGAATTAAATTCAGTTTTTTTTATTTAAGTTATTAATTACACAATGAAGCAATTTCGATGCGCAACTGTCCGTGTTTTGTTTTTATCAGTATCAGAAATGGCGTTGTGTACGGATTTATAATTTTTGTGATTTTCTTACTTTCCACTTACTTTTTTTTTTTTTTTACATGAGCTCCACACAGGAGGCCCTGAGGAAAATAATTTCCCTCAGGGCCTATTTCATCTTTGAGGATGCTGTGTGGAAGGTTTTTTTTAAGGAAAAGGAAGGAGAGGAGAGTTCTGGGAAGGAGAGGAGAGTTCTGGGAAGGAAAAGGGTTTAAGGGGTGGGTAGGAATCTGGGGTTCAGTATGTCCTGGTCATCCGCCTCCAAGACCTAGACAAACCTCACCCCATGAACCCGGGCACCCCTGCTAAATCACCAAACGTAGCGAACCACTTGGGGTGCCTATGGCAGAGGTGTTGGTTATCCAATAAAGGTTCCCGGGGCGGCGGTACCCATTCCCGCCTCCCAAATTGAAACTTACGGGAATTGGGCTTCATTTTCTGTGTGTGAGGGAGATTTATTATAATTATTGATTTTTTTCCTTTGGAGGGGTGCAGACATACGTTCATCGTTTGTTCCATTTTCGACTGTTGACATTAAGTGTGTAAGAAAGAGGGACAGCATGATATGTTTACGAACAAAATTGACATTTGACGTTTTTGAATTTGTGGTATTCACTCACTACTCAATATTATACTTATCACAATATTACTGCAGCTCTTTCAAAATATGAGAATTCGTTCCATACAAAATGTATGAGGAAAATAATTTTCTTCATAATTTATTTTTTCGTGATTTTTTCCGATGTTTTAATAGCCATTCTGCTATTCGGGGCGGAGACAAATCAACAAATCAAAGATCATAAAAAATGGTCCAGCCGTTCTCGAGTTATAAATGGTGTAACTAACCCGACTTTGTTTTATATATTAAGAGATATATAAAGTATTTTTGCGTCACGTTACAGAGTGGAAGATACTCCCAGTATCTCCCCGGTGTAAGACAACCATTCAGAATTGAAACGTTGCTTGAAATTGCTTTAGCCGTGTTTGGTGACCAGATCTGAATAGCCAGATACTTCCCACCTTCCTCCTCCACATCACCTTCCCCACCCCACTACCTTCAGCTCAAAACATAAACCAATCTGGGTTGCCATAGTCTCACCGGCTCCAGACGGGAGTAGTTGGGACTCTTGTGCGGTATTCACACAATAAAATTTTAAAAAAATAATAAAATAATATAAACAATATATACATTGTTCAAATGCAGTAGAAGTGAAACCTTCAGAAAAGTAATCTCATTCTCTTGCAGGCTAAATCCTATGGATACATGTGTTTGTCTCTTTTTAGTGTCGCTTTTTCGTTTAATCTTGTTTCAAATTATAGCGGTGCTAAAGAAGTTTGCACTTCAAAAAGAATTGCGAAATTGTCGTATTTATTGAAAAAAAATCTTAGATTGACCAAGATGGACTATTAAAAACAGAATCGCTGGCTTCAGATGTATTGAAGTCGCCAAGAACTGAAGGTATTTGTCTGATATTATTTTATTATGTCATGCAACGAGTTTTTAAAAACAATTTGTCCAAAACCATTTGATAAACCTCATCATTAGAAACCACGCATACCATAAAGGTGTTATTGGAATACATATTGGCAAACGATTTGTTCGATACTAGATAATCTTCATCGAGCGAGCTGACTTTTTTGGTTGGGTTTCCGCTTCTGCCCGTTCCCTGAGCTTTTGACGCCAAATAAACAAAAACTAAACAAGCGAGCTCTCGCCTTTCAGAAAACTGCCATTCACCAATACTATTTTCTTTTATCCCAGTGGTTTTGTTGTTTTTCCAGCAAAGTGCTGCCTTCATGAACAAGTTTTTTACTCCCCCGAACCATTGTGTTTTTCAATAAAAATGTTGAATATCTCATAAAATATCAGAAAAAAAAGAAAAATTCCGAGGGTATTTTGAAATAAGTAAGTACAGCTAATCCTAATAATGATCTTACCCACTGAAAATTGTTTCTGCACATCATAAGTAGGTGGGTATTCTAAACCGGGTTTATTTTTTTAAAGAACTTTTCTTTTACATAGGTATACATTTTCTGAAAACGTAAAAAATCTGACTTGAGTAAATTCTAGAAATCTGTTTTGATTTGCATCAGAAATCTTAAAATCCCTCAAAGTCGATTCAGAAGTTTTGTTATTTGATTTTTTCAGCACAATTTTAATTGATTTTTTTTAAATATTATGTATTAAAAAAACTACAATTTATATACATTTTTTAATTTTTAACCATTTTTCGCAAATTCAAGGACATGGGCAAACGGATGCGCCTGGCCCGTTTCATACAAATCTTAAGGCCCCGCTATCCGAATTTCTTACATATCTCCCTTAAACATTTGAAGTTCTTAAGCTCTTAAAAAAATAAATGTTCTTTTTGAAGATAATTTCAAGATGTTGCCCATGCCGAAACGCAAATGATATGAAATTCTCTCGATAGAAAAAAATCGCTAAGTATGCTCCGAAAATTATTATAAACACGTTTGTTTCAGTTATTTTACAAGTTATAGTTGTGAAACAATTCCCAAAGTGTCTTTAAATTATACTTGTGATACGTTCCATGAGATTTTTGCTCTATTTTAAACGAGTCGTGTTTTATTAAACATTTTTGCAATTTTCGCATCGATTTTGACGCTTTAAATGTTAGCGCTCTCCTCTAACATTCGTAATTTCATATTTCTCCATCTTCTTCTTTTTGAGCCCGGTTGCGGGCCCCTAATTTAGAATTTGATGCCGAAATACCAAACCAAACTGAATTTTTTTTTCTTAAAACTTTGCAAATGCACTTTGTGGCGTCATTTTTAAGTAAATGAAAACAAGCAACTATTTTAAAACATAATAATATTATCAATATATTTCGGACGCAAAGTTTTCTGCTAATCTTAGCCTGACGAAGAAAACTTTGTTTTCGTAACATTTTGATAATATTGATTATATAGTGGTGTTTTAATCAATTTCTTTGTTTACATTTGATTATTTTTTTTATTTAAAAGGTAAATTAAAAATCTAGTACAAATGTGTGCTTCTTTGTTTTTTTTTGTGTTATTATAAAATATAGGCCATTACATATTTAAAAAGATAATTTTACTATATTTATAATATAAATATGATGATATATATAAAAGAAAGTATTTTGATTGGGATAAATTTAAATTTTAAATGACGTATTTACATCGGAACACAAATTGGTCAAATCTATATATATATAAAAATCTAAAAATGTTTGTATATATGTTTGTATGTCCGCTATTCGTTGCCAAACCATTCATCCGATTGCGATGAAACTTTGGGGATTTGATGTGTGCATGCTCGCGATGGTTTCTGTATACAATAGTGAGCTCTGGCATCATGATTTTACGCTTTGCTAAACCATTCATCCGATTGCGATGAAGCTTTGGGGATTTGATTTGTGCATGCCCGCGATGGTATCTATATACAATAGTGAGCTTTGGCATAATGAAATTATGTATTGCTAAACCGTTCATCCGATTGCGATGAAACTTTGGTGAGTTATTGTGAGCACGTCAACGAAGGTTTCTATGTATTACTGGTGAGCTCTGACATTATGTAATTTGTATTAAAAAAATGACAATAGGTGGCACGCGAGCTGTTTGAAAACTGAATTTACAGGGATTGAATGTGTGAAATCGGGAGGGGGGTTCGTGGGACGGGGGAAGCGGGAGAGAGGAGTGGGGTGAGGGAAAGCGGAGAAGGCAGAGCGGGAACCCGTGAGTGGAAAGGGATGCGGAAGAAGAATGTTACGAAGGGAAAGGACACGCAGGGAGAAACAATATCTTTATTAAGTGGCACAGCAACGCAGGCCGGGTACTACAAATACAGAAGCTAGCATATTTTGATTTTTATATATATAGATTTCCCCCTAAAACCATGCAAGCGAAGCCGCGGGTAAAAGCTAGTATAAATTAAAAATACTCCCCAAAAAGCGCATTTTTTACAATTTCTTATTTTTTGTTTTATTTTTCAGTCTTGATGTTGAGGAGAAATTGCCTCCAGAACTTACGTAAATTGAATTCTTTAATTAACTATTAATCATCATTTAAAACAAAAATAAATTAAATGGAACACATCCCTACTAGTCATTTAATATATCTTTTGTTTGAAAAAATAATTTTTGGTGGGGAATTTCGGCCTCAAACCCAAAATTAAGTTTTATAAGAAACGGGCCGCGCAGCTATTCCTCTAAATATGTCTAGGTTTCAGTTTTTTCCACCAATAAAAAAACCAACATGATGTAATGTTCATTAAAACTGCATTTTTTTTACTTTTAAAGCTGCAATTTTTTTGCTAATACATACATACTAAGAAGACACGGATAATACGAGGCTGGCGAATGAAACACGGCAGATGAATGCAGCTCTGCCGATGCTGATGAAAATGGAATGAGGTCGCCGTCGCGGGGAAGCTATAGAAAAAATGTGACCGCAGTTTTTTTTAAGAAATGGTGTCGCTAGAACATTTGGCGCTTTGTAGGTTCTCCTAAATGATTTTTTTTATTCCACAGATATCCGACGAAGCTAATAGGACTAAGATAAGCTCAATATATGGAAAAGTTGCTTGGGGGGTTGACATTATGGAATATATTGATTAATGAAATTGGTAAACATATTTTCAGCATGTACAGAATATAAATAAAATAATATTTTTACAGAGACAAACTCGGGCGGATTCACAATTCTACATTACAAAATACAATCCATCAAACTACTAAAATGACTTTTGGACAAAGAAATATGCAATATTTCTCTATAAAATTATTTATTACTCCCCCTCTAACAATACAAACCATAAAAAATAACCGACTTCAAAAGAAGCATTAAAGTATGGATTATGGACATGGGAAAGAAGAATATAGATACAATTTTGCTACCTGACAAAGATTAATGCTTGTAATGTGCTTTCTTCTAGATATTACTTCATAATTTTGCTCTTGTAATATTTTAACATATGTACTCGCTTATAATTCAAACATGTACAATATGTCCTTATAATGAGGTTTCCCAATAAGGACACATTCTTTTCTAAAAATTATTAAAATCAATAAATTTTAAAAAATATGTATTTATATAATAAAGTATTGTATTAGTGATCGACAAACCGGTAGATGCAATTTCGTAGCCACAAGATTTTTTAATAGTTTGATTAGTCTGTAGTTAGAACTGAGATAGATTGTGGAATTATATATTATATGTAGGTTTAAACAGCGCCCTTTTTGTCAAAAATCAGCTCAAGGTACAAATCATTCAAAAATTAATAGTTTTTTTGTTCACTTTAGGTCCTTATTATATAGATCTGTTCACCAAACGTGGAAAAAGTTATTTCAATCTTTTTGTAGACGTCGTGGATTGTTAGTGTAATTAAATTAACGTAATATCATCATACATAAATGTGAATACGAAACCAACCGACGAAAAGGTGGTTTCATTAATAATGTTTAGTTTCATTGTATTTAGTAGCGCTCTGGGATCCAGTTGCTACTGCATTGTGACTTTTGTAGGTTTTTAGACTAGAGTTTGGATAATTTGAAATATTATCTCGAAATTTGTGATTCGAGGTCCTGTAAAGAAGTGAATTGACGCGATATTTTACTTTTCAGTAAAGTGGACTTTCCGTCAGTTATTTCAAACCTTATAAAGACAATAATTTTTTTATTTCTGATTTTCATCGACCTTGTGAAGTTTTTAACCACTCGGAC
The DNA here is from genome assembly GCA_929108145.2 of Limnephilus rhombicus. Classification (NCBI taxonomy): domain Eukaryota; kingdom Metazoa; phylum Arthropoda; class Insecta; order Trichoptera; family Limnephilidae; genus Limnephilus; species Limnephilus rhombicus. The sequence goes on along the minus strand of OV815270.1, from coordinate 56,264,145 downwards.
CCGTTCGCTTGTTTCCATGATAATATAACATTACCAGACATACGATACCAGATAATATAACATTACCATGGCGTATGGGGGCATACCTGACTTATTAAAAGAAAGAAACACACGTGTCTTGTTACAAAACACATGTGATAGCATTTGTCGTATCACGAACCTCCGTCATCCTTTTTGTTGTAGACAATGACTGACAATGTGTTAATTTTGTTTTAAATAGCTCTAGGATTTATCATTGTTATTAAACAGAACATATTTATTACTTTTTTTTTAAATTTCATATAGTTTTGACCAAATTATTAGTAAACTATATAAGTAAAATATATATGAACTTAATCCAGTCTTACGCAAAAAAGTATTCGAAAAACCTGTAAAAACTCCGCAAAACCAGATACATATATATTACTTATCGCATTTCAAGAAACTTCCAGACTTTCCCTGTGGTATCCATGACGCGAGCAATTTTTCAAGACTTTTTTTGGTTTACTCGTAAATATTTTTTCTCTATATTGAACCTTTGCCCAAGGCAAACATAAATCTGTCACATTCTGATTGGCCGCAACCTACAACAGACTCAGTGTAGCGAGTTGGATGAAAAAGGTTTGTCCTTTAAGATAGAGATAAGGCCAATGTGTATGAACCAAAATAAAGTTGAATAAATCGTGTTTAACATTATTTTGCGAAAACTTTAACATCACGTTCAAAGATTTTATGAAGAAAACATATTTATTCACTTTATTATTCGGATTTATAACTAAGAAGTCATAAAACATGGAATGCCACATTTATCTATTACTTACGTACATTTCCCTTCCTTAATCCTGGGCAAAGACGACTTCTCCTGCTTTTAACATGACACTATTTGTTATGTTATGTTATTACCAACCGCTACGGTGCCACGCGAACCTCGGTCTGTTGTTTGCAGTAATGTGTAGGTGAATTAACGTATGAAGAGCTGTAGTACCACGCAATTCGCTAAGCGCTGCGTACGAGGAACACCGGTCCAGCTCGTCAGCACTACGTCGTCAGTACGCGTGACACTATTTCCAACCTGTTTATGTAATACTAATGCCTATTTTTCCGAATCTTCTTTATAATTTTTCGGCCATGTATGTTTTTTTTTTCAAACAAAAGACATTCAAAGAAACTCTATATATCAGTCTGCATTCGTCCTCACTGGGCCAACTCGCGATTCCGTAAATTAGGATTTCCAACAAATGTCCATTATGAACTAGTAGAATCGCTTCTATTGTCAGTTTCCCATTCATGGGTTTTTTCTTAAGTCTGGTTTCACCTCATATGAATGCTCTTGATAACATTTCTGTTTTGGTGGAAGAAACTCCCCAAGCCCACAAGCTTCAAGGATTCCCCATTAATCAACTTGTTTCAAATCTTCGAATTCTCTCTTCAAATTTCCATATCTTTGGGCCATACCCACCCACATTTAGAAAAAAATGTATTCTTCAAATAAAGTATTATGTTACATCGCTTTTGTATATTTGACATTGCAAAAAATATTGAATTGAAAGCAAAATAATAATACATCTTGGGATAATCCCCTAATTGGCAAAACGAAAAGAACAAGGCCCAAGAAGATGTCGGATTTGTAAAAATAGCATTACACGTCTCAAGTCGATCGATAGACAAGATAATCATGTAATGTATAACTTTTTATCTCGATTAAATTTTGCGTGTAATTCATCTGATATTGGCATATTATTTCAAATGATAAAATCATTTATCGATTTCATTGATAAGTAAGAGGGAATACAAATTGAAGTTATTGTTTTTTAAAAAAAGACTTGGAAGAATATGTTTTGATTTTTGATTACTTTGTAACATGATGAAGAAACTATTGGTTTTGAAACATGGAGATAATTTGAATTAAATAGTGGTGTAAACGAAGTTACTGATTTTTATAAATTAAAATGACCACAATAATATTTACTTCACTGTAAAAGACATTCACGATTTTAAAATTTTTAATTATTTTGATTCGCAATGCAATTTCCCTGTTAATTCTATAATATAATATAAAAGATACCCGTGAAAGAGACAAATATTGTTTGTTCTTCCCCCAATTATCTCAAAACCGAAGTCAAGTTTTTTCGAACCACAAGAATATCTATTTAATAATGACGGTATAAAAAGGTATATTATTTCTATTGTGTAGTGGCTTGTTGTACATTTTCAAGAACTCTTTTCTATTAATTATTTTTTAAACACTATATTTTTATGAAAAAATAATACTTCCTGGTAAAAGTGGTAACAATCATACAACTCACAAGTTTAGAAAACCTTTTTTATATATTACCGACAAGTGGTTCAGAGTTTAGGCCCGAGAAGCGAAAAGGTTTACGGGTTTGATTTTGAGGGCTGCTTTGAGGTTGGGAGTTCGATTCCTGCTTTGGCAAAACAAATATTTTCAAATTGAGTACTCTCAGTCTGGCAACTAACTAAATACTGAGTTTATCTGACCGCAACATAAACGATAAACGATATATTACTGTAGTTGAATATCATATTTTATTTAAATAGCAAACAATACCTTCATACCTATATTTTTTCTGGTTTTATGATAAATACACAGATGTAACCACCGTAGTTCAAACACTCCTAAAAAATACCGTCATCATTTTCAATCAACGCTGAAAAATATCTTATATTTTTTTTAAAGCAAATAATCTAGTTCTTTATTTTTGTTCGGCTAAAATTTAAGATTTTAAATTTAACAGTAGGAACTAAATAGGTTTAACATGTAGTTTCATTGGCGTAATTTTTTCTGTATCCAGCATTTTAATTAGATATCTAACAGTATTATTATAACACGGATAAACTTTTTTCAAATGATCCCGCCTGGAGAAGATATGGATTTAGTTGTTCAGTCACGTTTGTTGAACGAAGATTTCCATCCGAAAATTCTTCCAGAAAAAATGTGTATAAGGTGTTCTTTAGAATCACGCTTAGTTTTAGGCAATTTGGCGGACGTGTCTGGAAAATGTTCCCGTTCAGGCGTTAGCGCTGCCTGAAATAATTGCTTGAGATAGAAGCCAACTAATTTATACTTAATGTTACATACTCTCAGGATCAAGTAATAAAATAGTATTTATTATATAATCAGAAAAGCAAACTAGAAAGAAGTTCATTGCCGCTAGTGCGGTCCGTTTCAAAGTTTGAGATTTTGTGTTTTCATAAAAAATCGGAGGGGAAATAATATTATTTATTAATAATAATAAAAACGATATTATTAATAATTATTTATTAATAATAATAAAAACGATAATATTATTTATTAATAATAATAAAATAATATTATTTATTAATAATAATAATAATAAAAACGTTTATTCATCAACAGATTTTTTACAGCATTATACATTTTGTTCTTTTATCATTGAGTGTATTGATGAAAAGGTCACTGCTCAGCCACAATTCAGGATTTCTCATGGAATGCAGCTGGTTTTCAGCAGTGCCGATTTCGATAAAACTCAAATCAATTTCAAATTCACTAACACCAAATATTGTGAATGAATAATTCTAAAACTTCTAAATCCTTTTTGCAGCATTGATAAAAATCAAATTAGAGTTCATCTACCAATTTGGGGTAGAATGAAAAGAGAGTGGCTTGTGTTGTTTTTTTATATCGTAATGTAAAAAATTGAAAATACTAAGATGGCATTCGAAGGGCGATTCGGTCTGAATTTCACGAAATGATAATTAAACTATCAAAATTAATGAAGGCCAGTTTTTACATCTTATATAAAAAGTAAGTTGACTTCCTTACAAAATGATGCTTGAGATGCTATGTATATAAATTCGTGCATGATTTTTAAAAGTTTGTAAAGGCAATGAACTAAATAGTTATAGTAAATGAAAATGTTTAATAACAACATCTTGTCTTTTATTGGGTCGTCATCGTGATTACTATTAAAGATGTCAAATTTTTAGAGTGCTTTTAGAGGTTAGTATGTGAATTTAACGGTTAACAAGTTAAAGGTTAACAATATTCTTAATAGGTACTTAATAAGTTTCTGACGATTCTGTTTTAGTTCAAACAATCTTTACAAAATTGAAACAATTATTATTTTTAATTTTTAAACTAACGCTTAAGACAAGATTTTTATGCTTAGCACAAAGGGTAACAATTATTATAAGCAATAATTATCAGCCTGAAACACTCATCCACATTGAAAAAATCTTCCGAGTTGGCGTCACGTATCTTTTCTCGGAAGATTTTTTCAATGTGGATGAGTGTTTCAGTCTGATAATTATTGCTTATAATAATTGTTACCCTTTGTGCTATGCATAAAAATCTTGTCTTAAACGTTAGTTTAAAAATTAAAAATAATAATTAATATTTGGCAAGTTTAAGTATTTCCCCAATAAATGAAGACATAATTTGAAACAATTAATTGAAAAAAAGTAGAATTATGGTTTTAATGAGAAAATGGTGACTTACATAATATTCATGCTGATGATGTATGTAAGTATGAACTATGTATTTTTGATGGCTTTGATATATCAATAAAAATATCTTATTTAGGGATCGATTGTATTAAATATCTATGTAACTTTAAGTTTCAAGATGTTGATGCTCGAATACTATTTTAATAATTCGTAGTAAAAAAAGAATATAAAATGTGTAGACTGATAAACCGTTTTTAAATATATATAAAACGATAGGGTGAGATTAGCTTATTAATTCATTATCCATGTACATGGTGAATATAATTTGAAGTTACTCGTACCTCTAAAAAGGGGGAAACCATTCCGCAGCTCCTTTCCTTTCAGTTATTAAAAACACTCTTGGCTTCGGGATGAAATAGGGTGGGTTGGTTATCCCGAAACAAGATCCTTCCTCACGGGGCTTAAATTGAAAGTGGCATATTTTTGCCTGAAAGGTATTTCATCTTCAGTGTATTAGTACAAAGGCCCAGTCGGAGCTGCGTTATGTAAGCGTTTAGCGCCTACCGAGCTTTTGAGGTCACAACAATTGCGGGGAACTTTTGAAATAGGGGCTTTTATTTAACACTGCATAAGACTTTCGGAGAGCTTTTCATTGTGCTAAACGGTGAAAGCTCTGTTTTAAGAGATAATCTTCTGTTGTTTTTCATTTGAAAGTGAGATTCAAGTGTAGTTTGTGTATTCAAAGTTTAATAACAGTGATTCACACTGAAGTTCGTTAAATATTTACTATTGATTGTATTTATTATAAATAAAGCCTTAAAGTTTTGAAAACATTAAAAAATACTAGCAATTATTTTCTGACCATGCAATTTTTGAAAAATGTCCTAGGAAATATAGGTATTATTTTTATATTGAAGGAGTTTTTTTTTTGTTATTGCGGCAAATTGCGTGAAGTCAACATTAATTCAGCTTTCTTCTCGACGACCTTGCGTTCCAAATATGAAACGGGGGCGTACCTTATCCAGTTCCTTTTGAAAAGCTGCGCGCCAAATCAGTCGCTCATGTTCCTTAAACTACACAAACTTTTTCGGGTTTAGGTGGAACTCCCGAGCAAAAGTTCCATATTAATCATACCACCTTCACTCGCGCACTTCAGTGTTCATGGTCCTTTAATGGGCATGCCAACTCGCACACAAGCACACGAACTTCGAGGAGCGTTCGCGCGCTTTTTCGCTCACACCCCCTTTGGGTTGGGGGCGGGGCGGTGCGGGAGGGCGCGCTTCGCTTGACTACCCCTAGTGGCAGAACAGCCCGAGGTGCTTACGCAAGAACAGACTCGCGACGAATGACCGACATACCCCGGGCTCGGGAGGCTGCGTGCTCTGCGCATGTCACCAATCTGCCCCCCACCGGTGGAGGCGCATCCCATTCCCACCACGGGAGAGAGATAGCCTAGCTTTATCCGAATCGAGACCAAAATCCCGTTAATTATCGACCGACTATGAAACAAGGTGCTCGCTATAGTATAATCTGATAATCCCATCCTCTCTGGAGACTGGTCCCTTTCAACTCGGAGTCACTGTTTTAGAGGCTGATGAATCGTCGTTTCCCTGTGATGACGTCATAGTGGGTACTGTAACGGGGATGCGACGCCAAGGAACGAGTAGAGAACAGGAGAGCAGAACGAGGCTACTGAACGGAAAAGGTTTATCCCTTTTAATCTCTCTCGAAGTAAAATCCGCCCATTAGGCGAGAAGCGCAAACACGTAGAAGGAAAAATTAGAAATTTTCACATACCGGGATGATTTTTTTTGTTTAAAGTCTCGAAATGGCTGGGATTTTGGGCTAAACAGCGCCGGGGTAGTGAGAGCCGAGCAGATCGATGTCCTGCGCCCTGTCGCCTGGTGCCTGGTGCTTGCTGCCTGCTTCCCATCGCTGCCTGCCTGCCGCCGGCTGCCTGGTGCCGGCTGCCCGGTGCCGGCTGCCCGCTCAGACGGTGACGGTGGCAGAACGGCGGTGGCGCCAAACCGGGGAATTGTTTAAATACGACTTCTCCGCCAAACTTTCTACAAAGACGTGAGGGTTCTCCCACATGGAACAACAGTCCGCCGCATCGATAAGTAAACTTCTTCAAAACCGAAGGCAATATAGTGCAGACAACGTCATCCAAAACAGATATATTCTTGGGGTAGTGAGCGCTTGGGTTTAACTTTATCCACAGTATTTTTGCTCACAAAAACAGAAAGAGTATTCGAAATTCCTTTAATTAATTATTAAATTTTATGATTAATGGCTACCGTTTTCATCAATAAAATTATTATTTTGCATGACCTGGCGCTTTTAAAGCCATTATTAAACACCTCATCGACGTAATCCTTAAATCCTTTCTGACATTGAACGCTTTAATTATTAAAGTGACGATTCACGATTACGGTACCGTGGCGGCAAAGAAGGCAATAAACAAAATTTGCTTATCACAATAATGATGCAGCTCTTTCAAAAGATGAGATACACCATGTACGTAGTTTTGTTTCCTCTAAAGGAAAAAAGTGATCATTTTCTAGCATCTCTCTCACACATCGCACCGTGACATCTCAGTAAACCACAAGGGATAGTTTTGAAGTGTATGTGAATAGGCCACTTGCGTGGACTTCATAACGACTTGGAAAAATCGTGTGGATAGATTTTTTTACTAAAATGAAGATAGATAGATAACGAAAATGTTAGTAAAAATTTTTAGAAATGTACAGTTTTTTTATTTTTAAATAAATAAATCCATTATTTGGGCTCGTGACATCACTACATGAAAATGTCCCGTCGCCGAAAATGTTCCTATTAATTTTATAAAATTCCACACTGATTTATTTTTTTTATATGATCTGATTATATGATTATATGATTTTTTATATCACTTTGATTTGAGGCGAATTTTTGAATTTGACATTTAACGTTCACTAGATTTATTGTTTGTTCTCTGCGAACGAATCATTTGGTTTGATTTTTTGACAGATGTTGAGAAGAGAACCCCGTACATTTTACGTTGTCAGTACGTGTTTTAGAGGTATAATGATAATGGTGCGGATTTTAACAAAATCCAATTTTATAATATTCTTATTTTTATTATAATTTACAAGTACAAGTATATTACATTTGATTTAGTAATATAGACGTTGAACATTATAATGATTTATGATCAATAAGATGGATCAAGGAAAAAAATATTGATGAGATGTAATATTTTTGGTATGCCTCGTTATTATCCTGTGCCATTCGTGTGGAAAACGTTCTTTTTTTTAAAATGATTTTCGGCTATATAATTATCGTTTTTTCGCACCTGTAAAATTATGTCCCGTGTTTCCGGTTTATAAAAAATGGTCTGATTTTTCGGATCAAAATTTTCAAAAAATCGCCAGGGTTTCAAAAATACGATAAAAAAACAGGATGTCTTAGAATATTTGCCTAAACCGGAAATTTTTTTAAAAAAATGTGATGCAAGTGGCCTATTCCAAAAATGAAAAAAAGTCAAATGTCAATGCGCTGATCGTCTTGTTTTTGGAGGAAACAGTCACACGTATTTTATGTGTCTCATCTTTTATTTCACCATTATTTAATGAGTAAAAATGAGCTGCAGCATTATAGCGATAAGGAACGAGGTTTTATTGAATGTTTTGCAGTCACGGTACCGCAACCGTGAATCGTCACGGCAATCATAAAAACGCTCATTCAAATTAAAGCATCACATTCTTCAGCACCTCGAAAAAGATAATTTCACTAGCTCGTCAGCAGTTATGCGTAAATTTTATTACGTACTCGTAAAACAGATCTCCGAAATACACGTATACTAAGAAGATCATTCCATTAGTTCCATCAGAATCTCACTTTCCCCCTTTTTGAGGAATGCTCATAATTTGCTTACTAATGGTAGCTTAACCTTTCTGTCCTATAATGTACGGGTATGTATGCTATACCTAATTAATTTAAGTTAGCTTTCTCAGCTCTTCTAACACGATTCTTTAGGTTGATAGCAGTTTTGATTTTTTACTTTGAATCATTACATACTATAAAATGAAGTCGCTCAAAATGTATGTGCGCGTTAATCTTTTAAACTACGTAACGGAATTTCAAACGGTTTTCACCAATAGATAGAGTGATTGGAGAGGAATGTTTATATGTATAAAACATGTACATTATATAAGAGAAAAGCCGAGAAATTTAAAGAAAACATATTTTTGTGTTATTTAAAACGGCTGACGGGCCGCACTATAGTCACTTTTGAAATTCGTTCTACGGAAGAAATTGGAAAAATAGATGTCCTAGAGTAAGTAGGTATTTGATTTTCCCTTTTCAAATATCCAATGTTGCATTGCAAGCATTGTATAATTAGTGGCGATCGCTCGAATTGCATTACATAGTATAAAATGAAGTCGCTCAAAATGTATGTGCGCATAGATCTTTTAAACTACGCAACGGATATTCATGCGGTTTTCACCAATATATAGAGTGATTCAAGAGGAAGGTTTATATGTATAAAAACATGCTTATTATAGTAGAGAAAAGTCAAGAAATTCAAATATTCAATTCAGGCAGCGGGCAGCTGGGGGTGGTGTGGATTTTATAAAGATTGGGTAATGGCGTTGTGTTTCGTTAGCCACAGCAACGTGTGGCCGGGTCTGCTAGTATAATAATAATAATTAAAAAAATACTTGGATGATTTATATAGTGCCGTTTTTGTGAAAAATCACCTCAAGGGCGCTGTACAAACTAAAAATACATTAATAACAATTATTACAAGCAATAATTGTCAGCCTGAAACACTCATTTACATTGAAAAATCTTCCGAGAAAAGATACTTGCCGCCAACGGGACTTGAACCCGTGTCCTTCCGATTGCCGGTCGAATGCTCTGACCACTGAGCTATGGCGGCTTATCAAATACCCGCCAAATAATTCAATATATACTAGTATTTCATTCAACAATTACTGCTTGTTATATTTTTTCCCCCTGAAAACAACCAACTTTATATTTGCAAGGAAGACATTGTTAGTGTTAAATCCCTCGCTAGGTGGCGTCGAGACAAATTATGTCTGCATTTATTGGGGAAATACTTAAACTTGTTAAATATTAATTATTATTTTTTTAATTTATAAACTAACGTTAAGACAAGATTTTTATGCATAGCACAAAGGGTAACAATTATTACAAGCAATAATTGTCAGCCTGAAACACTCATTTACATTGAAAAATCTTCCGAGAAAAGATACTTGCCGCCAACGGGACTTGAACCCGTGTCCTTCCGATTGCCGGTCGAATGCTCTGACCACTGAGCTATGGCGGCTTATCAAATACCCGCCAAATAATTCAATATATACTAGTATTTCATTCAACAATTACTGCTTGTTATATTTTTTCCACCTGAAAACAACCAACTTTATATTTGCAAGGAAGACATTGTTAGTGTTAAATCCCTCGCTAGGTGGCGTCGAGACAAATTATGTCTGCATTTATTGGGGAAATACTTAAACTTGTTAAATATTAATTATTATTTTTTTAATTTATAAACTAACGTTTAGACAAGATTTTTATGCATAGCACAAAGGGTAACAATTATTACAAGCAATAATTGTCAGCCTGAAACACTCATTTACATTGAAAAATCTTCCGAGAAAAGATACTTGCCGCCAACGGGACTTGAACCCGTGTCCTTCCGATTGCCGGTCGAATGCTCTGACCACTGAGCTATGGCGGCTTATCAAATACCCGCCAAATAATTCAATATATACTAGTATTTCATTCAACAATTACTGCTTGTTATATTTTTTCCACCTGAAAACAACCAACTTTATATTTGCAAGGAAGACATTGTTAGTGTTAAATCCCTCGCTAGGTGGCGTCGAGACAAATTATGTCTGCATTTATTGGGGAAATACTTAAACTTGTTAAATATTAATTATTATTTTTTTAATTTATAAACTAACGTTTAGACAAGATTTTTATGCATAGCACAAAGGGTAACAATTATTACAAGCAATAATTGTCAGCCTGAAACACTCATTTACATTGAAAAATCTTCCGAGAAAAGATACTTGCCGCCAACGGGACTTGAACCCGTGTCCTTCCGATTGCCGGTCGAATGCTCTGACCACTGAGCTATGGCGGCTTATCAAATACCCGCCAAATAATTCAATATATACTAGTATTTCATTCAACAATTACTGCTTGTTATATTTTTTTCACCTGAAAACAACCAACTTTATATTTGCAAGGAAGACATTGTTAGTGTTAAATCCCTCGCTAGGTGGCGTCGAGACAAATTATGTCTGCATTTATTGGGGAAATACTTAAACTTGTTAAATATTAATTATTATTTTTTTAATTTATAAACTAACGTTTAGACAAGATTTTTATGCATAGCACAAAGGGTAACAATTATTACAAGCAATAATTGTCAGCCTGAAACACTCATTTACATTGAAAAATCTTCCGAGAAAAGATACTTGCCGCCAACGGGACTTGAACCCGTGTCCTTCCGATTGCCGGTCGAATGCTCTGACCACTGAGCTATGGCGGCTTATCAAATACCCGCCAAATAATTCAATATATACTAGTATTTCATTCAACAATTACTGCTTGTTATATTTTTTCCACCTGAAAACAACCAACTTTATATTTGCAAGGAAGACATTGTTAGTGTTAAATCCCTCGCTAGGTGGCGTCGAGACAAATTATTTGATAAGCCGCCATAGCTCAGTGGTCAGAGCATTCGACCGGCAATCGGAAGGACACGGGTTCAAGTCCCGTTGGCGGCAAGTATCTTTTCTCGGAAGATTTTTCAATGTAAATGAGTGTTTCAGGCTGACAATTATTGCTTGTAATAATTGTTACCCTTTGTGCTATGCATAAAAATCTTGTCTAAACGTTAGTTTATAAATTAAAAAAATAATAATTAATATTTAACAAGTTTAAGTATTTCCCCAATAAATGCAGACATAATTTGTCTCGACGCCACCTAGCGAGGGATTTAACACTAACAATGTCTTCCTTGCAAATATAAAGTTGGTTGTTTTCAGGTGGAAAAAATATAACAAGCAGTAATTGTTGAATGAAATACTAGTATATATTGAATTATTTGGCGGGTATTTGATAAGCCGCCATAGCTCAGTGGTCAGAGCATTCGACCGGCAATCGGAAGGACACGGGTTCAAGTCCCGTTGGCGGCAAGTATCTTTTCTCGGAAGATTTTTCAATGTAAATGAGTGTTTCAGGCTGACAATTATTGCTTGTAATAATTGTTACCCTTTGTGCTATGCATAAAAATCTTGTCTAAACGTTAGTTTATAAATTAAAAAAATAATAATTAATATTTAACAAGTTTAAGTATTTCCCCAATAAATGCAGACATAATTTGTCTCGACGCCACCTAGCGAGGGATTTAACACTAACAATGTCTTCCTTGCAAATATAAAGTTGGTTGTTTTCAGGTGGAAAAAATATAACAAGCAGTAATTGTTGAATGAAATACTAGTATATATTGAATTATTTGGCGGGTATTTGATAAGCCGCCATAGCTCAGTGGTCAGAGCATTCGACCGGCAATCGGAAGGACACGGGTTCAAGTCCCGTTGGCGGCAAGTATCTTTTCTCGGAAGATTTTTCAATGTAAATGAGTGTTTCAGGCTGACAATTATTGCTTGTAATAATTGTTACCCTTTGTGCTATGCATAAAAATCTTGTCTAAACGTTAGTTTATAAATTAAAAAAATAATAATTAATATTTAACAAGTTTAAGTATTTCCCCAATAAATGCAGACATAATTTGTCTCGACGCCACCTAGCGAGGGATTTAACACTAACAATGTCTTCCTTGCAAATATAAAGTTGGTTGTTTTCAGGTGGAAAAAATATAACAAGCAGTAATTGTTGAATGAAATACTAGTATATATTGAATTATTTGGCGGGTATTTGATAAGCCGCCATAGCTCAGTGGTCAGAGCATTCGACCGGCAATCGGAAGGACACGGGTTCAAGTCCCGTTGGCGGCAAGTATCTTTTCTCGGAAGATTTTTCAATGTAAATGAGTGTTTCAGGCTGACAATTATTGCTTGTAATAATTGTTACCCTTTGTGCTATGCATAAAAATCTTGTCTAAACGTTAGTTTATAAATTAAAAAAATAATAATTAATATTTAACAAGTTTAAATATTTCCCCAATAAATGCAGACATAATTTGTCTCGACGCCACCTAGCGAGGGATTTAACACTAACAATGTCTTCCTTGCAAATATAAAGTTGGTTGTTTTCAGGTGGAAAAAATATAACAAGCAGTAATTGTTGAATGAAATACTAGTATATATTGAATTATTTGGCGGGTATTTGATAAGCCGCCATAGCTCAGTGGTCAGAGCATTCGACCGGCAATCGGAAGGACACGGGTTCAAGTCCCGTTGGCGGCAAGTATCTTTTCTCGGAAGATTTTTCAATGTAAATGAGTGTTTCAGGCTGACAATTATTGCTTGTAATAATTGTTACCCTTTGTGCTATGCATAAAAATCTTGTCTAAACGTTAGTTTATAAATTAAAAAAATAATAATTAATATTTAACAAGTTTAAGTATTTCCCCAATAAATGCAGACATAATTTGTCTCGACGCCACCTAGCGAGGGATTTAACACTAACAATGTCTTCCTTGCAAATATAAAGTTGGTTGTTTTCAGGTGGAAAAAATATAACAAGCAGTAATTGTTGAATGAAATACTAGTATATATTGAATTATTTGGCGGGTATTTGATAAGCCGCCATAGCTCAGTGGTCAGAGCATTCGACCGGCAATCGGAAGGACACGGGTTCAAGTCCCGTTGGCGGCAAGTATCTTTTCTCGGAAGATTTTTCAATGTAAATGAGTGTTTCAGGCTGACAATTATTGCTTGTAATAATTGTTACCCTTTGTGCTATGCATAAAAATCTTGTCTAAACGTTAGTTTATAAATTAAAAAAATAATAATTAATATTTAACAAGTTTAAGTATTTCCCCAATAAATGCAGACATAATTTGTCTCGACGCCACCTAGCGAGGGATTTAACACTAACAATGTCTTCCTTGCAAATATAAAGTTGGTTGTTTTCAGGTGGAAAAAATATAACAAGCAGTAATTGTTGAATGAAATACTAGTATATATTGAATTATTTGGCGGGTATTTGATAAGCCGCCATAGCTCAGTGGTCAGAGCATTCGACCGGCAATCGGAAGGACACGGGTTCAAGTCCCGTTGGCGGCAAGTATCTTTTCTCGGAAGATTTTTCAATGTAAATGAGTGTTTCAGGCTGACAATTATTGCTTGTAATAATTGTTACCCTTTGTGCTATGCATAAAAATCTTGTCTAAACGTTAGTTTATAAATTAAAAAAATAATAATTAATATTTAACAAGTTTAAGTATTTCCCCAATAAATGCAGACATAATTTGTCTCGACGCCACCTAGCGAGGGATTTAACACTAACAATGTCTTCCTTGCAAATATAAAGTTGGTTGTTTTCAGGTGGAAAAAATATAACAAGCAGTAATTGTTGAATGAAATACTAGTATATATTGAATTATTTGGCGGGTATTTGATAAGCCGCCATAGCTCAGTGGTCAGAGCATTCGACCGGCAATCGGAAGGACACGGGTTCAAGTCCCGTTGGCGGCAAGAATCTTTTCTCGGAAGATTTTTCAATGTAAATGAGTGTTTCAGGCTGACAATTATTGCTTGTAATAATTGTTACCCTTTGTGCTATGCATAAAAATCTTGTCTAAACGTTAGTTTATAAATTAAAAAAATAATAATTAATATTTAACAAGTTTAAGTATTTCCCCAATAAATGCAGACATAATTTGTCTCGACGCCACCTAGCGAGGGATTTAACACTAACAATGTCTTCCTTGCAAATATAAAGTTGGTTGTTTTCAGGTGGAAAAAATATAACAAGCAGTAATTGTTGAATGAAATACTAGTATATATTGAATTATTTGGCGGGTATTTGATAAGCCGCCATAGCTCAGTGGTCAGAGCATTCGACCGGCAATCGGAAGGACACGGGTTCAAGTCCCGTTGGCGGCAAGTATCTTTTCTCGGAAGATTTTTCAATGTAAATGAGTGTTTCAGGCTGACAATTATTGCTTGTAATAATTGTTACCCTTTGTGCTATGCATAAAAATCTTGTCTAAACGTTAGTTTATAAATTAAAAAAATAATAAAAATACATTTCTAAAACAAACATTAAAAAACAACTAAGGGCTAAAAATTGCATACACCGGTTCATTGATCACCGATACGAAAATATATGTACAATATTTTGACTAATGAACGCGATGCTGCCTGAAAATTAATGAAAACAGAACCATACTTACCTGGGAGGTCGCTTGAAATTAACACTGTATATTGTTCATTTAAAGGAATTTAGAAAGAGTTCGCACCAAGAGGACATAATTGTGAACACATGTTATTTAACCCTGGAAAATATTTTAATATTAATATGTAATGCATTCTTCTATTCTTTGATGAGTGTATTTTGGAAAGTAAAAGCAAAATTTAATGGTGGGTGGTGCAGTGGTACCTATAAGGATTTGATCTTCCTAAATGTGTTTCGTCAAGAGACAGATTGATGTGTAAGGACTTGAGTAATTTTAATTCAGTAAGAAAAGTGTGATTAAGACATATCATAGGCAAAACAAGTATGATACTCTCAGATAGGTATATTTAAATTAAGGGTATGAGAGCCCAAAAAGGTAAGTTTTTAGTTTGGACCTAAACTCTGTTGGGCTTGTTATGCATCTTATTTCCGAAGGGAGTCTATTCCAAGCCTTAGGTCCAGATACTCCGAAAGCACGATCTCCAAACTTAGTATTTGGCTTTCGTTTATGTTCTATTAGTCTGCCGTTAGCAGACAAAGTTGCTGATCTAAGGGTTAATTGCCTCGGCCCCCTTATTTTCCGGGACGCATAATTCTGAGATTAAAGGTGGGGCCATTTCGTTGATTGATTTAAAAACCATGCAACACGATTTGTACTGGATTCTTTCAGGACACTTGAGCCAGTGAAGGTTACGAAGGTGTTCTGAAATATGCGAATATTTACAGACCCCAGTTATGAGCCTTGCCGCTGCATTAAACACGGATTGAAGTTTGTCTGTTTGATATTTTGGAAGACTAGTAATCAAGCCATGAGACTACGTAAGAGTTGATTAATAGTTTTGTCGCCTCTGTAGGAAGGTTTCTTCGGAAGGAATATCCTATTACTTTACTTATTTATTTACAACTAGCTGACGTGTACCTGATATTTCTCGGGGTTATGAATGGTTTGGAGAAAAGTTGTGAGGCTGTGAATTCTGGCTGATTATGCACCTGAAAATAGTATGCATTATGGTGGAAATGATATTATTGTAAATAATTGCAAAGGGTTCACTTTTTAAGTATGTGTCTTACTCATTCGTGCCATTCCTTGGGCGGCCTAGACTTCTTCTACCATTCACTTCCAAGTCATACATTCTCCTTACACCTTTTTTTTGGTCACGGCAATCGCCATGTTTTATTAAATAAGTATTTGTTTCACTTGATCGTGCAATATCTATACTCATTTCTATCATTTACATCATAATTTTCTATCAATTACGTCATTTAGGTATAATAAAATCAATATTTTTACTGTTTAAAAACTATATAATAGCGACTTTAAATCGACCCCGTATCTCATTCCAGTGCAGGTATAATGCTTTAAGTCTTCCTCGGGGGTCTTCGACTTCTTCTACCATTTAAAAAAACCACTCTCTTAACATTCCTTGTACTAATAAAAACAAACTCAGCAAAATCGATCTAGAAGTTTTTGAGTCTAAAAAGCACACATTCTGCATGCCCGCATGGCAACAGAGCATTCTGGTCGCTTGCGGGCTCAATAGGTCGCAATTTCTGCAAATCCAGTCTGCCACCTTTCACCAGACTTGACGGCTCGTTAGCAAACACCGCCACCGAAAAGGCTAACTTATTAGGGAAAATGTTTGCAGAAAACTCAATCCTCGATGACAAAGGTCTCGACGTCGGTTCCTCACTGCGGTTTTCACATGAAAAAGCTGTGAATCCGGCATCGGGAAGTATTCCATGTTTTACGAGGGCTTGATGTTAAAAAGCTAATGGGCCTGACAGAATACCTACCCTGGTACTGCAGAGGTGCGCTGCAGAGGTGCGCTGCAGAAATAGCTCCAATTTTGACGAAGCTTTTTAAAATGTCCCTGAAGTCTGATCTGTGCCCTCTGGTTGGAAAAAAGCGGTTTTCCATCAAAGAAGGGTGACCGCTCCAACATGGCCAACTACCGCCCCAAAGCGATCACATCTGTTCTGTCCAAGGCGATGGAACATGTGATCAACGACAAACTGCTCACATACCTCGAGAAGAACAAAATTATTAACGACCATTAATACGGACTCCGGCGGTTCCACTCGTGCGGTGATCGTCTCGCGTATGTGATGCATGTTTCGGGGCTTTTCGGTGAGACCCAAACGGTTGCACTGGACATTTCCAAGGCCTTTTACCGGGTTTGGCACCGAGGACTTGTCGACAAACTGCCTTCTTATTTACTCCCCGCATCCTTGTGTACGTGGATTGCCGACTTTTTGAGGGAGAGGTCGATTCAGATGGTTGCTGATGGCTTTACCTCCTCCTCACACTCGATAAATGATGGCGTCCCACAGGGATCGCATATGTCTCCGACTTTGTTTTGTTTGACAAGCCCCCAAAGGGCTCACAAATTCCAACGGCTCGGAGGGCTTTGAAGCAAAGAACGTACGGTTGAAGAGAGTGAACTTGAGAGTGTTTTCTCTTGGGGCAAAAATAATCTCGTTGAATTTAATGTTTCAAAGACCCAATCATGTCTGATTACGTTGAAAAGGGATCGAAATGAAAATCTAGTCTCCTTCAACGGAAGCAATCTTCCGAACAGGCCCTCCATTGATATACTTGGTGTAACTCTAAGTGACCAGCTCAGATATGGGGGCTCCATCGAAACCAGAGTAAAGTTGGCCTCTCAAAAACTGGGCGTTCTGTACAGAGCACGCAGATACTTTAATAGTACACAACTGCTAACCCTGTACAAATCATAAGTGGGCCCCACAGTTGAATTTGGCAGCCACCTCTGGTCTGGAGCCCCAATTTACCTGAAAAAAAACCCTCGTCTCTGTGCAGAAACGAGGGGTCTGTCAAATTTAACTAATTAGTCTAATAGATTCTTCTAATTTAACAGACGGATTGCAATCTTTAGAGCACAGCGTCGGGTGGGAATGCTATCCTTGTTCCACCGTTATTTCAATGGAAAATGCTCCAAGGAACAAGCGTCATTGATCCCTTCGGCATCGGTGCATAGTCGGAAAACACGCCAAACGCGTGCTCAACATATGTACACAGTTGAAAATGGTCACCTGAGAACGGGTCGCTTCTTCGACTCGTTCTTGTGTTTAACAGCTCGGCTATGGAACGATTTGCCGGCCTTTGTATTTCCTCCTTCATACAACATGGGTCTCTTCAAGACCAATGTTCATTCCTTCTTATCCTCAAAAAGACCCTCCACACAGCATCTCAGATGATATTCCTCAGGGCCTCCTGTGTGGACTTAATGTATAAAAAAACACATACACCGACATTGCCTTTTATCTTTAGAATCATAGAAGATTACGTTCATGTTTCATTTTTATTTCCAAAAAATAATATATTTTTAATAATTGAGGTGTTTGTCGAAGTTGCCTTTACGTTTTGCCTGGCCGATGTCAATTCCGCGTTTATGCCTGTTGGAATTATATAAATCGTTTTCATCAATTGCATTAGATATCCAGATTATAAAATAATCGCGAATAATGACTTGCAGATACACCCAAATGGTTCTGAAAATTACTGCCATAAACCACAAACATTAATTCTGAAGAACCAAATACGATAGAAATATTACATACCAACTATAATATGAATTTGCATTTTATAATATGTTTGCGAAAATATTTGTCTGAGTCGATTCTGAATGGTCTGAGCTCAGCAATCTTTAAGACCTAAGTTCTCTCGTTACTTTCATAGATAGTTTCTCCACAAAGTGTTCAGAATGGTGTCATTGCTCTCTAGATATACCTCAGGCCTCAGTACCTAAGGGTCTCCTTTAAAGAGCCCAGGATCAAAGATTACTTCGTGGGGTTATGTACTAAGACAGGGGAATCTCTATGTTTACCAAGAAAGATATGACGCCCACAGTGGGGCCATTTATGCATGCATTTTAATATAAAACCATAATCTGATTACGCTTGCAAATCCTACTATCCATAGTAAGCGAATTAATTCATTAATTTTGCGAGGAGGGCATGTTTACCGCCGACCTGGAAACCAATTATTGGATAACCAACACCTCTGCTATAGGTCACCCCGAGTGGTTCGATTTGTTTGGTGACTTAGCAAGGATGCCCGGGTGAGGTTTGTTAAGGTCTTGGCGGTCGATGGGTCTACCCACCTGCTGCTTGGCGGGCCGGATCTAGAGAGACTGGTTAAGGAGGTATTTTGACCTCTCCAGCCAGAATTCCTCGACTCATCGCCTTAGGCGCTGAGGGAAATTATTTTCCTCAGAGTCTCCTATGTAAAAAAATAATGATTGTGGTATTTGTGAAACTGAAGGTACTTTTAAAATATTTTCAAAATTAGCGAATGCTTACTTACTTTTAACCACTTTTATTGTTTAACCAACATGTTTCATAGTCAATTCTAACTTGATTCTTCTGGCATGATATTTTGAGGTTGGTGTCAAAATCATAAATCAATAATCTACTTAAATAATACTATGTATACGATATTTTTATTGACGAATATAATAATTCTAACATAATAAGTACCACAAAGGATAAAATTTAAAACTATCATGTTATTTAAAAAGAAAATATGCTTTTCACTCTATAAGGTGTAATAAAACTTTAAATACAATATGGATTAAATTTGTGGCGAACATTTCTTAGACCCCCAAAATGGGGTACTTCCACAAACGAGGGATTCTGTTGAAAATGCACGGAATATTTAAAGATTATTTTCCTGATTTTAATCATCCTACTAAAAATGTTTATTTTTTATGTTTTCATTCAATACTATTGATTTTTAAAACGATCTAAAATTGACAAAATCAAAACGGCCATTGGTTGGCAAATCGGTTTGTGACGTCACAAGCGTCGCTCAGCTTGGCCATCATAAATAAACACTGTCAGTGAGCGTTCACGTTCATGACGTCACACGATAGCCCCGCCCCAAAATATCGTTTTAGCGGTAATTGACATTGACAGTTGTTATTGTAGTAATAACCTTGCAGTTTTTGGATTGTGTATATGCAAACAATAATGTAAACTAAAATAAAGTTTTTGCGTATAGAAACCTACGTTATACATTTATTAAAAACCACAGATAAAATTCTGCCTCAATACAGGTTCACCTAGTGAGGCAGGCTATGCACAACTAAAAATATTGTATAATTATGCTACTTCTGTGTAACCGTTCTTACATTACTTTCTGTTTGTTATTTTTTTGTACTGATTGATGTAATCTATTTGTAAACTACATTGAACATGTAGGTACTTTTTTTTAGTTATAATTTTGCCAATTTCATTGAATAAAGATATTATTATTAAAAAAATAATAACAATTCTAAAATGGGAAACTTTGACTTACTGTAGAAAATTTATTCGTCAACATAAAAATAAAACAAAAATGCTAGGTATCATCATCTTGATTTTTTGCTTAATTTTTTTAAGCAATAAAAAAACGTGGAAATACACCATTAAGCTACCGTACTTGCATCAAAATAATACCCGGAACAAAACGCAATTGACTGTCAGTGCTCGACAGACCGTGGCTAGCGAGTCGTATGCAGCTCTTTGGATATCCGTTGCGGCTCTTTATACATCAACTCCAATTTCACCTCCATTCATTTATCCTGTGTGGGTACTGCGACAAGTTAATTTTCTGATTAAAAAGAACGTTGGTAAAACCGTTTTTTGACGCTGTTGCTTTTTTTAATGAACACATCAAAAAACGTTTCTATAATACAGGTTGTCCCAAAAGAAAGTTGATATTTAGTGGATCGATTTAAAAAAAAGAAAGGGTTCTATCGAAAAAATGTTTATTAAATACTAAAATACACAATTTGGGAATTTATTTCTGAAAAATAATATCGTCCACATGTAAACCCTCACGTTCGCGGCATTCATTTAATGGAAAAGTAAAATTTCTTATAACGGCTCGCCAGGTAAGCTTCGTGATGGCTGCCATTTCGTGACGGATATTTTCTTTAATTGCATTAGGGAAGTCGGATTTTTGGCCTACACTTTAGATTTGAGATAACCCCGTAGGAAAAAGTCCATAGAGGTTAGGTCAGGATCTCGAGGACTCTCCTGGAGATCAATTTGACAGGGAAAATTTCACAAACTCATGGCAGAGACGTATTGGACGTATGTAATGTTGCTCCGTCTTGCTGGAACCATGCTCTTTGGTTACAGCCAGTAAGTTTGTAGGGGTGCAGCATTATGTCTTTGTGCAAAATGCTGTGTTACGATGACCTATGCACATTTAAAGCACTTGCGCGCTTCCGAATCGAAAAGTTTGAGTCGTCACGAAAAGACTGACAAACACTCTCTACGTTTTCTACCGTTCTCGATGACCTTGGTCGCCCGGATTTTAGTTTTTCCAGCGTTGTACCGATCTCTTCAAACTTTTTGACCCATTTTCGAATGAGAGGAGTGCTTGGCGCATCATTGAATTGACGAAAACCTCAAATATTGCAGAGTCTTCTACGCGCTATAGTCGCCGAATCACCATTTTTGTAAAACTCACGCACGCACAACACGCGGTCGCTCCCGAGAAATGCTTCATGGCGACTAAATTCCCAAAAGCCAGGCTACTGATTGACATACCCCCTGCGCCCCTCGGAAAAGTTGGGTTCACACAGAAAGCAAAACAAATATCAACTTTCTTTTGGGACACCCTGTACAATGGTGTTTCGATATCCACAAGGGTTAACCCTTCGACCAGTTGAAAGTTTACCTGAACTTTATAAAAATTTCGTTTCGGTATCATTTGCTTAAAGCGAGCTTATAATTCACTATTATTTAAAACTAAAATATTAAAAATACATACATTAGTAGAGTTTAAAAACCTTTGCAATTATATATAAAAAGCTGTATAGAAACTAACTCAAATGCTTTAAATTTGTACCACGAAATATTCCACATTGTGAATCAATTAAATATCTCAGCCTGAACCCTAACTTTGACATTATTCTAAATATAAAAAAGAACAAAAAAAACTTCAAACGGATAAAAATTTATCGATTATTTATTTATCTCATTAAAACTGCTATAGGTATCTCAAAAAAAATATGAGACGATCTTGTTCCGGGTAATTTCATTGTAAGCCGAACGAACTTTGACTCGATCAGCATCAGTGTTGCCAGCTCAGCTCATACTGCAGTTTATACTTGAATGCGCGATTTATGGAGTCACTCGAAACATGAGAATGGTTTACTTCGAAATGTGAGGATTTCACAATCACTCTAGGCACAGCATTGATTTAAACATGAGTGATTCTATAAGAAACCGCAAGCTTTAATTATTGTTCAACGCGGAATAAGCAAATGGTTTTGGAACTATAAGTTTATAAGTTTAAAATTAATTTTTTACATTCGGAATACACGGGTTTTAAGTAATAGCGAATCCTCATTGACGGCACTTGGATCAAGCAAATGGTTTTCCTCCGGTTTTTGCGTTTGTTGTCTGCAACTAGAATTTTTTACTGGTCCTTGGAATAAGCGAATGGTTTCCTTCCGCGAAGAGAATTTCATATTGCATGCTGAACACGAGACTGGTTTTACCTTTAGAAAATCTGCGTATGAGTGTACCAATCCACCACGTTATCATTGTACTCAGAAAAATTATCATTGTATTATTTATTTATTTATTTATTTATTTGATGCAATAAATAAATACATAATTGAACTCAGAACACATGAATAGTTTTGTTGCTGCATATGCAGCATATATATAGTGTGCAACATGAATTTTATATTTACAGACGGAACATCTTTATCCATCATAAAAATGTATCCCAAAAACCGTGAAAGAAAACGTGTCTCGCGCTCTGAATGAATTTTTCGTTTTTTTACCGAAGGGTCTCGCGAGCTGCAGTTTCATCACCCCTATTCCAAGGAATCAGCTATTTCTGCGTTGAAATCTTAATTGTTATCACAGAATTTCTCTAGCCACGTGAAAAAGGGATTGCAATTCTTTATTTGTATTATTGTTCCTTATTTAATCGTCAGATTAGTTAATTTTGTGGCATTTTCTCCTTTTTCCCTTCTTGGTTCCGTTCTGCTCCATCGCTTATTTCGAATTCCCTTGGTAAAATAAGCTTGTACATTTGTCTTAAAATAAAGGTTTCATTATTTTTTAACAAAATGTTAAATTCGTCTTCAAAATTTAGGAAGAAAAATGTGGTATAGGTACCTATATGCAATAAATTCAAAGTGATCGTTCTTTGTATTCCCTTGTTCCTTTCGTCATACATAATTATCGAGACTTTTCAACGGGCGTGGCGGGAGCATATATATTTGTTATTTATGTACTAGAGTAAACAGACTCCATGCACTGTAGCTATAATTGTTCGATCTGACGTGCCTGCCTTACGATAAGTACTTCCTTACTTTTTATTCGCTTAACTTGTACCGTTCCATTATTCTTCTAAATACGAGTTGTCGTAGATGTACAGGGTACTGAAAACTTGTCACTAATTTCACAACAATTTATTACATTTGCCACAAAAATACAAATGAACGATGTTTTCTACGAGTCAGCACTTTCTAACATACCTCACCCCTTTCTCTCTCTCCTTCTCCCCACCTTTTGTTTTCAGTAATATATTTCCGTATATGTCTGCGAAATATGACAGACAATTGTGTAGAGACGGATTAAGAAAATTAAAATTAGGCCGATTAAAAAACATTGTTCATTTGAGCAAAATAAAAAGTATTTATTCGAATGGTTCAGAAAAGTTGGCATTCACCGCAGATGCTCATCTCAAAAAGCAAAGGTATCCGCTAAAACATGACCTTTGTAATGAATTTATCATAATCTGACGCAATATTCTAGAATTTCTCAGTTCACATCCCCAAGGTAGAAGAGGCACCTTCCTTTATCACTTTCCGAAATTCCTTCCCTAGGCGTGCGGTATGCGTACGACTAATGTTCAAACTTTAAATTGGTGAAGTTTCTTAACAGTTTCTATTTAAACGGTCCAATGAAATCATACACTAAATTAGTAGTAAATATTGTGCATTTATCGAAAGTACCTACATAAACCACGTCGGAAAACATGTTATATTACCTGCAACGTTTAGGACTAGAAATATCAAAGAAATGTAAAAATTTTCTATTTTACATTTATCTCTAAAAATTAAAAGATTGTGATTATCTGTACCCCACAAAAAAAATTCCGCTAGTATGTCTCTTCGATCGTGTTTGTTCATCATTTGTTCATTTGTTTTCGCTCTCCTGTAAAATAATTTTTTTTGAGTAACGACACTTTTCTGCGGAATGTGCGACTCGTGTCGCTATGTTATATTTCATGAATTGAAAGAACACCGATCTATTTTATTGTATTAAATACCGAGGCAAGAGCTTTGATAGGAAGGTGATTTTTTTTAAATTAGCTCCACGCAGAAGACCCTGAGAAAAGTAATTTCAATAAATGCTTATGCCAACGTAGGGTATGCTGTGAGGAGGGTTTTTTTTAGGAAACGAAGGAGAGGAAGTTCTAGGATGGAAAAGTACGAGAGGCGGATAGGAACCGGGGGTTCAGTGTGCCCAAGAGTGACGGACGTATGAATATGTAGCGGTCACTTAACCCGCTCTCGTAAAATTAACGCTGCGCCACTGGACTCCACCGAACATTCAGGATTAACATACCTACAGCGAAGGCACCGCGCTAGTACATAGCTACCTACCTCGCCGTAAATAACCGGCCGCCTACTAAATAATAATATCGCCACCGCCTAAAAAGGTCTGGAGTTTATAAGCCGCTTGAATATTCAGCACCGGGTATGTTCGAGTACCTTTCAGTGTACACATTGCCGGCGAATGGAACATTACTCCACCGGTTGCGCTGGTATATATAAAGCGACTAAACTCGGCGCTCGCTCAGCCAGTCTCACACTAACAGTCAGTATCAGACCACCAGTCGGTCGACATCTCAGCATGTAACGATCTCCGCACAAGTGCTCCTGCATGGCATCTCTACACATCCAGGGCAGCTTCCGCGAGGACTCCTTCACGTCTCAGCTACAAGGCCCATCGTGTCTTCAGCTCCTGAGAACAGCTACATCCCGCGACTTATAAGGTTTGACGCCACCTTCAGCCAAGGGATCAGCTCACCATTTCATGGCACCCCGAAGCCCCACCGTGCTTCGCTGCCATGGAAACACGCATGGACTACCTGCTGGTGGCTCAGCTCACCGAGCCACTCACCGTTTATCTCCGCGACTCAAAGCGTCAAGCAACGGCCTGAAAGATAGGTCATCTCCACCGCCAAGGTGTTGAGCAACTCGCTGACCTTCACCACACCATCTCCATCACCTCCGAGCGCCTGCAGCATCTCATCACGGCACCCTGCAACATCATGTTTCCGTTTTACCGACCTCGCTACGTAGCCCAATAAACGACTGACTCACATACACCGACTGACGCCTTTTATTTCACGTCCCGTCTCTGCCGATACGGCCCGCTCCCTCAAAGGTATAAAACTGCTATGCAAGGCCACAGATCGAGAGAATTCGGTTGAACATTAAAAATCTACCCAATTTCTTCACAATAATTTCAACCAATGAATAATTAACTAACCAATAATTGACACGAATCCAAGCATCACCAAACCTAATCATGATTTATAACTTACTATGAAAAAATGATAATTTCAATTTCCGAAAGAAGACATTTCAAAATCATCGATATCGTCAGCAATAGGCCACTTGCATCACATTTTTAAAAAAAAATCCGGTTTTGGCAAATATTATAAGACATTTTTTTTGTAATCGTATTTTTGAAACCCTAAAGATTTTTTGAAAATTTCAATCTGAAAAATCAGACCATTTTTTTTAAACCGTAAAGACGGGACATAATTTTATAGGTGCAAAAAAACGATAACTACATAGCCGAAAATCTTTTCTTAAAAAGAACGTTTTCCACACGAATGGCACAGGCGAATAACGAGGCATACCAAAAATATTATCTCATAAATATATTTTTCCTTGATTCATCTTATTGATCATAAATCATTATAATGTACAATGTCTATATTACTAAATCCAATGTAATATACTTGTACTTGTAAATTATAATAATAATAAGAATATTATAAAATTTGATTTTGTTAAAATCAGCACCATAACCATTATACCTCTAAAACACGTTTTGACATCTAAAATGTACGGGGTTCTCTTCATAACATCTGTCAAAAAGTCAAACCAAACGATAAGTTCGCAGAGAACAAACAATAAATCTAGTGAACGTTAAATGTCAAATTCAAAAATTCGCCTGAAAGCCAAGTGATACCATACAAAAAAAAATCAGTGTGGAATTTTACAAAATTAATAGGAACATTAATGAGACTGGACATTTTCATGTAGTGACCCAAATAATGGATTTATTTATTAAAAAATAAAATTAAACTGTACATTTCTAAAAAAAATTTACTAACATTTTCGTAATCTTAGTAAAAAGATCTATCCACACGATTTTTTCTAAGTCGTTATGAAATCCATGCAAGTGGCCTATTGGAAAAAAACTTTAAAAATTATCGTCGGGCTAAATAGTCAATAATTAAGCATTCCATTAATTCTCATCTCACCGAATATTTCAGGCAAAATTGTGATTTGAACATAGAAATGGGACTCTTTTAGTAGGTACTCTTTATTTTAAAAGTGTACTCAAATTTTGTGATGAGGGGCAATTTCTCTTTTTTACTATAAAAAATGTATTCATTTTTATCAAGTTTATTTGTAGTACTCCATTTTAATTTTAAGTTTTTCTTTTATATTTCGATAAAAGGTACTACGTTGCCATTCATAGTAAAAAACAGTTTATTTTCAAACAAGTTCTTCTGTATAATTATTATTACGCGTGACAGTTGTTTCGACTTCTGAAGGCATTATAAAACTGACGTGAAGCCACTTAACAGACGATATATTTATATTGTTTCCATATTGGTACCTCCAATGAAAAAGCATTAGAAATCAAAATAAAAGCAATTTTATATCGCAAAATTATATATTTTATATTTTATTATATATATATATATATACGTAATACACACTACACACTTCATTATATCCTAACCATACCTCATTATATTTGCCTATTTTTCATTACAGCTTTTATTATTGTATTTCATTTTATTTCATCTCATTTTATTTTATTTTAATTATTTTAATTGATAATGATATTTTTTTTTTAAGATATGAAAATTATAAAATGAGAGCCTCAACATGGGAAAAGCAGCCAGTGAGGCTCACATTATCAATTAATGTTTGAAAATACATGATGTTATTAAATCAATTAAAATATGTATTATAATTTAATTAAAGAATATATAAAAGAAAAACTTAAAATTTAAAAAAAAACACACACACCGAATAGTGCTTTCATGGTTTTCAAGTGTGATTAAAACAGCGAAATAATATTGGGTTTTCTATTTATTTATTAGAGATCTAATTCGACAGGATTTTGTGCTCTCCCGTGTTAACATTTTACTGGGTAAATGAAGTTTCTTATTGAACTTCCGTCGCATCTAACCCTTTTCTGGGGCTGATGGCGCTGTAATATTCAAACAAATATTATTAATTTACATTCTATCACAGGAAAGATTGATTAGATTATTCCAAAGAGAGAAACTAGCTTTGTGCTTGTAAGATAAATCTGTTTATCATCTCAAAAAAGATATCACTACTAAAATTAAACTCGAACTATGTAAAAACGACGTGTTACACAGCCCATAACCGTGACTATGGGAAACTATATATCAAAAAAGGGCGAAAATGTCGACGTCTGACCCGAATTTCTTTTAATCCAACAAACTGTTCATGGAACTTTTTGCGACGGGCCGATCAATCACCACAGGAAACTTTCAGATAAAGGAGAACGTCACTTCCCCACCCGCCTCTCCCCTCCATCCCCACCTAAACCACCCGCTTCTAACGCCCACCGCCATCAACCCCCTCGGTGATAAGCTCGGGGTGAAATGACTACATATCAAATAGGTTATTGTTTAATAAAATGCAGATTGTTTTAAATATGCTCCTACAAAAATAACTTCATTATCTGACGTCAAATACGAGTGTGGGCAGATTATAATTTCCGTAAGTATCACACGTGCCACTTTGCACGTATAGCTATTGAATACTTTTTCAAATGTACTAAATTTTGTAAAAACTATATATGAAAAGAGCCTCATCCATGTTTCACATTTTGCGCACAATGCAAATATTCTGATATTGCCCCAAACACGAAGAGCAGTTTTTTTCCTTATTCATACATAGTATAATAAGCAAATTTATTGATAATATAAATTTTTGTACACAGTTTTTTAAAATGATTTTTGACTACCACACTGGGCGCTTTCCAATAATATGATAGTCGTACTTCTTAATTTGTTAAATACAATGTATCTGTATGATGAAGAAATCTATAATTGATTTTAAATAACTTGCCCATATATGTATAAACCAATTTCATTGCAAACTGTTGATTCCCCCCAAAATAAAATAAGTAATATTTTTGTTTTGATTTATTAGTATCATCTTCTTCTTTAATGATAAAATATTTCGTTGAAAGAATGGAAATATTCATTATTAAGTGTGAAATGAAATTTTTACAATTATATTATAAAAAAAAGAATGGTGACATATACATGATGAAAGATAAAAACAAATAATAATAATCCCTTTATTAATCACTAATTCTGAACCAATTATGGTTCAAAGATTATCAGTTTTCGATTTCCTGATATCAATACTCAGTGAGTTGAACATTTTGGGATCAAAATAAGAGAACTGTCGCTGGGCGAAGACATTTTTCGTCGAAGGAATTATGCATTTTAGGTGTGATGAGTAAGGGGTGTAAATTTTTTGCATTTTTTTTCATCAAATCCATTATCTACATATTTTTGAGAATTGTTTTTTATAACTAGAATGCATTTATTTAATTATTTACTAATGCCATATTGGGCTTTTACATGGAATTTTACATTTATGTATTTAGATAAGTATATTAATATAACAAGCAGAAAAGAATAATATAGCAGTATTAGAGAATGAATTGACACTCGAAAGGTTACCATTCTTTACCTCGTCAATAAGTTGAAAAAAAATAACGCCTGGATTTTACACGTGATAACACCGGCAATAAATTAATGTTCATGACAGCGCGAGAAAAAAGTTCACCTGCCTTGATCAATGCGAATTAGAATTATTGTAGTCATTAGTCCTAAAATGTTGGTTGTTTTAGGTGATTGGGTATTAATTTCGCTTCGTCCTCCTTCGCATGCCAACCTTCCGGGCAGTCAGTGTTCGCCCTTAGGGTAGAATGCTGGAAATAATTTTTATTTATTTATTCACACTTTGAAGGCTCTTCAGTTGTAAAAAAGGAGTATAAATAAGTGTATGCTACATATTTATTGTTAGATTAAAGTTTTATTTCGCATTCAGAATAAATCTATGTTAATGATGGTTACAACGGTCGTTTCTTGGAAATATCCTTCAAAGCCAGGACTAAGAGGTCTTAGGTATTAGCCCGCCTTAATGTTATTCATGTCTTTGTAAATTTCAATCGTTTCAAAGACAAAGTAGTTGGATTCAGTATGATGGGGTAAAATGCAGTATCCAGGACATTCATAGATACAGCGAAGTTCACAGACCCTGGTTATTGTTTGTTCCCTTTGACCTACAAAGACCTTGTCACCTCCTCAGCAGCTGAACGGTCAACTTGGTCGAAGTCACGAATAATATTGGTTAAACTAAAACAGTTCACATTAGATTGGACAGCTATATTGATTTAAAATGTTTAACATTTTTATGGGGTTGAAATTAAAGTATAGATTATTTTTTAATTGATAAACTAATGTTAAGATTTTTTATGCGCAGCACGAAGGGTAAGAATTATTATAAGTAATAATTATTAACCTGAAACTCTCATCTACATTGAAAAAATCTCTCAAGAAAAGATACATGCCGCCGACGGGAATCGAACCCGCGTCCTTCTGATTTCCGGTCTTCCGATTAGTTTATCAATTAAAAAAATATAATTAATATTTGATGAGTTAAAGTATTTCACCAAAAAATGTAGATATAATTTGTCTCGACGCCACCTAGTGGGAGATTTAGCACTTACAATGCCTTTCTCATATGAAAATAAAGTTGGTTGTTTGCTGGTGGAAAAATGTAATAAGCAGTAATTGTTGAATGAAACACTAGTATACATTGAATTATTTGGCGGGCAGGAGATAAGCCGACGTAGCTCAGTGGATAAGAGCAGTTGACCGGAAATCAGAAGGACGCGGGTTCGAGTTCGGTCGGCGGTATGTATCTTTTCTCGGGAGATTTTTTCAATATAGATGAGTGTTTCAGGCTAATAATTATTACTTATAATATAAAGAATAGATACAAAAGCATAAAATTGAATATCGATACAAAAGCAAGAGCAAAAGACAGAAATGTATGTTACAATCCCAAATAAGAGACCTTTGTTTCTCTTATCTGTGGCTAAAATGTTACAATACGGCAAGAGAATAATAAAACCATTAATCTCTACCAATATCACGAAAAATTATCACTATTGCGATTGTCACAAAAGTTTTACAACACAATAAATAATAATACGAATGTTTTTTCACACTGATAAGAAAAATTTCAAAATGCCGTGAAATTTTGAATAGATATGTTTTTTTAACCTACGAGTATTAAGCCTTTTTAAGACATATTTTAACAGAGATATTGGGAAAGGTTGCAAATAACAATAATTTACACCTCATTCGAAAACACTAAATGGTAAATCATTTTAGGCAATATTTTTTGATCTTTGCGTCGAGTCCTCCTCGTGTTAGCATCTGATACCAGCTTCCACTAAGCCTGATAATAGTTTATAAACTCAATTTGTTTCTGAGACACACCTTGTGCGGTACTGAGAGGTTTTTGTCCCAAACGTAACTACCGATAGGATAAACAAGCATTATTGGCAGAATTCCTCGACGCTTTGTCACTAGGAAAGGTACTGCTACGTACAAAACTAAGCCAGATATAAAATTTTGAATGCGAGCATTTTCATGTATTTTTTATTAACACTTTCTTTATGAGGGTAAGCTTATTGCCTGGTATTCCAATCAAACTAGATTTCCCTGTGGGAATAAAAAGTTGAAGCGTATTATAAAAAATATATACCCTTTATAATAAAATTCTGAATTATTTCTCTCAGAGATGGGAAGAGGGGGGGCAGGACAGGAAATGGGTTTAGATGGAGTGGAGGCTAAGAATTAAGCCGGTGGGTGCAGAAAGTGCCTCTTTAGTTTTGCCTTAGAGGTGGCGTTTAAGTGGGCACCTTAAAACATACACCCCATTTACTACAGGTATAGCTGAATAACTTGCTTCATGTGTGTTAAAATGACATAATTTTCATCCCCTTTTGATAGTCAGGATGAATGTGGCCTCGGTCCCCTGCAAACACGATGTCTCTCGGAGTCTGTATACAGAATCTAAAGTTGCACTGAAGATAAAAACCGACAAAAGCGTATTGTGGGCATGTCCGTGTTATTAAGTTAAATTTTTCATTATTTATGCTGAAATTGATCAAACAATTACAATTGTCTTGGGGCTAAGAGTCAAAACGTCCATGTAAATTGCTGAAATCAGATTTTTTACGATGCGGTGCTGATTTCTAACATACCGGGAGATCTACAGTCTCTCGTATCTAGGATGAACGAAGTACGTATCAAGAATAAGTTAATGATGAATTTTGGTAAATCTGAAGTCGTGGTGTTTTAAAGGGAGATTACAAAAACTGTGTTCAATATAATTGTGAATGGAATATTTGGAGCAGCCGGATGAATTTGAGTATTGGGGATTTGGAAAGGCTGGCGGAGACATAAAAAGAAAGATAAATGCAGGGCACTACATTAATGGAACGCGATTCGCGCTGACAAAAATTGTCCAAAGAAGTGAAACTAGCAGTCGACAATAAAGTTCAGACACTTAACCTTATGCATGGCAGTGAGGCGTGGAACTGACGGAGGAAGGATTAATGTAGACTGAGTGCTGTGGAAATGAGATACCTGAGGATTAAGTGTGGTAAAACCATGTATGATTTGTCACATTAATAATTGGTTACCTCCTGGCTAGGTATATAATTAATCAACCGCCTTTATTTTTGTTTTATCGATTGGCAACTTCGGGAGTTTGTTTCTTGTACTTGCATGAATAATCCTCGCGCGGCCCGTTGAATGACCTGTTTTCGCGGTAATCATAGCCATCCGCTGTTTGGGATGGAGTTTTTCTGGAAAGGGGAACGCGCAGTTGCCTTTTGTGACATTGTTCAGATTTCGATCCCCATACTTCTCGCTCTTTGAAGAATCAAGACCATGAGACGTCTCTTACGAAGATCCTTTCATGCATGGCCTTCTGGCGATATTTCAAAGACGACGCGGAGTCATACTCTGAAGGATGTCCCTACTCTGAAGGATGTCCCTACTCTGAAGGATGTTCCTACTCTGAAGGATGTCCCGTTCCCTATTTGAAGGAGGTTGCGAATCCTATCATGGCGGAATACTTGTACCTGTTTGCTGGGTTTTGTTTTGGCGCGCGGCTCAGCCTGTAGTGAGGTGATATCCTAGCTTAGCTATTCCTCAGGTCCATCAGGTACTATACAATGTTATAATATGTTTAAGATTTTGGCACCATGGTAGACTGTTCATTTTTTCCTTGTTCTGTTCCATGATTCATGTTCCATGATTTGCTGCACGTTCCAGAGTGGAAGATACTCTCAGTATCGCCCTGGTGTAAGACCACCATTCAGAATTGAAACGTTGCTTGAAATGGCGTTAGCCGTGTTTGGTGATCAGATCTAAATAGCCAGGTACTTCCCCACCTCCCACTTCCCCATCTCCTTCCGTTCCCCATTACCTTCAGCCTCACAACATACCCCAATTGAGGATGCCATAGTCCCACTGGCTCCAGACGGGAGCAGTTGGGATTCTTGTGTGGTATTCATGTAAAAAAAAAAAAAATGATTACAATGCCTTGTGTATTAAAATATTCATTTAACTGTCACCTAGACATTATTCTTTTATTTTAACCATGAGTAATAACCTTTCAGCAGAAAATCAAATTCCCCATAATCCTGCCCTAAGTCTCATTATGCTCTACTGCTTAATTTTACGAACATTAGAACCCTTTGTAGGTTATGTAATATATGATAATGTTTTGCTTTGACTTCCTGTTATAATGGGCTACAAATACTATAGTTGACACCCTTAGTATGTATACACACAGAGCTACAGATTGTGTCACAAATACGGAGATTCCCAAATAATGAAATGAATAAGACTTAGAAAGGTGCGCTTAGATTATTTGACCCTGTACAGCGAATGAACGAAGAAAGTTGTGAAAGTAGAATATATTACGCAGACGTGAAGGAAGGAAGAAGCCGGAGAAGCCCGAAAAAGACACGGCTAGTGTAAGTGAATCAAAAACTTGAGTCGTGTCAAAAAGAGTCAAGAGATGTGCATGAGACGATGATGATTGTGAATAAATAAAGCATGTGCCAAGATCGAGTTGTTTGGAGATCAGTTCTCTCTGCCTACCCTTGCTAGGAAACAGGGTGATGGTTAGTTATTTTTCTTTGAAATCGGTATCCA
Organism: Limnephilus rhombicus; assembly: GCA_929108145.2. Taxonomy (NCBI): domain Eukaryota; kingdom Metazoa; phylum Arthropoda; class Insecta; order Trichoptera; family Limnephilidae; genus Limnephilus; species Limnephilus rhombicus. The sequence continues at coordinate 56,230,760 of OV815270.1, read as the reverse complement.
AATCACGCTTTTAGGGAATAGTAGTTCGGTTTCCAGTTGTATCTGAGGCGACCAGTTAGATGTGTTTGCGCTGCAATAGAGAATAGAGAATTGGTGTTGGTATTGAATTCGACCTGTTGTGAAGCTGTTAAAGCAGGTCGACAAGCTCAAGTGCCTCGGTATTGAGGTTTGAAGCGATGGCGATGGTACGAGTAGACCTGATCCGATCCGGGAGATGCTCGCTTACTGAACATGCAACTGCCGCGTCCTCTGAATAGCAGCTGCTAAGGAAAATGGAACCGAATGTCAATATGTTAGCTTTGTTCTCTCTCATCTCACTCTTTCATATGGACATCAAATTTGTATAACGCTTAAATGCATTCAAGAATCCAGACTACAAAAAGATTGATTGAACATTCAACTAGATTGGTAAGATGAACCTCCCAATAACAATATAAACGATCGATAAGGAACTTATTTAGAAGTACAACTTTTTAATAACAACCAATCACCTCAACTGTAGTTTAACGGGATATATATGAAATAAAAAATAATAAAAAAACCAACCAATCTCTTGGATGATCTTACCAAATTCAAAACAACAAAAATGCATTATTTAATTTTTTACAAACGCACTTTGAATTCAATGGAACTTAAATCAGAATTATCAAAAACAGAAAATATCCTTCTTCAAACACAGCAAACTTATTTTGTGGCATCATTTTAATTCAAAGTTAATAGGATACTTAGTTTTAACCACGTTTATCGTAAAACCAACATGTTTCGTAAGCATGCTATGCGTTTTGAGTAAACCCTAATGAAGTTAGCATTACTTACGAAACATGTTGGTTTTTAAAACAATAAACGTGGTTAAAACTAAGTAGATATTTTACTAATTTTGCAGAAAATATCGAAACAGTGAATATGTACGTAGATATTTGATTTGCCATTTTTTCTTTCAAAGCATATTTATTTTTGTTTATTTACCTCGTTTAGTTTAGTGAGCATAATAAATACCACAAATAAAGACATACAGGTCCGGTTTATACAATTTTATTTTAGACTTGCGCGCAGACCCGTGAAAATTCACGGGGTAGTCGGAATTCTCGACTTAACAGTTCCAATTTTTAAAATGGCAATAAAAAACTACTCTGTAAAAAATATTATATTAAAGGTAGGTGCTTTATTGTTTTTGTAAATTCTTCACACAAACACTTCCAATTTTGAAATTAATACTTAAATTCTAAGCAAAGTTTTTTTCCGAGTTCCAGAGTAGAACCAAAACACTTGAACCAGAGTTACAGACAGACACAGTTACATGTTCGTTTTTAAAGGCGAGGTTCATAAAGTACCTGATTTCTAAACTATTTCAAAAAATACTTTTTTTTAACTAAAAAAAACAGTACTTTGAACTTTGTTTCTAAAACACTAATGTGAACGTTTTTTTAAATTAAATGAAAAGAAACAACTTTGTAAAAATTACTGTATAATCAATATTATCAATATGTTTCGAAAAACAAGTTTTTTTCTTCAGGATATGATACCACAAAATATATTTGGAAATTTTAAAGAAGTTTTTTTGAAGATTTACTACCCTAATTTTAAATTAACATGTTCACACTTAATTAACATGCCTCAGCGAACAACAATAATTCCGACATGAATTGAGTGATTTATTATAGTGATTAAAATTATAGTGATTTGTCGTCGGGGTATTATGCCTGGTTGCGCTATCTCCTTCTTCAATCACAGTAGTATGATACCCTAAAAATAAAACACTAATATTATAATTCTTGTTTAATTTTCCTAAACATATTATAAATTAGTAACATATTTTTTATTCAACCTTTTTACTTTTATTATTCAATTATATAATATAATAGTAAGTGTGTGGTTACTCTATTACGTATGCGTACCCGTTTCCATCCCGCGACCCCCCCCCCTCTTCCCTACTTCTCCTCTCCGTCTCCCACTTTTACTCCCTGACGTAAAATTTAAAAATTAAATGTAAATTTAGTATACAAATTTCATAACACCAGAGCTCACCATTATGTACAGAAACTTTTGCGGGCAAGTGCGCACAAAAAATCACCAAAGTTTCATTGCAGACGGGTGAATGGTATAGGAACGCATATTATGGGACAATGAATGAAATATTCATTTTTTATATTATAAAGAAGATTTTTTAATTTTATTTTTTTAAAGAAAGATTTACATTCCCGGGTTACGATAACTCAACAATGTTTAAAAATCTCCTACTATCACCATACTAACGAAAAAATTTGCTGGTATCATGATAGAGGACTTAGCCAGCCGAAGAACACGCGACGCCCGGGTGGGACCGAAATGCGTTGCCCACTCAGCCACTGACCGGTCAAATTAATAAACTGTTGTATTTACGAAACAGTGGTTACATTTATTTCACAAATTTAAATGTATACAGGGTGTCCGGGGGAAAGTACATTAACTTCGGGAGGTGAATCTACATGATAGTACAAGTAAAAAAGATAAATTACTTTTTTCGAAATTCCTACTTTTAGGGGTAGTTTTGAGGTAAACAGATAAAATTAGTCCGGCGTGTGCGGCCAGATTTATTATTTTCCGCTGTTACGATACGGGCCAATCACAATCGATTCGGGCGCCAGCAAGGATCGTACCTGACACTAAGGATTTTTAGTAGGTACGTCTTTTTGTATGGGAAAAAAAATGTTGGAATTTCGGAAAAAGTTGTTAATCTTTTTTAATCCTACCATCACGTAGAATCACCTCCCGAAGTTAATGCACTTTACCCCCGGACACCCTGTATATACGTATTGTAAATAAGACAAGTTTTGTAAGAAGAGATAAAATAAAATTGTTAAGATTTTCAGTATTATTGTGACGGAAACCATATTTTATTTGTATTCTACGGGGCAGCACCACTTATAAAACTTTCATGAACTGATATCTTCACAATAATACTTTTAAAGAATTTCAATCCCGATTTCCTGTGCAAGTTCTGCGACTGCGAGCTGAACACTTTTCTTTACTCGGTCAAATGATGGGAAAAGAAATATTGAAAACTTTGGTTTTACTTTCGAAGAGACTAGAGAATTTTCACGTTTCGAATGACATTCAATATTATTTTCCACTTCAAAAATACATGAGATCTTAAAAATTGAAAAAAAATCTTCGTTTATGCTTGGTACATTGTTTTAAAAGGTTATTTTTGTGTTGAGCCTGTAGTGTTCTGTTATTTTGTGGACACACTAACAGACTCTCAAAATACTTGGATGGAGATTACTTGTGGTAATGAATAGATTCTTGTTTGTTATCTGGATTTATTTATACTTCGCGTATACAATTGGGACTGCGGTAGTCTACCTAACTAGAAGCTAGCTATAATGGTTCTGCCGAGTGTTTACAGAAAACACTCCCTCTGAGCCCCTCCGATCCCCTGTCGGACAACTTAGGTACTACGCTACCTACCATCTAGCGGAATCTACTGATAGATCATATCACCACCATCTGTGTCTAAAAGGCGGAAGCTTTTAGATACACAACAGATCCTCTTACAATCTTCGTAGTTTTAGTAGTAGTTTTTTACAAGAGTTGTCTAATTCCAAAGAAATATTAACTTCTCAGGCTAATTTGTGCTTTTCTGAACAACCCATATGGGTCTCATGAAAATCGTTGTGTCTCCCTTACTATCATATTGAGAAATATTATTAAACGATGTTAGAAAGAGAAAACACCACGCTTTACTTTCGAATCTAAAAGTTAACCACAAAATAAGTAAAATATACATCTTCATGAAACCAAAGTTTCGAATCGCTATTGTTTAATTATGTGTCTTTTTTCGTTAACATTAATTTTAGTTAAGAAAGACGTAGGGTTAGCCATTTTAAAAACTTTTTATGTTTGCATGCAAAAGTTTTATATTTCAAAAATTATTGTTTATTTTGGTGTATACAATTTGAAAGCTTGTTTTAACACCGTTTAAAAGCAGTTGTTGTTAAGAAATAAAGCTAGTATTTAGTTGGGTAAGGGGTAAAATGTTTCTCCGCTCCAGACAGAGATGTCAGGCATAGTTGTAGTTCAGGGCTTTACACATAGATGTCGGGAGTGGCTATATATAGTCTTCCCTTTCCAACGGACCCTGTAGTCTAAGGTTATAAATAAGATGAATTAATTTATTTCTCTCTCTTCTGCATTAGTTTGCCTTTAAAAGGAAACGTTATATTATCGATCCGTTGGGGGGACTTCAGGATTGATATTGGATTGTTGTATATTCTTTTGCCAATAAAATTATCTTTGATCTACCTTGGAGTTCTAGTTGAAATTAAAAGACCTAAAATTTACATTTGATTTACTCGAAGCAAACTGAAACAGCAGTTTTTAGTTTTCGAATTTGTTCAGAAATATTCCATTAATTTATATTTTATTGCAATTCGGAAATATTTTGACCAACTGACAAAATATGGTCGGGACCTGATGGATTAATGATTGAACCATTGACGTCCCTTCTAATATGTACATCGAAAGATGTACATATAAGATAACATATAAGATGTACATATACATATATACATCGAAAGATATACAAAGAAGCTATACTTTAAAAAATGTAATTTTGCTATATTTTATTAAGTAGATTAACAAATAACAGGTCATGATAACTGCAGGCTGACCTCGATTCAATCATGAAATGGTCGTTAGATAATAAACTTAATTTCAATATAAAAAATTCGTCGTTATGACTTATAGTCGTTCACAAAATCCGTTATTCTACCAGTATAGAATGAATGGAGAAGTACTGACATGCCTAAATTTCACCAAGGATCTTGGGGTGATCTTTGATCCCTGGCTCGAATTTTCCAAAATTCTTGGTTTTGTAATTAAAACGTGCAAACAATTCAATAACATAGACGCAATGACCGGCATGTTCAACGGAATGGTCAGAAGCAAGCTGGAGTACGCTAGTACTGTCTGGATACCTTATCAACTTAAATACATAAATATGATTGAACAAAATAAAATTAAAAAAATCCTAAGGTGTAATTTACATGCGATCATACGGAATATATTAACATTATAGAACACCCAATACATTTGGTAAACTGCATCGAAGTACATTTCAAACTCGGCAAATCAATATATCATTTAATAGCTATCTATAGAACGCATGGCTCGAGTATTATTACGTTTATTAATGACCTCAAATACATATTATTAAAATTAAAAAATAAACTCTGCTTCGTGGTGGGCGATTTTAATGTGAACATTAATGAAAAAATAGAAAATAATAACAAAACTGAATACATCAATTGTATGACTGAACAAAATTTCATATCTTGCATAAATAAAAATACTAGAGAAATAAAAGAACATACTCCATCTTGTTTAGATCACATTTGGACAAACGTAAACATTAAAGATCTTCACAAACTAAAATCAATTGTTTGGAAAACTAACATAACTGATCATCATTCATGCTTACTTCTGTATAATAATAATATTAAACATAAAAAACATAATTTAATACCCAAAAAATCAACAATAGACATGACTATTCTCTCTGAAAAACTTAAAAAGGAAGATTGGAACAATGTTTTAAAGAGTGATGATACTGAAATATGTTCGACTAACTTTGAAAAAATCCTGTCACAACACATTAAAAATTCGACAACTGAAATAATAATACACATAAAATCAAAATTAAGATGTTTAAAACCTTGGATTACCAAAGGACTTATAATATCTATCAGAAACAAAGAAAAACTTTATAAAACAACTTTAAAAAATCCCCATGATGAAAAAGCATATATTTTTTATAAAAAATATAAAAATAAATTAACATCTTATATTAAAAAAAGTAAGGAAGAGTTTTTTAAAAATAAAATATTATCTTCAGAAAATAACCATAAACAAATGTGGAAAACTGTGAATTTGGCCATAGACAATACAAAAAAAACACAAAATATTAAGTACATCGAACATGATAAAAAAATTATAGATGCCAATTTACAGCCTAAACAATGTGCAAACATATTTAATTCCTTCTTTGCAAATGTTGGAAAAAATCTTGCGAAAAATATTCATAAACCTTCTAACCCGGAAAAACATAAAAATAAAAATTTACAGAAACGTAATATACTTTCAACATTTGAAATAACAACAGAATGTGAAATCTTAAAAATAATAGAAAATATGAAAGGAGGTTCGTCTCCCGGTTTTGATTCTATTACGGCACACATGTTAAAATCTATGAAATCTTACTTAATAAAACCCATCACTCATTTAATAAACTTGAGTTTAACGAAAGGAATATTTCCAATGAACTACAAAAACACAATAATCTCACCTATTTACAAATCTGGTGATCCACACCAAGTAACGAATTATCGCCCAATTTGTCTAATTTCTAACATAGGAAAGATCTTTGAAAAAATAGTAAAAAAACAATTGGTAAATTTCCTAGATAGTAATAAAATACTACACAAAAACCAGTTTGGTTTTATTAAATCACTCAGCACACAAGATGCAATTGCTAACGTAACTTCATACATTTACGAATCATTAGATAAAGGTAAAAAATGTGCGGGCATATTTATTGACCTCAGAAAGGCTTTCGATAGCATATCCCATGAGATACTATTAAAAAAATTAAATGATATTGGCATAAAAGGCAACGCGATTAAATGGATCACCAACTACTTAAAAAACCGCCCTCAAGTGGTAAAAATCAATCGTATTAATAGTGATCAAGAGATTTCAAGCTTTGGAATCCCCCAAGGTACAGTGCTTGGACCAATCCTTTTTACCATATATGTAAACGATATTTTTTTTCAACATCTACATGGTCAAATTACATCATACGCCGACGATACAGTTTTAATAATAAGTGAAAATACTTGGGAAAATGTAGAATTACAGGCCACAGAAGACATCAATACGCTTAAGAATTTTTTCGACACTAATTTACTATCACTAAATAGTGAAAAGACATTTGTAATTCCATTTGCAATCCATCCAAACGACGCTCCCAAAATTTTTAACATTGTCATACACGATAACACTCAAATTCACAACCAACATTATTGCAAATCAAACTGTACAATATTAAAAACAACAAATAAAATTAAATATCTCGGCGTAATTATCGATAAAAATCTGAAATGGAAGGAACAAATATGTCAAGTAGTAAACAAAATCAGAAAATTAATATATATATTTTTAAGAATTAGAAATTTTCTGTCGATAAAAAATCTATATTTAATCTACTATGCCTTAGTTCAATCCACTCTACAATACGCTATTATTAGTTGGGGATCCGCGTATAAATGTAACCTTCTTCCAATAGAAATTGTACAAAGAACAATTATTAAAATTATATTAAAAAAATCCTTAGACTACCCAACAGAACGCCTGTTTGAAGAATTTCAAGTACCCACATTTAAAGATTTATATATTAAAAATTCAGTAATTCAAATAATAAAAGAAAAAGATAAATATCCATTTTTAAATGAAAACAGAACTCGACTTAAACATGTTTTTCTATGCCCAAAACTAAATACGTCTTTTGCACAGCATCATTATACTTATCAGGGAAGAACTTTTTTCAATCGTCTACCAGAGGAAATCAGAAGCATCAATGATAAGGCCCGAATGCTGCTCTCTGTCAAGAGACATTTTAAAGATGTTCTTAAGAAAAGAACTACTGTCAACTAATCTTACAAATATCTTAGTTCTCCATTACATTCTTTCTTTAAAAAAAAAAAACACACACCATTATCAAATAAATACTGCAGCTCACATATATTTATGTACAATTAATTATTTAAGTACTAACTTATACCTAACTAATAACTAATAGCATTTATGTACACTCCCCTTCCATACACAAGCAAATGCTTTTAATGGAAGGGTAGTAAAAAAAAACCTGTAAAAAAAATATTTGGTTGTAGGATTGTAATTATAATAGATGTTTCAATAAATAATAAAAAAAAAAAAAAAAAAAAAAAAAATATCCGAAATTCATGCATCACGTGGACCTGCTAAAGAAGACAAATTATCAAAGCCTGGAGACCGGGGTAATGCCAGACTCATGGTATTTGAATTAAAGTTACTAAAAAACCTTATCGATTGTCCATATCTGCTGTCATGCTGTGGCTTATTCGCTCCTGATAAATATTGTCGAACTCGTAGCCACGCCCTATTCTGTTTACCGCAGGGTCGGACAGATGTCATGGCTCACAGCATGTCAAGAGGTATGACATTGTATATTGCCCTACCAGCAGATAGGGATAGATGATTTGTTTAAAATCACTATACCATGTTTTAAAAAACTTATGGACATGTATTGTCAGTTGTAAGAAAATTGTACCATAATTGGATTTACCTATCTGTCATACAAAATAAAAATAAAAAAAATAGAAAAATAAAATAATAAAAATTAAAATTAAAAAATACCACCCTATTGTTTTTCGTAGCATTTCGCAGATAGCATTAAAATTTTCAACTATGGCCTTGAAATAATCTTTTTAAGTTGAATTCTTTTTTAAATAACTTTCTGATTACAGAATAAAACAAGAACTCTCATTATTTATACAATCACCGAAAAGGGTGAACAGGACATAATATATTTAAACCCAGAATTAAAACGGTAAACGTTTTTTTCATCTCCCGTGAAATGGTGTAAATTTAGGTCACTCCCTTCTGCCTTTTCACAGTCAAAACATAATTATATTTTAAAGGAATGGGTTGAATTTGTTTGCTGAACAAGACAATATTAATGGGTTGAAGAGTTGAACTTGTTAGTTGAGGAAGCGGGTCATAAAATAGGGGATGTTTTCAGAATGGAATTTGTGTGCATTCTGAATGGCTCCATTAAGTATATATGAAGTAATCGCATGTTAAACTTCTGTTGAACTGAACACAATTTGGAGCAGTTTAACGCCTCCTTTGGCAACTTAGTATTTTGCATTCAGCATTGTTCAAATGCAACAATCTCTCCTTAATCTCTCAGGCGCTTTCAAAAGCTTGTAGAATCCAACTCAGTTGAACAAGTTACTATATCTTGCAATGTATTGATGAAATGTTTTATCTCACATTTATTTTTATTGCCAAGGGTTTATTTAAAAAATATATATATATTTATATATCTATGTATTGTGTATTGTGCGTGCATGATAGCTCAGTAGGACGCTGGGATACCAATAAAACGTATCGGGTTTGATAGTCTCAGTGGAAACCTTAGCGGTCCCACCTTAGTGCAAAGGTGGGTTTAAAAAATATTTTTTGAAAAATAATCAACGTATTTGCGTTCAACAGACAAGATTTTATTCAGTCTATAATTTCATAATCCATGGTTGCGATTAGTGAACCATTAGTATGCTCTAAGATACATGTTTTATTGACAGCCTCCGTGGTCGAGGGGTAAGGCTCTTGACTCGAACTCCGAAGGATTCATTAGATTAATTTGTGTTATTGCACAATTAGTTAATTTCAAATAATATGTAGTATATTTGCGGCACGTTCCAGATTGGAAGATACTCTCAGTATCGCCCTGAGAATTGAAACGTTGCTTGAAATGGCTTTAGCCGTGTTTGGTGACCAGATCTGAATAGCCAACTTCCTCTCACCCATATATTTCCCCTTCCCGCTACCTTCAGGCTCACAGCACACCCCTATTTTTTTTACATTAGCTCCATATAGGTATGTCATCTTAGGGGATGCTGTGTGGAGTGTCTTTTTAGGAAAGAAGGGAGAGGAAGTTCTGGGAAGGAAAAGGATATAAGGGATGGGTAGGAATCTGGAGGTCAGTGTGTCCAGGAGTAACGGACGTATGAATCCATCCCTCCCACTGCGGTGCAAGTTGATGTTTCAAGAAAGTACAGCTGGGAAAGTTAAAGGAACTCCCTCAACCATTCTCTCCCGATCCGACCTGTCATGCAGCTGGTGGGCAGACGCATCCTCGTCAAGACCCGGACAAACCTGCTAAGTCACCAAACATAGCGACCTGTGGGTGACACTTGGGGTGGCCTGTGGCAGAGGTGTTGGTTATATAATAAATGATTCCCGGGGCAGCGGTACCCGCACTCGCCTCCCAAACTGATATTTGGGGATGCCATTTTTTTTTTTACATGAGCTCTACACAGGAAGTCCTGAGGAAAATAATTTCCCTCAGGGCCTATGTCATCTTTGAGAATGTTGTGTGGAGGGTTTTTTTTAAGGAAAGGAAGGAGAGGAGAGTTCTGGGAAGGAAAAGGGTTTAAGGGGTGGGTAGGAATCTGGGGTTCAGTATGTCCTGGTCATCCGCCTCCAATACCTAGACAAACCTCACCCCCATGAACCCGGGCACCCCTGCTAAATCACCAAACGTAGCGAACCACTTGGGGTGACCTATGGCAGAGGTGTTGGTTATCCAATAAAGGTTCCCGGGGCGGCGGTACCCATTCCCGCCTCCCAAGTTGAAATTGGCTCTCGACGGGAACAGTTGGGACTCTTGTTCGGTATTCACATTAAAAAATACTAGTGGTCGCCCAATGGTCGAAATTGGACTATAATTAATTTAAATTATATATTGTGTGTAGTGTTTTTTATGTATTTTTTATGCATAATTTAAAAAATATATTATCATTCTGTACTCCTCTATAAACTACAAGTGTGCGAAATTTCATACTCCTCCATCCGCGCAATTTAGTAAAAAGGGGTACAATGTTTTGCATCACGTATTATTTTACTGATATATAAATATATATACACGTGTATATAATTTGAGCGGTGTATTTAATTTAGTGTCCGACCGAAACAGGACTTTCTACCGAAACCGAATCATCGGTAGCTGTCTCAGTTTCGGCCGAAACCGAAACCGAAACTTTTTTAGACGTGTAAAAAATCTATTGTTTACTAAAATTGGCTTTTTTTTACACGTATACAAACAGTTAACATGTGTTAAATGAAATAAAAAAATTAAAGCATGTGAAATTTTTTTTTGATATAACTAAACATTAACAAATATTTTTACTACTTCTTGGAACAATTTTTTTTTCAATAATCAATACTTATGTTAATTATAAAAGAAGGACCTCATTAATTGAGTATTTTAATTTAAATTGCGTTTACAATCACAACATTCTTAAGACTAAATTTACCATTTATTGAGGTATTTTCGGTAGGTAGTTTCGGTGCGGCCGAAGGTTCGGCAGAAAATCTGCCGAAACCGAAACTGATGCCGAAACTTGCCGAAACCGAAACCGAAACTTCGGTTGGTCACTAATTTAATTGTCATTTACAATATAATATACTTAGTAATAATTATAACATTGATTCGATAATTTATTGAAATTAAATTATAGTACAACTTTCAAACTATTAATAATGGATGCTAACGATCTAATGGTATGTTGTAAATTCTTGTGTTGTGGCTTCTACTAATATATATACGAGTACATTGAACCATCTACTGTCTACTGTCTACTGGACGGTCGTAAACTTGTGTCCCCTTTAATGACCGGCATTTACAGCCAGTGGCGTAGCGTGGGTTTCGGCCGCCCGGGGCGGAGGAAAATTTTGCCGGGGGGGGGGCAAAATTTTCTTAGATTCCGCCGGCACTTACATTCTGAACACAAAACTGGTTTTAATTAAATCTGTGTGTGGTGAATTAAAACTACACTCAGAACATCGGGTCGGAGGAAAATTTCGCCGCCCCCTTATTTGGGTACTTAAAGCGGCGGGGGGGGAGGGGGGTGTATATGGAAATCCATTTACGACCTACTTATATGTGAGCCGGATTTTTTTTAATAATCACATTTGAAGAGTATTCTTTCAAGGAAAATCATGTTTAAAAATTCTACTCCAAAGTTGATTGATTAATACTGCGTTAGAGTTCCCAAATAATAGTTATAAACGCAAAATCAATTTCTCAGAATTTTACAGCATTATGTATCTGAAATGTATAGCTTCACTCGATGCACGATGAATATGAAACTCTTTTTTTTTTAATTTATCGTTGTATTCTGAACACAAAACCAGTTTGTGTGCGGTGAATTAAAACTACACTTAGAACATGAAAATGGTTTTTCTTTGATTCTGGCAGCACATGCATAGTCTGCAAATTGAATAATATAACTGAACTTCAAATAAGAGGGTATTTTACTTCTTAATATGTCAACAGATGAATCCACAACTGGAAATTACATTCTCAACAAAAAATTGGTTTGAATTAAGTCTGTATGCGGCGAATTGAAAGTACACTCAGAACATGAAAATGGCTTTTCTTTCTTTGAAAATGACGTCCGCTTTGCCAAAAGAACGTAAAGGTCTTTAATTCTTGTACAACCCTCGTAACCCTCGATTTATCTATTTTAATTTATTAATTATTCCTGATAACTATTAAATTTTAAGAGTAAGTTTTTTTTTTAATTGATAGTTAATGCATTAATAATAAGTGTTATTATGTATGCAGTGATTGAACATCCTCGTGATGGTAACATTTCATAATAGTATTTTTCAGAAAGTAGTATAATTATTTTCCGCGTAATATGAATTTTCTTTATGAAGATGTTTTTGGTTTGATGGATGTGCCTCTGATTATGAAATCTAGTGATTCCATTGTGTGAGATGACTGAGTTCCATGTGCTTTGTTTTTATAAGCAATCCGTAGTGTGGGTAAAGGATAGAGTTGTTTTAGAATTATACGTGGGAAATTATAAGTTCATTGGTAAATGTTTTAATCGATGTACAATGTACATGACATCGAACAAACTCTTCACAATCAATGCCACATAACGTAGTTTCTACATATTTTTTTAATGGGACACTTAATAAAATAACTATATCTCCACAAGGTTGGGAAACGTTGTCAGATGGCTTAAGGAATGGATAACATAATAACAATAATTCTTGGTTAATTTTTGGAGCACTTAATTTATTATATTATAAAATTAATATCGATTGCATTATGATGGTTTTATTCCAAAAACCAAAAAATCAGTTGAAGGATAGATGTTTTTTCCATAAACCAAAAAAGCGATTTAGGATAGTTTTTACAAATAAAAATGTTAACCATTCAGGCCAATTTATTCGGGTTTCGGAAAAAAAAATTTTTTTTACATAAATACCGCACAAGAGTCCCAACTGCTCCCTTCTGGAGCCAGTGGGACTACGGCATCCCCAATTGGGGTATGTTGTGATTCTGAAGGTAATGGGGAGGGGAAGGAGATAGGGAAGAGGAAGGTGGGGAAGTACGTGGCTATTCAGATCTGGTCACCAAACACGGCTAAAGCCATTTCAAGCAACGTTTCAATTCTGAATGGTGGTCTTACACCAGGGCGATACTGAGAGTAGCTTCCACTCTGGAAAGTGTTGCAAATAAACTATATATTATTTTAAATGAATAAATTGTGAAATAACACAAATTAATCAAATAAATTTTATTTGCCACGCCGGGATTCGATCCCGCGACCTTCGGAGTACGAGTCAAGAGCCTTACCGCTGGACTACGCCGGCCGTCGTAAGTACTTGTACGGTAAGAAAGAAATATAATCTCAACGGTATTGAAAAGAAAAAACACAACGTAATGTATTCAAATCTCAAAGTTAACTACAAAAAAATTAAAATTTACACTTTTAGGAAACTAAAATTTCCGACCGCAATTTGACAAAAAAAAAATTGTGATTTTTTGATTTTTTTATTAATTATTTTTACATGAAAAGTAAAAAAAGTGAGGTGATAGTAATGTTTATAATACATTTATCTAATAAAATGTATGTATGTATTTTTTTGTTACCAGTAGTTTCAGATAGAAAAAAACATGAGGAGAGCCATTTTTAAAACTTTTAAAAGTTTGAATTAAAAAAATTATATGGTTATTTCTAGTCATTATGAGTAAACCCTATAGGTTTTCTAGCGATCAACTCTGTGGCGGCCACGTCTGCCAAATTCATGACGGCGCCACTGAACTACACAAAACATGCTGGAAACTACGAAATACCTACAGTCAGTTACTACGGCCAGCCGCGCCGCCTCGTAAATAATAATTCCGCCACTTACGCGAAAGGCCTAGAACGTGTGGCTGTACCATACAAGTTCCCACAGAAGGTTCGAGCGATTTCTCAGCTTTGCGTGAATTCACCCTGCATTGCCTACCGTGAGAGTAATTACTCGCCGCGAGTATATAAGCAAGCGCTCGCTCGCTGAGTCTCAGTTCAGTCTAGTTTTCATTCATCGGTCAAGCAACACAGTCCGAGCAGTGCCACGACTAAGTACGAGCCTGCGCCGGGCACTGGCCCCCGCGCAGTCAGCAGTGAACAGCATTTGTCTAGTGTGACACCAGGAACGTTTCCAGCACCTTTGAGGAACTTCACCAACCACCAACCGGCAACGAGCCAGCACCAACAATCGGCAACGAGCCAGCAACCAGCATCCTCATCGCCTCTCAAGGTTCGTTCCTGCGTCACGTGTGTGTGTCAACTGAAAGGCCACACAGCCGCCATACCTCGTCAACACGACGACGGTCGACCGCCTGGACCAAGGTCACTTCTACACCGCCATGGTGTAGAGCAACACGCCGGCTCCCTGAAGAGCAGTGATCTTCACCGCCGTAGTCTCCAGACCTTCTTCACGCATCATCACGCAGCAGCAACACCAACGGCACCACTGTCACTCCCGCTCCGCTCCGACCTACGTAGCAACAATAAAGACTGACTCATTACACTGACTGACGACTTTTATTTCTCGTCCCGTCTCTGCCGATACGACCCGCTCCCTCAACTCTACAAACAATTTAATGTACTTGATGTTAGTCAAAACTACATAAAAAAGGTTATTATCCACGTACACAAAAATCTAGAAAAACTTAATAAAATTGATCATATATTTATGATAAGAGAGTCACACCAGAAAGGATCTTGTGGTCCCAGGGAGCAATACGTCGAAGTTTCAAAAGACATATATGCATATCTGGGACCGAAATTATACAATAAAATCCCCCCAGAATTAAATATTAAAACATGCAAAATGACGTGCATCGGTTCAATAATAAATAAATGGTTGATTGGCTTAGGTAGGGTTGAGTCTGAAAAATTATTAAATAATGTCACTTAAAACTTAAAATTTTACATTGTTAACTATTAAATGGCACAATCAGTAAAAACTTACTATATTTTTTTATTTTTTTTTTACATGAGCTCCACACAGGAGGCCCTGAGGAAAATAATTTCCCTCAGGGCCTATGTCATCTTTGAGGATGCTGTGTGGAGGTTTTTTTTAAGGAAAGGAAGGAGAGGAGAGTTCTGGGAAGGAAAAGGGTTTAAGGGGTGGGTAGGAATCTGGGGTTCAGTATGTCCTGGTCATCCGCCTTCAAGATCTAGACAAACCTCACTCCATGAACTCGGGCACCCCTGCGAAATCACCAAACGTAGCGAACCACTCGGGGTGACCTATGGCAGAGGTGTGGGTTACTATATATTTAATCTCCAAATTACTACTCCAATTACTATATATTTAATCTCCAAAAAAAACTTTTTTTTTTTGTACAGACTACATTTTTGGCATTTTTCACCAGCATTTGGTTCCTTAGAACGGGCAATCTGCCTAGCTAGGAACTAATATAGACAAACAAGACATAATAATACTTGTACACATGTTAATATTTACAGTTATTTTGAAATATTATTATTGTGTTATTTTTGCTGTATAAATGTATCTTATGTAATAAATAAATATTTATTTAAATTAATAAAATACTTGGTTTTTGCCACTTTTATTGTTTACAAAACCAACATGTTTCGTGAGCAACGCTCACTTCTTCAGGGTTTTTTATTGTAAACAATGAAAGTGGCAAAAACGAAGTATTTTATAATTTAAATCAAAATGGTGCTATAAAATAAGTTTGCTGTGTTAAAAGAAGTTAATATTTATTTTTAATTTTTTAAACTTTATGAGTAAATTCTCAAATTATAATATTTATTTAAATGAAGACAATATTAGCGAAACTCAATCGAAAATCTGAGACAGAAAAATCAGATTTTCGATGGAGTGTCGCTAATATTGTCTTCATTTAATTAAATAAATAAATAAAATAAAATTCTATTAAAAAAAAATTAAAGGGTGGGTCATTTTCAAAATCCTTTTATTTTATTTTCGGACACGTTCACAAATATTCCATTTATTTGGATTTTATTGCAAAGCGGAAATATACTGACCTACTCACAAAATGTGGTCGAGGCCTGAGGGGTTAAGAAATATTATGAATATAAAACCTGCCCTATCTTCTTGTGTATGATGTACTTGAAGAAAGCAACCTTAAAGATACCAGCTATACGAAATGTAGCTTGCAACTTGCAACGAACTGGGATCACCGAAGTAGCGCTTGATTAGATTGCCTGGAAGCGTCTTGTCGAAGTAATGGGATCCCCATCCGGAAATGGGATCAATATAAAGACAATGTCGACAATTAATTCATACGCGTAGCTATTATTACGTACGCTGTATCGTTTTCAATTAGCTGACACCACGTGTATGAGACGAGTGGTGTTGAAATTAAACGGTTGAAATCTGGTAAATTAAATATTTAGTATAAGAGATAATCAGGTTATAAATGTTCGTCAAAACTACATACAAATGGTTATTATCCTCATACACAAAAATATATTAAATCTTTATAAAAATGACCATAAGTACACCGCAAGAAGTAACACCAGTAAGGGTCTCGTGGTCCCGAGCAGCAATATGGCAAAGTATCAAAAGTATACATGAACATATCTGGGACCAAAATTATATCACGAAATGCCGCCAAAATTAAACATTAAAACATTCAAAATGTTCTACATCGGTCCAATAATAACTAAATGGTTGATCGGCTTGGGTATGGGGGTGTCTGAAAAACTATTCAATAATATCACTTAAAATTATACATATTATAATGACACGTTTAGTAAAACTTGGTACCTATATACTTTAAAAAATATTTTTAGCGTAATTCGTTTGGCATTTTCACGAGCATTTGGTTCATTAGAACAGGCAACCTGCCTAGGAACTAATATCGACATAATAACACTTGTATACATTTAAAATATTTTCAGTTATTATGCAATATTATTAGGTACTGTTTTATTTTTTATATACATTATCATACAGTTGCCTTAGCCTTCCGTCTGCGTGGTTTAATTTCAGAACCCGGCTTCGCTGCATGTGTGATGCCACGCCATACGCGCCGCGCCACAAATAAGTAAATAACATCTGTGTACGTGGAATTTCATACAAAGCTAGCTTTGTAATTCGGTTTTGAATTCAAGAATTCGACAGTAGATGGCGCTACTTCCGCTAGCAGTCTCATGTGGACGTCTCCCGGGCAGATGTAAATACTAAGTATTAGTTAATTTGTAGTATTTTGTAGCATCTCTCCGGATATATTGAAGGATTGACGGTAGTATTAAAATGTTTCAGCCGTCTATATATTATATATTACATATGACCTCATATCCCGTCCCGGTTGCTTTGCCCCGGTGAATAGCTATCACTTAATGCTATTATTTATATGTACCAGACCACTACAGACTACAGTCGAAGTCGACATCATGACTTATTTAAAATACCGAACTGCAGAACAGACGTTTTGGCAAAGCACAGCATGACGAGGGGAGTGGTGCTGTTAAATGAAATTGCAAACCATTTGGATGTAAGGTGACTGTTCTTTATATGCCTTAAAAATATTATTGAAGACTCACTTGCCTAAATGCTGATGGTTAACCAAATTGTACCGTAATTGGAATTATTCTGTTGTACAATAATAATAAAAATAAAAAGTGTTTCGTTAAAAATATTTTTTGGGATATTGCGGACCGTTGCGTTTTGACAAATCTTTCTGAGGTAACATATTTATATGCTGAAAGTCTGAAAAGATGCTAACAAAATACCTGGGTATGGAATGCTACACCAATTGCCACTCTGGAACATCGCAGGCTCAAGTACCACCCCCAAGCAATGTTTGGGAGGGATTCGCTCCACAGTAATGACACAAAGGTTACAAAGGCCGTATCAACACAATATATGTTAATTTGTACATAATATCAGCAATGCATAATACTTTTAGTATGCAGTAATAAGTAGATTTGGGTCAGTTTCAATTTCCAAAAATTGAACGATTTTTCTTTTCACTAATTAATCTAATCACATTTTATGTATTCACTTTAATGGGAAGGCTGAAAGAGATATTGAAAGAAGGGTGAATGCCGGTAACTCCATTAATGGTGGACTGAATGCCGTTGGCGCTAATAAAAAACTGTCAAAAAAAAGCGAAGCTAGCAGTCCACAATGGAGTCCTGGTACCTACCCTGATGTATGGCAGTGAGGCATGGAACTGGCAGAGGAAGGATGAAAGTAAACTGAATGCTATTGAAATGAGATCCCTGAGACGTATGTGTGGTAAAACAATGTATGATCGTGTGAGAAATGTGGATATCCGCAAAGAATGTAAGGCTGATGTAAGCATAATGAGTAAGATTAAGAAAGAGACCCTCAGATGGTTTGGGCATGTAGAGCGAATGAACGAAGGAAGTAGTGTAAGAAGAATATACGACGCGAATGTGAATGGTAGAAGAAGTCGGGGACGCCCGAGGAAGACATGGCACGATCAAGTGAATCAGATACTTGAGTCGGGTCATGTCAAAAGTCAGAATAATAGAAGAGAATGTATGAGACGATGTATGAATGTGAGTGAGGCAAAGAGTGTGTGCCAAGACCGAGTTGTTTGGCGGTCCGTCCTCTCTGCCTACCCCTGCGGGGAAACGGCGTGATGGTTAGATAGTTAGTTAGTTAGTTAATAAAAGTGAGAAAATTGTCTAATTGTCTGTTACTACCCGACCAAATTACAAATATTTCATCAACATATCTGTACCAAACAAAGACATTAGATAATACGGAATTTTTGTACTTGCATAGAATTTTTAAGTTACTTTAACTGTTACATATTTGATAACCAAGAAATAAAAAAATATTTAATCATATTTAGAATGTGAACAAAATTAACCTATTTTTACACAATCTCAATAATGTTTGCTTTTAAATTCTACTTAAAAAAACGGTGCCGATTTTTCCATTTCTTGAATTGGCGGGGTAATATTAAAGTTCATAAGTTTTGAGATAATTTACGACTTCGAACGTATTAAATTATCTTGACAAATTTTCTGCATACCATCGCACGCTAGTAAACTGGGGCATAGGTTGACAACCTGCAGCATATGAATCGGGATTCTTTAAATTTCAATTTGGTTTAATCATTAAATATAATTTTCTTATATTATGGATTATTATAAAACTTTGCCAACCAATGCAAACAGACGACAACATAAATAATTAAATTAATGTAAAATATAAATATGAAACACGCGAATAACCCGAATATCCAATTAATGGATAGGTGAATGTAAACATGCATTATTAAAATTAAATATGTGTTTATAATATGTAACTATATGGGTACGTCGAAATGGAAATTATTGTCTTCGACTAGAGTTTAGAACATGTATAGTAAATGTGCATGAAGGTTTAACAAAAAGGTGTTGCAGATTTTAGAGAAAATAAAAATAAAAAACCAGTTTTGTATAATTTATTTATGACTACTAATATTGTCATTGATATCCAATAATAACACCATTATTCTTCGTAAGTAGTGCGCCAAAGAATATGTTTTTTTAATAATATTTTTGACCAGATGACCAGATCTGAATAGCCAGGTACTTCCTCAACTTCCTCAATACCTTCAGCTTCACAACATTCAGCCTCGCAATGCTGAATGCATCTGGGTAACTATTATAACTATAACAGCCTCACAATTCTAAATGCATCTGGGTAACTATTTCTCCCTCTAACTATACCTCCAAACATACTATACTATTCATGTAGCCTGTGTATATCTCCCACAGGGTCAGGGTTATTAAAATGCACTCAGTTCATTCCTTTGCTTACTTGCTAATGTAAAATATCAATATCCCGATGATATGTTACTCGTAATTGGAGACTTTAATTTGCCCACCGTAAAATAGAATGTACATAACAACGATTCACACTTGACACCAGAAAATTTTAATATAATTGGTTCCTCACTTGCTGACACAATCCATTACTCTGAACTAAACCAATATAATTGAATAAAAAATGCAAGCAACCGAATCCTCGATTTAGTTATAAGTAATGAGGAATGCCTTGTATCTAGAGAATGCGTTCCTCTTGCACCACCCATCGCTTAAAATTATGCTACAAATCGATACACTTCCACTCATCAATGCTCCACCTAAAGAGATTTATCAGTTTAAAAAAGCCGATTACGAATTAATCAACCAACATCTGTCAATGACAGACTGATCATTTACTCAGGAGAATTTGGATGCCGACGAAGTAGTTAATTCTTTTTACAACATTTTAAACAATACCATCAACCAGTTTGTCCCTAAACGTTTCATCAAAAAGAGAAAATTTCGTATTTAGCTCCTTTGATCAAAATCATTAAAGAGAAACAAAAACTACATAAAAAATGGAAATCCTATAATAATCCAGTAGACTACATTGAATTCTCATTGAAACGTAGACGACAAAAATACTTACAGAAGCATTGCTATAATCAATACATACGTTCCGCTGAATCTATTATTCTGATAAATAATAAACGACTTTGGAACTATGCTAAAAGCAAAACAATTGGCATCCCACAAATCATGCACTTTAAAGACGAGTCAGGCACCGGCGCTTATCAACTGTGCCATTTATTCTCTAAACACTTTCAATCCACCTTCAGGACACAAATGATCCCAGTTTCACCGATAGTTCTACCCACGAGAATAACCATGACCCGATTGGGAACGTACAAATATACAATTTAATGATCAATAAATACCTGAAGAATTTGATATTAGTAAGGGCGCTGGCGGTGATGGTATCTCGCCATACTTTGTCTTAAAATGTGCCAAAAAAATTTCCTATCCTTCAACTAACATATTTATGTTGTCACAAAAATCAGGAAAATTTCCTACAAAATTTAAAGAAGCTATTATAATCCCCATTCCTAAAACAGATTCAAAAAGCAATATTTTAAAGTACCGCCAATCTCAATTCTCACAGTATTTAGTAAACTCTTTGAGAAAAATGTCTACGATCAAATTTATCCGACAATTACTTGCAATATACAAAACCAACAACACGGATTTTTACAAAAAATATCGGTACTAACAAATTTGGTATATTTCACGAAATATTTAACGAGTAATATGGACAAGAGAAACCAAGTAGATGTAATCTACACCGATTACTCTAAGGCCTTCGATAGGGTAAACCATTTCATTCTAATTAACCCTCAATTTAAATCATCTTTCTATTTGAATTCTATAAATCAGTATGTATCTTACCTTAAATATTCTTATGTTATAATTATATATTCTTATGTATGATACTCATTTATGTAACTCTACGCCTGTCTCAACACAGGTATACCCTAGTGAGACAGGCATCGAATAATGTAATGTAAACATACCTTATATAGATAAATAAAAAAAATTAAAAAATTAAATCAATTAGGCAGCCATGGTGACTTGCTTCAGTGGCTCACTTCATCCCTTCGGAGTAGACTTCAATGTGTATCAGTTGAGGGAACTAAGTCCATCTTCTTCACCATGCCCTCCGGCTGTACCTCTGGGTTCTCATTTAGGGCCATTATTATTTAAAGTATATATTTATAATATTAATAAATGTTTTTACATGCTAACTACCTAGCATATGCAAATGATAAAAAAATATACCTAGTTATTAATTCAATCAATGACTGCATTCATAAACTTCAAGAGGACCTCAATCGTCTTTCTGTCTATTGTGAATTAAACAAACTTGTCATTAACAACTCAAAATGCAATAAATAAACGTTTACACGTAATAAAAATAAAATTTCCTTTGTATACACATTGAACGGCACACATATCAATATGAAGTGGACTACGTCAGGGACCTTGGAGTAACACGGATTTTAAATTAAACTTTATTCAACGCAGTGATGAAGTCATTAATAAAGCCAAATGCTGGGATTTATAATTCGTATAGCAAACCCTTCCAAAACATAAACACTCTGTATTCCCTTTACACGTCATATATTCGCTCGCACTTGGAACACTGTACTCCGATCTGGGCTCCTTTTTACCAAGCCCGTATTGAAAGAATTCAAACAAAATTTTTAGAACACATAAATTATAAACTTAATTTACACTTCTCAAATTATACCGAATCCATTAAATATCACAATTTCAACCCCTATTTTCGATCAAATCCTATTTTTTTTTTAATTTTAAATTATGGCTTGGAATCAACAGAGCTCAACAATTTAATAAATTTTCATTTTCCGTCAAGATCAACCCGACAAAACAGATTTATTTTATTTGCCCTCGTGTAGAACAAATATTAGAAAAAAATCCCCAATTCCTCGTGTATGTGCGCAATATAATACAAAATTTCACATCATTGATATTTTTAGTAATAACTTAAAGAAATACCGATATGAAGTAACGCGTACGATCGATTATTAATATGAGAGTATGGGATGTATTCGTATCAGGAGCATCACCTATCCTTTTCCTATATTCCTCTTCCTCTCCCCTTCCTATAACCCAAAATTAATTTTAAGATAATAAAACTTCTTTGCCGTTTAACTTTAGCATAAGAAACTTTTGTGGCTTGACCGCAGTTCACTTTATATTTTGTTTTATCACTGTAATTATGTAAAAGCTGTTTGTTTCTTACAAATAAATAAATAAATGGACGGACGGACGGACGGACGGACGGATGGACGGTCGGAC